>CM022303.1:15208183-15808183 GCA_011799875.1 Thinopyrum elongatum
ATAAGAGGAGAGGACATTGGGCCATTGATGCATATTGCAAGCAGAACAAGTATTAAGGACATCATTTACTCCTCCGACGACACCACAACTGAATTGTCTGCTGAGAGGATGAATAGGACAATTGTGGAGAGAGTTAGATAGCTTGTTGTCCAAGTGAAAAAGCTACGCTAAACATTTTGGGGGATGAGGCTTTGATGACTGCCAGTTTATGTTATAATCCCTCACCAAGTTATCCTTTGCAGGAGAGCAGTGTCTCCTATATAGGACTCTGGTGTGCCAATTGTGAGCAGTGTAGTCATATGAACACCTGCAAGTATTTTGGGTAGGCAAGCCTTTTTTTACATATCTCAAGATGAAGGTCAAAGCTTGCATTCGAAGACACGACAGTGCATCTTTTAGGCTAATGGTGAGTGACGAGTTGGCTGACAAGGTTTTGCACCCTATAGAAAGGTAAGTGTAAGAAGCAGTGATGCTCTGTGGTTGTAGAAGCACCAAAACAGTGAGATATTGTGAAGACACAACGGGTCAGGTTCCTAACAGTAGACAGCAAGAGATAGCTTGATTATATGACCCAGACTCCTCCCTACTCCCCCATGAAGTCCAGCTCCTGTGCAGTTGAAGCAGAGGCAGAAAGATGTACAAGATGATGGCTGGGGTGCAGGTGAGAAGGTGCTCCCCAACAGACAGCAGCAGAGTATTATGCTTGAAGTTGATGACCACGCGATCAGTAGGAGCCCAGTCACAGAAAGCTCCACCAGTAGCTCACCCACTCAGAAGATCCAACAGGGTCGAATCCATTCCAGCACGGCATCTCTCAGATCAATATGTTGGTGTGTATATCTGACGGTTCAGAACAGATGCTTGGCAGATGCCCAATGGAAGATTGAGCACAAGAGGAGTCGGAAAAAGAGCTATGCCAAGAAGAGATGGATCTTGCACATAAAACGATAGTGCGTGATCCAAGCAAAATATTGAAGTGGAGCAAGTGAGGGCTCAGAATTTGATTAGGTCACAGCTGTCACAGAATCAAGCCAAGAACGAGCACAACATCACATCAGGGACAAGGCCAGGACTAGTTGTAAAAGAGATTCGCGCCCAGAGAAAAGGCATTAGACTATGAGATGAGATCTATTTCTCCGGTGTTGTCGAAGATGGCCATCCATAAGAGGATCCTGGCATAGCCAGCCAAGTCTCAACTTGGAGCGGTTGAGAAATGGATGTGAAGACTTTGCATTCTCATGGGTGAGTTGAGGAGGAAGAATATAACATGCGATGAGCAACACTGAGGGTTTCTTGTGAAAGGCCAAAGAAGACGATGTCGTGCACGGAAGAAAAGTTTCTATGCCTTAAAAACAAGCCACAAGACCAATGGTACATGAAGTTAAACGGCTCATGGGGGAGAGGAGGCCTCAAGAGTTGCTAGCTCAGACCATTATGTGTGTATCAGACGTTCTCAAGTGATGATTCATCAATTATTGCTCTATGTTGATAATAATCCTGATTGTGGCAACGAATGTCTCTAGGATTGCTAAGTAAGAAGAGTTGAGCAAATTTTTTGCTATGAAAGACTCTTAGTCCGCAAAGAACATTCTCGGGCAATGAGGAATTGAGCGAGACAGAAATTGCCAACAAGTAGTATGTTGTCCTGCAAGCGAGTAATATTGAGAAGTTTAACTTCAGAACGTTCAGGATGGAAAATGCCTAAAGGATGTGAAGTTGTCCATAGAGCCCATTCAAGTCGCAGCAGAAAAGCAATGCTCTGCCACTGATGAGCCGAACAAGAGAAGGCCCATCATGTCCTTATGCTTTAAGCGCGTTGGCGAGTTGAGTTGATGTATGACTATGGTATCGTACAGAGGCCGGACATTGCTCATGCGGTCAGGTTATGTACTTGGAGCCAGAATTTTATGTCCAAGTCCAGGATGGAAGACCTCATTGGAAGCTCGTTTGAAGTGGCATTTGATGATATCTCCGACGGGCCAGCACAAATCTGAAACTTTGTTGGTGGTGGTGAGGCACCAAGTGATTGTTTTCAGGATTTGACAGGCCTGGAGATGTATGACAGAGGAAGAGTCTACGTTCAGGTACTTGCGTTACCTATAAGCAGGGGGGGAGAGGTTGTCATGGACAAAGCAGGACATGCAGAAGTGATGTGGCCCACAAAATGAATACAACTGAAGCTGAACTTCATTGTTGTACAGAGCAAGCACAAGAGCTATTGATGCTAAAACGGTGTTGTGAGCTGTGTTTTAGCCAGACAAGATGATTGTGTGGTTTTGCGACAACGAAAAGTGCATCCACTTGAGGTAAGAAGCAGATTTCATTCAAGGTCCTAAGCGTATAAGAAGTACGCTATCATTAGGATTCGAGATGTGTTGTTATATTACCAAGCTAATACTAGAACTGCTTAGAAGGTTCCAATGATGGACAATAGCGGCGTCGAATGCTGCATAAAGTCGGTAGACAAGCGAAGAAGCTAGAAGTATCGTGGCCGGCTCGCTAGCATCGGCATGCCCAGAAGGCAGCATGGTGAGACTGAGGGAGTCGTTGGACCTAAGGGTCCTCGGAGGCGGGATTGACATTGTACATACTGGGCGACGGACAGCTGGGAATCCGTGTGGTGACGGCAGACCATGAAGACCCCGTGGGTACCCTCCAAGTCAAGCGCATAAACAAGATCTCTTTCATTTCTTCGTTGTTAATCATCTGCGTAACCCTAACCCTATCGTGCGCTCTAGATATAAACGAGGGTTTTTAGCTCTTAGCATAGGCCAAAGCAGCTAATTCATCACCAGATAGCCTTAGGCTCACGATTACTCATGCGATGATCTCGAGCGGTAAGAATCCATCTGTAAAACCCATTTATCCAATCACTACAATCAAGCAGGGACGTGGGGTTTACCTACTTTGAGAGGGCCCGAACTGGGGTAAACTGTTCTGCTGTTCGTCGTCCTTGTTCTACCCATTCGAACCTAGACTCCACAGCTCGCCGGGACCCCCTACCCGAGGTTCTGCCGGCTAGTTGACACCGGACCCACTTGGTTGCTTTCATGAGAGTTCCGCTAGGTTAGCGATCGTATAAAAGAACGATCTCTGGGACTTAACCGCAGTCATTGGAGACCACACCTGCCACGAGGCCTTCTCGCCCTTAGGCCACTCCTGTCTTTAGAGCGGCAATATTACATACGTCGCTGATGCCCGCTGGCTCTTATCCGACGGAGTGAAGGCTTCACCCACATAGCAGGATCACTAGGATTCAGGAGGCATGACCCGGACCAGCCGGAATCACAAGAATCGGGCATACTTCACGATCCGAATCCGGGCTTGGATGACTCTTGTGAATCCGAAGGACGGCCCGCAATGGTCTCCACCGAGTCGCCCAACAGCGGTTCGAAACAACCCCATGATGCCCAGCCCGCGGCATAACAGTTGCGCGCAGATTCTGCTTCTGGCAATGGGCCATCTCTCGTTACCAGCCTACGGCCATACGATTCGGGTCGGGCTTAAATCCAGATGACGAGAAATCAACACTCCTCCGGTCAGCGCACCTACGTCGCCACGTACGAAGAGAGCCCAGGAGGGGAAACCACAACCTTGATAAGCTAAAAACGGTATGTTTGTACAACTGCAATACTCCAGCTCGCGAGAGTCAGGACACCGGCCGGATGTACGCCCGGCGGACCAAACACATAACACAAGTCCCTGAGACGTCGAGCCCTATTCGGCCGCCAACCAGTATTCGAGATGACAAGCCCTGTGCGCCCGGTCAGAACCGACATGCACTCAACCTCCATCAAGGATATGTCCGGGACCGCGGCGCCCGGGCAGGAGGAGTTCTCTGAAATTTCCACACCCACCACACTAAGTGCAACCCACAGTACTCTCGGATTAGGAAAACCGAGACATATGGGACCTACATGTACGTCAAACAGATGCCCAAACAAGACAGTCCCACATTATGTGTGCCTAGATTCTCTGGTAAAAAAAAGGATGGCACCTTGCCTGTGACAAAGAAATAATAAAGCCTTCAAGCCCAATGCAGGGTCGCGGGCGCCTCTTAAACGCCCTAGCATCGTACCCACCTGAATTCAAGCTTTACCGAACTATCGATAGGTGCCCACAAATATTGCGCCATGGAGAAACACATGGAGCGGCGGCAACGCTAGCATGGCGGCCACAGCCCACTGACGCACACGGAAAAACCTGCCTATAAAAGAAGCACACAAAGGATCTGGCACCGAGTATGAGCGCGAGCCTAATGAAAAGAAAACAAGTCCCAGACGCTGTTAGCCCGCAGGCTTGCACGGATAAACGCATGCCCAATACAGTCGGTCTGATAGACGCAAACCCAACCACAGACTTACGAGCTGATTGCGGGTGGTAAACCAAGTTGGACCAAATATAGGCGAGCCAATCTGGGGACTTACACCCCCGGAAATAAACAGTCCCGCGGCTTCACACGGGACCATAATAGTCTTACGATATACGAGGGCGTTCACCTACAAACAGCAAAAGGAAAAGGCTCTTCGAGAGCTCAGCCAGATATATCAAGTGACGGCCGCACATGTCATGGGCAAAACTCCTATCACCTTTGACGAGAAGGGAGAGCCAAGCCCCCGTAATCAGCCACGCACCGGCGCATCGCGTCCTCGACCCACTGCGATGGCTTTACGGCGGACTAAAGTACTAAGGACGGTTTTTTTTGGGACCAGGCAGCGGCCTCAATCTCATATATGAGGATACGCTCGATAAGATGCAGTTCAACAGGTCCTCGCAGACGAACGCCGGTAAAGTCACACCACATTCCGAGGTATAATAGCCGGTCGGAGATATAGGGAGCACATTGCCTCGGGAACGCATAACCCTCGACGTTGCTGCTTTCGGCACACCCGATAACTGACAGATCACGAACCCGTGGGCCACTATTCTTCCGTAAGCAGATACACGCCATTTAGCGGTGCTTCGTGAGGCCATTCTCGAGTCTTCAGCCATACCACGATTACGGGTATTATGAAACCAAAATGCAGAGGCCAAACGGGGGTATTTCACTCAAAAGCGACCCCAAGCAAATCCTTGCGAGGGCCGAAAACAAACGGCCATTCCTCGCCCTAGAGCGGCCACAACTTTTTTACGAGGCCTGCTCGGCCCAAGAAAGAAGAATTGACCGCTCTACGACTACCGTTGACAAGGGTGGACGTCGATTCAATAAAGACAAAAAAATTCCACCATCATTCAAGCCAGCGGTGAGAATAGTAAAATGTATTCAAGTGCCATGACAACGATTGCCAATCTAAAACGGCATTCCATAGGAGCAACAATTCATGGACCCCGTAGTGCGAGAGGCATTAAGGACCATTCCTGCCGCTAAAAGGGGAACTATTCGCCTGGAACACCCTCGGAATATGCCAGGAATCCCAACGCAGGAAAGAGCAGAGCACGGCCTCAACATTCTAAAGGCTTTAAGCTAGGTGAAACCGACCCGGCACACTGATTCTCCTAACCAACGACAAGCAGGAGGCGCAAAGACACTCACAAAAATGCATGGAGGCCGGATTCCCATCCGTGCCAGATCAAGCATCCCGTGCTGAAGTGCGTTAGCAAAACCTGCGCTAATCGGTACCAAACATGGATTAAGTCTCTTAGGCCCGGCTCTGTGTCAATTTCAAAGACCTTAACAAGCCTGCGCCTAAGCACCCTTTCCCCTGCCATTGGATAGCGACCAGATCATCAGCACCGCCACCGCAGGGATGACTCACTATGTTTCCTTGACGAATACCACGGATTCCACGATCAAGATGAAGATGTTACCACCAGCAGGGAAACCGCGTTCATTACCATAAACTAATAACTTAAGGGCCCTTCTGCTTCAACACATTGCCGTGTCGGATTGAAACCGCAGCGAAGAGAGCCACATTACCAAGCCATGATCAAGCATGCTCGAGAAATCAATTGGCAAATGGTCGAGGACATACGTGGCACGCATGTGGTTGTCAAACCAAACAACATAGGACCAACTGGAGACGATCCTACGCCAAACCTTGACAACTGCGAGTTATGACTACGGCTCAACCCAGAAAATGTATCTTCAGGGTCCCGCCGGTAAGCATAAGACTCGGAATTCATCGTTTCCCATGAAGAGATCGACGGCCAATCCGGCAAATAGGACCTAATCCTCAGCTCGCAATACCAGCAAGACTCAAACTGTTCCAAAGCGGCAGGATGCGTGGCCGCTTGAGCAGTTCATAGTCTTGATGTCTAATCGCAACCTTCTTCTTGTAGACTCGTGTTGGCCTCCAAGCGCAAGAGTTTTGCAGGACGAGTAGACAAATTTACCTGCAAGGGATGACCTAAGGTTTATCAATCCGGTGGGAGGCCGTAGGTATGAAGCATTGGTCTCCTCTTCAAAACAAACTGCCAACCAAATAACAAAAGTATCTTGTGCTCCCCAACACACCCACATACATGGTAAATGTAGGTAGGCTGCACTAGTTCGGCCGAAGATGAATGTGATACCAGTGTTAAATAGGAAGGTACATATATGTTTTTTGTATCTGAAAATATTAAAAACAGCAAGGAACTAGAACAAAAGCTTAGCAAAAACGGTATTGCAATGCCTTGGAAACAAGGCCTGAGGTTTCATACTTTCACATAGTGCAAAATTCTCTCCAACAATGAAAAATAATCGGATCATATAACCATCCTCAACGTGCAACAAAGAATCATCCAAGTTTCTATCGAAGAACGTCTAGCCGATTTGAAAACAGCATCAACCTTGCATAGATACCCAATGTCACCTGGGAAATCCGCGAGTTGAGTAGCCAAAAACATACATCAAGTGAATGCAAGAGAAATCCCATTGTCACCACAGATATCCCATCACAAGACATAACATCAAAGTGTTTCAAATCCATCACTCAATCCAACATAACGAAAACCTCAAAGAGCAAACTCAATTCATCACAGAACGGAGTAGAATAGAGGGGGAGAAACACTCTATGATCCAAACTATAATAACAAAGCTCTGCGATACATTCAAGATCATGCCCCAAATCAAGCAACACGAGAGGAGAGAGAGAGAGAGATCAAACACATAGCGTCACAGTGGTACATACCCAAGCCCCGAAGGGTTGAAAACTACTCCTTCCTCTCATGGAGACCGACCGGAGTGATGAGAGATGGCCACACCGGGGTGAATGGTTCCCCCTCGGCCAAGGGTGCGAACGGGAACTACCGATAGCGTTTTGGGCGGTGAGCATACAGAGTGTTGCAGACGCGGCGGAACTTCGTCTAGTTTATTCTATGAGATTTTTCCACGTATTTATAGGAGCCGTGTTGGCATTCGGCGGGAGCAAGTACAGGGGGGCCCACGAGGCGACGAACAAGGAAGGGTGCTGGAGCGCCTCCACCCTTGTGTGCCTCGGTGACTCCTCTCCGATATCTCTGTCATTCCAGTATTTTTTATATTTTCCAAAAATATCTCCGATTAAATTTCATCCACATTCGAGAACTTATTTCTGCCCACCAACAAACTGATAAGACTGCCGGTAGTTTGCTGAAAGCAGCGTCAATCCGGGTTAGTTGTAATAAAATCATACCCAAAATCATATATAAATTGTTTGTAAAAATGCCGCATGCCATATTCATAAATTATAGAGACGTTGGAGATGTATCAATATCCGCCTCGGGAAAAAGCATTGCCACTCTACAAGATGCTAACAAAAAGACAGCAGAATTCCATAGACAGACGAACGCAACTGCGGGAACTCGAGGATAGATCAAAAACTTCTAGCCGGCACGCAACACCTAACCTACACACGCAACCACAATATCGGCGAGCCATGTGCTAATATGTTTCAGCCACCAATCTAGTATATGTGGTCAGCGCGGAGCCTTGTGGTGGAACGCGGAAATCGGCGGGCCATCAATTTTCAAGTACAGGAGAAGCCGTCTAGTATATGTGTACTAAGAGTAGCAAAGCGCCATGCAAATCACGGTACCGCACTATCAAAAGAAGCTTACACAATTCTCATGCGTCCCGAAAGCTTCGACACTACTTTACAGAATGTGACGGTCAAGCTGCGCATGGAGCCGTCCCTCTTGAACGATATAATCAATAACAGAGACGCCATAGGTGCCCGCCATCACAAATGGGCCATTGAGCACTCCTCGCCCTTCGAGGATTAACTACAAACCACGACTGAGCCTATTAAATCTCAGGGGCTGGCGATTTCATAGCCGAAGGCGACCAAAGCGAACGTACCCCCCGCGAGTACAGTCAATTCACACTAGGACAATGTATTCGCAGGTAATGGCTCAAGATGTTAGATCGCTACTGGGGGCTGGGGTGATCAATCGCCCCCACAGGCGACATATTCGGTCAGTCCTACAAATACTGCTAACACGACTCCAAACAACGCAGCCGAGTACGAAGCGATTTTACTCCATGCTCGTCATCAGGCCACAACAAGATGAGGAGTGCAGCGCTTAAGAGGTAAGCTGGGAGCATTTAAATATATACGATCCTCTCAACTGTACGGCGAATTCGACGCCAAGGACCCAACTGATGAGCGGACAAAAAATAGCAGTCCTCCGGGATATCGGCCCGATTCGAGGGCATATAATTTCACCAATGTCGCTAGAGGAAACAATTCAAAGCATGCAGTGCGTCCTCGCCTGTCTCATGGCGCCAAGCAGCCCGAGGTTCCGTAAAAACACCTCCTATGCAGCGGCTCTGTACAAGCCCCGCCACATGGTTCTGCGGCAGGACGAGGTTATCAGCTGCTGACCGAACGAGATGAGCCGCTAACAAAGCCTCACCGGAAAATCAACCCAGACGACCATATCATCGGCGGATCTCGCACTCTGAGCGAGAAACACCTTCACGCCACGAAGGATAATGGCGCGAATCCCAACCTGCCGACAGAACCCTGCCTAGCCTATCCTACACACAACATGCGGCTCGGAGGATACCACAAGAGCACGGCGGATAGTTTGGACGACGCCCTCTAAAGCATACCAACGATCCATTGAAGTGCGAACTCTTAAAAGAGTACCACAGGAGTCCTTACAAGATGCCATCTCCGAAAGAGGAGCGGCAACAGCTACTTGGCAGAGACAGCCAGACATGCGTGAGACACCGACGCGGGCGGCTCGTGGCTTGCGTCGAGCAAGGCTTATCTGAGCAGGTGTTTTTCTGAGTCCCACCGCCAAGTGCAGCGATGCCCAGGGACATTGCGTCCAGCATTGCAAGGGAGATACAGTTGTCCAAATTCCAAAGCCACAGGACCACCACAGCCCTATGCCGGACGACACGTACAGCCTTTCACGGTCTTGGCGCAATCGACAGTCGCAGTCGCCACATCGGGAACAGGGGGGACCATTATAGAAGACGTATCCCTATTGGTCAGATGGTCGATAAATTCACCAATGTGGATCGAGCAACAAGACCCGTCACTTCGGACAGATATCCGCGACCAGTCATCGAATCTTATCAGGATGTCGAGTACACCGGTATGGTGTCCCCCACTAGACTATAATTTACGGATAATGGTACAACTTCACCGCCAGAAGTCAAAGACTTCGTGCGCGCAAAATGGGACATTAAGCTCGATACGCCCGGTCGTAGTACCACCTGCAGACCAACGGACAGCGTCGAACGAGCCAACGGGGCTACATTATGAGCAGCATTAAAGCCCGCCTAGTCCGATCCCTTCAACAATCAGACGCCCATTGGCGAGCAGAGGGAACTCGATTCCTACTATCGGGGTGCGGCAACCACTCCCGAATTTCCGCGTCAACCGGATCACACACCGTTTTCATGGTATATTTTTTTTTTTTTGTGCGAAAAGCTGTTCTCCCATCGACCTTATCCATGACAGCGCCTAGAGTGTGCATGTATGCAGATGAAAGGAAGCGAGCTGCGATCGGGCAGTGATGGCCATGGATGCCTTGGAAGAAGAAGGGATATAGACTACGGGCTCGCATACGCCCGCTCCTACCAACAACAAGCAGACGCGCGCTATCAAACTGGCGAAGTCACGCGCCAGGGCTGAAAGACCATCAAGTGGGCGATCTGTGATCCTTCGGCTCCCGAAAGCCAAAGAGCATAAACTGAACACCCGAATCGCGGATGGGACCGGCATCATCGACTGAAGGTATCATCAGACAGGCGCATACGCCCTTCGCCCGATAAGACGTCCGGATGCACGGCCCTCGAGTCCTGAACCATGGAACGCAGCCCGGCCTGACCGGGCGTTTTTACGCCTGTAATTCGACAAACATCCCCACCTTCCCGTCACTTATTTCGTGTTTCCTTTCATTTCTTTTCGAAGCATTGAGTAAGAGTTGGTTAACCTAACCATACCAAACCGTCTAATATTCCATATAAATGCTAACACCCAGTTTTGCATGGGGCATCCTTAGCAGAAGCCGAAAATGAGAAATCGTTCGTACCGATGTGCCATCACTTCTGCATACATGAAATTAGTATCCAACATATATGCACTTTTTGACTATAACGAACTATTGCCAAGGCGGGTACCTGGCTCCTGTGATTACCCTACGTTCCGATTGTTGGGATAGGAGAAATAAGGGCAGCACCTCTGCGCATGTTACGACGCGTCATCCGGGACCGTACTCAGACGCGTGGCTAGCGATAAGCTAGCATTCTTACAGAATACAATAAGATACGGCCTACAAAAAGGGATAGTGAATACAGCCTTGCGGCATATCACCAAGGTTTTTCGCAGCCATTGGTCTCCGTTGAATCTTACGCATCCGGATTAACAAAATCTACCCGAAGAAAGGAACCCTTGGAGGGAACTATTTTCATGAAGATGTTCTACGTCAAACAGCTATATAACATAACCCTCCTTCCGTCGGACAATCCGGTTCTCCGTTCAACCGATGGCGCAGGATTAGCCTGGTTCCCGAAGGATGTGCACCTTCTTCCCTAGGCCACGGACAGGTACAGAACACTTCCCGAACCAGATCGGGAGGTGGTAGAAGCCGATGGCGCCGGTTAAGACAACATGCTTTTAAAAATAACAATAAAGAGAAACGGAATTGAGCTCAGTCAATGTAAAGTACATAAATACATAGAATTTGACAACAGCTAACTGTGATCGACAAGTTGTCTATCAATTTACTAAGCCACCAATCCTTTTGAGAATAGACTGGATAGCGGCTGGCGGTGTCCATCCAACGGTCATCGCCTACACCAAGCTAGTGGATCTCCTAGCCGTCAGGGCACTGCGGAGACCAACCGAGGCCATATGCACTGAGGTCTAGTTGGGAAGGGCGTCTTATACCATAGCCCATGCCCGCGCGCCTCTTTCGGCAAGCTGAAATCCTTGCATACTTGAAGGCTGTCGCGAGCCCCTTCAAAGCGACGGCTAGTTGCGGCCATACTTTCGATGGCACACTGACTGGCCATACCCTTTGCCAGCTCTTCATGGCATTCCGGGCTTTTCGTAGGTCTTCGACAGTTCCTTTAAAAAGGTTTCCCGTCATAAGGATACTCCTCTCGGGCCGCCCAGTCAGGACTAACAAGCACAGGCGTGGCATTTCGTCAGAGAAACACCACTGTATAACACTCATAAATGGTTAGACTCAGTCTTTTTTTTAAATACCAATATAGACGCTTTTAGCTTTGGTATTTCTCCCAAGGCTTGCTGCAGCACGCTGCAGTCTTCAAACTCTCAATTTCTCGGCTTGCACTCACATTCTCCGCCTTGAGCTCATTTTCTTTCCCGACTTCGCCGCCAACACTCGTTTACCACCTCAAGTACTTTGCGCAACTCGTTAGCGGCCTCTGCTGAAAATACATGAAGAAAATGTGATGAATACATAAAATACCCCATATACCTTCCTGAGTTGGGACAGCGTTCTTCCCCACTTACCGGACTTATCGCTGCTAGGCTGTTTGCCGGCCGCATCGCCAGTTCACGCGGGATGTGTGGACAACTGTTTTAGCTAGCCTCAAGTTACCTTCGGCACAGACTTTTTGCCCATGCTCTCTTGCGGCTTACAAACCATATATTAGAAATCCTTAACTCGGCCGTCTCGACCGAATTAAGGCTTGAGGGACTAGTTAGGTTAGGGAACATGATCTGCTTTCTAGCTATATACCTGACACCTTGGGGGGCAAATAGATTGGCAATCCCACAAGACTGTCGTGGCGCCCATCCAAGGTACAACGTCCACCGAATTAAAAAGAATTATAACATTCCGTTCGGCAAAGCAGTATGAAGCGTAAAGTCTCCCTCCGACGGACGAAGCTTCATTACGCTCTCAAGCTTTGGATTAGTGACCCGAAACATGCGAGAGTCATAGCCAGGAGAGGAACGCCAGAAGCCGACGCGTATTCGGAGTGGCGGACTCAGGCTAGTACGGCGAGACTTGGACCGGAGTGCGGTTCGACGCATCCGAGAAATCTTGCGGATGTAGAGGCATCATTGTCTTTGCAAAATTGAGCGAGCCTTAATAAACAAACTGAAAAAGCGATCCTTCGTGCAATCTCAGGAAATACGTTACTCTGGCAGATGGGTTGCAGTGCTTCAGCCTCGGCGGAAGCTTTCGCTTCGATTCCCGTAAAAGGGCTTGAAGCCTGGCCGCGGTCCGTGACCTGGGATTAGAAGGAAAGGACAGGGGGGTAGCGCGGACGAAGCGACGGCGCCCTGTAGTCGGGAGAGGGTCTTCATTTCACTTACTCTGAAGAGGGGAAAGGCGGTGAGTCGGCATGTTACAGCCACTTGCCGACATAAGGCCTCTTGCATAGAACACACCCATCTCAAATTTGATGACGTACTCTGGGTCATCATGATACCCCGATAGACCAACACGAGAGGATTCTATGAGTGTGAGAGGAGAGAGAAACGTAATGGGACCACAACTGGACGCTCCATCCCTGTTAAGTGGCAATACAGTAAAGAATACACGAATGATCTGTGGGCCAAATTAACGCGTATTGTGCCCCTTACCGCGTGTCCGCGGATTGATCCGGAGCAAGGCCTTCTCGGATATCATGCCCGAGCGAACTCGCTTCGGGGTCTCCCATGAAGAGATGCCGGCCAGTATTTTGGACCAGGGTTCGCCTTGGTGTCCGCGCCCCAGCGACTGCTGCGTGATGTGTAACATAGTAGCGTCCATTATAGCACACATAAAGGTGTGACCCCGCGTGTTGAGGGAGCTTGGGTTGCAACGAATCTGGATAATGGCGATAGGCCAAAATTCGATCATGGTCAGATCTTGCGGCATAGTCAGACAGCATGACTTGTCCGACAGTGCCACGCACTTGCTTCGCATAGATCCTATGGAATAGGAAGCGGCCTCTTAAGCGTCGCCAGTTAGTACCGCTTGTATAGGCGCGGTCATTATGAAATATTCGGGTAGCCCTTGCCGGATTGGATGGTGAGGAAACGTATTCAAATAAAAACCACCCAAGTCATCCTTCGGGATCTTATGTGTGGGTTCCGATTGGGTACCCTGTCCCCAGGCTATTCGCCCATACGGCGCTCGCATCCTACTCAAATATGGATCCCTTCCCGGAGGCGGGGGACCAAGACTATAAATGTTCCTCCAAAAATAAGTCAAAAGTGGGCTCACACTTAGAAATATACTCGCACTAGGCCAACGAAGCCAGATAAGTGTTGCATAATTGGACCCGGTAGATGAGGTTGTGGAGCTGGATCCCATAGTAGAACGTCAGAGACCCCCGTAGAAAGGGAATGAAAGAAAACCAAAATCTACTTAGAAGGAAGGGCACGACGGCAACCCTCTCCTCATTGTTGTGGGGGCGCGGGGAGTTCTCGGCAAGGATGCCGAATCAACGGAGATGAGGCAGCACGACTAGGACCGATCAGCCAAGGGGGGAGAGGAAGCGCTGCCGTCATGCAACCGACTCAGCTGTGATTGCGCAAGAGCATTCTCCCGAACAGCTCGACCAACTGCTTGAGGGAGCGGACCGGTTGGAGGGCGTGAGAAGAATTGAACCGGCTATACGGCCATGGCTTTGGACGGAATTTTGGTGCTGTTCTGGCCAGAAGCGGGAGATAATGGTTCTAGCACCTTTGGATCTAAAATTAGCGGTCTTATCATGAAGCGGCAAGGCAGGTGTGCGCTTGGAAGCGACGGCATGTGCGGCCGCACGCCCTCTGGAAAGGATGGCAAAACCCATACACCGAGGAACGGCATTTAAAACTCTACTGATGGTCCCACATAGATCTCAAATATGTCCTTGGATCTTGGAACCTTGGACTGTCCCGCGACCTGAGACATTTAGAACGGGGTCGGATAACGTCGGCGACGAATTAACATGACTTCACACGGAGTAAAGGAACCGTCCACAAGCAGATAGATTGAAGATTCCCAGAAGACGATCCCCGGGCATGGAGCCAAGTTTGGGGCCTACATGAGGGAGGCGTGGGACTAAGGGGTCCTCGGGGGCGACGGCTCATTGTACATTGGGCCGGACTGATTGGAGCCAGTAGTGGTTGACCGAGAGACCTATGAATGATGCTGGTTGTACTGATGTCGACCTTGAACTACGCGGTATTTCCCCCAAGGAGAGAAGGGATGATTGCAACACAGACTATGGTAGGTTATATTTCCCCTCAGTGATGAGACCAAGGTTATCGAACAGTAGGAGATAACCACGTAACATACTTGAGGTACCTACCACAAAGACACAAATATGCAACCGACGTGTTTAAAAGGGATTGTCAATTCTTCTCGCGAGGTTAATCGTGCCAGAAATGGCCCCTAGTTGACGAGGAGAGACTATCCTTGATGATAGATTGGATTAAATAGATCTCGCGGGAGACGCAATGATTAAAATATATAACAAAAAATTGCAAGCCAAAGTAATTTGGGAGTTGTGGATTAATAGATACTGAAATAATAAAAAGCGAATATTTAAAATAGATTGACGAAGGAAAATATGATCAAGAAGAGACCCGGGGCCGTTAGATTTCCTGGGCTTCTCTCACAAGCAAAGATAGCATAACGGTGGGTAACACAAATTACTGTTGGGCATGATAGAACTTCAATAATCATGACGATATCCAGGCACATGATCATTATATAGGCATCACGTTCCAGATTAGTATGTATAGACAGACTCTTGCCCTGCATACTACCTACTATTACTCACACGATCGACCGCTATCCGCATGCTTAGCATGTATTAATTCAATGGAGAAACAGAGTAATGCAATAAGACGATGACATGGATGTAGACAAGATCTATTCATGTAGCAAATAGATCCTATCTGGTACTTAATAGCAACGATGACATACGGTCATTTCCCCTGTCGTCACTGGGATTGCGAGCACCATAAGATCGAACCCATCACAAGCCACCTCTGCCATGCCTAGAGAAAAAATCGGATTAGTTGAGACCTAACTAAACCAACAGATTCGAAGAAGAAACCGAGGCTAACGTATATCAGTGATATGAGAGATCAAAAGATCAAATAACTTTCAGGATAAAAACATAGATCTGATCATAAACTCAAAGTCATCGCGGATCCCAACAAAACAACCGCAGAAAGAGTTACATCAAATAGCATCTCCAAGAAAGACATGTATTGAGAGGGATCAAAAAGAGAGAGAGGAAGCATACTAGCTACTAATACAGGACCCGTAGGTTCTAAATGAACTCACTCTTTACGCATATCGGAGAGGGACACCAATTAGCGTGATGAAACCCTCCGTCTGGTGTCTAGATTGAGATCTGTGGTTTCCTGGGAACTCTGCCGGAGGCTGGACGAAGTGTATTTCGTCGCACTCCCTAGGATTTTTTTGGACGTTCAGGGTTTTATCAGATCAAGAGGCGGTGCGCGAGGGCGGGCTGAGCGTGGGGCACACCCCCCACCTGGGCGCGCCTGGGCACCACGCATGCCTTGGGGTTGTGCTCCCCCGGAACCCCCTCCTGAAGTATCTTTTGGTCCAAAGAGTGTCGTCTGGTCCAGAAAAAATACCAAAAGTTTCGCTGCGTTATTGGACTCCGTTGGTATTGATTTTCTGCCGAAGTTAAAAACAAGCAAAAAACAGCAATGGCACTAGCGGCACTATGTATAGGTTACTCCCAAAAAAATGATATAAAGTGCTAAAAAGGATGTAAAACATTCCAAGAATGATAAATAACAGCCATGGAACAATCAAATAATTATAGTAGTTGCGAGCAGTTTAAGCAGCATCCAGCTTTCTTTTTTGTTTAATGGGTTTTTTTTGTTGCTTGATTTCTTCTATTTTTATTTATTTATTTCCTGCTCGTCTAGAGTAGTGTAATGATAAAAACAGGGAATTTTTGATGTAGAGAATGCTACCTAACATGTTCATCACAATAATCTTTCTATTGTAGCATGATTTGGACTTTATATATGATGCAAGCAATAGCTAGTTTAGATATGCAAGATTCAATATCAAAGACATATCAACAAGTTCTTTAACCATTGTCTTAGATATCAACACCTAAAGCAAGTTATCCCATAGACCCATTATGCTCAATCATATGATCCCAATTCATGAAAACACACTGCGCATATTACTACCCCACCAATGTCTCAAGAGTACGATCATAGTGACCCTTAGTTGGATGCTTTATAAGAGAGAGATGGAGAGACTAAAAAAATAAAATTGCATAAAGTAGTAAATCAGAAGGCCTTCGCAGATCGGAGTTTTAGTAGGGATTTGATACGAGGTGCTAGAGCTACAAAGCGAAAGATGAGCAGATAAAAACATTTTGGGATAGGACATGACTTTCTGTCAACGAACAAACGATCGAGAGTTCCCAATACTTCATGCCTAGAGATATCATATAGGCGCGTTTCCACAAACAAATAAATTAGTTTATTCCTTTTTCCACATACTTTCACATATCACGGCTAAACCGAATCCGGTTGCCGCTCCATACCAACACTTTTCCAAGGAATATTATCTATTTGACAAACATAAAGTAAATTATTTTTCATTTCGGGATCGGGCCATCCTAATACCTTTGCAGTACTACTCGTGCAAAATGGACAAGTGTGAATAAACACTCATCTTGAGAATACACATCTAGCATGGAAAAATATCAGCCACCCCGACCGTTCATTTGAGCGGTATACGCAGCACACAAAGAGAAAATTATTTTGAAATGAGATGAGCACATACAATTGCTTGTAGAACGGCAAAAGAAACGCATATAAGGTTAGGTATAAGTGACTAATATGGCCAAAACTGGTTTAAGGATTATGATGCACAAGTAGTGATCATTACTTAGTGCAAATGATAGGCTAGACAAAAGATGGAAGACATCCAACCAAGGAAGAGAAAAAATCACAAGTAAGCGAGCATAAGCATTAACTAACACCGAATTAGTGCCCAAAGTAGGATATAATTCATTGCATAACTCTGACTTTCGTGTGCTGCATAGGGAATCACAAACCTTAACATACAATATTCTCTCTAAAGCATAATGTCATCAACAGACTCACATACTATATCATCATAGTCGCAAAACTATTACAAGGAATCAAGTTTATTTCTGCCAATGAAGTCTTCATGAAGTTTTATATATCCTCTGCATATCTATCACTAGGGACAGTAGTTAATGGGTGCTTTCTGATAGCTCAACCAAATTAAGTGAAGACATGCAGGTATAAAAATTGTCTTCTCTTCAAATATATGAAGTGAGCATGAGAGAATTTATTCAAAATCACTACTCTCAAATTAATTAGTGAGCATGAGAGCATTTTTTCCAAAAATACTAATAGCAGCACCGTTTTTTGACTAAAAAAGATCTATGAAGTGAACGAACTAGAGGCAATCCAATTAGACATCACAAGATTTACGTGAAGATAAGAGAGCCAATTCCTAACACAATCATAGACATACTCTTTGGCTCTCTCAAATACGGTGCGTCCAGCAAGGGATAATGCACTAAAATAAACAAGTAACACAAACAAAGACTCAAACATACAGCACGCTCCAAGCAAAACTCATCGAATGCGGACGAATAAAATATAGCTCCCAAGTAAATACCGATGGGCGTTAGAAAGAAAGAGGGAATGCACTCGGCAAATCCCCAAGCTTATACTTGATTCTCTCTTAGATAATAGCTTCGGATGCCATGGGCGATCCCAGCTTAGGCTCTTTTACTCCTATATTCTATCATCCATCGCGATCTCACCAAAACTGAAAACTTCAATCACAACAAAACTCAACAAACCCGGGGAAGCTCTAGGGGATGAAGAAATACGGATGACTGGGCGAAGGACGTGAGGAACACCATCGCAAATAGGGGTGTATTAGCCATTATGATCACGACTTGCGAGACTAACCATAGCGCTGTGGATAAACTCTCAATACAAACCCATAGATTCATCAAAATAAGCAACACAATGCAAGAAAACAGAATCTGTCAAAACAGAACAGTCGTAAGCTGGCCGAATAGTTCTCAACTTCTGTAACTCCAAAAAGTCGAAACAAGATGGACAACAGAGAAGGCATTGTATATCAATCTTTTGCGTAACAAATTCAGAATTTTCGCGTTCTGTAATTTCACAAGTTTTACTGGGACGAATAAGTTTATGTTTTCCAACGAGATCAATCAACTATCACCCAGAAGTATCCCAAAGGCTTTACTTACTGGAACAAACTCTAATTAAAAACACAAAAAAACACAATCAAACAGTAGCATAATGTGCAAATCACTCCAAGAACATAAAGAAAAGGACCAACAATAAATTTATGATATTGGGTTGCCTCCCAACAATAGCGCATATCGGTTTAGGCCCCTAGCTAGGCATAATGACAAAGATCTAAGTAGTGTCATCTTTAGTTCAATCTTCAACAAGCACTTAGAAATTATTCAATAGATTTTAAGCATATAAAATTTTCAAACAAACTAATATTAAACAAGTTTGAGAAATCATTTTTGCCGGTAGGCCGTCTCTTATCACCTTCGATAAAATCGGAGGCTGAATACTAATCTTTCTTAGGCTCCCTTATAATTATTATATAGAATTACCCCTTCGAGTCTTAGTAACTGAGTGATAATTGCCTAATTTTTTGGGAGTTTTTCAATAGCTTTTAGCGAAGAAAAAGCCGGTGCTCTAGATTACGATGAGATTTCTTCCAATTCTATGCGATCACGAGACGCGGCCGTTCTTCAATTCTTTCATGAAATTTACGATTGCCATTTGCTTTAACACACTTAGAGAACCTCTCCCGCTTTTGACCCAATTTACTAGCCAAAAAATTTATGCACCTGGGTTTATCCAAGCTTCTCAATGATGTTACTTCAGTAAACATTTTTTTTCAATAGCATCTAGCCTTTCCATTAACATGCTCGAGAGGTTAAATTTGGTTCATTAATATAAGAGGAGGGAACCAACGATGTTCCATACATTAAAAGCATCTAAAGAAGGCCACACTCAAGAAATTCCCACCGGTAATTGTATCAAGGACGAATCTATATAAAGTGGTGATGTTCACATAAAAACAGCAAAGAAGAACAAGGGTAGATTGCTTCGAATAGATCTATTATGAGCATTGCAAATCCTATACCAGGCATCTTTTAAATTCTCCCCTCCCCTTTGTTTAAAGTTAAGAACCTCGTTCTCAGGGAGTGCACACAATAAGAGGAAGAAACTATCCAAACGAAAAAGAGTGACAAACAAGATTGCGCACAAAAACAGATTGACGAGAAAATGGCGAACGAAAAAGAGGGCGAATAAAACGGCAAATTTTGTGAAGTGGGGGAGATGAAAACAAGAGGCAAATGGCAAATAATGTAAATTGCAAGGAGATGAGATTTGTGAGTAGGGAACCTGGTAGATGTTGATGATGTCTCCAAGGAACGGTTGCCAGAAATTCCCTTTAATGTCGCTTGAAACTACATCGGTATTCCCCAAAGAGGAAGGATGATGCAGCACAGCTACGGTAGGTATTTCCCTCGGTGATGAGACCAAGGCTTATCACCAGTAGGAGAACCACGCAGCACTACACGTGAACAGGTACTGGCCATACAAAGAATAAATACTTGCAACCCGACGTGTAAAGGGGTGTCAATCCATTTCGGGGAACGGTGCCAGAAATTGGCTAGTTGACGGGAGACTATCTGTGATAGATTGGATAAATGATCTCGCGGGGAACGCCGAGAAAAAATAAATAACAAAAAGATGCAGCAAGTATTTCTGAGGGTTTTTGGATTAATAGATCGAAAATAAAAGCGAATAAAAATAGATCTCGAAGGGCAAAATAGATAAAGAAGAGACCCGGGGGGGCCGTAGATTTCACTAGTGGCTTCTCTCAAGAAAAATTGCATACGATGAGTAAACAACATACTGTGGGCAATTGATTAGAACTTCAAAATAATCATGATGATATCCAGGCAATGATCATTATATAGGCATACGTCCAAGATTAGTAGACCGACTCCTGCCTGCATCTACTACTATTACTCCATACATCGACGCTATCCAGCTGCATCTAGGTATTAAGTTCACTGAGAGAAAACGGAGAGAATGCTAAGAAGAACGATGACCATGATGGAGACAAGATCTATCATGTAGAATAGACCCCATCTTGTTATCTAATGCAACGATACATACGTGTCATTTCCCCTTCTGTCACTGGGATTGAGACACCATAAGATCGAACCCATAACAAAGCACCTCTTCCATGGCAAGAAAAATCGATCGAGTCGGCCAACTAAACAAAGATTCAAAAGAAGAATGTGAGGCTTTATAAGTAATCATGCATATGAGAGATCAAAAGACTCAAATAACTTTCATGGATAAAAACAAGATCTGATCATAAACTCAAAGTTCACGGTTTCCCAACAAACACCACCGCAAAAAGAGTTACAGCAAATAGATTCTCCAGAGACCATTGTATTGAGAATCAAAAGAAGAGCGAGGAGGGAAGCCATCTATGCTACTAACTACGGACTCATAGGTCTACAATGAACTAATCACGCATCATCGGAGAGGACCAATGAGGATGATGAACGTCCGTGATGGTGTCAGATTGAATCTGTGGTTCTGAAACATTGGCGGAGGCTGGAATTGTATTCACGACTCCCCTAGGGTTTTGGACGTCCAGGGTATTTTTAGAGCAAATAGGCAGTGCGGGAGGCGGCCGAGGTGGGCACAACCTACCTGGGCGCGTCTGGGCCCAAGGCGCGCCCTGGCGGGTTGTGCTCCCTCGGAGCCCCCTTGGTACTTCTTTGGCCCAACAGGTGTCTTTGGTAAGAAAAATCACCAAAAGTTCGCTGCGTTTGGACTCCGTTTGCCTATTGATTTTTGCCAAAGTAAAAAATGAGCAAAAACAGCCAACTGGCATGAGCACTATGCCAATAGGTTAGTCCAAAAAATGATATAAAGTTTGCTAAAATGATTGTAAAACATCCAAGCAATGATAATATAATAGCATGGAACAATCAAAAATTATAGATACGTTGGAGACAGTAATCATGTACCCTCCAAGTCAAGGAGGAACGAGATCTCTTCCTTATTGTGTGTAAGTCTATCTTCGGACCCTAACCTACGTGGTGTCTATATAAACGAGGGTTTTTAGTCGTTAGGGATAGAGCTACATTCATCACCTCTAGCCTTAGGGTTTAGCTCATGATGATCTCGAGGTAGACCCACTATGTAAACCCCATATACAATCAATACTAATAGCAGGACGGTAGGTTTTACCTCTCCGAGAAGGGCTGCGAAATGGGGGTAAACGCTGTGTTCGTCGTCCCTTGTTACCCAATTGCATCTAGATCCACAGCTCGGGATCCCTGCCCGAGGTCTGCCGGTTTTGACTCGACAGAGACCTCCATGATGTCAGGAGGGGGACTTTGTTGGCCTAAGTCCCTCCACATGGAGGTGTGTTGGCACCCCAACATCAGCCATAAGTCCAACACATGTCAGCCGTTGATCTTCGCTGCATCCAACGGTTGGTTGAGAGCGCTTCCAGGGAAAGTGAAGCAAGGAGAAACCCTAGCCACACCACCACGCTGGCTGGTGGCTGCCATTGTGAGCAGTGAGAGACACCACACAAGATATAAAAACACACAACCAGAGAGAGAGCTAAGAAAGAAGCAGAAGGTTATGGTGCCAGATTTGCGTGCATCTGACTAGACAGTGTTCAATACTGATAATTGGAGACTCAAACAGCTTGGATCGATCCCAAACTGGTGAGCTTCATTCCTGTACCTTGATAATTTGATCTGGTTAGCTAGTTTGAGGATTGGGTCAGTGGAGCATCAGGTTGAGAGTGTTTGTCAGCTTGCTGCTGCCAGTTTAGAACAGAGTAGTTTTAGGAGATGAACAGTTTGGTAGGCAAACGGTGTCCGTATTGATCTGAATTTGGAGGGGATCTCAGGGAATTGTGTGTCTATTGTCTGCCAATTATGGTGTTGTGGTTCAGTGGTTTAAGAGAAGTTGCAACATATGAAGGAGTACGAGAATGGTAAACTCAGCTTTGCTGAATCTGCCTCTGTGGTTGTTGGTTGCGTTGTCGGCTGGACAATGTGGAGATGGTGTTGAAATCTTCTAGACGTTAGAAAGACTTTATACTCATCATTCATAGTGAAGTTGTGTCGACCGGTCAGTCCACACCATAGTTTTTTCTATCAAGTTGAGGGGGTTTTTCCACGTAAATTCCGTTTGTCACATTGTGCATGTTTTGTGTTATCCGCTGCTTACGTTGTGTTGAAGTGGCCTCAAGGTTATCACAAGTGGAGGTAGGCTGTGTCGTGTGCATAGTACCGTGTGGGAATTTGTGCAGCTCATTGTGCTATACAGCCCCAACACGAGATCATCTGGCTAGGAGACACTAATCTTTGGGGTGGTGTTAATCACAAACATGTGGGTGTGAGACTCTTGGTGACTTGCGCTGCGCGCAGTTGAGAGTTGAGTCGATACTGGTCATGTACTAGTCTTATTCTTTGGCTCTTTTAGCTCTGTTGGTACTGGTAGTAGTAGCTACTTTTATATCTACGAACGCTTGATTCCGAACTGTTTGTTTATGTAGGGACTCGGTTTAAGGCCGGGAAGTGCCTCCTTTCTGAAAAAAATATGCACATTGATATCTAGGTCAACTTGTTCTACCACAGAACATTGTGTTTATTAAGCATCTCTTTCGGACACATAACAGACTCGCGTTCAAGTATCTCTTTTCAAACATAAAAATCACTCTCAGGTCCAAGTACAGGATACACGTGTGGAGGAGTCCTAAACCAGTTATAACCTCTATGCAGTTCGCTTGATGGGAGAGCAAAATCAAAACCCAGTTTAATTGTAACTTGTTTCAACATTTCTTCATTTGATTGGTTACATGACAGAACCAAGATGTTGCCAAGAACTGGTTAGTTATTTCGTATTTCTTTTTATGTGGTTGTTGTTATGACAGAACCAAATGTCTCGAGTCTATGTTGAGTACACTAGTAGAAAACAGGGCTTGGTTCAGGCCAGCCCAGCCCATTAGTCCCGTTCAGTCACGGAAAACCGGACCATGGGGGGCAAAGTCCCGGTTCATGCGCCCAGGGGGCGGCGGGGCCCTCGGGCATTGCCGTTGTCTGACCCATTGTCCGTTCCTGCACGAACCGGCGAACAATGGGCTCATCCTGGCCCACATCCATTGAGTCCCGGTGTGGCTTGAACCGGTGACAGAAGGGAGGCTTTAGTCCCGTTCCAACACGAACCGGGACCAATGAGGTGGGCTATATATACCCCATCGCCGGGCGAGCAGAGCACTCCACACATGCTCTATTTTTCTGGCCGGCGACGGGGAGGCTTTTGGTGCTCTAGCTCACCTCCATGCACATGAGGGTGTTGATGAAATGCCCGAGCCACACTAGTAAGCTTTCTCCTCTCGAAGCTCGACCTTCAAGCTCCATTTTCCTCAAGATTTGTCTAGGTTTAGCGGTCCGTCACGTCCGTCCCCGTCTTCCACCGCCGTTGATCGCCTCGCCGATCTCGTCGCCGGCATAAACCGTGGTGAGCCTCTTGTTCTCTACTTCTTTCTAAAAGAAAAAAATTCTTACTTGTATGATTTAGATAGATACATGTCTAATTTCTTACTTTTATTAGTGTTGTTATATATAGTGCGATGCGTTTGTATCCGTCAACGTCGGCTCGTCCAGTCTATGATTGGATGTGGTATATATTATATTTTATAACTATTTGGGTCATTTATGTTTATGACAATTATGCCGACCAAGTGACATAGATTTTTTATCTAGGAGGTATGTGAACGGAAATTCCACCGACCAGATGTAGAGAAGTAATTTAGTGAAGAAGAAAACAATTACTTGAAGGAAAAATTGAAAAAAAATTGAGGAGGAGAAGATGATATGGAGTTGCATGTGCGGATGTCGTCGATGATCACAAGATCAAGATGGATGCAATGCGCTTCAAGATTAGAAAGTATAGAAAATATGTCATTCATAACGAGGCTTGGGATCATTATGCCGTTGGATCAATTGTTACCTGGGTGCGATTATGATCGCATTGTCTGTGCATTGAAATGTTTTACATAGTTCAATGTATGGTTAATTAGATGCTCTGGGAGCTATATGTTGTTCAATGAGAACTATGTAGTACTTTGGTTTTAATGTGATGATGAACTTCTATTAATTTGGTCACTTATCTATTCATGAGTTTTGTAATGGTTTTTTACACACTTAATTATATATAATGCACGCAGATGAACCGGCAATGGATGACGGTGACAGACGCACCTCCGAGTACATTATTAGGGCGTGCATATTTTCTCGAAGTGGCTGAGGCCAACAAGCAGAGGTTTTATGTGTTGTCCATGCCCTATATGTGGGAAACGAAGTCTTACTCTGACCGGAAAATCCTTCACACCCACCTGTGAGAAGGGTTTCATGCCACACTATAAGTTTGGACCAGGCACGGAGAAATAGGGGTTATGATGGAAGACATCGAAGAAGAAGAAGAGGACGATGACAACTATGTGCCCCTGAATACGCGTGATGCGCAACGGGGGAAGCTGAAGTCAAGAAGAACAGATGATGTGCCCGATGAGATCTCCGCCGGGTTTCATGTGATGCAAGGGACAGTGCGAAAGTGAAAAGGGAAGCTGAAATTCGATCACATGTTAGAGGATCACCAAAAAGGGTTGTACCCCAATGCAAAGATGGCAACACAAAGCTCGGTACCGTACTCGAATTGTGCAGTGGGCAAGGCAAGAGAATGCTGTTTGTGCCTGACAAAGGATTTGAGAGCTACTGAAAATATGAAGAAGAAGCTTCCAAAGGATAACGAATTGCCCGAAAGACGTACGAGCAAAGAAGGTCGTATGCCTCTAGGATTGAGGTGCAGAAGATACATGCATGCCCTAATGACTGCAATCCTGTACCGCGGGTGGTACGAGGATTTGAACCATGCCCGGTATGCGGTGCATTGCGGTATAAGATCAGACGAGATGACCCTGGTGATGTTGACGGCGAGCCTCCCAGGAAGAGGTTCCTGCAAGGTGAGCGGTATGCTCCTATAATACCACGGTTGATTGAAACGTTTGTTCAGAAACAAAGAGCATGCCAAGTTGATGCGATGGCACAGAGAGGACTGTAAGAAAGACGGGAAGTTAGAGACACCCGCCTGAATGGTCGCGAGTGGGAGAAAATCGAGAGAAAGTACCAGGCTGAGTTTGCAGGTGACCAAGGAACGTATGGTTTGGTTTAAGCGCGGATGGCATTAATCCTTTCGGGGAGTAGAGCAGCAATCAAGCACCTGGCGTGATCTATGTATCATAAACCTTCCTCTTGGCTGTCGCATGAAGCGGAAGTTCATTATGATGCCAGTACTCATCCAAGGCCCTAAGAAACCCGGCAACGACATTGATGTTACCTAAGGCCATTAGTTGATGAACTTTTACAGTGTGGAATGGAAACAGTGTACGTGTGTGGGATGAGCACAGACAGGAGGAATTTGACCTGCATGCGTTGCTGTTTGTAACCATCAATGATGGCCTGCTCTCTAGTAACCTTTCAGGACAGACAAACAAGGGATACCACGCATGCCACGCACTGTTTAGTGACCCGAAAGTATATACCTGGACAATGCAGGAGAGAGTGTACCTGGGCAACGTCGATTCTCCGACCAACCATCAATGTCGAAGAAAGGCAAGCATTTCAAAGGCGAGCAGATCACACGGAAGAAAGCCCGCCATGCGTACCGGTGATCACGTACTTGCTAGTGTCAATGTTTACATGTAATCTTTGGAAAGGGTCTCGGCGGACATATCTGTTCTGAATGACGTGAGGGACGCGCCTCCATGTGGAATAAGAAATCTATATTTTGGGACCTACCCTACTGGAAAGACCTAGAGGTCCGCTCTTCAATCGATGTGATGCACGTGACAAAGAACTCTTGCGTGAACCGCTAGGCTTCTTGGGCGTGTATGGAAAGACAAAAGATACACCGGAGGCACCGAGGACCTGCAACGTTGGCACGAAAAAGACGGCATGCCTCCAAAGCAGTATGAAGGTCCTGCCCAGCTACGCTCTACCAAAGAAGAGAGGAAATCTTCTTTGAATGCCTGCTCAGTATGAAGGTCCCGTCTGGCTTTTCACGAATATAGGGATAATAAATATGGCAGAGAAAAAGTTCCAGAACCTAAAGTCTCATGACTGCACGTGATTATGATGCAACTGCTTCCGGTTGCATTGAGGGGGCTTCTACCGGAAAACGTTCGATTAGCCATTGTGAGGCTATGTGCATTCCTCAATGCAATTCTCAGAAGGTGATCGATCTAGAAATCATACCAAGGCTAAGGAGTGATGTGTTCATGTTTTGTCAGTTTCGAGCTGGTGTTCCCACCATCCTTCTTCAATATCATGACGCACAGTCCTAGTTCATCTAGTCGACGAGATTGTGTTCTGGGCCCCGTATTCTACACATATGTTCCCCTTTGAGAGGTTCATGGGAGTCCTAAAGAAATTGTCTGTAACCGCGCTAGGCCAGAAGGAAGCATCTCCATGGGCCATCAAACAAGGATGTCATTGGGTTTTGTGGTGACTTCATTCCGACCTTAAGAAGATTGGTCCCCTCATATCGCGGTATGAGGGGAGACTGACTGAAAAGGCACGCTAGGAGGGGACTCAATAATATGTAGGGACGGGCATTCTGGTGCTCAGCACACTACACAGTTCTACAGAACTCTACCTTGGTGACCCTGTATGTTGATGACACCAAGAACATTCTGCGCTCCAAACACCCGGAGCATGTGTGCGACGACTGGATTACATGGGAACACAATCAGGACTTTCGCAGTTGTTGAAAACGTCTCAGAGGTGACAACACTGTTTCTGATGGCTGTACTCGTTGTCCAGGGGACCATCTTCGATGTATTTACTTACAAAGGATACGAGATAAATGGGAATACATTTTACACGATCGCCCAAGATCAAAAGAGCACCAACCAAAACAGCGGTGTCCGCTTTGATGCAGCAACCAGAGGGGAAGGACACTATTATGGTTACATAGTGGACATATGGGAACTTGACTACGGACATGATTTTAAGGTCCCTTTGTTTAAGTGCAAATGGGTCAATATTGTCAGGAGGCGGGGTACAGGTAGACCACAGTACGGAATGGACCAACGTGGATCGAACAATCTGGGTACACAGACGAACCATTGTCCTAGCCATGAGGTGGCGTAGGTTTTCTATGTGAAGGACATGTCTACCAAACTGAGAAAAAGAAAAGATAAGGAAGCGAATACATCATACGATGAGCCAAAGCGCACATAGTTCTTTCAGAAAAAAGAGATATCGTGGGATGGAGGGCAAGACAGACATGTCTGAAGATTATGAAAAGTTTAATGAAATTCCTCCCTTCAAGTCAAGGCTGACCCAAGCACCCCAGTTAAGCGATGAAGAATATCCATGGTTACGGCGCAATAAGCAAAGGACACAGCGAAGAAAAAGTGAAGACTTTCTCTCCACAACTATATGGATGATGCCTTGATCTAGAATATCACTGCGTTACATGTGAAGAAATGAAATGCCTTTTGTAAAAGACAAGTTTCCGGAAACCCTGATACTTCGAAATGATTGTCCGTTTGTACACGAAGGGCATCCAGTTTTGCCGTAACCCTGTCAACTTTTAGCACATGCTATGTGGGTGAATGATGATACCATGCCAATTTTCAACCTCTTCAGAGTTCATTTGAAGTGCTTTTCAATTTCAGGGTCATATAGCTCAAAAAAAATCAGAAAATGCATGAAAAATAACAAATGAAGTCAGAAAGGTTGAAAATTGATGAGTGGCTTTGAATGTGCATTGAACACACAAAAAAGTCTGGAGTTCAAATAATTTCAAAAAAAAATGAAATCCCTTGTAACAGACGAGTTTCCGTATGAAACCCTGATACTTCGAAGAGATGTCCGTTTTGACACGAAGTGCATCCAGTTTTTGCCGTAACCCTCTCAACTTTTTAGCACATGCTATGTGGGTGAATGAAATGATGATACCATGCCAACTTTCAACCTTTTGAGAGTTCATTTGTAGTGCTTTTCAATTTCAGGGTCATATGCCCAAAAAATCATTAATGCATGAAAAATAACAAATGAAGTCAGAAAGGGTTGAAAATTGATGATGTGGCTTTGAATGGTGCATTTTGAACACACAAAAAGTTTGGAGTTCAAATAAGTTCAGAAAATGAAATCCCTTTGTAACAGACGGGTTTTCGTTCGAAACCCTGATACTTCGAAAGAGATTGCCCGTTTTGTACATGAAGTGCATCCAGTTTTTCGTAACCCTCTCAACTTTTTAGCACGACTATGGGGGTGAAATGATGATACCATGCAACTTTCAACCTTCAGAGTTCATTTTAGTGCTTTTCAATTTCAGGGTCATTTAGCGCAAAAGAATGAACTAATAGCAAAAGAATGAACTTAAAATAATCAATAAATATTCTGTTACGATCAACTAAACAAAACTATAATATTCTTCAATAGCAAAAAGAATCTAAAAAAGTTTTTATAAAACTCTAATAGCAAAAGGAATCAACTAAAAAGCTTTTAAACCTCTAGTATTTTAAACTAAATATATATAAAATTTATGCAACTAAAATATCAAAGTATTTTCTGTTCAAAACATTAATGCAAAATGAATTTTCATAAAGAAATTTTTGTTAGAAACTTAATAGCAAACTAAAATAACAATCTTATTCTTGATTAAAAAAAAGACATTTAAAATAACCTAAAAATTACCAAATTTAATATAATGATAAAACACAATAATATTAAATAGCAGGAAAAAGAATCACTCAAAAATCTATTTTATAGTAAAGTTATTCATAACTAGTGATTCACACAAATTTAAAGAATTCAAATTTAAACTATTCAAATTTGAAAATTAATGGCACTAACAAGAAAGTCTATAATTTTTGTGACCTAACAGCAAAAGGAATCACAGGGAAACTGCAAAAAAATAAAGCAAAAAAGAAAACAGAAAAAAGAAAACAGAAAAAAAAATGCCACCTACTGGGCCACCACGGCCTGAATACGACTAGAAACCCAGCTAATTGGGCCAGGATTCAGGCCCGAAGAAGGCCCAGCAGGCCCACAGGCATAGAAGTGGCAGATTAGATATAGGCTGCAGTTCAGAAGGAGTTCAATGGGGATGAGGAAGTCGAGCTTATAAACCGGTGCGGGGCGCTCTCAACTAGCGAGGTGGGACTAAACTCCCACCACCACGCCGCTGTGCAAGCCCATTGGTCCTGGTTGGTGCCACGAAACCGGGACCAATGCTACCTTTGGTACCGGTTCGTGGCACGAACCGGGACCAATGCCACCCTTAGTCCGGTTGTGGCACCAACCGGACCAAGGCCTCTGTTTCCCGCTTTTGGGCTGCTGAAAAAGAGACCTTTGGTCCCGGTTGGTGGTACGAACCGGACTAAAGGTGGCATTGGTCCCGGTGGTTCCCGAACCGGGACCAATGCTTAGTGTATATAAGCAGCACTTGTGAAAAATTTCCATTAGTTCTTCGATCCTGCGCTTCCCCCGCCCCGTCCTCTCGTCCCGTCGCCGCGTGCCGCCCAGAGCCCGCCGTCCTGTCCCCGTCGCCGCGTGCCACCCCGAGCCCGCCGTCCTCGTCGCCGGCCTCCAGCCATCGCGCCCCCCGGTGAGCACCCCCCTTTCCCATGGTCCCCTGCTCCCGTCGCCGCCGTGCTCCCCTGATCGGCCTGCTCTGTGTACACCCCCGTGGTTAACTACAGTAATTCATTTTGATAATGCCAAGTCAGCATGATTAACAGTGCACGTCATCATTTGCATCATAATGCTTTTCAACTCCTAACTCAAAATTCAAATTTAAGTGAAAGTGGAAAATAAAAGTTGTCCAACATAGAAACTAAATTGTTCATTAAATAGCAAATAAATCAGAGACAATTCTAAATGAAACCAAATCATTGGAGTTGGGTAAGTGACTCAAACATCTTCAAACAGCGACTAAAAACAATATTTATAACCATTTATTAAATCTAATTTAAGTATGAAATGATGTTTTGCCCAAACTAATTTTAGGTGTTAGGGAATAAAGCACTGGTATTTATGGACTAGGTCTCCCTTTTTACAAAATTCGGTTTGGGGCCTAACATTACTAAACAGGGTATATGAATTTATAAAAAAGAAAAAGAACAAAAGAAAAAAACGCCCCCCCCCTCGCTGGGCCTCGGCCCAGCTGGCCACTGGGCTAGCCAGGCCGGCCCAGCGGCGCCCACTTCCCTCCCACCATCCCCCCAGACCCCACCCGAAACCCTAGCCGTTACCCCACCCCCTCGCTCATCCCCCCCCCCCCCCACTCGATCCCCTTTCCCCTGGATCGGATCGGGGCAGAGGCGCCCGATCCCGACCCCGCCGCCGCCCGGGCCCCGGGCCCTGACACCGGCGCCGCCCGCTCCGTCGCCGCCTTCTCCTTGCCTCGCCCTCCTCCTCCTCCCCGACGGCCTCCTCGACCCACGCCCTTGACGCCCGGCGCGCGTTCCCGTCACCGCCGCCGGCGTCGCCCCTCCGCCGCATCGACCTCACCGTCGCCTCCACGCCCCGGCCACCCGAGCCCGCTGCCCTTCCCGTCCGGCCCCTGTGAGCCCCGTCCGTCTCCCCCTCCTCTCTGTCCCGCGCCGGAGCCGCGCTCCGTCTCGCGCGCTCACCGCGCTCTCTCTCCCCATCGCTCGCGCACGGCCTGCCTCCCCTCCCCCGACGCCTCCTCCCCTGCTCCCGCCCGCGCGACCCCGCTGCCGCCTGCTGCCGCGCTGTGCTGCGTTGCTCGCCAGCCACTGCCGCCCCGCACGCGCCCGCACCGGCTACGGCCGCCCGCTGCTCCCCTCTGCTCCGCCACCCCGCCGTGCGCGCGCGCGAACCCTGCTCGCCCCCCCTGCGCTCGGCCCCGGCGGATGGCCGCGCGCTGCGCTGTGCCCGCGCCGCGCCCGCGCGTGCCATTGGGCAACGGACATGTCCGGTCCAAACGGGCATGCTCCGGACAGTCCGGCCCTGGTCACTGACCAGTGGGGCCCACAGCCCTGCCGTGTAATTAAAATAAATAATAAAAATAATTAATTAGTTAATTAATTAAGTTAATTAATCCTGATTAGGTTAATCTAAATAAGTAGTTAGTGTTAATTAAAACAGTAATTTAATTAGTTAATCACTAATTACGAACAGCCTATGACAGGTGGGACCCACTGGTCCTGACGTCATGCTGACGTCAGCAAGACACTGTTTCGGATAATGTTAATTTAAATAATTAATAAATTCCAGAAATTAATAAAAACTTTAGAAAATCATATAAAATAATCCGTAGCTCAGATGAAAATACTTTGACATGAAAGTTGCTCAGAACGACGAGAAAATCTGAACACGCGGTCCGTTCGTCCGTCACGCGTCCCTAACTATCCGAACTTGCAACCGTTCCCCTCTTATCCTCTGTCCGATAATCCAAGACCGGGAAATATCGTCAGATATTTCTCCGCTCGTCTGTTACGTGTGATGCTGCGTTAGACTACCCCTAGCACCGTGTATCGTATTTGTCATGCTCATGTTTGCTATATATTTATACTGTTTCCTCCCCTCTTCTCTCTGATAGCCCCCGACCCCGACGTCGTCCCGAGACCGACGCAGCTCCGGATCCCGAAGACACCATAGACGACCTTGCCCTTGCCGCCGAGCAACCAGGCAAGCCCCTCCCTTGAGCATACCGATATCGCCCATTCTAAATTTCTCATGCTTGCATTAGAATTACTGCTGCTGCTGCTTTACCTATTCTGATGCATAGCCTGTTCATTGTAACCTACTGTTGATAATTACCTACATATCCTAAACTGTTTAGTCTGGCTGGGTAGAGACCTATCAGTGACCCCACTATCCGACTGCCGCGTGGATCGTCAGAAGACCCGATCAATGGGATTGAAGACCAGGACAGACACCGCACATCACCCCCCTTAGTTGGAACGACACTGCAGCGTTACTATCGAGTGTCGAGGGTGAAACCTCATGTAGCACTTCTGATGTTAACTCTGTAGAGTAGTTATTCGGTCATGGTCATCGAGGGTGATTCCTCCTTCACCGCTTCCGATAACGACGCTGTCGTACAACACCTCAAGTGTGGACCCAGTGAGGGTGATTCCTCCTAGTTCACCTTGACGGATACATCGAGTGGAATTCAATGAGGGTGATACCTCGGATTCCCTGATGTTATGGACACACGGATACTTGACTTTACAATGTTACTTGGAAAGGCGGGTCGACCCTGAGGGGTACCCGGTGTGATGTGAAGGCGGGTTGCCAGTGTGGTGCCGAGTGGTGAATAAGAGGCGGGCCGGGCATTCTTACCCTTGCCGCAAGTCCTCGAGACGGGGCGACGCGGGGGTCACATCTTTCGTGAGTCTCTGCTCGTTACCGCAAGCCCTAGTCCTAACGATTTGGATATTTGATCCGAGCAGACCTCTGGTCTGATAGCACTAACCATCAGTGGGCATAGTATGGGCGTTCTGCATCGTATGCATCAGCCGAAAGCTCTGTCAGAGTCCAGTTCAGCAGTGCGGCATGGAGTGATTGGCGCCATTTCGGTGGTGCTTGGATCTGGGCCATGTACGCAACGACCCGGAGGGCGAGGGGCGATGGCCAAGACCCCCTTGCGCTTAGGATGTAGACCGGCGGGGACCTTTGCTGAGCTGTAGGTAGGGTTGCGATGTGTCGTTTGGCGAGGCCGGGCATGACCCAGGAAAGTGTGTCCGGCCGAAGTTAATCGAGCGTGTTGGGTAAGTTGGTGCACCCCTGCAGGGAAGAACACTTCTATCGATAGCCGGGCCTACGGTAAAGGACACTCGGAGTTGTATCCTGATTGATACAATTAGAACTGGATACCTGTGATGAGACCTGTATATATGGCTCTGGGATTGCTCTTCGCAGGGAGTCGAGAAGGGATCTCAGGACGAGGTTGATCAATGTATGGCTCGGATTGCTTTCTCGCAGGGAGTCGAGAAAGGATCTCGGGTGAGGTTGATATTATACTACACATTATATTGTAATGTTCTACTCTCTTCTACTGCTGCAAGACCGCTGAGATGCTAGTCTTCGATAGGACTAGGCCTCTCTCTATTCTGGCATTTCTGCAGCCCAGTCACATATACAGCCTCCCTTGAAAATGTTGCATATGTAGTGTAGATCCTTGCTTGGTGAGTACTTCAGAGTACTCACGGTTGCTTTGTTTTCCTTTTCTCCCCATATCAGTTTGACGTGACCAGAGGACGGAGCCCCCTCTGAGACAGATGCCCCGACGATCGTTACTACTACTACCCAGAGGATGGGATACTACTACGAGTTGACTGACGACCAGGAGTAGGATCGGAGGGTCCAGGCAGGAGGCCTTGTGCCTTTCGATCGTAGTGTTTTCTTTTGCCCCCGCCTTCCTAAAGGCCTTTCTGTTTCTATTTCATATCTGTACTCAGAATCTGATGCTTCCGCTGACGCTTGCTCGCAAGCTTATGTATTCGAGCCCTCGAGGCCCCTGGCTTGTAATATAAAGCTTGTATGACTTTATTTATGTTTAGAGTTGTGTTGTGATATCTGCCGTGAGTCCTTAGGCTTGATCGTGTGCATTTGCGTGTATGATTAGTGCACGATCGGGCCGGGGCGTCACAAGTGGTTCAGAGCCGACTGCCTGTAGGCACCCCCCTTTCCAACTCCTTGGCCGAAGTGAGTCTAGTAACCGAAAATGTTTTACTAACCTGGCTGTGTGGCTTACGGGCCCACGTCGCCAATTGTGGTGGTATGTATTTTTTTCCTTCTTTACTCTGGGACTCTGACCTCCTTCCTTTCGGGTTAACTAAAGTTTACTAACGCCGACACTAGGATCTGTAATTCTCGTCCATCCGAGAGCTGATATCTGTGCGATTTCCCTGACATGATTTGATTAGTTGATAATCATTTCCTTCCATTGTTTTGTTTAACCTTTCTCTCCGAGATCGGTTATACTTCTCCTGTCTTTTGACAATCATGAGTTTCCTTGTTTCGATGGATCGTTTGTTTCCCACCACACCCTGCGACGCAGCTACCAGCTGTTGAGCAGGATACATCCAGAGTACATTCTTTATCCACTGGGGGAGATGTCAATCCGTTACAATACCCCAGTACTGTCTCCTCAGATACCCGCAAAGACTTGTGATTTATTGTGATGCATCCGTGAAGGATTAGGCTGTGTCCTAATGCAGAGCGTAAAGTGATTGCTATGGCTCTCGTCAGTTGCGACCGCATGAAGAGAATTATCCGGTACATGATTAGAAATAGCTGCTGTGATCTATGCACTGCAGTTGTGGCGACATTACCTCCTCGGTAATCGTTGCGAGATCTACAGAGATCATAAAAGTTTGAAGTACTTGTCACTCAGCCACTCTGAATCTCGTCAGCAAAGATGGATGGAGACCATTGCGGACTATGATTTGGGTATTCTTATACCCCTGGCAAGGCTAATGTGATGGCTGATGCATTGAGCGCAAATCCTATTGCCTGGAACTTGAGTTCAGCCTACAGCAAACCACTTCTGTATGAAGAGCTTCGAAAGCTAAATATCGAGATAGTTCCTCAAGGATACCTAAAACCTGGTTGTTGAACCAGATCTTGAGAAAGCTGTTAAGAATGCGCAAGCTAAAGATGCTGAAGTTGATCCTGATGAAAAAGACCTTCACCTTGGTAAAGTACAGGGATTTCTCGCTGTCTGAAGATGGAACCTTATTTCAGAGACCGCATTTGTAGTACCTCGCTTGAGCTTATGACTGACAAGTCATGAAGGAGGCACTGATACCCCGCTGTTCTATTCATCGGGTAGCACCAAGATGGCATCGTGATCTCCGTCAAAGGATACTGGTGGTCCAGAATGAAGCAAGACATTGCCGTTATTTGCTGAATTGTGATGTGGTGTAGGTCGCGTTAAAGCAGAACATCGGAAAGCCTGCTGGAATTCTGCAACACTCCTATTCCTGTATGGAATGGGATAAGGTCAGTGGATTATCGTTACGGACTTCACAGGTACACAGAAGGGTACACGATTGCTTCTTGTCGTCTCGAAACAACTCTCCACAAGGTGCACACTTCTGCCTGTTCAGAGACGATCAATGACATAGCAGTTAGCAGAGTTATATATCTCCAGAATTGTTTCACTCTTACGGTTATCCGAAAGAGATCAGTCAGGACCGTTGGTGGCAGCATACTTCACTGGTCATTCTGGGAAAGTTTCCAAAAGGCTATGGGGAACTCATATTACCTGGGAGTTCAGCTATCATCCTCAACCCAAGGCCAAGTTGGAACGATGTAATCAAGTGCTTGAAGACATGACTGCCGAGCTTGTGTTATATCGTGTTGACAAGAAATGGGAAGAATGCTCTCCATATGCCGAGTTCCTTCCTTAACAACAGCTATCAAGCTGTCTGAAAATGGCCCCCTTTGAAGTTCTCTATGGACGTAAGTGTCGAACCCCTCTGAATTGGTCAGAAACTGGGGAACGACCGCTCGTGGGTCCAGATATTATTCAACAAGCCGAAGAACAAGTTCGTATTGTCCGGGAAAATCTCAAGGCGGCTCAGGACCGCCAGAAGAGCAACTATGATCGCAAACGATGGGGTTTGACTTATCAACCTGGTGATCAAGCTTATCTTCGTGTCACCCCTATGAAGGGCACTCACCGTTTTGGAATCAAGGGCAAGTTAGCTCCCCGCTACATTGGTCCTTTCCGCATTGTTGCAAGACGTGGTCAAGTGGCGTATAAATTGGAATTGCCGCCGCAATTCTCTCATATCCACGACGTCTTCCATGTGTCGCAACTTCGTAAATGCTTCAAGGAATCTCCGCACCGAGCTGTGGATCACGAGATGCTCGAATTGCATGATGATCTTTCATATAAGGAACATCCGATCCGCATCCTCGATGAAGCTGAACGTCGAACCCGTCAGAAGGTTACCAAGTTCCTCAAAGTGCAGTGGTCAAATCATACTGAAAATGAAGCCACTTGGGAACGCGAGGATAATCTTCGTGCGGAATACCCCGAACTTTTTCCTTCTACTTCTTAATTCTCGGGACGAGAATTCTTGTTAGTAGAGGAGATTTGTAACACCCCCTGTGGTTAACTACAGTAATTCCATTTTGATAATGCCAAGTCAGCATGATTAACAGTGCACGATCATCATTTGCATCATAATGCTTTTCAACTCCTAACTCAAAATTCAAATTTAAGTGAAAGTGGAAAATAAAAGTTGTCCAACATAGAAACTAAATTGTTCATTAAATAGCAAATAAATCAGAGACAATTCTAAAATTGAAACCAACATCATTGGAGTTGGGTAAGTGACTCAAACATCTTCAAACAGCGACTAAAAACAATATTTAATAACCATTTATTAAATCTAATTTAAGTATGAAATAATGTTTTGCCCAAACTAATTTTAGGTGTTAGGGAATAAAGCACTGGTATTTATGGACTAGGTCTCCCTTTTTACAAAATTCGGTTTGGGGCCTAACTATTTACTAAACAGAGGTATATGAATTTATAAAAAAGAAAAAGAACAAAAGAAAATAAAGCCCCCCCCTCGCTGGGCTCGGCCAGGCTGGCCACTGGCTAGCCAGCCGCCCAGCCGGCGCCCCCCACTTCCCTCCTCCAATCCACAAACCCGACCACGAAACTAGAAGCCGTTACCTTACCCCCCAAACCCCCTCGCTCATTCCCCCCCCCCCCCCCCCACTCGATCCCCTTTCCCCTGGATCGGATCGGGGCAGAGGGCCCCGATCCCGACCCCGCCGCCGCCCGGCCCCCGGCCCTGACAGCCCCCGGCGCCGCCCCGTCCTCGCTCGCCTTCTCCTTGCCTCGCCCTCCTCCTCCTCCCCGACGGCCTCGACACGACGCCCTTGACGCCCGGCGCGCGTGCCCGTCACCGACGCACGGCGTCGCCCCTCCGCCGCATCGAACCTCACCGTCGCCTCCGCCCCGGCCACCCCGAGCCCGCTTGCCCCTTCCCGTCCGGCCCCTGTGAGCCCGTCGTCTCCCTCCCTCCTCGTCCCGCCCGGAGCCGCGCTCCCGTCGCGCGCTCACCGCGCTCTCTCTCCCCATCGCCGGCACGGCCTCGCCTCCCCTCCCCGACGCTCGCTCGCCCCGCTGCGCCTGCTGCAGCGTGATGCTGGTGCTCCAGCCACTGCGCCCGCACGCCCCGCACCGGTACGGCCGACGCTGCTCCCCCTTGCTCCGCCACCCCAATGCCGCATGCGCCGCGACGATCGCCACACACCCCCCCTGCCGCCCGCCCCCCCGCGCGGACTTGCCGCGCGCTGCCCCGTGACCTCGCCTCCCGCGCCGCGCGTGCCATTTGGGACCGGACATGTCGGTCCCAAAAAGGGCATGCTGGACATTGGTCCGGCCCCGGTCCAAGTGACACAGTGGGGCCCCACAGCCCTGCGACTGTTAATTAAAATGAAATAATAAAAATAATTATAAGTTAATTTAATTAAGTTAATAATCTGATGATTAGTTAATCTAAATAAGTAGTTAGGTGTTAATTAAACAGTAATTTAATTAGTTAATCACTAATTAACTTAACAGACTCTATGACAGGTGGGACCCACTGGTCCTGACGTCATGCTGACGTCAGCAAGACACTGTTCGGATAATGTTAATTTAAATAATTAATTAAATTCCAGAAAAATATAAAACTTAGAAAATCATATAAAATAATCCGTAGCTCACGATGAAAATACTTTGTACATGAAAGTTGCTCAGAACGACAGACGAATCTGAATACGCGGTCCGTTCGTCTCACGCGTCCCTAACTATCCGAACTTGCTGCAACCGTTCCCCTCTTATCCTCTGCCGATAATCCAAGACCCGGGAAATAGTCGTCAGAATTTCCCGCTCTTCTCTGTTACGTGTGTGTGCGTTAGACTACCCCTAGCACGTGTATCGTATTTGTTCATGCTCATGTTTGCTATATATTTATACTGTTTCCTCCCCCTCTTCCTCTCGATAGACCCCCGACCCGTACGTCGTCCCCGAGACCGACGAGCCCGGATCCCGAAAGAACCATAGACGACCTTGCCCTTGCCGCCGAGCAACCAGGCAAGCCCCTCCCTTGAGCATACCGATATCGCCATTCTACAATTTCTCATGCTTGCATTAGAATTACTGCTGCTGCTGCTTACCTATGTCTGATGATAGCCTGTTCATTGTAACCAACTGTTGATAATTACCTACATATCCTAAACTGTTTAGTCCTAGGGCTGGGTAGAGACCTATCAGTGACCCCACTGCCCGACTGCCGCGCTGGATCGCAGAAGACCGATCAATGGGCGATTGAAGACCAGGACCGACAACCGCACATCACCCCCCTTAGTTTGTAACGCACTGCAGCGTACTAGGCGTGTCGAGGGTGAAACCCAGTGCACTTTGATGTTAACTCTGTAAGTAGTTATTCGTCATGGTCATCGAGGTGATTCCTCCTCACCGCTTCCGATAACGACGCTGCGTCTACACACCTCAAGTGTGGACCCAGTGAGGGTGACCTCCTAGTTCACCTTGACGGATACATCGAGTGGAATTCAATGAGGGTGATACCTCGGATTCCCTGATGTTATGGACACACGGATACTTGGACTTTACAATGTTACTTGGAAAGGCGGTCGACCCTGAGGGGTACCCGCGTGTGATGTGAAGGCGGGTTGCCAGTGTGTTGCCCGAGTGGTGAATACGAGGCGCTGCCGGGGCATTCTTAACCTTGCCGCAAGTCCTCGAGACGGGGCGACGGGGTCACATCTTTCGTGAGCTCTGCTCGTTAACGCAAGCCCTAGTCCTAACGATTTGGATATTTGATCCGAGCAGACCTCTGGTCTGATAGCACTAACCATCACGTGGGCATAGTATGGGCGTTCTGCATCGTATGCATCAGCCGAAGCTCTGTCAGACGTCCAGTTCAGCAGTGCGGCATGGAGTGATTGGCGCCATTTCGGTGGTGCTTGGATCTGGGCCATGTACGCAACGACCCGGAGGGAGGGGGCGATGGCCAAGACCCCCTTGCGCTTAGGAATGTAGACCGGCGGGACCTCTCTGCTGAGCTGTAGGTAGGGTTGCATGTGTCGTTTGGCCGCGGCCGGGCATGACCCAGGAAAGTGGTCCGGCCGAAGTTAATCGAGCGTGTTGGGTAAGTTGGTGCACCCTGCAGGGAAGAACACTTCTAATCGAGAGCGGTCCACGGTAAAGGACACTCGGAGTTGTATCCTGATTGATAACAATTTAGAACTGGATACCGTGATGAGACCTGTATATATGGCTCTGGGAAGCTTCTCGCAGGGAGTCGAGAAGGATCTCAGGACGAGGTTGATGAATGTGATGGCTCGGGATTGCTTCTCGCAGGAGTCGAGAAAGGATCTCTGGGTGAGGTTGATATTTATTACTACTAACATTATATTGTAAGTTCTACTCTTTCTACTGCTGCAAGACCGCTGAAGATGCTAGTCTTCGATAGGACAGGCCTTCTCTCTATTCTGGCATTTTGCAGCCCAGTCCACATATACAGCCTCCCTTTGAAAAGTTGCATCATGTAGTGTAGATCCTTGCTTGCTGAGTACTTCAGAGTACTCACGGTTGCTTTGTTTTCCTTTTTCTCCCCATATCAGTTTGACGTGACCAGAGGACGGAGCCCCCTGAGACAGATGCCCCGACGATCGTTACTACTACTACCCAGAGGATGGATACTACTACGAGTTGACTGACGACCAGGAGTAGGATCGGAGGGTCCCAGGCAGGAGGCCTTGTGCCTTTCGATCGTAGTGTTTTCTTTTGCCCCGCCTTCCTAAAGGCCTTTCTGTTTCTATTTCATATCTGTACTCAGATATCTGATGCTTCCGCTGACGCTTGCTCGCAAGCTTATGTATTCGAGCCCTCGAGGCCCCTGGCTTGTAATATAAAGCTTGTATGACTTTATTTATGTTTTAGAGTTGTGTTGTGATATCTGCCCGTGAGTCCTTAGGCTTGATCGTGTGCATTTGCGTGTATGATTAGTGCACGATCGGGCCGGGGGCGTCACACTCTGCCACTACTCCATGGTCGCCGCCGGCCCCGACGCATTGAAGAGCAGCAGCAACGCCGTGAAGGAGAGGAGAAGGAGTGGACAGTGAAGAGCAGCAGCAGCCCCCTCCCCCCCCCCCTTTTGAATTTTCTGAAATTTATTGATGAAATGCATAGAAGGTGTTTGATGAAATGCTAGATGGCTTTGGGCATTTTTGAAATTTCTGAATTTTTTTGTGGTGAGGTACTGATGCAAGACAAAGGTTATGGCAAAATTTCAGAATTTTTGGAGTGGTTTAGAATAGGTTTTCAGCAAGGAATTTGAATCTGGTTCAAATTTCATTTGAACAAAATTTGAAAATTTTGAACTATGGATCAGAAGGTTTTTGGTGAAATGGAGTGTGGGTACTGTCATGAAGTTGGTGTAATTTTTTCAAAAAAATTAGTAAGGAAAAAATAGGGTTGTAGTTCAATGCCAAGATTGGACCAAAATTGAAAAATGGAAGTTGTGCTCAAAAGTTTCAAATGACCAAAGTGGGTTTTTGCATAAAAATGATCTATCGGCATCAGAGGACTTCTCAAAAAATTTGTGGCATTTGAAAAGAATTATTTGAAATAGTACTAGTGCAACACGGTCATTCTAGAGTTTGAAAATACTAATAAAAGAATTTTTTGAGGCCAAATCATTATAAAAATAATTACTACTGATGTGTTTGTTCATAGCATTTTTTTCAATGTATGTATGTATGGATGGATATAGAAAATGTTCATATATGATGTTTTTTTTGTTCATAGCAATTTTTTTCCATGTATGTATGTATTTTTTTTTAGATGTGCTATGTTTTTTCAGATGAGATGAAATGAGATGAGATGTCCATTTGTTGTATAAACATAACCCTGATAACTTCAATTCCCCTCGGGCTTATATTTTTGTGAGAATAGAAATTTTTGTAACTTGTATGTGTTTGATCACCGCGGACTTATATACTTGATTGGACTATGGAGTGCATATTTAGTCGAGTCCAACATCAATATTTGTGAATGATTTCATATTGTTGGGCACCGCGGATAGTTGTGAGAGGAGTTTTTCCTTTGATTTTGAGGCATGTGATCTAGATAATGTCCAATGCCCCATATCGCGAACATAGTTATATTGGACAATTGATCTTCATATAAATGAAGCATAAAAGTTTAGCAAACTGTTGGCAATCACTTAGAAATTTTCATGTTGTAGGAGTACATGTAAAAAAATTCAGAGTTGTTCATTCACTTCGACATGAGGGGGGACGTCGATCAACCCCCTCTCGCCCGAACAAGTCTATGTATTATTTTATATCGCGGTGGACATATATCAAAGTTTGATCATATGTCAAAGTTTGAATTTTGACATATGCAACATTTGATCATATATCAAAGTTTGATCATATGTCAAAGTTTGAATTTTGACATATGCAACATTTGATCATATAACAAAGTTTGATCATATGTCAAAGTTTGAATTTTGACATATATAGATTTATCAAGAATGCCCCCATTATGGATGTGCACAAGTTGATCCAATTTTTTTCTGATCTCATCTATATATATATTCTTCTATATGTCACGTTGTCTGTCAAAGTATTGAAGAAATCCATGGCTTCATCATTAGTCGGAAGTAACAGGCGTATGATGCTACGAAGCTCTTCAAAGTTGTTTTGGAACGGAGTTCCTGATAGAATAATTCGCCTTTTGGTACGAATTTCAGCAAAGGCCTTCCAAATAGCGATATTCGGAAGGCTCTTGCTGAACTTTGTACCAAAAACCGAATTATTCTATATGGAACTCCGTTCCAAAACAACTTTGAAGAGCTTCGTACCATTATACGCCTGTCATTTCCGGCTAATGATGAAGTCATGGTTTTCTTGAATTCTTTGACACTAGACAACGTGACATGTAGAAGGGTAGATGAGATCAGGAAAAATATGGACCATTTTCTGCACATCCAGAATGGCGTCATGTTGTTAAATCCCTTGTCAGTCCGGACGTCGGACATTCATGAGAGAGGCGGTCTGACCCAAACCCTAGAAGCGTTGTCGAGGCCACCCCAAACCCTAGAAGCGTTGCCTAGGCCACCCCAAACCCTAGAAGCGTTGTCGAGGCCACCCCAAACCGTAGAAGCGTCGAGCTAGCTAGGTCTACGTTTGCACTAATATATCCATCTGTCATGTTTGTATATTAATTGCCATGTTGTAATATTTGCAGAAACTATGGAGCACCGAGACATCGAAGCAGAACAGTTGTTGGGGGACATAATCCTCGGCGGAGGTGATGTCTTGTCGTTTCTCAACGACACCGATGGTCTGGAAGGAGAGGGTGAAGCAGGCTCCGGTGATCGAACAATGGAGGTGGAAGGACATGATTATGATGGCTCCGGTGATGGAATGCCGGTGGAAGAAGGAGACCGTGATGACTGCTCCGGTGAGCGAACGGAGGAAGGAGATGTTGCAAAGTCCGGTGAGGTATATATATTAATTAAGCCTGTGCTGACTAGCTAATTGATGCATTAATTGTTTTGGTATGTACACATATTAACTTTCTTCTTTCTTCTTTTCTAGCCCTCCGGATCGAGCCAAACTTCGGTAACGAGACGAGACCCGAAGAAAAGGTTGCGCCAGGATGAAAGGTTCACGATCACAGCAATCAAGGGCGATGGCCAACCGATTTAACCCAGCCGGACCAAGGAAGCATTTTCTGCTCAGTGCGGGGTTCTTGTTAGGGACATGATCCCGATCAGCATCCACCAATGGAATAAGCCTAAGAGCGAAGACCCTCAAGTGTCTTTTGTCAACGATAGACAGAAAGATGATCTTTGGACCGCGCTGAAGGCAAATTTCACCCTACCGCCAGAGGAGGATCCGGATAAGCCAGTTATAGAGCCATTGGTCAAGGCTCATGCTCTTAAGAAGATGACAGATCTATTCAGGAGGTGGAAGAATGAGTTGAAATCAACGTTTGTCGACAAAGAGAAGACTCCAGAATTCACCGGCCGATTTGAGAAGATAAGAGATCACTGGCCCGCATTTGTGGCCCACAAGACATCGGAGAAGAGTAAGAAGATGTCAGCGACAAACAAGAAAAATGCTGCAAAGAAGGAGTATCACCATCACACGGGGTCAGGTGGCTACCTCAAAGCCCGGCCGTTGTGGGACAAGGCTGAGAAGGACCTGCTTGATAAAGGGGTCGAACCAGAGACATTGAACTAGCCAGACCGTTCAAGGACTTGGTTCTTCGGGGTTGGGGGAACCTTGGACCCTGAAACAGGGAAGTGCCGTTGGACGAAGGAACAACTTGAAATACCCGTCAAGAAGCTTCAGAAGTATATCGCCGCAGCGCAGCAAGGGACGTTCGTTCCCGACAGAGAGAACGACGAGCTCACACAGGCCCTCGGGAATCCTGAGCACCCAGGACGAACACGAGGCACGGCAGGCTCCGTTGCGTGGAAGGAAGGGTTTCCCAGTGCAGGCGGTTACAAAACCCGGGAGAGGAGGAGGAAAGTGGAGCAGACCGAACTGCAGAAGCTGAATGCAAGGGTACGAGCGCTAGAGGAACAAGCACTAGTTCAGAGGCAGTGACCTGCCAAAGCTACCCCAGAAGCTACCCCGCCATCTCAGCGGAGAAGCAGCGTGGCTTCCACCGAGCTCCTTCAGCAGCCTCACTTCACGGCTCCCAGCTACCCCGTGGATGCTATCACGGAGGCTCAAGATTGCCACCTTATGGCGCAATGGCAGCACCTCAAAGTCAAGGCGGCTGTCGGCTCTGTTGCACCTCCTCAACCTGGCGCAACTTTTCACTGCCTTCCGATTCCAGAAGGCTATGCTGTTGTGATGGTCGATGAAATAACGGAGGGATTTGAGGAGCTCGAGCTTGACCACCCTACCGGTGAAGGGGAGACTCAGCTGGGTCTTGCTCTGAAGACTCCATGTCTATGGCGGACGGAGCTCATCAACCTTCCAAACTGGACGCCTCCGCCTCCTCCTCCGGCGAGTCAGGGCACTCTGCCTCCTCCTCCGCCTCCTCCTCTGGCGAGTGATCAGGGCATTCCGCCTCCTTCTCCGGCTGCTCCGGTGCGTGGCGACACTCCGCCTCCTTCTCCAGCTGCTCCGGCGTGTGGCGGCACTCCGCCTCCTTCTCCGCCTGCACCGGCGCGTCCGAGCAGCCCGCCTCCTTCTCCGCCTCGTCAACAATAGCGGAAGACAGCCGCCGCCGCTCCGGCTGCTCCGGTGCGTCGTAGCACTCCGCCTCCTTCTCCGCCTCGTAAGCAACGAAGGAAGACAGCCGTAGCCGCTCCGGCTGCTCCGGCGTCTAGCAGTACAGCCAGAGGCGGGAGGCAATACAAATTCGGTCCATCTCTCAAGCCTCTAGAGAAGTTACCATACGAGATAACCGAGGAGGAAAACGCGGAGATCTGTCAAGCCCAAGTGAAGAACTTTTTTGCAAAGAAAAATCCACCTCCGGAGGAGAAGATGGATCCGGTGAAATTGAAGCGCACTTTGAAGAACCTGAAGCGACCACCACCGCCTCCGCCGGATGACAACCATGTCCGCGCTCTGAAAAAGGCAGTGAAAGGAGCGCGCCGGTCGGGAACTACTTCAAGTGACAAAAGGTTACAAGAACGAAGAAGAGGGAACAAAATTCCCCAGCTCGGCGAACAGGCAAATCAATCGTGCCCCCTGCTCAAGGTGTCTAGCGATATCGTCGCAAATCTGCCGGGGATGCTGCCCGGTACCAATCCTGGTGATTACCTGCCCGACGATGCACATTTTGATACAATGGAGGTGGACGAACACAAATACCAGTACGGGAAGCCTCTCGTCGGACATGGTGATCCTCCTCTAACAACGATGATGCGAAGATTCCATAAGTGGTACATGGACACCTGCAAGTCTGGGAAGGATATTTTGACGCTGAGAGTTAAAGAGTAGCACGACCTCGTTGGAATTGATCTGTTGTCTGTTCCATTTGAGGAGTTCTTCCAGTTTTTCAATCAAAAGGACCTCGATAAAATAATTATCACTTGCTACTGTCTGTAAGTACTATACTTCTGTAATTAAGTCTCTATATATTGCTCAGCTCTTCATTGCATGTATATATAATTATCCTCACTATATTATGCAGATTGAAGATCGTCGAATGCAGAAATGCACAAATCTATGATATTGGGTTCATTAACACAAATCTCATAGATGAATGGACGGTTACATATCATGCGAAAGAAACCGAGGCCAACTTGCTACAATCGTTGCTTAAAAATCAAAACAAAGATAAAATACTCTTTCCTTACAACTTCAAGTGAGTGTTACTGTCTTCTGCATATTTGGTTTCCCTTATTACTCGAGGTTATAGTAATGTAATTGATGAGTTATGCATGCGTGCGCAGCTTCCACTTTATTCTCCTAGAGATTAAGCTTGAGCAGGGACTTGTAACCGTCTTAGACTCAAGACGAAAACATCCCAAGGAGTATGCGGCCATGACTGAAATGCTCCAGAAGTAAGTTCAATCGATCATTATCGCACCATATCGGCAACTTTGGTCATTTCCTGATATCAAGTAATTATTTTCTTTATCTCGCAGGGTTTGGAAAGTGTTCACCACAGAAACTCCAAGACTGCCGGGGGAGCTGCGATTTACACACCCGAAAGTAAGTACTACTAGCTAGTTCCGCGCATCTCCCATTGATTCTAGCTAGTTTCATCAATACCATTTATAATGCTTGATTATCAGTTTGATTGACCTTTATTTCTCATAAAGTGGTTGCGGCAGGAAGGCGGGAATAATTTTTGTGGATACTACGTTTGCGAGTACATCTACAACGCGACGACCTCTAAGCGGGGCTACTCTGAAACACAATATGAAGTGCGTAAGCAATAATATTCACAATTTTATTTTATTACCATCATTTGTGTTGAGTTTCATTCATATATATGTATTGACCCCCTTCTTTAAATTAGATTTGGCAGATGCGGGATGAACTCCTACCACAAGATCGCATAAAAGCAATTCAAGAGGAATTGGCGGGATTCTTTCTTGACCACGTCATCAATCCAGCCGGAGAATACCATGTGGAACTTGACATCAAATGTTTGGGATTGTAAGAGATTTTATATTGTATATATGTAGCTAGTAGCGTCGGATAGATATACGAAAACTTGTTGTTCGACCAATCTCTCGGAGAAGGAGGAGGTCGATCACTTCTCTCTGTATATGTTCATGACGATCTTGTGTACTTAATGGTTTCCTTCATTTGCTTACTAGCTAGCGTGTCGAGTCCTCTCTATACGTATAGCACGTAGCGTCGACCAAGCACGGAGATAAGAGAGGACACTTCTCTCTAGCTATTTGCTAGCTAACACAATATATGAAACCCCTAAATTAACCCTACAAAACCCCCAACCCCCCCCCTTAAAAAAAACAAAAACCCCAGCTCCTGAGCTGCTGACACATGGATGATCTTTGGTCCCGGTTACCAACCGGGACTAAAGGCCCTCCTCTCTGGGCTCGCCGCAGCGACCACGTGGAGCCCCATCTGTCCCGGTTCGTATAAGAACCGGGACTAAAGGTGTTGGGCTTTAGTCCCGACCCTTTAGTCCCGGTTCCCGAACCAAGACAAAAGGGCCTTATGAACCGGGACAAATGGGCCTTTTTCTACTAGTGGTATCACAAATCAACAATGGTGTAGCATATCATCAGCTCACTTAATAGTGAAAAAGTTCTCTCTTTTTCAGTGACTTGGAATGTGACATGTACATACTCATAGTTTATTGCTCAAAGGGTTCAACTTGTCTTCTACTCACATCATTGTACAACGAAACGGTAGTTGACTACCCATAATATGCATGTGGCTAACTAAGAGTGTGTTTGGTTGCAGTCATCAACCGGAATGTCACGGGTCGAACCTGTTCCTAAATCCCGTTCTAGCGTTTGGTACACAGATGGAATGGTGACCGACTGGTTCCACCGAACCGAATATACCTGCCAGATGCGGAACGCGCTGTACCTCCAAATCGAGCGGACCGCATGGAACCGGTCGTTCTCCGCGCACTCCCGCAACTCCACCCCTCTTCCTTTCTGGACACGACCGGCGTCAGGTAGCAACAGGCGGCGCTGGATTGAGAGCGCCTAGCGACGGCGACGGATGGAGGCGAGCGGCTACGGATGGCGGCGAGCGGCGCCGTAGATCCGTACCAGAGATGTACGCGCAGCTCCTGTGCGGCCTCGTGCGCCGAGAGATGGCCGCGCTGGATGGCGGCGAGCGGCGACGTCGATCTGTAGTACGCGCAGCTGTGCGGCCTCGTGCACCACGCGGACGTGCTCCACATCGACATGGTCTTCGCGGCCAGGTTTCTCCGTCTTGTGTGGGCGCCCAGCGAGCTTCCCATCCAGTGCGCCGGCGATTGGGGCTCAGGGCTCCTACGCATGGGCCTGTACTGGCGGCCAGCAAGCTCCCATCCAATTCAGCCTTTGTTTGTCTTGTCGAGATTAGCCTCTTGACTGAAATCAGTGGTATTTGGTTGACTGAAATCCAATTCAGTGTGTGCACCGCTCTTATTTGTTTCAGCGTCATCTCGGCCATATGTGTGTGCCAATGCATTCAGTGGTTTTTGATTGACTGGAATCCTGTTCAGTGTTCAATATATTGTACATAATCATAAGCAAACAAGTGGAGAGATGAACAAATCTATTCCATTCCATCTCTGAAACCAAACACGAAAATGTAACAATTCCGTTCCTTAGAATTGTCTATACCGAACACAAGGACGGAATCGACCCATTCTAGTGGAATGGAACCATGACATTTCATTCCATTTCGTTCCCAAACCAAACACACCCTAATATAACCAAACCTGGGATCTGTATGGAGTAAGTATCACCCCTTCAGAAATTTGTAAAACAACATATACTTTTTACTTTACAAACTATTTATAAAATTAATTAATATTCTGATGGCAATAATTCCCCTTATATTGCATAATGATCAAAATGTCTCACTAACGGTTGGGCTTTAATGATACTCAGGTGCCGAAGCAGGCCAGGATATTGAGTCTGGTGTCAGGTACTAATATTCTGGTTATCTTGCTTGATATTTTTATTTTGCGACTGAAAAGGGAGCTTTTTTAATTAGGGAATAGTTGTACAATCGCTTGCCAGACAGCACACAAGAGCATCTGGAGGCACCTGCAACCACAAGTCGGTGCGATGCTCCACTCTCGACATATAGGCAAGGCGATCTGCAGTTCTATTCGAGTGAATTGCAGAAAACCACCACATTGAAGCGTAGGTTTGCAAAAAACACTCTTTTACGAATTTGGGACAAAAAACACTGATTTTTGGTCTAATCTTTTGCAAAAAACACTGATCGGTTGCTTTAGACATTTTAACCACGATTATGACATGTGGGGTCCGCATTTGCTGAGGTGGCGTAACGGTTCGCAACAGACAACGTAGGCTAGTATTTTTCGCAAAGAACCCCTCTCTCTGAAAAATAAATCCCACAACACCCATCCAATGGGGATCGGGATTGGGATCGGAGGCCACCGCCGCCAAACTGCACTGCCAGGCCGCGGTGCTCGTCACTGGTCAAGCAGCAGTGGCGGCGCGCAAAACTGGAGCAAGCGGCGGCGCGACCGCGACCAGCGGCGGTGACGCGTAGCAGCGGTGCGGCCGCGAGTAGTGCGAGCAGCAGCGGCGGTGCACAGCAACGGCACGGTCGCGAGCAGCAGCGACGGGGACGCGCAGCAGCGGTGCAGCCACAGGTAGTGCGAGCAGCAGCGGCATGGCCGCGAGCAGCGGCGGCTGGTGGCGGCGCGCAACAGCGGCGGGCGGCTGCGCGGCCGCGAGCAGCAATGGCGGGCGGCGGCGCGAAGCAGCGGCAAGTTGAGCGAGCTCGCAGCCTCGCAGGAGCTCCGATCAGGTGAGCTTGTAGCAGCCACACGCGTGTGCCGGTGCCCTCTACTCCCGCCAGCAGCCCAAAATCCATAGATGGAGAAGATTGCTTTTTGTTTTTTGCTTGAAGGTTGTCCTTGTAAAATTATAGGACTGTTTTGTAAATCTAGAAAATCCCTCATCTAACGTCGTCTATTGCCAACCGTTACGCCATGTCATCAAATGGGGCCCCACATGTCATAATCATGGTTAAAATGCCTAAAGCAACCGATCAGTGTTTTCTGCAAAAGATTAGACCGAGAATCAGTGTTTTTTGTACCAAATTCGTAAAAGAGTATTTTCTACAAACTTACACTTCAATATGGTGGTTTTCTGCAATTCACTCGTTCTATTATGCAAACGACCAATATGACGACACACAAGCTCCCTTTCTCTCATAAATTATTTAGTATCATTTACAAGGTGGCCTACAATTGACCTATCTGTCCCAGGACTCTCCAACGACTTTACCAAAGATGAACAGTCCGTCTGAATAATCAGTGGCAGGGTTGTATGTTGCAGCGCCGTACTGATTCCTTCACGGGCGGCCACGGACTCCGCTTCCAAGGCACGCTAACACAATGTGTTCCCCTCTGCTATTCCTTGCCACCATGTCTGCTCCAGCCGTAGCTTGCTTGATATTAACACCTTTTAATTACTAGGTAAGAGAGGTAAGAGAATGAGTTAAATACGCAGAAGGTTAGGTGGTTGTGTTGGTTGATAAAAAAAGTTGTAACGGCGCATATCTTTGGACTCCACGATGGCTGTTCCCCTCCCGAAACCTTGTGAAGGCGACTCCTTTGGCGATTCTCCTCTCTCCTATGAGAATCGGCACTGGCGGATCCTTGAAAACCGAAAATCTACGGAAATCAATCTCGAAGCTTCCTCCTACACCCCCCTCCAACCAGTTTCCCTCCCTTCCCCTCCCACCACCTCCCGGTTCAGAGCTACTCTGCAAACCATCCAGAAACTGAAGGTTCAGATCTCGTCCTTGAGGGCGCGGTTGGAGATGGTAAGAGCCAGACTACCTCCACATCCTGACGAGGGAATCAAGGAGCCGCCTGATCCAGGAAGTTGTTCGATCCCAGAAGCCCGCCCGTTCCCTGACATTAAGAGCTTTGAAGAAAAGAAGAAATGGTGGGTTCCGTTTCAGTTCGAGGAGATGAATTGGCTCCCACTCAATGGGAGTTATGCGGGGAATAAAGAAGGTATCATCAATCCCATGGATGGCCTGCTATATAGGGGGATGCTTCTGCTGCAGATCCCATCCCCATCCGTGAGAAGCCACGACTGCTCCTTTTCCACACACACGAGGTGTTCGTCCTTTTGCCCGATGGCCGAGCCTGGCGATCGTGAGAAGATGGCTCCACTGGGGGATCCAGGAATTGTGTCCACGCCTGCGAAGGAAGTGCCTGCGACCTTGACTGCAGGAGGGAGCTCGGCCGCACAGCCTGTCCTCGACACCACCCGTCGGCCGTGGAAGGAACTAGCCCCCGATGCCGTGGGGCCGGCGAAGAAAACTCTTGTTGTTAACATATCTGGGGCTCGCAAAGCTGTGCAGGCTCGGTTCCTGGCTGTCGGACTCTTCCTTTCCGTCTCGTTGGTGAACTCCCGTCAGCTGATCGACCACATGAAGGGCGTATGGAAGGTTCGTGGGGCATTGGGAGACCATCAGCTGGCTGCTAAGGAAGGACGTAAATTTGTCCTTGAATTCTCGGAAGATGGAGATCGGCAACATGTCATTAGGGGCGGCCCATGGCAGTTCCATGGCGACCCGTTCTTGGTCATTGGCCTGGAGGCCGGAGCGGACCCTGCATCGGCAGTGTTCTCTCACGTGCCGATGTGGGTTCAATTCAGGGGTATTCCTTTCTATCTCCTCACTAAGGAATTGGCCCGTAGCCTGGCCGAACAGGTTGGGAAAATGGTGATGATTGATCAACACTCGAGGGGAAACATCTGCGAAAAATTTCTTCGTGTGAGGGTGTAGCTTCCCCTGTACTCTGCTCTGCTAAAGGAGATCACCCTGAAGGACGAGATTTCCGGGGAAGAGGTGCCTGTCTCTCTGCGTTATGAAAGACTGCCGAATTTTTGCTTGTTCTGTGGCTTCATAGGGCCTATGGAAGCGAGGTGCGACCTTCCAAATGATGAAAAGAAACTAAGATACTCCAAGGATATCAGTGTGCGTGCTGTCCATTTTGATGACCCACGCGCCTGGTTTCTGCCGGACAAGATGGGGAAACCCAAGCTAGTTCAGGTGGCTGGTTCTCTTTGGCGGGCTCCCATGCCGTCCAGCAACCCTGAAGAGAAGGCGGTTGAGCAAGTGGGTGAAGTCGTCGCCCGTTTATCGGTGGGTGACAAAATGGATACCGATTCCTCCCTGGAGGGCACGAATACCATCACTGTCTTGGCTGCTGCGAGTCCGGTTGATGGCAAGACGGACGTGCCCCATACTGTGGATCCCGTTGCAAGCTTGTCCCCTACCTACAGCAACCTGAAGAACAATGGTGTCAAGGTGCAGACTCAGAACAATATTCAGGCTCCGTTAGCTGGTCACGAGGGGAGTGTCGCCGTTCCGGAGGCTAAAGTAATAAACAGCCCCATAGCACCTGCTGCTGTGATTAACCCAGTGTTGGTGGCCTCCCAGAAAGCCGCAGATGCTGCTATTGAAGGCCCCTCGCTTGGGATCAATGTCAGTACAGCGGATACAGAGAACAAGTCACCAAGTACTGGCAAGACCATCTCTGGCGTCTTCGGTACTGAGGGTATGGTGGCAGGAAATCTTGGTCACAGTAGGAGGGGTCGTTCTGATTCAAATGTAATTGGTAATGATAGTAGGACTGGGTTACTAGCACCCTCCGCTCTGGGTAAGAGGCAGGATAGGGTTCTAGAGGGTGAGTCTCTAGGCAAGAAAAACATCACTGAAACATATGTAAGCAGGAAGAAGGTGTGTAGTGGACAGGGGGAGAGGCAGAACACTGGACAGAAAGGTGGAAAGGCGACAACCGATCCTGGGGCCATCGGTACTCTGACCGGCGCGAGTGACGACGCCCGTCAGGAGCCATGAGTATTCTAAGCTGGAACTGCCGGGGTTTGGGGCAACCCCGGACAGTTCAAGAGCTTGTGGGCCTTGTTCATGCCCACCGCCCAGGAATCGTTTTCCTGTCTGAAACTCGGCAATGTGAGGAAAAGGTGAAGAGAATAAAATGGAGACTAGGTCTGAAGCACTGCCTTACTCATGATGGTAAGGGCCAAGGTGCGGGCATTGCCTTGTACTGGGATGAATCAATAAAAATAAAATGTTTATCGTATGCCCCCCGTTATTTTGATGTTTTGGTGACTGATGATTCCTTTGGCCCTACGTGGCGTGCAACTTTTGTCTATGGCGAACCAAGAGAGCAGGATAGACACCTTATGTGGTCCTTGTTGAGAAGGATCAAACCTAATGCAAGTGAACCATGGATGTTAATCGGGAACTTTAACGAAACGATGTGGCAATCGGAACACTTCTCGTTAACGAAAAGATCTGAAGGGCAAATGGCAAGGTTCCGTAGTATGCTTAATTTCTGTAACTTGCATGATTTGGGATTCAAGAGGAAGCCTTGGACCTATAATAACAAACAACAAGGTGATAAAAATGTCAAAGGTAGGATTGACTGTGCTGTGGCATCTCCATGTTGGCAGGATTGTTTCAAACAAGCTACTGTTACTCACATAACCACCCAAAGGTCTAACCATTTTCCGCTCCTGCTTAATTATTCTGGTCAGGCAAATGTGTGGGGTGGCCAGAAGCCTTTCATGTACGAGTATATGTGGGAGAGAGAACCTTCCCTTGTGGATGAAATTAAGAGTGCCTGGAATGGCAACAATGGTCAGGGTTCTGGGCTGTTTAAAGTGGTGCAGAAATTAAAAGGAGTTCAACAACATTTACAAGGTTGGAGCAGGAGGAAATTCAGATCGGTCAGGTACAAAATTCAAATACTGCGACAACAACTTGATAAACTTTGGGACATGACTCCATCTACCAGCAGGGATGTTCTAATTCAGAAATGTTCGCGTGAGCTAGACGAATACTTGTACAGGGAGGAGATGCTTTGGCGCCAACGCTCGCGGGTTACTGGTATTTGTGAGGGAGAACAAAATACCAAATATTTTCAACGTAAGGCTTCTTGGCGTCAGAAGAAAAACAGCATAAGTAGGCTAAAAACTCCTGATGGTGTTTGGGTCCAGGACAAGAAACAGATCGCGTCAATGGTGACTAATTTCTTCAAGACACTTTATGAGGCTGACAGTAAAGTGGAACCTGAAACTTTGCTCGACCTCTTTGACGACAAAGTTTCTCAGGAGATTAATGAAGCCTTATGCCGGGAATTTACTGATAGAGAGATAAGTGACGCTTTGTTTCAAATTGGTCCCTTGAAAGCCCCGGGCAGGGATGGTTTTCCAGCAAGATTTTTCCAGAGAAACTGGGGCGAGCTGAAGCAAGACGTAATTGATGCGGTGAAAAATTTCTTTGCCAATGGCATCATGCCTGAGGGCATAAATGATACTGTGATTGTCCTCATCCCTAAAGGAAAATCACCAGAGAAATTACAAGACTTCAGGCCGATTAGCCTCTGCAACGTGATTTATAAAATTATCTCAAAATTCTTGGCAAATCGCCTCAGACCTTTCCTGGAGGAACTCATTTCAGAATCACAAAGTGCTTTCATCCCTGGAAGATTAATTTCGGACAATGCTTCGATTGCCTTTGAGTGCTTCTACAAGATCCAGCAGAGTAAGAATGTAAGGGACAATCATTGTGCATATAAACTGGACCTATCAAAAGCTTACGACCGAGTTGAATGGAATTTCCTGGAGGGGTTTTTGCTAAAATTTGGTTTCTGCCAAAAATGGGTTTCATGGATTATGACGTGTGTCCGGTCAGTTAGATATATTGTCAAACTGAATGGGAAAATTCTGGACTCTTTCTACCCTTCCAGGGGGCTGCGGCAGGGTGATCCTTTGAGCCCCTACCTTTTTTTGTTTGTGGCCGAAGGTTTGTCCCGTGCGCTTGAAGCTGAAGTTTCTATATCTAATATTACTCCTCTGAAGGTTGCGAGGGGCGCTCCAGGTATATCTCATCTTCTCTTTGCAGATGATAGTTTACTGTTTTTCAAGGCAACTGGGGATCAAGCCAAGAGTGTCAAGTTGGCCCTCAGTGTTTTCCAGAAAGGCACTGGACAATTGTTGAGCCCAAGTAAATGCTCCATTTTATTCAGCAGCGTGTGTCCGGCCCAGGTCCAGGAGGAGATCATGCATACCCTGGACCCCACCTCTTCTACCTTTGAGGAAAAGTACCTCGGTCTTCCTACCCCTGAAGGCCGAATGAAAGACTCTCAGTTTCAGCCCATCTTCGAGAGGTTCACAAAAAGACTTACGGACTGGGCAGAAAGATTCATGTCCTATGGGGCAAAAGACATTTTAATCAAGTCTATTGCTCAAGCCCTGCCTACTCATACCATGAGCATCTTCAAAATGAGTGCAGGCTTTTGTGAAAAATATGAGAAGCTGGTGCGTGACTTCTGGTGGGGGGATGAGGTGAATAAAAAAAGAGTGCACTGGATGTCTTGGGAAAAGATGACAAAACCAAAGTGTGAGGGTGGGCTTGGGTTCCGTGATATGCGTATTTTCAACCGAGCTCTTCTCGCTAAGCAAGCATGGAGACTTGTCCAAAGACCTGACAGTCTTTATGCAAGGGTTCTAAAAGCAAAGTACTTCCCAAAAGGAAATTTGTTGGACACGGTCTTCACCTCCGATGCTTCTCATGTGTGGCGTGGAATTGAATATGGGCTTGAACTCCTGAAAAAGGGAGTGGTATGGAGGGTTGGTAATGGTAGGAGTATCCAAATACTTCGGGATAACTGGATACCCCGGCAGTCCGGCCTTTCCATAAATTCCATGAAGTATAGAAGTCGGCTAAGATGGGTAAACCAATTATTGCTCCCTCAATCTAATGGGTGGAACAAGCAGATCATAGACAATTTGTTCTTTAACTTTGACGCGGAAGAAATATACAAGATCAAACTTGCCCCAAAACCTACGGCAGACATTCTGGCTTGGAATTATGAGAAGAACGGTATCTTCTTGGTTAGAAGTGCTTATCAGCTTGGAGTGTCTTTTGCAGGGTGGATCCAGTGAAGGTTCCTCGAAAAATCCCAATAATGCTAGGGACAGCCTATGGAATCTAGTGTGGAAGGCAAAGGTACCACATAAAATCCGTATCTTCACCTGGAGGGTTGCCACCGATTCTCTCCCTACAAAGGAAAATAAGCACAATAGGACTCTTGAATTGGATGGTATATGCAACCTATGTGGAGCTGCTGTTGAAAACGCACACCACGCTACTGTTGTCTGCACAAAACAGAGAGCTCTTCGTGAGGAAATGAGTAAAATATGGAAACTGCCGGAAGACAAATCTATCATGCCCTTCTCCCCGGATTGGCTTTTGCAAAGCTTGAGTATGTGCTCTGGTGAGATGAAGGAAAAATTTATGCTGGTTCTGTGGAGGGCTTGGCACCTGAGAGATGACGTCGTTCACAACAAAGGTGAGGCTACTATACGAGACTCAATGATGTTCTTGAGAAATTACTGGGAGTGTTTATCCTCTACAAATCCGATTACAAGTGATGTTAAGGGGAAGCAGAAGCTGCATGTAGTTAATACGCAGTATACTAACCTGCCTCGCCATGTTGATGGGGTTGGCTGGACTAAACCGCCCGAGAATCACATAAAGATCAATGTCGACGCTTCCTTCATTGCAACCACGGGTTTGGCTGCGCTAGGAGGAGTTGGCAGGGATAGTTTTGGTGAAATTGTCTTCTCTGCGGGTTGTCGTTTTCGTGGATGCTCAGATGCTGAGGAAGCTGAAGCCCATGCCCTATCTTTTGGCCTTAACCAGGCTCGTAAGCTGGATTTAAACATAGTGCAGATGGAGACCGACTGCAGCGTTGTAGTGGCCGCTGTGAATGATATTAATGCTAGCAGGGCTAGCTGGTGGGCTTGCTATGAGAATTCTAAGGATATGATCAAGGAGTTTGGAGCTTGTTCTGTTTCCAAAGTCCAGAGGGAGAGCAATGTGGCCGCGCATGAGCTTGCTGCCTATGCTAGAGTTAATGGAGATTTCTTTCTGTTAGCTGATGTGCCACATGCCTTGGAGCATGTTGTTGCCTCTGATTGTAACCCAGTTTTATTGATATAAATGAAGCTCTCCCTTATCCTAAAAAAAAATACGCTGAAGGTTTCTCAACTTGTCTTATGCGGTCAGTTTGGTGTCTATGCCCCAGGGATGGTGGCGGCGGGGCTCTCTCGGTCTTGGATTCCCCGAGCGGGTGTCGTGGCCGCCCGGTGGTGTGAGGTGCGCACCACTCCGGGCGGCGGCCTCTTATCTCGATGCCTCGGCTGGGCGGCAGCAGGCGGTGGTGGCCGTGTCTTACGGCGGTGGTCACCCCGTGGCGGGCGCTGGGGTCGGATCTGGGCCCTCCCCTGCTCAGATCCATGAGCCTCGCGCTCAGATCCGCGTCGGGGTGCTCGGCAGCATGCCGGGGCGGCGGTGCTCGGCGGCGTGGCGCGTCTTGGCTGGCGGCGTTGCCCAGGAGTTGGGGGTGGTGCGGTGGTGTGGTTGGCTGCTTCCGGTGGAGTCCGAGCAAGGCATGATGGCTGGGCTGCGGTTGTCCTGGCTGGCATCTTTTGCCATGTGGGCTTGGGCTGGACGTGGTGTTGCCTCGGCCTAGAGCCTTCTGCTTTGGTCGATGGTGGTGCAGCTCTGCAGTGACGTGGTGGCGGCTCGTCCTGGGAGATCGGCTGGGCGCCGCAGCAGGGGTGGTTGGTGGCGGTGGTTCGACTCGGGTCTGAGTGGCGTCGGGGCTGCTGGGCCTAATGCTTCTGGTGCTGCAGGTGAGCAGTCTACCTTGATCAATCGGCTCTTTGGATGTGTGTGCTCAACACGGCGAAAGCCGTGCTCCCACTGGAGCCAACGACGGTGACGCTTGTGGGCGCCACAAAACCTTCTTGAAGGCGTTGTTGTAATGTTGAGCTCGCCATCCTAGTCGCGACTTCAGGGAAACCCAGGTTCCAGGTCTGCCTGGAACGGATGATGGCGGCTCTATATGCGTCGCATCCCTTCTTGAAGGCATCGTCTGAAGTTGGCTGGTTGTTTTGTTGGGTAGCTGCTCGCTATGGGGATGTTGGTGGTGGTGGTGCGACCGGATTGGGGTCGACGGTGGGTGTGAGGTGGTGTGGAGTGGGATGGTGGTGCTCTGTCAACGTGATTTTGGCTCGATCATGCCCTGGAGTGGTCTGATTTTTCATCCGAAGCCGGGTTAGCGGGGGCGTTATCCTCTTTGGATCACCTCGTTCCCGTATGACACCCTACCTCTCCCGGGTGTTGTTGGATGGCGACCAGACGACCAACGTTCAAGGCTCTTCTCCTTGCTTGGTCAGATGAAGATGGAAGTTGAAGTCCTCCTCCTTGCTGGTTTTGCTGATGAGTTTGGTGATGGGGGTCGGTGGTGGGACCTCCCATGGCTGCCGTTGTGGTGCTGCGAGCTTCGTGCTCTTGGTGTTGTCTTGGTTCATCTTTGCTCAATGATGCTGCAAGATGCCTCCCCAACCTGCTAATCGTTCCCGAATTTTCATGGCGGAGCTCCCAGTCAAGGTTCGTGCTTGTCACTCGTTGATTGTGGATGCTCCTCTGTTGCGCCGTGGTGTTCGGTACGCACGCCGGTGCGGTGAGTTAGGCCGCTTGCCAAGTCTTGGTATTGTGATCCTTCGACGACTCTCCTCATCTAATTGTGCCTTTCGTGGGTTGTCCTTGGTCTTCTTGTACGGTTTTCGACCTGGTTTTCCACATAAACTGGATCAATCTTAAGGCATTAAAGCCACTTTGAAATATATTCAGATGGGGAGTCTTTCCTCTCCGGTGACCATTTCAAAAAAAAAAGTTGTAAAATACATGGAACTGGTGCTTGAACTTGTTCGGCTGCAAATACGATGCCTCCTTCCGTATCCGACGTACGTCTAGCCTGAGTGGGGTGCCAGCGTGGTGGTGACCCACCTGTAAGTAGCTGAGAGCGGGGGAAGTGCTGGGTACTCCACACGTAGGATTTTTTTTACAAGAACCCCCTCGTATTTTATTTAATCACATAGCAAAGATCTCAAATACAATGTATGCTAGTGAGAAATAACATGGAAACAAATCATCATGGAAAGTTCTGAACCTAGCGCCTCCTGGTCAACTACGGCTTGATCTGTCCGCTCGGCCAAAATATGCCATACGTTCAACTCTTAGATAGAAAGCTATGTAGACACTCGCTTTGCAATTTTCCTTTTTTTTTTGCGGGTGTGCTTTGCAATTTTCCTAATGTGTTATCTATTGGTTTTACTTTTACTTTTTTCCAAGTTCCTCTTTAGTTTCATGGCACGTAAATTTTCCCATCTAAAAACACAATATACAATTTTTTAAAATAATTTTTCTATTTTCATTATTGCGTACTTTGAGGAGTCAAATGCACTAACACTTTCTTTAAGTTTATGGCAGTTGTAATTTTTTTCTTACATTTCTTTTTTCAACGGTAAAAATAATATGAAAAAAAATAAAACTTCTGCATGTCCATAAAAGTGTCATACATAAATCTGGCCAAAAAACAAGCTGATTTTTTCTCTCCTTTTTTTTGCGGGGAGATTTTTTCATGTATTTGGCTTTTTATCTCTCACATGCAGGCACAGAATTTTCATAAAAATTCACAAGGATATATTACACTTTTATGTGTGCATGTACAAAAAAATTCAGAATTTTTTTAGGTGCCAAAATCTGTTTCTTTAGAACTTAAAAGAAAAAGGACACATTGTGCCCGTGCTCTACAGTTAGTTTTTGCGTAGCAATGCAATATATTGAGTTCGACCTCTGCAATATGTACTGAGTTCGACCTCTGCAATATGCGCATTCAGTGGGAGGAGACGTTCCCATCAACGACGAAGTGCTTATGGTGACTTCGTAAATTTCAAGATGATATGGCGGCTCAGTCTTTCGGAGGTGCTCATAGGGGTAGGGTGTGCGTGTGTGCGTTCATAGGGGTGAGTGTATGCGCGTGTATATGAGCGCTTGCGTCTGTACTGGGTTAAAAAAAACTCTAAGAGAATATAATAGATCCCTTTTACCTCCTCTTTTAACATGAGAGGTAAGAGAATATAATAGATATGAGCCGTTGATTTTATTAATTAGCGATCTGATTAACTCTTATCTTCTTAGCTCACATCTAAAAAAAAGGAGTGAAGTGCACCGTAGGTCCTCGAACTATTTCAGGGGTGTCACGTAGGTCCTTGAATTATGAAAATCGTCATCCAGGTTCTCGAAGTGCAGTAAGTGTGTCATCCAGGTCTAAAATCTACCTGACCCCATCTGACTGGCCAGCTGGCGTCGTTAACCATGAATAGTAAACCGGTGAACAGTAAAATGCCACCCAGAGACAATACCGTTTCTGTACCCGATGAACAGGCGTTGGTGAACAGTAAAAATAATAAAAAAATCACGGATATGGAAATAATGTTCGAGAATATTTTTTAAAAATGTTCGCAAACAATATTTGAAAATATTCGCGGATATGGAAATAATGTTCGCGGATATTTTCAAACAATACTTGCGAACATTTTTTTTAATTCGGGAATATTTTTTCCCGAACATTTTTTTAAAGTCGCGACCCTTTTTAAAAATCGTGAATATTTTTTCCATACCCGCGAACAATATTCAAATTTATCGTTCGTGAATTTTTTTTTAATTTGTGAACCTTTTTTAAAGTCACGAATATTTTTTCCATTCCCGCGAACAATATTTGTGGTTCGCGAACAATATTCAAATTTCTCGTTCGCGAACATTTTTTTAAAATCACGAATATTTTTTCGCGAACATTTATTTAAAGTCGCGAATATTTTTTCCATACCCGCGGACAATATTTGTGGACCGCGAACAATATTCAAATTTATCGTTCACGAACATTTTTTTTAAAGTCACGAATATTTTTTCGCAAACATTTTTGTAAAGTCGTGAATATTTTTTCCATACCCTCGAACAATATTTGTGGTCCGCGAATATTTTTAAATATTGTTTGTGAACATTTAAAAAAAATATTCATGACTTTAAAAAAATGTTCGCGAACATTATTTCAATATCCGTGAATTTCTTATTTTTTATATATATTACTGTTCACCGGTTCACTGTTCACGGTTAACGACGCCAGCTGGCCAATCAGATAGGATCAGGCAGATTTTGGACCTGGATGACACACTTACTACACTTCGAGGACTTAAATGACGATTTTTATAGTTCGAGGACCTGCGTGACATCCCTGAAATAGTTCGAGGATCTACAGTGCACTTCACTCAAAAAAAAGTAAGAGAGAGCATGTTAAAATTTGCCTCCAAACAATTCCATCACCACCTCGGGTACTTCTTCAGTACTAACCGTTCTTACCACACACATACTGATCATGTTTGATCAAGTTGGAAAGAAAAACTGCTAATTGTTCTTACCAGATGCTAGCAACACATCATTGATCAGCGAGTCGAGATTAGTCAAGGATGTCGCCATGGACCGAATAGCCACCTCCCTCCACTCGGCCGCTCTCTTCTTCATCTCATTACCCTTCTCCCCACCCATTGCCTCCTTGATCCTGTCCTTAACCACCTCCCGCCGAACATTGTCTCCCATCTCCATGCCCACCCCCCACTCAACGCATGGTCTGCTGCTCGGCGAAGAAGGGCCAGCACAGCATGGGCACGCCGCCGCAGAGGCCCTCGACCGTGGAGTTCCACCCCGCTGTGCATGAGAAACAGGCATACCGCGTCGTGCCGCAGCACCGCCTCTTGGTCGCACCAGCTCGCCAGGAGGCTCCTGTCCTTGGTGGCCTCCATGAACTCCGGCGGCAGCACGGCGGCGGCCTCGCTCTCCATGATGTCCGGCCTAAGGATCCAGAGGAAATTGTGGCCGCTCTTGGCCAGCCCCCACGCGAACTCCACCAGCTCGTGACTGCTCATCACGGTCACGCTCCCGAAGTTCATGTACACCACGGAATGGGGCCTCCTGCCGTCGAGCCACTGCAGGCAGGTGCGGTCCTCTTTCCAGAGGCCGGAGCTCACCGTGTGCGGGGGGTCCGTGCGGGGGACGATTTGGTCGGTGAGGGAGTTGAGCGGGCCGATGGTATAGACGGCCGGTATGATGGCGCGCATGGCGTCCAGCGCCGGCTGCTCGAGCTCGTCCACGGTGTTGATGATGAAGGCGTCCGCGGCCTCGGTGCGCTCCACATGGTGCAGCTTGAAGGCGAGCACGGGGTAGTTGCGGTCCGTCGTGCGGAGGACGGTTGGGAAGTCATTCAGCCGCATGTGCCTGCTCATCCCGGGCGCCCAGTCCACCGGCATGTCCATGAACCCGTTCTCTTCATCTGCAACAAAGATCGATAAGATAGTGAAGACTGAGACCATATCGCGAGTCAAAATCTGCAGGAATACCTTTGAGGGGAATGATGCCGCGGTCGATGATGTTAGAATTAATGGGCTAGGCCCATAGCAATTTCTGAAATCTCAAAGCCCATGTGTAAAATGACAAGTGGTGGTGCTAAAGTTTAGTCCCACCTCGGAAGTTAAAAAAAAGTTGGACCTCTTTATATAGTGGGTTCTCTACACCACTTTAAGTGGTGTGTGAGAAGAGAAAGGAAAGACCACACGCGCGCTCGCTCACCTCGCCTAGCCGGGCCGTGGCGTGGCGTGGCGTACCATGCGACATGCGCGTGAATGGTCCGCCGAAATCCGATCCGTCCCCTCCAAGCCAAAGGTTCTAAGTGCCATAGTTGTGTGCAATCGAAGCAACCTCGAAAGCCTCGTAAGGCTGCCGAGGAGAGAAACTTGGCACCTCTAGAACTCATACATTCTGATCTTTGTGAGATAAATGGTGTGTTGACAAAAGGTGAAAAGAGATATTTCATGACTTTGATTGATGATGCGACTAGATTTTGCTATGTTTATTTGTTGTAAACTAAAGATGAAGCATTAGACTACTTTAAAATCTATAAAGCTGAAGTTGAAAATCAACTAGAGAGAAAGATCAAGCGTCTTAGGTCCGATCGTGGTGGAGAGTATTTTCCCAAAATATTTTATGAATTTTGTGAGGAACATGGTATTATTCATTAGATGACGCCTCCCTATTCACCTCAATCAAATGGAGTTGCCGAGAGGAAAAACCGCACATTGACTGACTTGGTGAATGCCATGTTAGACACTGCTGGTTTATCTAAGGCATGGTGGGGGGAGGCTCTATTGACTTCATGTCATGTCCTGAATAGAGTTCCTAACAATAATAAGGAGAAAACCCCTTATGAGGAGTGGGTTGGGAGAAAACCATCACTTTCTTATTTGCGCACTTGGGGATGTTTGGCAAAGGTCAATATTCCTATTCCTAAGAAACGCAAACTTGGACCAAAGACAGTGGATTGTGTCTTTCTAGGGTATGCTCAACGGAGCATTGCTTATAGATTTTTAGTGGTAAAATCTGAAGTACCTGATATGCTTGTTGATACTATAATGGAATCTCGTGATGCAACATTTTTTGAGAACATATTTTCTATGAAAGATATGCATAGCATTGCTAGATTTTCTTCTGAGATAATTCCTGAATCTAGTACAACTGATGAATATTTCGAACAATCACATGAGGAAGTCCTTGAGAAGGATAACAATGAAGTTCCTATAATGAACAAGAGACTAAGGATTGCAAAATTCTTTGGTGATGATTTCATTGTATACCTTGTGGACGACACATCCAAGACGATTGCAGAGGCATATGCATCTCCGAATGTAGATGATTGGAAAGAATCTGTTCATAATGAGATGGACTCAATTCTTTCTAATGGAACTTGGGAACTAACTAATAGACCATATGGTTGTAAACCTGTGGGCTGTAAGTGGGTGTTCAAAAAGAAGCTAAAGCCTGATGGTACTATTGATAAGTACAATGCGCGGCTAGTGGCCAAGGGCTACACTCAGAAAGAAGGTGAAGATTACTTTGACACCTATTCACCCGTTGCTAGAATGACCACCATTCGAGTGTTACTTTCCTTGGCTGCCTCTTATGGTCTTATCATTCATCAAATGGATGTAAAGCTAGCTTTCCTCAATGGAGAGTTGGAAGAGGAAATCTATATGGATCAGCCTGACGGGTTTGTGGTAAAGGGTGAAGAGAGAAAAGTGTGCAAGTTGTTAAAATCTTTGTATGGCCTAAAACAGGCACCTAAGCAATGGCATGAGAAGTTTGAAAGAACTCTGACTTCTGCAGGATTTATCATTAACGAGGCTGATAGGTGTGTTTACTATCGACATGGTGGGGCCAATAGTGTCATATTATGTTTGTATGTGGATGACATACTGATTTTTGGTACAAACATTAATGCGATCAATGAGGTCAAGTCTTTTCTATCAAAAATTTTTGACATGAAAGATCTGGGAGAAGCCGATGTAATTCTAAACATCAAACTTATTAAGGATGAGAGTGGGATTACTCTAACACAATCTCACTATGTTGAGAAGGTCTTGAGCCGGTTCGGATTTATGGATAGCAAGCCTTCTCCAACACCTTATGATCCCAGTGTGACACTCAGAAAGAATAAAAAAGAAACAAGAGATCAATTAAGATACTCTCAAATTGTCGGTTCACTCATGTACTCCCTCCGTCCCAAAATTCTTGTCTTAGATTTGTGTAGATACGGATGTATCTAATACTAAAATGTGACTTGATACATCCGTATCTAGACAAATGTAAGACAAGAATTTTGGGACGGAGGAAGTACTTAGCTAGCGCTACAAGACCAGATATCTCTTTTGCTGTGAACAAACTGAGTAGGTTCATGTCTAACCCGGGTGATGATCATTGGCATGCACTAGAAAGGGTCTTGCGCTATCTGAGAGGTACTATGAGTTTCGGAATTACTTATTCAGGGCATCCTGCTGTGCTAGAAGGATATAGTGATTCAAACTGGATCTCCGATGTTGATGTACTCTACGCAACAAGTGGGTATGTATTTACTCATGGAGGTGGCGCAGTGTCATGGAGGTCTTGCAAGCAAACCATATTGACGAGGTCAACTATGGAAGCAGAATTAACTGCTTTAGACACAGCTACTGTTGAGGCAGAATGGCTGCGTGAGCTCTTGATGGACTTGCCTGTGGTTGAAAAACCTGTACCGGCTATTCTTATGAATTGTGACAACCAAACGGTTATCGCTAAAGTAAACAATTCTAAAGATAATGCGAAGTCATCAAGACACGTGAAGAGACGTTTGAAGTCTGTCAGGAAGTTGAGAAACTCCGGAGTAATAACTGTTACGTATATTCAAACAGACAAAAACCTGGCAGATCCCTTTACAAAGGGACTATCACGAAATGTGATAGATATTGCATCGAGGGAGATGGGTATGAGACACATAGATGTTACACCATAGTAGTAACCCAACCTTTGTGATCGGAGATCCCGTGAATTAGAATCTGGGAAGAACAAGCTATTGGTTAACTGAGGAGAGTAATAACTAATGACCGTCTCTAAGTGAAGATGCAAAACTCTCAGAGCTGTAAGGCTCAGAGCTGTAAGGCAGGTTGGCAACATGCCTTAATGTGGTTCTATTGGCTATAATTAGCAAAGATGCTGTCCTACAGAGCAGTCTTGAAAGAACACACCTAAGTTCTGACTGTAAACGTCGCAGTCTATGAGATTTGGGTGATCTCTAGTAAGCTCACGAAGAGACCAGAGAGTATGACGTATAAGCTCCAAACCGCGGGGTAGCCTATTGGCGGTCAGGTACTGGTTAAGACTTTGAGTGAAATCTGTTCACACAAAACTAGCAATTCAAGGCATAGTCCATTGTCAAGTTGTGAATGGATGTAGCTTAAAGTTCTAGGCAGAAGTTCAACTTAACAGTCTCTGCTGAAACACTGGTATATTAAACAAGTGGTGAGAGAAGACAAATCTCTAAATGGGTATTTGAGATCTGGTGGGGGATTGTTAGAATTAATGGGCTAGGCCCATAGCAATTTCTGAAATCTCAAAGCCCATGTGTAGTGGTGGTGCTAAAGTTTAGTCCCACCCCGGAAGTTGAAGAAGAGTTGGACCTTTTTATATAGTGGGTTCTCTCCACCACTCTAAGTGGTGTGTGAGAAGAGAAAGGAAAGACCACACGCACGCGCTCGCTCGCCTCGCCTGGCCGGGCCGTGGCGTGGCGAGGCGAGGCGTACGTGCGACATGCGCGTGAATGGTCCGCCGAAATCCGATCCGTCTCCTTGCAGGGGCGCAGCTTCCTTTTGCCGTTTTATTTTTTATGTCTTGGCAGACAAGTTTTTGATTTCTTGCCCGGTAAGTATACGAATTAGAAACCGAGTCGGTTTAGGATTGTGATCGCGACACAATACCGCCTCTGGTCCTAATATATATACAGCTACCGGCTGCGGCCAAAGACACACCGAAAAACACCTAGGTTTTTGCCTCATCTCGCAACTTGCGTCGCCGTCGTAGTCTACTTCATCCCAAATGCCGGCGTGCATCGGCGCGTGGGAGAGCAGGTCTCCGGAACCGTTCGTCCTTGCGATCCTGCACCGGAAGAGGACGAATTAGGTTTTTGGGAAGCGCTCTGCGCGACTGCTCAAATTCGTCATCACGGGTCGTCTTCCGTCCAAGTCGGGCGGTGCTACTCATCGTCGTCTTCATCGCCGTCAGCAGCAGATCGTCGCCAACATCGTCATCAACACCGTCGCACCCACAATAGCTAACGAACAGTACGTCCAACATCATCTGTTCATGTCTGTCTCTACAGCTATTGTTTCGTGTTCGCTGCTGTTATGCAGTTCATGTCTGTCTCTACAGCTATTGTTTCGTGTTCGCTGCTGTTATGCATGTCTTGTTGTTCTTCTAGTTTGCTAGATTGTTGCATGCTAGTATCTGTTCTAGTCATGAATTATTTACTGAAATTAATCATGAACTTGCCTAATTTTCCAACAGATGAGAGGGCGGAAATTGCGGTAGCCCATGTAGCCGCAGGCGCTGGCCGTCCAGAAGAGCACGGAGGGCACGGCGAGCTCCCTTGCGGCGTCCACGCCGAAACTCATGAGGTTGTCCGCCACGACGCACGTGACCGGCGGCACCCCGGACGTGCTGTTCAGGCGAGCAAGCAGGTTGTTGAGGTGGGGGAGGCAGGTGGTCATGGTGGAGTAGGCGAGGGCCGCAGGGCCCTGCGTGGCGTCGGCGTCGGCGTCGGCGTGTGACGACTAGGGCAGGCCGTCCGGGATGGTGGCGAAGCGGAAGCCGGGGAGGCCCGCGGCGGCGCTGGGGCCGCGGGAGCGGACGAGGCGGCGGTGGTTGTACTCGGTGGCGACGAAGGTGATGTGGAAGCCCTTGCAGTGGAGGAGCTTGGCCAGCTTCATCATGGGCGTGATGTGCCCCTGCGTCGGGAACGGCATGCACACCGCGTGTGGCTTCTCGCCGGCCGGCCTTCCAGCGGCGTCCATTTTTTCCTTCCAGCGACTTGGTGGTTGGATCTGAATCTCGAGTAGCTAGCAGGCCATGAAGGCTGGAGTGGAAAACCAACGAGGAGACAGCATTTTATCCTTGTCCATTTGCACATGCATACGCACTTCAGTTGGGTGGCTGCATGCATGCACGTGTTAGAGCATCTTGTTGCCGCCCGTGCGCGCGTGTGCCGTTCAGATCGGCAATTCACACGATCGGAATCGATGTCTTTACCGAGTATCTAAATTTCTAAATCGACTGACAGGAAAGACACTCTCAGTAAAGGCCGTTTCAATGGTGTGTCTAGCATCGTCGAAGGGCGTATGGAGGTGTGTCTCTGACGGATCTCGCGAGATTTGGTCGGTGGTTGTCTTTGGTGGATCCGCTCGGATCCGGTCTTTGTTCGTCTTTGTTTATGTGTCTTTAGGTTTGATCCTTCCGATTTAAAATTCTCTTCAACGGCGGCGGTTGCTGTTCTGGGGCGTTGGTTCTATGGGACCTTAGCACGATGACTTCCCGACTGTCTACTACAACAAGTTGTGTCCGGCTCCGGTGAGGGAGGGGTGATGACGGCGGCGCGTTTTCGGCTCGCTTCAGTGCTTGTAGTCGTCGCTAGGTGGTCTATGAATCTGGATGTAATTTTTATTATTTCTGGTGTTCGTTGTACTGCCACAATTGAAGATGAATAGATCGATAGTTTCCTGCAAAAAAAAAAAGGGCCAAATCCGAAAAAGACCGGCAAGGAAAGTTAAAACAGAGTTCAGAAGGGAAGCCTAAGCATACGTCCTAGCTAGGGCTACAACAACCGAGCTCATAAACAAAACTACACTTGCGTTTGGAATGGTCACATGTATGCTTTGCTGCCAAATGTAGTATCAGAACATGATGACACGCATTGCCAAATTTTTGGAGGAACTAATACAATTAATTCAAAACAACTCAAGTTGTTACAAGACAATTTAGTTCAAATGTATCCCTTAGATTTTTTTAGATTAGAGGGTTCTAATGCTTAGAAAATATTCCTATCATGCAATACAATTGAAGTTGTTACAAGACAATCTAGCTCTAAACAACTGAAGTTTGTAGTCTTGCAAATCATATGGTTCTTTTCCTATCAGTGCAAACTTTCATTCAGTCCAACGTCCTAGAAATATTCCTTTATTGAGAGAAAACTATGCGATCCACCTAACCCTTCAGAAAAGTCCGAAATTTCATGTGTTTTTCAATCCTCTCAAGTAAAGAGGTCCTTGCTGCACCATCATTTGGACCATACCAGTGGATTTTTGTTCCTTTTTTCTATTTAATTTTCTATTATTTTTATTCTCTCTGCTTCTTTTGGATTTAGCTTTTCATCTTTTTCCCACTTATAATTTTTCCCTTTTCTTGTTTTTATTTAAGAAATATGAATACTTGTTTTTACAAATTCACATAATTTATTACAATGTGTTTACATGAACTTCAGTAAAAGGCATGTAAACTTTTAAAATCATACTATTTTTTAAAGTGGTTGAACAATTTATTAAGCTATATGAATATTATCTAATAATGTGCGAATATTTTTCATTACATGATCAAAATTGGAAGCACGTGACCATTACATTAAATCATGTTAATAAGTTTTTACCAATATGGGAGTATTTTTGAAAAGTGCGGACAATTCCTAAAAGTGCATGAACATTCTTTTAAACTACACGAACACTTCTGAAAATTACATGTATATTGTTTCAAAATAAATAAATAAATAATCGAAATTTATGTGAGCTCTTTTAAAAATTAGTACGCATATTTTCTTAGAAACCTTGAACACTTTTTTGAATTCATAAGCATTTCTGGAAAAATACATGAACATTTTTTAAATATGTATGCATATTTTATAATCCATGAAAAAATATAAATTTATTAGAAAATATACTCTCGAAGTGAAATATAAGTACTTTTCATATCAACAAATGTGTTTTTATACAATAGGACTTCATATACCGATAATTCAACCCAGAGCCCGGGCTCAGATGAGCCTGATGAACAGTACCTCGATTTGAAATGGAAAAAAATCCAAAATATTTTGTGGTGCAAGATGCTTCTGTGCGTGAACTCCGTGCAAAATTTTGTGAACTTTGGACATTCGAGGAGCTCGTGGCAAAAAAAAAATCAGGCATGAACAGTGCGATTTTCAAAAGTTTCTCAGACATCAAAAAGATCGTGAATTTCAAATCAGTTCATGATTATCAAAAAAAGATAGTGAATATAAAAAAATAAAAAATTGAAAAAACTATTTATGATTTTATTAAAATAAATACAATATAAAATATAAAGAACCAAACAGAAAACCAGGAAACTAAGGAAAAATAAAAATTAAAACAATCAAAGAAAGCTTATAGAATGTTCCCAAAACTGAAAGAAACACACCGTTGCAGTTTTTTGTTATATGGATCGGTCCGTTAGTTAACTAGGTGATATCCCGCGTGTTGCTACGGAATCAATATATTTCAATGAGATTTGATTGCGTGGAATATAAATATTTAGATTAGTAACACGTGAACTGAAATTAAAATACATATGACTTACTATATACGATTATGTGTAGTTGTAAAATATTTATTGAATATAAGTAGAAGAGTAGAATGAAAAATATTTCACTGTTTTTTAGGGTTGAAAAATATTTCACTAAAACTGGCTCTGGCTGCAGTGGCCCATTCGCAATTATTGCTTCAGCCAGCCTGTGTGAACGGGCCAAAACTGCACCCCATTGAAGCGTAAGAACGTAATCCCAAGGCCCAGCAGGCTAGTTCCTGTATAGCGTAGCAGGCTGAATTATGTGACCGAATGAAACCGGCTGTTTGGTACAGCGCAATAAAGACTTTTTTTCGCCTTTGTCTAATCCCTCAAGATTTGTGGCGTTATTGGGCAGTTTTTTAGACAATCAGACAAAGGCAAAAAAAAAAAAACCTTGAGGATCAGACGTCGAACCTTCCACCGAAATTTCGAATGTCATCTCAAAAAAATAAATCAAATGTAGTTGAACCATAAGCCACATACTACATATGGTTATATATTAATCTCCTTGCTTGGTTAACTGTTTTCTTCTTCATTTACGCCCCTACCCCACAAAAAGAAGAAGAAGAAGAAGGGTCCCCAAGAGAATACAGAACCAACAAAACAGAAACTGTCCTAGTTACAACAATTCAGAAATCTTATCATGGATGCTCCATATCAAGCGGACAAAGGAAATTAAATTGTGATATAAATCGTGTGGTGTTAGCACCGTACGTACAAGAAGGAAGTCAGAAAATTTCATTTCGAAAAATTGGTGGCAGCGCACACGCGTACCCCGCTCTTTCCCCAATAATTCCATTTACAATTGATTGATCAATATGATCATCATCATCATCATCATAGTCCTGCCGCAGGATACATATCCATCCTGCCAATAGTTACACTTGGAAGGCAGTAATCATCCTGCCAACAAATAATCATCTACCTAATCCATCTAACCAAAAACCCAAAATCCAAAAGGAAGAAAAAACAAGAAACAAACAAACAGGAAGATGACTAGAGCATCTAGTACTCCATCTCCATCCATCCATGAGGGAGGAAGCCGCCGATCGATCAATGTGATCGACCGAATCATAGTATGTAGTATAGGTGAATATGCATTACCGGGCCAAGAGCTTGATTAGATTCAGCTACAAGGCGGCCGAGGCGTCGTCGGCCGTGAAGATCTGGTTGTAGGAGTCGTCCATCTCGTGCACCACGAGCTTCTCGACGGTGACGGCGGCGCCGGTGGCGTTGTTGAAAAGGTACACACCAGCGGCGGCGTAGATGGCCTCCGTCGGATACACCCTCGACGTCGCGGTGGACCTCCCACCCATGGCGAAGCTCTCCACGATCGAGTGGTCCACTAGCACCCTGAGGGATAGATCCTCACCATCGAGCACTGGCACGGTGAAGCCGACCACCCGCTTCACGACGTCCTGGGCCAGCGACGACCGCGACTCGTCCTGGCAGAAATGGGTCTGGAGGCCCCCATCGAGGCCCCTCGACACGTAGAAGTACACCGCCGTCTGCTCCTTGAGGGCACCGTCAGCTAGGACGAGGAGTCCGAAGGGGCCGAGAGCGCCACGGTTGGAAGCACCACCGCTGGTGCTGCAGTTGTAGCCGACGTCGGCCTCGTTGACGGCGGCGACGGCGGAGGTGTCGAGGTGGAAGGTGGCCTCGATGTCGAGCTGGGTGGCGCGGCGGAGCGGGAGAGGGAGCACGCTGCCAGTGTCGATGGTGGTGCCGCCGAGGTCGGTGGAGTTGATGCGGAGCGTCTCGATCTCAACCACAGGCCACTGGATGAGGTTCGTCCGGGTCTTCTCGTCCAGCTCCACCGTCCTTGGGATCGACTGTATGACAAATGCACATACATAGTTAGTTTTAGATAAATTATTCTTTCACTTGTGGGATCGAATCAATCTTGAACAATGCACGTTGGAAACAAAAAACTTGAGGGAAAATAAACATGAACAGAAATGATGTGAGATGCTTCACACATGAGCATAGAAAATGGGGTTGCGACCAAGTGGTAATAATTGATTTAAGTAGGGTATAACATGGAGATCCACCACTCCAGACAGAAAGTATGAATTTGGTGGTTAGCCGGGACCAGACAAATTATGATACGGTTGCGTCGTCCCTCAATCATAGCAACGGTCAACACCCAATCCATATACTCCCTCCATTTCAGTGTGCAAGTCGTGCGCTTATACTTAGGTTGCCAATTTTATCACCGTAATATAAACTATATAACACAAAAATTATACCGTTTGAAAATAGAACATCTGAAGTTTATAATGGTATGTTTTTTGTAATATATGACTTCTATTAGGTTGATCAAATTAATGATCTAGGGATACGCGCACGCCTTGTAAACTGAGAGAGAGGGAGTACTATTTATCTAGGACGCATGCACATGGTTACACGTGGGATTGACGTGGCATGCACATGTGGTGAAGCCCACAAGTTGCCGTGTTTAGAGAGAAATTAGGAGGCTTGATCTGCACTCATTGACCAAACCTATCGATCAGAGCAAAGGCAGCCGGCCTAAGTGATAAGTAGGCAAGTGATTAATTAACATGTCTCGCGTACCACGAGGATTAAAAGATTAACGAAAAGGGCAAACTTGTAGAGATTGAAGAAGAAAATGTAGTACGCGTTTGTTTGCAGTTTGGTCAACTGGAATTAACAAAAGGTTGAAGGAACATGCATGCACGTTTTCAAGTCATATTCCCAGTAAATTGTAGTACATGATCACGACCGGGCGACCGACCATGTCGTTGTCGCTGTCATCTTAAAGCTGAAGATTTCAATCTCCAGCAGCGACCTAGCTACAACCAGCTGCTATTGGTAGGTGGTTATAAACAAGAAAGAAACGTGCAACGACGAGACGGCGACAGCTAGCTAATCAAGCAAGCTAGCCACAGCGACATGTTTAATCCAATCCATATATATGCATGACAGTGATCCCCAACTGACGATTATGTTGCATGGTAAAATGAATTTGATGGAAAAATGGTTACCTGGAGGGACGCCCATCCCTTGGCGACGTCGGCGCGCTCGGAGTCGGTCTCGCCGATCCACCCCCAGAGCACGCGGCGGTTCTTGGAGGGGTCGTAGAATGTCTTGGACGCATAGAACTTGCCCCAGTCGTACCTGAGCCCGATCCCGACATCCATCTCCGCGTCGATCGGCGTGTACTTGTTGGCTGCGGCATTGTACCTCCCGAGAGCGTACCAGTCGTGTCGGTCATCGTCGCTGCTCTCCTTCATCACGTACAACTCCTCTGAGCCATCGGCCCCGCCAACGGGGTAGAAGTCGATGCACTCCCACATGCCGGTGCCGGGGACGCTATGGAGCAGGCCGGGGATGAGCTCATAGTTGATAAAGTCCTTGGTCTTGTACGTCATGACGATGCCGGTGTGGCCGTGGTTGTCCTTGGACCCGATGACGGTGCGCCACGTCTTGTCGGACTCGTCGAACCAGGCGGTGGTGGGGTCGCGGAAGTCCTTGTCGCCGATGCCGGGCGGCGGGAAGAGGATAGGGTTGGCCTCGTACTTGGTCCAGTTGCGGAGGAGGGAGTCGTTGGGGTCGGCGGGCACCGCGAGGCACTGGACCTGCACGGAGGCGTTGGTGGAGCCGGTGTAGAGCATGACGAGGGAGCCGTCGGGGAGCATGGTGGCGGAGCCGGTCCAGACGCCGTTGATGTCGTACCACTGGTCGGGCACCATGGCGAGGGGGAGGTGGCGCCAGTGGATGAGGTCGCGGGACACGGCGTGGCCCCACGCGATGTTCCCCCACACCGCCCCCTCCGGGTTGTACTGGTAGAAGAGGTGGTACCATCCGCGGTAATAGACGGGACCTGCGATAGATGCAACACGAAGAACCTGATTAGAGGGTGACTTAAATTGTCTATTCGGTGATTAGGTGGACATGTACTCCTACACGCGTGGGTGGCGGATTAAGGAAGGTAATAATGGGTGCCTTGTTGGCACATCACTGCAACCACGTTGGTGGACCCATATCTATATGATGTGCATGCAGGACCGATCGGTTGAGTTTGAACAGATGTAAAGTTCGCAACAACAACAAAAAAAAGAGTTTGAACATATGTATGTACACGAGACACACATGATCGGTTTTATTTCTACCTTTTGTTTTGGATCTGTTGGCACGTTGCTAGCTAGGTAGCTATAGACGTGCATGCAACACGGACGCACGCACGCCTTCTATCCATCCATCTACCGGTTTTATTTCTCCGTTCAGTTTCTTTTCTGACAACCAACCAACCAACTAACTTGCCGTTGCAAGCTCGATCCAGATTCAGTCAATACCCAAAAAGATGCTCGAGTTATCTATCTAGATCGGTAATAATTTCCGCGACAGCCGGCGATCGAGCGAGTGGTAAAAAGGATTCTCAAGTAGGAATATTCTAGCCATGGGATCGGTTGACGAGGAGTACTAACCGTTGGGATCTGCATGCATGCACCGATGTCCATCGCCGGAGTGGAGGCCGCCGCCGGTCGCCGCCAGCAAACAAAGAGCAAAGCCAGTCAGCTTCTCGATCGATCATCGATCAAATGAACAACGCGTGAAATTTAATGGAGTTTATGTGAATCTGAATCGAGCGGAAAAGGAAGGGATTAATGGTGGGAGGAATGGATGGATCGTGCACGTACCGTTCATCCAGTTCTTCTCGGGCTGGAAATGGAACCCCGTGCGCTGCCACTGCAGCATGGCGTTGCTCCAGGGGAACCCGTCGGCGTCGCCGCCGGCGCCGAGGAGCCCCACCATCTCGTCCGCCGCCCCGGAGGTCTTCTCCGACACGCCGGCGTCCCGGCCCCGGCTCCGCGCCGTCTCCGCCAGCGGCGGCATGTCCGCGACCACGTCGCCGCCCACGACCCGGTCCACCCTGCCGGACCCGGCCAGCGCGCTGGCCACGACCAGCACCACCACGGCGGACGCCGCCAGCACGGCGACGCACGCGCGCCACCTCACCCCGCCGCCGCCGCCCCGCCGCTCCTCCGCAACGTCGGACGGGGCCAGCGGCGCGTACGCGTACGGCAGCGCCGTCTCGCCGGGACTAATGGCCCGGGACTCCATCGACGACGATTTCCAAGAAAAATTCTATGAATCGATTACGGCGGATCGATGGACGGGTGGAAGGAATGGATAGGCATGGCTCCCCCCGGCGAGCGCGATTTATAGTTGGCGGGCAGAGTAAAAATGGCAAGGCGCGGGATGCAAGCGCGTGCGTAGGATGCGGCGACTGGCTTCTGCGTGGGCCAACCAGACCAGGGATGGCAAGGAAAAGGAAGGCCATTTTTATTTTCCATTCCACAGTATTTTTTTAGAAAGGAACTGGATCAAGGGTAGGGGGGCATTGACCCAAGAAAATCGGCGAATCCATTTCGTTTTAGGAAAGTAGCTGCGATCCAGTCCATTGCTAGACACCTATATTAAATAGGTACCGAACAGAGAGGGAAAAATATTGTATACAGCTCCTGGTATGTATCATCCAACGACAGGCTGGTTCTCCGTGTATGTGCGCGCGCGCATACATTGCTCGATAGCTTTCGGGCATTTCTTTTTTCTTTTTACTAGGCTTTCGGGCATTTGTTTCCTACCTTAGCTTGGATTCGCCTACTATCTTCTTCTTTTTTACAACCACACGCGCACTTTTATTGGTCTCTAGCTACCGGTCTCTCCATGCACACCCCTTTTGACAACCGCCACGAATTCTCCAGCTTGCCGCGGCCTGAGCATTTAAAGACGTGGCTTGGGACAACCTTGAAGCTCAAAGAAGATGCAATCGTGAGGGAATAGATTTACGTGAGTTTTCTCGGTTTCATTTTCGGAAATAGCCGGGATCATTTCGTTTTAGGAAAGTAGCTGGGGTCCAGTCCATTGCTAGACACCCTACATTAAGTCGGTTCCGTATAGAGAGAAAGAGAATGTGTACAACCAGGATCATGGCCATCAAACGACAGGTTGGTTCTTCATGTGCACGCGCGCACATACGTTGCTCGATAGCTTTCTAGCATTTCTTTCCTATCCTCGCTCCAACTTGCATACTATCTTCTTTTTACAACTACAGGCGGACTTTTATTGGTCTCTAACTACCGGTCTCTCCATCCACACCGCCATTGAAAACTGCTGTGAAATCTCCAACTCGACGAGGCCCAAGCATCTAAAGCCGAGTCTTGGGACAACCCTAAAGCCCATAGAAGATGTAACCGTGAGTGAATAGGTTTAGGCGTCTTTTATCGGTTCCGCTTTCGAAAATCGCTTGTTATAGAGATTACATTGATCGACCTCACTAAGAAACATACTCGTGTTTTGTAATGGGAACATGCATGTGTGCTTGACACCAAATGTCAACCAAGGTTACATTGTCCTGTCGGATGGAAATTTGGGGACTGTGGAATTCAGAAAACCCTGTAGATGGAAGGAGAGACACCATGAGTGAACACATATGGAGGGCAGCTGATTTTATCTCATTGTCCGCTTTTGGAAGTTGCTTGGCGAGGAATCTACGACCGACTTCATTGATTGAAAACTACACAGATGTGTGTAACGGTCGCCTCAAAAGTTACGAATATAAATTTCAATTTTGAGTACAACTGTTAGTTAGAGCTGATCGATAGTCACATGTGTTGTAGAAGAAACAAAGATCGCTGAAATTAATCTAGAGATCCAGGTTGTTAGGACAATTATTGGACATTGTCATGCACCACATGCACGCTTCTTTTACACTAAGAACATTGCTACATCATCGACCTGGAGTTCTCGACTCATGTACAAGGGGCTTAAAAAACAATAATGGATACAATTTCGGGGCCACAATCTTGTGGGTATCGGTTGCTTCCAGGTCATGTTATCCACTTATCCATCTCCCTAATGCATGACGACCACCAACCGGATTCAATCTAACTGTCAAAGATTCAAAGCACAATTAACTACTAGTACAATAATGCTGAGAGCTCCAAATGAAAAATAATGCAGCTACAGTAGATGAGAGAGACACAACCAATAGAACGAAGAGAAGCATCCGGAATTGGTCTATGCATAGTGCCTTGTCATGTGGTGCGAATGCGAATTCACCATCATGTGATGCCTTGGAACAACCTTGGAGGCCAGAGAAGTCGTAACAGGTTGAGGCCTATTTTTCATCTTGCCCGCGTACCAGAAAGTGCTCGCCGAAGGAGGTTATTGTTTCACCATAGTCAAGCGTGCCTTATACTTTGGGATGGAGGGAGTATATTTTTTTGCGAGGGGTTATGATTAATTAACAGGGGAATCTCCCCTCGTCAACTATTGCACGGTTGCCCTTTGGAAACTGTTAGACATATATTTGATAGTAGAGATTGCCCGGGATTAGATAGAGTTATTTCCATCTTATCTCTAGGAGGTGCTTGCCCTCCAAGTCTTGTACTCAATATATACTCGCCCTCGAGGCTCAATAATACAACCATCATATTCCGCAACAATCCATCTCTCTCTTCCTTCTAACATGGTATCAGCCTAATCGATCCAAACCCTAGCCGCCACCCGACGCTTCCGCTCCGCGCCGCCCCCGGGGCGGTCGGCCTCCATGACCGCCGCCGGGGGCAGCGCCGCCCGTACCTAGGGTTCGTCCGCCGGTCATGTTGGCCGGCTGCCCTAGAGAGTCTTTTTCTCGATCCTTTGATCCGGGGTTTTCTCTCTCTCGCCGGTCGCTTTGATCGGCGTCTACTTTTTAATTTTTCGATCTAAGATCGGTTTGCGTCGCCCGCCGCCGCCGTCGACCCGATCACGCCTCTACTTCGAGAACGGATCAAGATCAGTTGCTGCACGGCACCCCGGCTTGGACGCATGCAGCGGCGTCATGTGTGCTGATGCGGCGGCTCCTCGCGCCGTCACGCTTGGACTACCACGTGGTGTGGTCGCCCGCTCGAGCCTGGCACAGGGCCACGCCCATCCACACCGCTGGTGCATCCCGTGCGCAAGTCCTGCTACTTGTGCATGTGCACGTGTGCCTGGGTGTGCATGCATGCATCGTACCACCACGCCGAATCCCGTCCGGCCGTACTCACTCCGAGCAGCTTCGTTGACCCTGCGAGCAATCGACTTGATCACTCGAAAGCACGCGATCCGATCCGTCTTCGTCGCGCGTTCGGTCTGATCAACCGCACGTGCGCGTATCGTCATCGAGTACAGCGCGCCCTGCACCGATCGAGCATCGGGCTGCCGCTGCGTCGCCCCATCGGGCCGCAGCGCCGCCGCTCCGTGGTTCTCCTCGTGAATGCATCGACTCGCGCGTCGCCGCTGCGTCGCCCCTTCGGGCCGTAGTGCCGCGATACGCGGTCCCCGCCGCCGCCCCGAGGCCGTCCCGGTTGCACCGACCCGCGCTCCGCCGCTGCGCCGCCCCTTCGGGTTGTAGCGCCGCGGCCCGTGGTCCTCGCCACCGCCCCGAGGTCTTCCCGCCGTCGCCCCGACCTGCCCGCAGCCGCTGCGTCGCCCCTTCGGGCCGTAGCGCCGCGGCCCGCAGTAGACTCCATCGTCCCCGCGCGTTGACTTCACGTGGTATGCGCCGCGCCGCCTCCCTTGGCGCGGGAACGCCACTGTCCGCGCCGGTCTTCGTCATGCTGTTGGGTTCTCCTCGCCTACTTCGAGCATCGCCGCCACGCTACTAACCAAGCCACTGCCGCCGCTGCTCTTCTTCGGCACCGCTGCAGCTCGCTCACCAGAGCCGCGCCGCCGGTCCACCCCCTTCGTCTTCGTCCAGCACCAGCTCGTCGCCAGCGTCGCCGTCATCTACCCCGACCACTTCGTCTACTCCGACCACCGTTGCGACATCGACCCCGACATTCTTCGCGTGGCTACCTCGACCACGGCTACACCACCCACGCTCTCGGTTACCTCGACAACGGCACAAATGGCTATCATCCGCTTGAGCAACTCGTCGGCTTCCTCTACAGTCAACGCGTCCGCTACGCGACACCGTCCACGACGCTCCCGCTACGACTGCGGGGAGACGTCAGCCCGTCGGTTGCTATTCTCTCCAGTCTGACCGTCCGCGACGCTCCTGTTGTTCGCAACGCTACCGCTACGACTGCGGGGGGATGTTAGACATATATTTGATAGTAGAGATTGCCCGGGATTAGATAGAGTTATTTCCATCTTATCTCTAGGAGGTGCTTGCCCTCCAAGTCTTGTACTCAATATATACTCGCCCTCGAGGCTCAATAATACAACCATCATATTCCGCAACAATCCACCTCTCTCTTCCTTCTAACAGAAACCGACATGTCTCCTCTCTCCCTCTATTCACAACTGTCGCATCTCTATGTAATCCTCGTGTTTGTGCGACGCGTCCGTTCATGGACGTATATATTGTAACTCATCTTCAATACAACACATAACTAATTGTTGCTTACCATTTGATCTCTCTCATTTCCACCGAGCTCTGTCAGTTATGATCGACTTCATAACTAAAAAAATACGCGTGTGCAATAAAATATATATTGTCGCGTATGAAAAGTCCCTAACTCAACACGGTTACATCTAACAAGGTACACCATCATAACTGCAACTAATCTAGAAGTTGAAATTGTCAACACAGTTATTGATTAGAGGTAACCGTGGATCACAGGTTTCCTTGTAGAAAAAATGTTGGTACCGCTACATGAAGAGAGCTATTGATCACGACCGTGCATCAAAAATCACATGTTTTGCTTACACAAAGAACCACATCATCGATTTGGACTAATAGAAGGGCCTTAAAAATGTGCAATTAATAATGAATATCGTTTAGGGCCCCTCCCGGAATCGGTTGCTTCCGGGTTATCCATCTCTGAATACAGTGGGGAGTACATGACAACCACCAACCAGAAGCAAACTACCAAGATTCAAAGAAACAATTAACTGGTGCAATAATGTTGATGGATCTAATAGAAAAACAACAATGCATCGGTACAGTACATGTGGGAGAAGCGAAGCCAATATATATCATGGCTTACCAGGTTGTGTCACGTATGCGTGGGCTTGTTTGTGTGGGTGTTTTTCCTGCATACGCCTCTTTGTAATTTAGGGGATAGTTGTCCTTGCTCCGAATAGTTGTTGTGCTTGGTTGGTCAATGGGAAAAAACAACCATCCTTCCCTAGATACTCTTACTATCTTGATTTTCCATCAAAAGAAAAAAACTACCATCCTGCCTAAACATCCAACCACAATAGTGTGGTTACCTTCCTCTCTTCTCTCCGTCTCAAGCCATCTTATGGTATCTAAAAATTGCCTTGCATTTTTACCTCCATGTACTCTTGCATTCTTCAATGGCCAACAAAGACGTAGCTAGGTAACAGTCTCCCAATGCACCACCATTGTCAACCGATGCAAGCTCATCATCTCGGTGTTGTCCCGCGGGATGGCTTGGGATAACCCTAGAGCGAATAGGTCAAGTACTATTTCATCTTGTCTTCTTTTGAAAATTACTTGTTGAAGAGGTTAACACCGACTTCATTAATTAAAAATTACACAAGCGTGTAAAGGAAGTGCCGGTGCGTGCAGAATTAAATATAATGCCGTATATGAAGCCCTATGACTCAAGGCCACAACATGAAACAAAAAGATAACTCCAGCTAATCTAGAAGTTGGAATTGTCAAATTCTCCAGGAGATTCCGTGAATCACATGTTTCCTTGTAGAAAAAATGTTGGTACTTCGACATGAAGACAGCTATTGGCATGGTCGTGCATCACATGTTTTTTCTACAAAGAACGTTGTTACATCATCGATTTGGACTAATGCAATGAAATAAAAAATGTGCAATAATGGATATCGTTTGGGGCCCCACAATATCACAGAATCAGTTGCTTCCAGGTTATCCATCTCCGTAATACAGTAGGAGTACATGACAACCACCAACCATAATCAAACTACTCCCTCTCTCTCAGTTTACAGGGCGTGCGCGTACCCCTAGATCGTCAATTTGACCAACCTAATATAATTCATATATTACAAAAAATATACCAATATAAACTTCAGATGTTCTATTTTCAAACGGTATAATTTTTGTGTTATATACTCCCTCCGTTCCTAAATATTTGTCTTTTTAGAGTTTCAAATGGACTACCATATACGGATGTATATAGACATATTTTAGAGTGTAGATTCGCTCATTTTGCTCCGTATGTAGTCACTTGTTGAAATCTCTAGAAAGACAAATATTTAGGAACGGAGGGAGTAGTTTATATTATCGTTTGGTACCAAGATTCAAAGCAACAATTAACTAGTGCAATAATGTTGATGGATCTAATAGAAAAAACGATGCATCGCTACAGTACATGTTGGAGAAGCGAAGCCAATAGACGGAAGAGAAGAAACTTATATGTACTGGCTTGCCACGTGGTGCCCGTCGGTCTTCCTCCAAGTGGTAAGTTGGCTCGTTGCTTTCCTCTGGGTCAACCATTTCCGGTCGGGTCCAGGAGCATGTATATGGTAATCACTAATCAGCGAAGCCACGTGGGTGGCTCATGGGGTCGCGAAGTGTCAGGCGAGCAGAGACATGCAGGTGATGTGATTGGCTGGCCCATTGAGATCACCAAGTGGAACGGTGCTGTCTTGCTGACTCGGCTGGAACCTTGCTGACTCGGCGTACAGGTGGCATGGTGTATATTATTCCCTCCGTTCCCGAATACAAGGTGTATTGATTTCTGGACAAGTCAACCATTTCAATGTTTGACCAAGATTATAGAATAAAATAACAACATCTGTAATACCTAATAGATAAAATATAAAACTCTTTTCATGATGGACTAAATGATATAAATTTCGTATTGTGAATATTGATATTTTTTTTTTACAAACTCAGTCAAACATGCACTCGTTTGACTTTTGATTAAACAAATACATCTTTTATAAAGGAACGGAGGGAGTATTGTCGGCATGATGCACACCGGCATGTATATGTAGGATCACAATAAATCAATACGCACATATGGCGCAATTAGAGCATCTATAGTCGGACTTTGTAAATCCGGCCCCTCAAACCCGCGGGTGCGTCCGCGGACACGGACCGGTCAAGCCTCAAATTTGCCTTCTCACAGCCGGACACCTCAACTATCATATCTCAAATCCATACAAACTCATACAACTAGGTTGATGTTATACACATCGTCCAGCTACTAGATAACTACTAAACATGCCATCAGACTACCAAAATTTGATATGTTTGGCTATGGTGAAGATCATCCACGGCTGCCCTTGCCCTTTCCGGTGCCCTTGCCGTCCTTCTCGTGGAAGTACCGATCGAAGACGCAGTAGGGATCGAGTCGGATCTGCTCGTTGCCGGAGCTGTCCTCGTCGCCGCTGCCCTCCTTCGGTGGCAGTCCGGCCATGGCACGGACCGCTTGATTATGCTCTTGGGCGAGGGCGCACGTGTTCCTCCGCTACCGTTTCTTCACATTGTGGGCGCACATGGCTTCCTCCTCTGCGGCTGCCCGCGCCGCCGCACTAGCCGCCTCCGCCGCCGCCATTTCCGCTGTGATACGGGCCTCGGCTGCCCTTATCATCTCCTTCCCACAGCGGGCACACCGGTCCTGGTGCCCACGGCAGGCACACCGGTCACGGTGCCCACGCAGGCACACCGGTCCCGGTGGGACTCACAGTCTGCCCGACCGGTGATGGGGAAGGACAGATTTTTCGGCTGCCGGGACCCCGATGATCCAGGCCTAGAGGACCCGAGCGCCAGTTGAGACGACGCTATGGAGTCGTGCCGAACAGATCCTACCGTCAGCTGGGCTATGGAGTGCAATGCGGACCGCCATTGCCTCCTCCAACCCGCACGAGATGACACTTCAGTCGATGGATTTGGACTGGTTGGAGTCAGATCCGATGCCCGCCATGCCATAGATGACCGGAAATCGCCGGAGGTGAGCTTGGGTGGTGGAGGGAGTGGAGGGGAGTGGCGTGTGAAGTGGATAGGGTTTAGTCCGACGAGCGGATGAGGAGGAATATATGTGGGGTCGGGTTGGCCAGCGAGGGCCGAGTCTGATGTGGCGGACGCGCCCGGGCGCCCCATATTTGGGCTGGATATGAGCGGTGCCGGTCAGCCCAGGCGTTTGAGGTGACCGTCTGGATCGAAATTTTGTGACGGGTCGATGACCGGGCAGCCCGCCTGGACATATTAGACGAGTTTGAGGCGCCTGGCTGTAGATGCTCTTACATGAGCAAAATTCTTTTATCCTCCGGCATGCATATGTCCTCCATAAATTACTTGGCGAAGTATCGGTAAGTAATTTTCATGGAGGGCATATGCACACCGGCATGCGTATGTCCTCCATGAATGAACACATGGAGGACTGCTCATTTTATCTAATTTTATGCCATTGAAAATTACTTGGCGAGGACTTTACAATTGACTTCGTTGATTAAAAATCACACGTGCAAGTAACGAACCCGGATTGAAAAATAAATTGTACTATATGAAAATATTAAAATTGTGGTCACAATTATTAGTTAGAGATGATCGCTAGTCACATATTATCTCATAAAAAAGATAACTAAAATTAAGCTACAAATAATAGTTGTTAGAGACCCACAAAAACTTGAAGTTGTTAGGACAATTATAGGGCATGGTCGTGCGCCGCACACATGCATGTTTCTCTTACCCGAAGAGCATTGCCACAACATCAATTAAACATGTACAGCAATGCCACCAAAAAAAAAAAAAGATGACAGCAATGGATATAGCTTGGGGCCCGCAAGATTGTGGGTATGGGTTGCTTCCAGGTCATGTTATCCATCTCCCTGATGCATGACGGTCACCAACCGGATTCGATCTAACTGTCAAAGATTCAATGCCCAATTAATTGGTACTCCAATAATGCTGATGGATCCAAACGAAAATGATATAGTTAGAGTAGACGAGAGAGAAGCACATCCAGTATATGGAAGAGGAAGCAAGTGAATCGGTTTATATGTAGTGGCCTGTCTGTGGTGACATGTCGTACCGGTCTTCCCCTTCCTCCAACAGGTAAGTTGGTTTATTGCTCTTCTCGGCGTCCATCAACCCGCCAGTACCTCGTTGCCATTGTGTAGGAATCCGTCACTGTTTGGCGGTGGAACCGGTGGAGACGAAGGGCGCACGACTGTTTTAGAGATGGTCGGATGTTGCTTCCATGCCCCTTCTATTTGTGCTCCTTCTACTTTTTTTTCTTGTTGCGATGATAAAGGGATGTGAACACACAGGGAGCGGCCCGCAAAAACTCTCACCGCACCGGTATATATGCGGTTTCACCGCTCGGATACGGGTCAAACCCTATCCACCTCCGCCGCGATTCCCCTCCTCCTCCGTCCAATTTCTCGCCGCCGGCGAGCCTGAAAAAGCCATGGATGGCTATGATAGCTCCGGGATGAGACGGAGCGCCGCCACCGCGCCAGATCTGACGCCGCGCGCGGAGGTGGCTCAACCGCGGTAGCCGGCCGCCGCCGGCTTTCGAGCGCCGCGAGCTGGTCGAGTTCGAGCGCGAGCTCGCCCGCTGCCGCCATGCCTCCTCCGGCTCCTCTGCCGCGGGGAGCTCGTCCGCGGGCGCCTCGAGCTCGCGGCTCACTCCGGTGAAGAGAGAGCCGGAGGAGCTCGGGCCGCACGCCGTCAAGCTCGAGGCCGACGCGCCGTCGCGTCGAGGCGTGATCGGCCCCGAGGACTACCCCCCCCCCCCCCCCCCCCCCCGGGCAGGAGGAGCACCTCGAGCGCATCGTCCTAGAGCGGTCGGCGAGGGAGCAGGAGGAGGCCGAAGAGCGCCGCCGCCGCGAGCTCGAGTACGAGCACATGTTCCTCCAGACGGGCGTCGTGGCGTCGCAAGCACACAGGTCCAAGGAGGCAGACCTACGCTTCATGAAGGCGGAGCAGGCGAAGTTCTTCATCGACCTCGACTCCGATTGAGCGCCGCCGCTGGTCAGCTACCGCACGAGCTATGGTGAGCTCCATTTTGTCTAGTGCTACGGTAGCGTAGGTCCGGCGTAGCTCCGGCGAGCTTTTATGTAATATATATATGATGTGTACGAACGATCTGTTCCTGTGTGAAGAAGAATGATCTATGCTCCGACGAGCTTTTGCTTAAATTTCTCGTGCAAAACATGTTTTTTAAATTTTACAGTTTTGAATACAGTTTTTGATCTGCCGCGGCGATTTTAAGCCTGTATAGATGCCCCCGTGCGAACTGTAAACTGCGTTTACAGTTGCAGTTTACAGATTCGCAGAATAGGGGGTCTGCTAGAGATGCTCTTACTTTAGGTCTCTAAAATCCCGCCTTCCTAGACGGGTGGCTCTTTATTCTTTTACCTACATGGGTGGCTCTTGCTGTGCTCAAAGCACTTTGTGTTTGTGGCGATGACCTGGGCATGTTTGGACAAGCTTCCCCGCCGCCTTTTCCGCGTTCTGAAAATTGCTTGGGAAGAGGTCACAAATGTCTTCATTAAGTGAAATTTATAGCCCCTCGCAAAAAGTGAAATCTATACGTGCTTGTGAGGGAAGTGCGTGTATGTGCAAAGTTAAAATATGATGCCGCGTTTGAGAAGTCCCTAACTCAAGGCGATAAACCTTATGACAAAACATCATGATAACTGCAACAAATCCAGAAGTTGAAATTTCCATAAAAAAGAAGAAGAAGTTGAAATTGTCAACACGGTTGTTGATTAGAGGTGACCGTGAATCACATGTCTTGTTCTAGAAAAGGAAAATTGCTGGTACTGCTACATACATGATGACATCTATTGGACGTGATCGTGTGTCTCTTGTACATGAAGAACGTGGCCACACACCATCGTTTTGACTAATACAACATGCTTAAAAAATGTGCAATAATAGATAACGGACATAGCTTGGGGCCTACGAGATCGGGGAATCGGTTGCTTCCCGGTTATCCACATCTGTCGTGATAGACGACGACCACCAACCGGAATCACTGTCAAGATTCAAAGCAACAATTTACTAGTGCAATAATGCTGATGGATCCAATAGAGAAACAATGCAATGCTAGAGAAGCGAAGCCAATAGACAAAAGAGAAGAACCTTATATATACTGGCTTGCCACGTGGTGCCACGTCGGTCTTGCTCCAAGTAGTAAGTTGGCTCCTCGCTTTCCTCCTTGTCAACCGTCGCCGGTCGGATCCAGGAGCAGTGGCTGCATGCATACGGTAATCGCTAATCAGCGAAGCCACGTGGGTGGCTCATGGGGTCGCGAAGTGTCAGGCTGGCAGAGACATTCAGGGGTGATGTGTCCTGATTGGCTGGCCATTGAGAGCACCAAGTGGCAACGTTGCTAACTCGGCATACAGGTGGCATGGCGTGGCGTATATATATTATTGTGGGCATGATGCACACCGGCATGCCTGTAGAGGATGAGAAGAAATCAACAAGTATATATGGAGCAATTATAAGAGCACATAGATAATATATTTATATCGTTTAAGATGTCGTATAGAAGCATAATTGAGAAAAGAAATTGAGTGCATGATGATAGCAGATAGGGTCGATCGATGCTTCTGAGATCGAACTTGGGTGCGTTGCATGGGTGTATCGGGCATGCAAACTATATATGCACTTACGTAGCGTAAGCAAAGCAGGATGTTGATTAGTAGTAGAAAATCAGCACGCACGGCAGCTAATTAATGTGGACCAATTCCTGGGCATGAGAAGGTCATGGATCCAACACTATGCCTAGCTTGGTAGTTAGAGCATCTCCAATAGATGATGTAAATGCAAAAACAACTAGCTTTTGTATCTCCGAGGCCTAAAAACTCTTCTCCAACTGATGATGTAGATGCACAAAATTTTACATCCTCGCCTCCTGGAGATGTAAACTACAACTCCTCGCGGTGTAAATTTGCATCTCCACCTACAGAAGATGTAAAAACGCAACCGTCTGCCAACTGCCCAACTGTCGTTCATTTCACTTCTGCGCGGCCAGCCTCCGGCCACCCGCCGCCCACCGACCACCGCCCGGGCCATGGCCGACTCCGACTACCCTGCCACCTCCTCTGCCATAGCCGCCGCTAGTCTGACCCACCCCGCCGCGCCGCTGTAGCCGCCGATTTGAGCCCGTCCCGCCGCACTTCCGCCGCCGCGACACTCGCCCACCGCACCATGCCACCGCCCCGCTACCAAATCCGGCCACTCCACCGCCCCCGCTGCCGGTTCCGCCGCTGCTCTGCCGCCGGCCGCCTCCAAATCGGCCGAATTGGCCGCTTCTTCGCCGAATCGCTGCCGCATGATTTGAGGTCGCCCCGCCGCAGCCGGATTCGAGCCGTACACTTGCCTCCACGTCGCCGCCGCTTTTCCGCTGCCAGACTCAACCTTCTTGCGCCGCACGGCCGTTGCCCCTCCGCGACCAATCCGCCGCTCGATTCACAGCTGCGTCGCCGGCCATTCGACCTCCGCTCGCCGTATTCGACCTCCCGACTCTCGCCGCTCGGTCCACCGGCGCTCCTCCCTTCTCTTGGCGCTCGGCCACCGGCGCTCATGCCGACTACTTGTACACAGTCGTGCAGCCGGCGAACGGTTTTACATCTCTAGTTTGCATCATCTGTTGGAGTTGCTCTTTTACATTTCCGTTTTGTATCATCTATTGGAGTTGGCACTTTTTTGAAAATGCAAAAAGCATTTTTTGAAGATATAAATTTTTACATTTCCTGTTTGACATCTCTAAATTTGCATCTTCTATTGGAGATGCACTTATGGAGGGCCATGCAAGCATGCGGCCAACTTACTTTCCGTCTCGTCTCTCTCATTGCCCTTGATGAGTCAGGATGACCGATCGTGAATTCGTGATAGCTTCTATTCTATGCATGTGTTGTAGATGATGAGCTGCATGTGCCGGCCGGCCTCAACACTACACTAGTGGATCGGTCGATGGGTTACGTGCCGCGTACTGCAAACTCCTGCCACAAGCAATCTACTCAATGAGTTAGGTCTAGATTGAGCATGCAAGTGATCGATCAACTTGCCCATTCGGGTATGCCGCCATGTCGATCATCACATGTATTGGATGATGGGGTAGCTAGTTCACGCCGGCTGTCTCTGTGCGGAGGAGCAACGCCACGTTGAGACAGATGCGCGTGGAGGATCCATCAAATCAATGGCGACTTGTGCATGTGCCTTCCGGCCAGTGGGCAGTGCTCTACTTAGTACGTCCGGCCGATCCGATCCATCATCCATGCATGGCAAGTGAAATGAAATTATACGAGGAGGAAGCAAGCGGATAACCAACTTTCGCGGCGCCGGCACATGCATGTTGCGGTTTGCCACCTCCACTTCTTTTAGCTCAAATTTCGATCAGCTTGATTAATTGTAACGTGGCATGTGCCTCTCTGCATGCGTATGCATGTGTATGGACATGCAAAGTCCACTTCGGCTGGTTATCAGATTTTTCAATTTCTTTGAGGGAAAGCTGGTTTTTATTTTAGCAAATGAGGGAAAGCTGGTGTGCACGTCGCAATGGCCATATCTCGCTTATAGTGAGTCTTCATTCGGACTCGCTGAAGCGTGTACAGTTGCCGCAGGCCCATTCACGCTAAAAGAAATACACTAGAGAAAAGTGAGATCCCCTGGATCCAGGGTTGCACTGCTAGCCGCTGGGCCACCATCCAATCTGTGTTTTAATTAAGAAGAAAGTATACTTTTCCCCCTCAAATTCTTCATGATGGGTCAAATTTCCTCTCAACTTTGCAAAACCGGATAAATGTCACCCCTGAGCGGTTTTGAAAGGAATTGAAGGTGGTTTTCTTACCAATGATACCGACTGGGCTGTTAATGATGCTGACTGGGCAGCGGCAAGGAACGGTTTGGGGTTAAATTTCCGCATTTTCTGGACCTTCTTTTTTGCCTCCGTTCGCCGGCCGCCGGCGTCAAATTCCTAACCGTCGTTGCTTCCCCGACCGCGCTGACTTCGCCTACGAGCTCCCAGCGTGCGCCCCTCTTACCTTCTTCCACGTCCGATTCCCTCACTCGTAGCGTCGCCCCACGAGGATGACTACACAGTGAACAAGTGGGGCTCCGCAAGTAATAGCACTTGGACTTGGTTGGGATCAAAATCGCATGACGAAAATTACGTGAATCCTAGACGCCTCACATGAACAACAAAATTGACAGGGAAGCAGTCAATTGATCACAGTGAACAAGTGGGGGCCGTACGACTTCCTCCAGGCAGTGTGCGACCTCGCCGCCGCTGTCGTGCGCGAGAAGATTTACAAGGAGGCTGTCGGCGATAAGATGCAGCAAGACGGCGGCATGAGTGACGACAACGGCGACGTCTGCGTCGGCGAGATCACCATGGGACTTGCAGCATTGATCTGAACCTGTACGACGTGGTGGAGTTTGATGGATTGCTCAAGGACCGGATTTCATGGCGAATCGTTCACTGCCACGTCAACATCATTACTTGCCTAGTTAGTGATCATTACCAGCCCAGTCAGCATCCTTAATAAGAAAACCACCTTCAATTCTTTCCAAAACCACTCAGGGGCGAAATTTATCCGGTTTTACAAAGTTTAGGGGGTGATTTATCCAGTTTTGGAGTTCAGGGGGGATTTGATCCATCAAGGGAGATTTGAGGGGGAAAAGTGTACTTTCTTCTTCAACTAAAAGGCCAAGACCTTGTTTTTTTTTTTAGTAACCGGGCAAGACCTTGTTAAAGCAATGGAGTAGGGTTTCCTTTGGTTTTCGTCGCTTGCCTGGCTGCTGGATCTCCTTCCACCACGAGCCGCCGCCCGCCGGTTGCCGGACGTCCGAAGCAAGGCAGCAAGCACGCGGCGCCGCCGGCCGCCGCTCCGTAGCCCGGAGGAGATGAGGAGCTGCTGCCCAAGCTCCTGAATGGCTCAATCCCCCCTGAATCCCTAGTTCCTGACGCCCTTTGGCCTTTGGGTGAGCTTCTATCAGTAGTACACCATATATCCGTTCAGTTAATTTGCTGCCCTGAACTGCCAATTGATTCTTAATTCTGTGCATGAGGGATGATATTTGGTGCAGTGCATTGAAGGAAATATGTTGCCAATTGAGTAGTAGTATTATTCAATCTTAAAGTTGTGCTTGTACTAAGCCATGTCACAGCTTGCTGCTGGCGCAGAAGCACAGGCAACAGGGAGAACAGAGATGAGATAGGTTGCTTTAGCCAAAAACCAATGAACTTTCACTCACTCAAGTGGATTCAGTCCAGTACCATTATTTCGTTTGTGTTATCCGTATATTTTAAGAAGTGAACTGATTTGCTTTTTGTTGTAATTTTAGAACCAAAGATGAAGAGGAATGGTGACATTCAGTCCTTTTTTGGGAATTACGAGGCTGCTAAAAGAAGGAAGGTTGCAGCCGAAGAGCAACCTGAACATGAAGATCTAGTGTCAAATATTGAAGATGAAGCAGTCCAATCTCCACCTCCAGTCCATTCTGCAGAGATTGAATTTGATATTGAAGATGAAGCAGCCCATTCCGATGCAGAGATTGAAAGTGATAGTGAAGATGAAGCGGCACCACCCCAACATCCATGTGCAAGGCCATATAATATTCAAAGGCTTCCTCCTGATCCAGGGGAGAGGATTCCTATTTTAGAGTATGATGTCGATGATCAAGATGAAGTTCGGAGACGATACATTGCAAAGCAAGCAGTCCAACCATATGCACACAACTTTCAAGTCAGGAAAATCTATGGTAAAAATCGACACTTCAACTTTGTTTGGTTTAAGACCTACAAATGGCTAGAATATAGTGTCAAATATGAGGCAGCATTTTGCTTTGTGTGTTATTTGTTCAAAGGAAAATCGAATGGGGAGCCTAGGGGTGATGCCTTTGTTTATGGTGGTTGGAAAAATTGGTATAAGCCTGATGCATTGGTCAAACATGTTGGTGGTATTAATAGCATTCACAACAAAGCTCAAGAGAAGTTCAATTTATTTGTGTCACCCAAACCATCAATTGATAATATTCTTGTGAGGGTGTCTACAGAGGCTAGGCTAACTTATTCACTTAGATGCTTGAGGTTTCTTTTGAACCAAGGATTGGCATTTCGTGGACATGATGAGAGTGAAGAATCTAGCAATAGGGGGAACTTTCTTGAACTTCTTAAATGGCTTTTGGAAAATGATGAAGAAGTTAATAAACTTGTTTTGAACAATGCTCGTCGGAATTGCATCTTGACTAGTCCAAAGATACAAAATCAAATAATTGAATGTTGTGCAGCGCAAACAACTAAAAGAATTATTGAAGATATTGGTGATGACCACTATGCAATCCTAGCTGATGAGTCTAGTGATGCATCTCACAAAGAACAACTTGCTCTGTGCATACAATTTGTTGACAAATCGGGAAGAGGAAGTGAGAAGTTCCTTGGAGTTGTTCATGTTGCCAATACAACTTCATTGTCACTCAAGAATGCAATTCAAACTTTGCTTAAAGATCATCATTTGACTCCTAGTCAAATACGTGGGCAAGGATATGATGGGGCTAGCAACATGAAAGGGGAGATTAAAGGGTTGAAAACATTGATCATGAAAGAGTCACCCTCTGCCTATTACATCCATTGTTTTGCACATCAACTTCAGTTGGTTCTTATAGCTGTGGCAAAGGACAATGAACCATGTTTGTGGTTCTTTGATCATGTTTCTTACTTGCTCAATATTGTTGGAGTTTCTTGTAAGCGCCATGACATGCTTCGAGATGTTAGAGCTCAAAAGGTTTTGGAAGTACTTGAAATGGGTGAGATTGAAAGTGGAAGTGGGCTAAATCAAGAGATGGGCCTAGCTAGACCCGGCGACACTCGTTGGGGTTCTCATTTTAAAACCATTATGCACATTGTTAGCATGTATTCCACAATCCTTGAAGTACTTGATGCTATTGGAAAAGATCCTTCACAAAAAGGTGAGTGGACAAGAATACGTGGAGTTGCTCAAGCCTTTGAATCATTTGACTTTGTTTTCAATCTTCACTTGATACTTGTTATTCTTGGCTATACAAATGGGTTGTCCAAATCTTTGCAAAAGAGAGATCAAGATATTGTTAATGCAATGACACTTGTTAGTTTGACAAAGAGTAGAATGCAACACATGAGGTCTCATGGTTGGGAAGAATTTCTTGCAAAGCTAACCTTATTTTGCAACAAACATGACATTCAAGTTCCTTTGTGGGAGGATACTTATGAGCCTAATCGAAGATCACGTCGGTATTATCAAAGTACAAACAAATGATGATCGTTATAGAAGAGAAGTATATCTTGGTGCCATTGATCAAACCATTCAAGAGCTTGACAATCGGTTTGATGAGGTTAATACGGAGTTGCTTATTTGCATGTCAGCTTTGAATCCCCACAATTCATTTGCTTCTTATGATGCACTCAAGGTAATGAGACTTGCTGAATTCTATCCCATAGACATATCAAGCACAGATTTGATAAGGCTAGAATTTCAACTTGCTAATTTTATTGATGATATGAGACAAGATGATAGGTTTAGAAATGCAAGTAATATTGGTGAGCTCTCTATTATGCTTGTTGCAACAAAGAAGCATGTTCTTTATGATTTGGTCTACTTACTCATCAAATTGATATTGATTTTACCGGTGGCAACGACGAGTGTTGAAAGAGTATTTTCAGCAATGAATCTAGTGAAAAGTAAGTTGAGGACTAGTATGAGTGATGTTCGCTTGAATGATTGCTTGGTGACATTTATTGAACGAGATGTGTTCATGAAAGTAAGTGAAGATGACATAGTTGATGCTTTCATGGCAATGCAAAAACGTAGAGTTACCTAGTGATGTAATTTTCTAGTTGTGCTTCTTTCATGTAAGACTATTCGTATTGTAATTGAGCACATTTGAGATATATTTTCTGAACTAAATTGTTGTGAGATTTGAATTGAGCTACTCATGTTGTTATTTTGCCATATTTTGTCTGACACTTGGATTAGGTGAAGAAAAAAAATTAGAGTGTGCACACCCTTCATTTTATTGCTTGGTACGCCACTAGTTTTCGACCTTGTTAAAGCAATAGAATCTGGTTTCCACTGGTTTCCTCTTTTTTTCACCGGTTTTGTTCGGTTCTTTTATCTGTTTTTACTGGTTTTTTATTTTCTTTGGTTTTCTTTGTTTCTTTTTCATTTTTCACTAGCTCTCTTATTTTCTTTTCTTTTTTCTTTTTTCTTTGGTTTTGTTTGTTTCTTTCTCATTTTTCATTAGTTTTCTCGTGGGTTTTCATTGTTTTTCTATACACATTTTTTATACATATCTAATACATTTTTAATATTCTCAAATACAAGATTAACATTTATTAAATACATGGTCAAAAAAAATTCAATACACATTCAACATTTTGTAAATTCTTGATTAACATTTTTTAAATACCAGATGAACATTTTTTAATACATGATCAACATTTTTTATACATATTAAACATTTTGTTTTTCAAATGCCTTCTTAACATGTTTCAATTACAAGTTTAACATTTTTAATACATAGAAAAAAAATTCTATACTCATTTAACATTTTTCAAATACAGTTTTACATTTTTCTGAATACATGTGGGTCAACATTTTTTATCACATTTAGCATTTTTCAATACAAGTCTACATTTTTTTTAATACAGATCAATATTTTCTTTACACATTTAACATTTTTCAAATACAAGTTTGACATTTTTAATACATGGTCAACATTGTTTGTATACGCATTTGACATTTCTCAAATACAAGTTTAACATTTTTTGAATACATGGTCAATATTTTTTCTATACACATTTAATTTTTCTCGAATACAAGTAGACAATTTAAACAGATGGTTGACATTTCTATATCCACATTTAATATTTTAAAATACAAGCTTAACAATTTTTACTAGATGATCAACATTTTTTCTATACACATTTAACATTGTTCAAATGCTTAATAAAGATTTTTAAAATACTTGTATATTGTTTTTTTCAAAAAATTTGTTACATTTTTTAAATACATGATCAACATTTATTCAGAATGTGAAGTGATTTTTATAATATATATGTTTAGAATTTTTTGAAATAGAAAAAAACTTAAATAAAAAAGCAAAAAATGAAAAACAAAATTGAAAAATACAAGGAAAATACAAAAAGAAGCATGCTGTAGACGTGAGAGTGCAGTCGTGTACTGGGCCGGGCCATGGTCACGAGCAGTTTTTTGTGAGGCATGCGTCCAATTTGCTATAAGTGAGGTATAGACGCGCCCTTTGCAGGTCGCCAGAGGAGCATCCATCTAGGTCGGTCGTGTCGGGCCAGGCCGATCAATCAAAGGATTGCCAATTTCATTCCGTGAGAGCAACTAGTTGGCGAGCGCTCCTTTGGGAGCCTCCTAATGATCACTTCGGGTGGGCTGAGAGCACGCTAGCTCTCAGCCGACACCACATGTCGCATTTTAGACGCTCCCTCATAATATTATTTTATTTAATTTTCCGCACCCGTTTTCTGCTTTTTAGATGTTATTTTTGCCGGTGTTCGACTTTTCGGTTTTTCACCTGTCTTTTCTAGCTTTTCGACAAAAACAATTAAAAAAATTGCGTGAAAAAACATGTTTTCTTTTTTGCTTCCGTGAGAGGCATGATTTTGCTTCCGCAAAAGGCACGGTTTTGCCTTCGCGAGAGGCATGGTTGTGCCTCTCGAAAACGGAAAAAACATGTTTTTTCTTTTTTTTTCTTCCGTGAGAGGCACTGTTTTGCTTCCGCGAGAGGCACGACCATGCCTCTCGGAAACGGAAATACACGGTTTCTCTTTTTTTTCTTCCGTGAGAGGCACGGCCGTGCCTCTCGGAAACGAAAAAAAAACATGTTTTTTTTACTTCTGTGAGAGGCACGACCGTGCCTCTCGTAAACGGCTTCCGAAAAGGGAAAAAAACGTGCTCCTGGTTCGGTTTTTTTTTCTGTTTATTTTCATGAATTTTTTTCGTCAAAACCTATCAACATGGGATCTAGTTTTGAAGATCTCAACGCGAGGAATCCAACGGTGAAAACGGTTCAAGATTTGGACACACGGTTTTAGAGATAAAACATTTTGAATAACAGATCTACGAAAAAAGGGAAACCTGCAGCGTGCCACTTGTCGCAACCTGGGAAGGTGGGAGTGCTCTTTGGAAGGAGTACTCATCAATTAGTGATTTCGATCGCCTAGAGAGAGATACGTATCGTACCGATCGTCCACTAGGGCTGCCCATTTGGGGAGGTAGTGGTTTGCTGCGAGAAGATTTCGACCCATTTTAAGAAGTTCAGAAACATTCTGCCTGGTTTTGGGAAGGTTCCCGATTTTTTATCCTGTTTTCTCTTTCCTTTTCCCTTTTCTGTGTCTTTTATTTTTTTCCCCTTTTTAATTAGTGAAGATATGTTAAATTCACAAAATTCTTTTAGTTCGTTATTTGTTTCAAATTCAAAATCAATTTTCCCAATACAAGAACAATTTTTGAGTTTGTGAAGAATTGTTTTGAATTAGAGAACATTTTTTACAATACCTGAACATTTTCTGAATTCATGGACATTAATACACTACATGTTCTTTTTAATTCACTAACAATTTTTTGTTTTTTGTTTTTTTAATTAATAAGGAGTTTTAAATTCCTAAATATTTTTTGAACTCTCGTACATGTTTTCAAATTTAAAATCATTTTTTGCTCTCGTGAACATTTTATGATTTCATGAATATTATTTAATTCGTGGATATTTTTATATTAAATAACATTTTGTCAGATTCGCAATTTTTTAAAAAATTTGAACCATTTTTTGAATTCATGAACACTTTTTAAATTGCTTACATTTTGGAAAATTTGGGATGTTTTTTTTAAAATTAACATACGATATATTTGTGAACTTTTCTTTGTATTTATTAACCTTTTAAAACTAAAAAAAACAAAGTGAAAAAAAATCTAAAGTAAGAAAGAAAAACACGCCAGTTGCTCTCTGTTTTTAGAACCGCCATCAACGAAATTTATTCACTTCAGTGAATTACATCTTTTTGCAAAACCTCAATCAGGTAGTCAGGGATTACATCAAGAGATAAATAGTCTGACTCTAAAACTAAAGCTTCCTTAGCACATAAATGTGCAGCAACGTTTGCCTCTCAACAGTTCATCTCAAGTCAAAGCCTTGGAAATTTTGCAGATAGGTAGGCATCTCCTTACACAAGTATCCTCCAACAGAACGATCGATGTCTTGTTTCCATTCCGATACCACTCTCATTGAGAAATCTATCTCAATGATGATGCTAGAGTAACTCTGCTCCATCGTACATAAAATAGCATCTCGGCACGCGTAAGCTCCACGATGAATGGCTCATACATCACCGGATATTTACGACACAATCCAAGCTGGAACTGACCTTCGTGGTTTCTAACCACTATACCGGTGCATGTGCATCCACGCACCACATCAGTTGCTCCATCAGTGTTCAACTTAACCCACCCTTCACTCGGCTTTTTCCACGAATGTTTCACGAAGTTGATGGTTGTCGTGCATGCGTGCTTACTCAAGCGTGATTGCGAGCGATGCGTTGTATTGCTTGCTAGGATCCCTACATTGCAGCGACCAGCCTGTTGCGCTACCCAAATACTTACGTTTCGTTATGGGGCGCACCTATTTTCTCTCTTATAGCGAGACCTAGGGAACCCTCGTGTTAAGAGGAGCCCCAGATGATCCGGCCCACACGCACGCGAGGCCAAAACCTCATTTTTTTTCACATTTTCTTTTTTTGCTTATTTTTTTTACTTTTGGGTACACTTTAAAAAATTTCAAAAACACCCTACATAAACATTTGCAAAATGTTCACCAGGCATTTAAATTTTTTTAAATGTGTATAGGGAAACTGTTTACCACGTATACAAAAAATCGATATAAAAAGAAATACAATCTTTATGAAACAATTTGACCATCTATTTTAAAAAAATGTTAATCAAGCATTGAAAAAGTTTTGAACAAGTATTTAATTTTTTAATGAAGCACTGAAAAATGTTAAATGTGTATAGAAAAAAATGTTGACCATGTATTACAAAAATGTGATTTTTTATCATTTATATAAAAATATTAATCAAGCATTTGAAGAAATGCTTAACAAGTATTTTAAAAATTTAATCAAGCATTTGAAAAATTTAAATGTGTATAAAAAATGGTAGCCATGTATAAAAAAATGTTACTCTTGTATTTTAATTTTTTGAATCAACCATTTCTTTATTTTCAAATGTATAAAAAAAGGTTGACCTAGTTTTAAAAATGTGTGTTAATATGTTAATTAATTATTCAATTTTTTTTAAAAATGTGTATAGATAAAATGTTAACTCTGTACTAAAGAATGTTAAACTAGTATTTAAAAAATGTTGAACATCTATTAGAAAAATGTATTAGATATGTATATACCCAAAGTGTGTATAGAAGAAATGTTGACCATGTATTCAAAAAATGTTAAACTTGTATTTGAAAAATGTTAAACACGTATGAAAAAATGTATTAGATATATACCGAAAATGTGTATATAAAAATAATGAAAACCTAAGGGAAAACAAAAATAAAAACAGTTGAAAGACGATAAAGAAACAAACAAAACTAAAGAAAAATGGAAGAAAGAAAAAAGCCATTGAAACCGCAAAAGAAACAAAGAAAACCCAAGCAAAACAAAAAAAAAGTAAAAATAGAAAAAGAAACAAAGAAAAACCGGAGAAAACAAAGAAAAAAAACCCGGAAAACCTGTGGAAACCCTGCTCATCAAGTTGTTCGCGCCCTAGTAGTATAAGACGAACTCTATGATGGATTATTGGCTAGCATCTTTTAACTGCTCAATGCGTTAAATGGATGACACGTTTATTGTAGACGCTCCACGCGAGAGAAGCTACCGTCCCGCTATGAGCGAGACATAGGTCTTTCCTTTGTTATGGGGTGGTGTGGCTCACCCCAGGACGAAGGCCCAAGGCCACTATACGTAACAAGAGGCTAGCCACTTGTTCAGGGCCCAGAGTGCGTGACTAGCGAACGGCAGGGAAGCCACATAGCATCAGCTTCAGTAACCGAGTTGTCGAATATAAGATAGACTGAAACATTTCAGAAAATGCACATGACCTTCTGGGTGCTTCACCCCCCTATATGAGTATCAAATTCAAAAAATACGTGGAAAATTAAAAAAAAAACTGGAATCTTGGGATGTCAAACTGGGTGCTCAATCTACTCTCGTGTGACATTTCATGAAAAACTACCAAGAAATGTATCCGTGACGAAGAAAATATTGTTTGACCTATGATCCACCGAAACCGTTTTTTACATAGGATTTTTTTTGTCTTTTGTACTGAGAGAACCACAAATGTCAATTTTTCATGGAACTTCGCACGGGAGTAGATTGGGCACCCAGGTTTGAAATCCCAAAATCCCATTTTTTTTTAATTTTTCGTATTTAATGTTCATATGGGGGGAAGGAAGCACCCAGGAGCCAAAAATCCGCGTACGAAACATTTCCCCTTTCTCATCTGAAACTCTGTATATGAAATCCTATTGTATGAAAAACACATTTGTTGATATGAAAAGTACTTATATTTCACTTCAAGAGTATATTTTGTAATAAAGTTAATATTTTTTCATGTATTATAAAATATGCATACATATTAAAAAAATGTTTATGTATTTTTTCCAGAAATGCGTATGTATTCAAAAAAGTGTTCAAGGTTTCTATGAAAATATGTGTACTAAATTTTAAAAGAGCTCACATAAAATTAGATAATTTTATTTATTTATTTTGAAATAATATACATGTAATTTTAAGACGTGTTCATGTAGTTTAAAAGATTGTTCGTGTACTTTTAGGAATTGTCCAGACTTTTCCAAAATACGCCCATACTGTTAAAAACATATTCACATAATTTATAGTAATGTTCACGTACTTTAATTTTGTTCATGTAATTAAAAATATTCACACATTTGTAGATAATATTCATATAGCTTAATAAATTGTTTAACCACTTTTAGAAAAATTAGTATGATTTTAAAAGATTACATGCCTTTTAAAGAAGTTCATGTAAACACATTGTACAAAAAATTATGTGAATTTGTGAAAACAAGTATTCATATTTCTTAAATAAAAACAAGAAAAGGAAAAAGAAGGAAGGAAAAAAATATAAATGGGAAAAAGATAAAAAGCTAAATTCCGAGAGAAGCAGAGAAAATAAAAATAATAGAAAATAAAATAGAAAAAAGGAATTAAAATCCACTGTTATGGTCAAATGATGGTGCACCAACGGCCTCTTTACTTGAGAGGATTGAAAAACACATGAAATTTCGGACTTTTCTGAAGGATTAGGTGGATTGCATAGTTTTCTTTCAGTAGAGGAATATTTCTAGGACGTTGGACTGAATGAAAGTTTGCACTGATAGGAAAAGAACCATATGATTTGCAAGACTACAAACTTCAGTTGTTTTGAACTAGATTGTCCTGTAACAACTTCAAATGTATTGCATGATAGGAATATTTTATAAGGATTAGAATCCTCTAATCTAAAAAATTCTAAGGGATACATTTGAACTAAATTGTCTTGTAACAACTTGAGTTGTTTTGAATTAATTGTATTATTTCCTCCAAAAATTTGGCAATGCGTGTTATCATCTTCTGATACTACTACATTTGGCAGCAAAGCATACATGTGACCATTCCAAACGCAAGTGTACTTTTGTTTATGAGCTCGGTTGTTGTAGCCCTAGCTAGGACGTATATATGCTTAGGCTTCCCTTGTGAACTCTGTTTTAACATTCCTAGCCCTTGTAATGAATTATGGTTTGAAGCAAATGAAATCGATTTGGATATGCTGGTCCTTTTTGGATTCTTTCCTGTCACTCGATTTGGATTTGCATGCATCGTCCAGATGGAGAGTCGGGGGTCACCCTCCTTTGCAGAAAAAAGCTACTCCGGAAAGACACAGGTTCCGATAGTGTGGATGGCCGATCTGAACGGCACACGCACGGGGCGGCAACAATATGCTCTGGTGGCGGAGAACACGTGCATGCATGTAGACACCCAACTGAAGTCGAGGCGTATGCATGTGCAAATGGACAAGGAAAAAAAAACCCGGCTCCTCGTTGGTTTTCCAGCCTTCTTCGCCTGCTAATCGAGATTCAGATCCATGCATCCACCAAGTCGAACCACTGGATCCATTCATTCCCCACGGAGCTAGAGCAGAGCTATGGACGCCGCTGGAAGGCCGGCCGGCGAGAAGCCGCACGCGGTGTGCATGCCGTTCCCGACGCAGGGGCACATCACGCCCATGATGAAGCTGGCCAAGCTCCTCCACTGCAAGGGCTTCCACATCACCTTCGTCGCCACCGAGTACAACCACCGCCGCCTCGTCCGCTCCCGCGGCCCCAGCGCCGCCGCGGGCCTCCCCGGCTTCCGCTTCGCCACCATCCCGGACGGCCTGCCCTCGTCGTCGTCGCCACACGCCGACGCCGACGCCACGCAGGACCCGGCGGCGCTCGCCTACTCCACCATGACCACCTGCCTCCCCCACCTCAAAAACCTGCTTGCTCGCCTCAACAGCACGTCCGGGGTGCCGCCGGTCACGTGCGTCGTGGCGGACAGCCTCATGAGTTTCGGCGTGGACGCCGCTAGGGAGCTCGGCGTCCCCTCCGCCCTGTTCTGGACGGCCAGCGCCTGCGGCTACATGGGCTACCGCAACTTCCGCCCTCTCATCGACCGCGGCATCATTCCCCTCCAAGGTAGCTATTCCTGCAAATTTTTGGCTGTCTCACTCTTAGACTTCTTGAGTATCTCAATGATCTTTTTTGCAGATGAAGAGCAGCTGACGAACGGGTTCATGGACATGCCGGTGGACTGGGCGCCCGGGATGAGCAAGCACATGCGGCTGAAAGACTTCCCAACCATCCTCCGCACGACGGACTGCGACGACCCTGTGCTCGCCTTCAAGCTACACCATGTGGAGCGCGCCGAGGCCGCGGATGCCTTCATCATCAACACCATGGAGGAGCTCGAGCGGCCGGCGCTCGACGCCATGCGCGCCATCATACCGGCCGTCTACACCATCGGCCCGCTCAACTCTCTCACCGACCAAATCGTCCCCCGCACGGACCCCCTCCACACGGTGAGCTCCGGCCTCTGGAAAGAGGACCGCACCTGCCTGCAGTGGCTCGACGGCAGGAGGTCCCGTTCCGTGGTGTACATGAACTTCGGGAGCGTGACCGTCATGAGCAGTCACGAGCTGGTGGAGTTCGCGTGGGGGCTGGCCAACAGCGGCCACGATTTCCTCTGGATCGTCAGGCCGGACATTGTGAAGAGCGAGACCGCCGCCGTGCTGCCGCCGGAGTTCCTGGAGGCCAGCAAGGACAGGGGCCTCCTGGCGAGCTGGTGCGACCAAGAGGCGGTGCTGCGGCACGACGCAGTCTGCGTGTTTCTCACGCACAGCGGGTGGAACTCGACGGTCGAGGGCCTCTGCGGCGGCGTGCCGATGCTGTGCTGGCCCTTCTTCGCCGAGCAGCAGACCAACTGCCGGTACAAGTGCGTCGAGTGGGGGCTGGGCATGGAGATCGGTGACAACGTGCGGCGGGAGGTGGTCAAGGAGAGGATCAAGGAGGCCGTGGGTGGGGAGAAGGGTAAGGAGATGAAGAAGAGAGCGGCCGAGTGGAGGGAGGTGGCTATTCAGTCCATGGCGACATCCTTGACTAATCTTGACTCGCTGATCAATGATGTGTTGCTAGTATCTGGTAAGAACAATTAGCAGTTATTTTTTCTTTCCAACTTGATCGATCACTGGTCAAACATGATCAGTATCTGGTAAGAACAGTTAGTATTCAAGATGTACCGGAGGTGATGATGGAATTATTTGGTATGAACCTTTGTAGATCTCGCTACCATGTCATATGGCACCATATCTCCATTGCTTTATTTGTTAGGATTACAATATGTTACCTCGATCTCATATTTGTAACGAGGAATGGGTAATTGGGTATCACAATCATCTCTCTTTATCATTTACAGTTCCAACGCTTCTCAGGCAAATATTTAGTTGGTTTGGCAAATGCGACCACGTACTTGTGCCAAAAACAAAATAACTAAAAATCTTTGATACATATATTTGTTAATTTCTCAATATATGCTCTGTAACCGGTGTACAATGTGAAACATAATAATAGATCTAGCCACCAAGCCTAACAAATGGGTGCTCAACTACTCATCACACCGCACAATAATACTCATGAGGTTGTTATGTCGAAAGAGATGCTTGAACAAGAGCCTGTTATGTCGAAAGAGATGCTTGCAACATGTAGACATGCATGAACCCATGGACTTCTCAGGAATGGCTACTCTGCTTCCCTGAACTGAGCAAAAGATGCAATTTCTTGTAGGATAAACAATAGTCAATGTATTCTCAGGAATGGCTACTCTGCTTCCCTGAACTGAGCAAAAGATGCAATTTCTTGTAGGATAAACAATAGTCAATGTATTCTCAGGAATGGCTACTCTGCTTCCCTGAACTGAGCAAAAGATGCAATTTCTTGTAGGATAAACAATAGTCAATGTATTCTCAGGAATGGCTACTCTGCTTCCCTGAACTGAGCAAAAGATGCAATTTCTTGTAGGATAAACAATAGTCAATGTATTCTCAGGAATGGCTACTCTGCTTCCCTGAACTGAGCAAAAGATGCAATTTCTTGTAGGATAAACAATAGTCAATGTATTCTCAGGAATGGCTACTCTGCTTCCCTGAACTGAGCAAAAGATGCAATTTCTTGTAGGATAAACAATAGTCAATGTAAATTTAAATTATCCCAAACTTGTGGAGCATCGCACCGACTTGTGGTTGCTGGTGCCTCGGGTGCTCTTGTGTGCTGTCTGGCAAGTGATGGTACAACTATTCCCTAATTAATAAACTATGAGTATGTACATGTTGGACCCTTTGAGCAATAAACTATGAGTATGTACATGTCACATTCCAAGTCACTGAAAAAGAGAGAACTTTTTCACTATTAAGTGAGCTGATCATATGCTACACCATTGTTGATTTGTGATACCAACCATAAGACCGAGACATTTGGTTCTGTCATAACAACAACCAAATAGAAAAGAACAATGCTGAAACAACTAACCAATTCTTGCAACATTTGGTTCTGTCATAGTAACAATCAAATGAAAAGAATGTTGAAACAAGTTACAAATTAACATGGGTTTGATTGTTCTCCCATCAAACGAACTGAATAATAGAGGTTATACTGTTTAAACTACTCCACATGTATACCCTGGACTTGGGACCATGAGAGTGATTTTTTATGCTGAAAGAGATACTTGAACAAGAGCCTGTTATGTCGAAAGAGATGCTTGCAATAACACAATATTCTGTTTTAGAACAAGTTGACCTGATTATCAATGTGCATCTTTTTTTTAAGAAAGGAGGCACTTGCCCGGCCTTAAACTGAGGCCCTTATAGTTAAACAACAAGTTCGGAATCAAGCGGTCGTAGATATACTACTACCAATACCAACAGAGCTAAAAGAGCCAAGATAAAGACTGGTACATGACCAGATCGACTCAACTCTCAACTGCGATGCAGCGCAAGTCACCAAGAGCCCACACCCACATGTTGTGATTAACTCCCCAAAGATGAGTGGCTCCCTAGCCAGATGAATCTCATTGGGATGCGGTGCGAAGACGCCCATAGCTTTCCGATGTACTGCTCAAGTCGTTGCGCAGAAGCTTCCACTAATGTACCACCCTAGTTGCAATTCCACTAATATGCCTAACTAGCTTGGCCCTGTCCAACATTGCAGCGAGCGCATCGGCCACTATATTAAACAACAATGGGGACAGTGGGTCCCCTTGCCACACACCCCTCGTATTTCTAAAGTATGGACCCACCTCCCCGTTTATGTTGGTTGTCGTTTGACCCCCTCTAATGAGTTGCATCATCCAATTGGTCGACCGTGGGTCAAAGCCCTTCTTGAGCAGCACTTCCTAGATGAGATCCCATCTCACTCTGTCATATGCCTTCTCAAAGTCGATTTTGAGCATACACACGTCCTCACTGGAACACTTGACTTCATGTAGGCCCTCATGGGGAATCACAACCCTATCCAAAATGTTCTGTCCATGGATAAATGCTGTTTGGTTGGGTGCACCACCTCGTGTGCCAGCACTGCCAATCAAGAAGCAAAACTATTTGCGATCAAGCAAAGACTCACGTTAATGAGGGTGATGGGTCTAAACTGTCGTATTCTTCGACCCTTGACTTTTGATAACAAGATTAGAACCCCATAATTCAACCTTTTGTTGTCTATTAAGCCCCTGGTAAAAATCGTCGATTAGCTAAAAGATTTAAGGACCAACTATCTCCCAAAATCTACAGTAGAATATCACCGGAAATTCATTGGGCACCGGTGCCGCGTTTACCCGCATATTTAACATTTTCGAAATGCTTGATTAACATTTTTCACGTACTTGTTCAAGATTTTTCAAATGTGTAATATTTTTTTAAGTACAAGATAAACATTTTTGAGCGAGGCAGCAGCGGTTGTACTTGTTCAACATTTTTGCAAATGCTTGATTACATTTAAATAAAATTAAATGCTTGATTCACATTTTTCACATACTTGTTGAACATTTTTTCAAATGCTTGATTACATTTTTTCGAATCCAAGATTAACAATTTTTTAATACATGGTCAACATTTTTTGTACACATTAAACATTTTTCAAATGCTTGATTAAAAATTTGCACCTGCTTTCTCTATATTTTATTCAAATGCTTTAAAATACATGATCAAATTGTTTCAACACATTGTATTTTTTTTGTATACGTGATGAATATTTTCTCTATACACTTTAACATTTTTCAAATGCTTGGTTAACATTTTTCTAATGTTTATGCAGAGTTTTTTTTTGTAATATATATAATTATAATATTTGAAACTATAAGAAAATTAAAAAATAAAGCAAAAAAAATAAAACATGAAACATGAAAAAAAATGAGGTTGTGGCCAAGCGTGCTCCTGGGCCGGCCCATCTGGGGCTCCCTTCTCGCGAGGGTTCCCTCGTCCGCGCACTGGGCCGACCCTTACGCTCACGCGGCTTCAGCGAGTTGGAAGGTTGCCTTGTTATAAACGAGGTATAGCCGCGCCCGTAGGTCGCCAGGGGAGCATCCATCTAGGTGGGCCATGTCGGACCAGGCCGATCAACCGAGGATTGCCAATTTCATTCAATCCAATGCTCGAACTGCTGCACCTTTGTTATGTATCGCCTATAGAGATATGTATCGTACAGATCGTCCACTAGCGCTACTCATTTGGGGGAGGCAGCAGTTTGTTACGACATGATTTCGACTCGTTTAACGAAGGTTATGAAACATTCCGCCTGGTTTTGGGAAGGTTGCCAATATTTTTTTTCCAGTTTCTCTTTCTGTTTCCATTTTTTTATTTTTCCTTTTTAATTGGTGAAGATTAGTAAAATTCGTGAACATTCTTTTAGTTCATCCGTTTTTTCAAATTCACAAACATTTCTACCAGTTTAGGGACAATTTGTGTAGGTGTGAAGAATTTTGTCGACTTGAAGAACATTTTTTTACAATTCCTGAACATTTTCTTCATTGATGGACATTTTCTAATTCAATGCATGTTTTCCAAATTCACTAACACATTTTAAATATTTGAAATATTTTAATTTAATGACGATTTTTCAATTCCTAAATATCTTTCTAACTCTTAACGTTTTTTAAAATTCAAAAACATTTGTTTGAACTCATGAACATTTTTTGCAGATAAACTTTTTCGAATTTTCGAATTTGTTTTTCAAATTCGAGAACACTTTTAAAATTTGTTAACATTTTTTAAAACTTGTGAAGTGTTTTCAAATTAACATACAATTTTTATATTTGTGAAAATATCTTCGTATTCATTAACTTTTTCAAATTAAAATAAAAAAGGGAGAAAAAACTAAAGTGAGAAAGAAGAACACGCAAGTTGCTGGCTGTCGTGCATGCGTGAGTATGCTGGGCCAGGCCCTTGCAGGGGCGCTTACTGAACGGTTCAACGTTCAAGTGTGATTGCAAGCGATGCGTTGTCTTGTCGTATTGCTCGATACATATTAGTTCCGGAGAGCAACTTCGGGAGGCTCGCAACGATCACTTGCGAATGGACTGTGAGCGCGTCACGTGCACGCTCCCAGCCGCCGCCATGTGTCGTGCTCTGGACGCTCTCTCCGGATTTTGATTTTTTTTCGCACGTGTTTTCGGCTTTTTAAAGGTTTTTTCGGGTTTTTTATTTTGACTTTTCGGTTTTCCATCGGTCCTCTTTAGCTTTTCGCGAGAAGCATGGTTTTGCTTTTGCAACAGGCACAGCTATGCCTTTCGAAAATGAAAAAAAAAATGTTTTCTTTTTTTTTCTTTCGCAAGAGGCACGGTTTTGCGTCCGCGAGAGGCACGGTTTTTTCTTTCGCAAGAGGCACGGCCGTGCCTCTCGGAAACAAAAAAGAATGTTTTTTCTGTTTTTTTCCCTTCGGCGAGAGGCACGGTTGTGCTTTCGCGACCGTGCCTCTCGGAAACGAAAAAAAATGTGTTTTCTAATTTTTTTCCTTCCGCGAGAGGCACAGTTGTGGAGGCACGACCCTGCGTCTCGGAAAAGAAAAAAAAACATGTTTTCTGTTTTTTCCCTTCCGTGAGAGGCACGGCCGTGCCTCTTTCGAAAAGGAAAAAAAAACCGTGCTCCCGGTTTGTTTTTTTCATCTGGTTTTTTCGTGAAAAAAAGTTTGTCAAAATCTATCAACATGAGATCTAGTTTTGAAGATGTCGACGCGAGGAATACAACAGTGAAAACGGTTCAAGATTTGGACGCACGGTTTAAGAGTTAAAAAGTTTAGAATATACAGATCTACGAAAAAATGAAAAACTCTCAGGTTGCGACAAGTGGCGCACATGCAACACGCCATTTTATCACAATCTGAGAAAGTGGGAGTGATCTTTGCAAGAAAGTACTTCTCAATTAGTGATTTCGGTAGCTCCCGGCCAGCTGCGCTCAGCCCTGGAAGAAGGCCCAAGGTTACAATACGCAGTAAGAAGCTGGCCCACGTGTTCAAGGCCCAGAGTCTTCAAGGCCTAAGAGATCTTGGTTTGTAATACGATTTGCGTTGCTAATTTTCTCTCAAAAATGTGCTCTTTTGTGTGCATGCCATGGGGGTGAAAAATTCTGGCGCACAATTAATTGCTAATCCTCACCCTGTCCTCCTTTTTTGCACACAGCACATGATTTTTGCGAGCGCAAATATTGTATAAAAAATGTGGTTTAAAAAGACGCGGATCTTTTTCATTAAATGAGTATTTCTTTTGAAGAGCCAACCAACATGCCATTCTCTCATCTCTCTCCGTACTTCACACCATTATTATTCACTCAATAAAAGAAGCCATCACACCTTTGATACGTTGAGTACTCCTCAGTTGCTGCCTACGAGATGAGGTGAGCTAGTACTGAAAAATATATGGTAGCCTTGAGAGCACTGTGCCTTGGTTGGTGAGTGACTGAGTGCATCTCTTCCTATTGCTCCTGTCCTGTGTGCAAGGAAGCTCCAAGCTCTAGTTCCTCATCTAGTTTTCCTCTCTCTCGTGAATTTGTACATCGTGAAAGGTTAGTTTTCTCACCGTGCTGTTGTTATTCTGCGCTAGTTTATGTCTGTTCCTGTTGATTGGGTGATGATCGCACCATCCCAGCCTCTGTTTCTCGTATGTTTTCCAGATAATTAGTTCTTTCACCAGTTAGTTGTTCCTAGAGGGTAAAGCCTGGCCTCTGTTTTTTCACAGGGTTGAAGGAAGTGTTCTTGTTTGTGTTTGAGCCTTTGCTCGGTCAGTGAATTTTATCCCCCTTCTCCTTTTCAAGGAAAAACACACACAGCATTCTCGGTTCCGTCCTTAGATTTTTGGCATTTCTTATTCCAGCTAGATTTCAGCGTGTATTTGTGACTGTTTTGCTTGATGTGTATTTGTTGTTGGGTCGCATTACTTGCTTGGGCAGGCTCTGTTTCTAGGGCACAACATGTTAGCTTGTAGCCCTGCAATTGTTCGGATCAGTGTTAATGCCTTGGCTACTTTTCTGAATATCGAATTTTTAGATAATAATTTCGTGAACACAAGATGACATTGATTCCTCCATTTCCATTAATATTATGTAAAATAGATAAGAACACATAGTCGGATCCCCAGTTCTGTTATTAGGACATATGTTTGCCATTTTTGTTAATTAAAATTCATGAAATGGTCAATAATGAACATGCACACGAAATATTCTGGATGGTCCAAATGAAAACTGTGTTGTTATGTTTCATGTCCATCCTGCCACTATCTTTGATAGTCCAAATTTCATTCGTCAGTGACACTGTCGTCTATTAGTAAATAAACAGAGTGTATTTACTCTGTTTCAACAACTGGGCTAGGGTCACAAATGTTGGCCCTCTTTGTTGGTGCAAGATCTGCTACTGCTTATGCTAATTGTCCATTTTAAATGACCTATTCTATCTTTGATTCTGTTAGCAACTGAACTTGCAGGTCATATATGGACGACATTGTTGATGCATTGGTTCTCAAGCTTCAGTCAAAGATATGCTATCATAGGGATGCCAATATCGAGTACCTGGAAATCAAGACAATGGTTGATAAACTCGTAGAGGCGAACAAAAAGCTCAAGGATGAGAAAGTGGAGTTCCAAGATATGATTAATATGGTCATGGAAGAAAAGGAGAACTTGCAGCATGATTATCAAGGTTTGTGATCTTTCATATAGTTCAACTTCTGCTCCAAAATTAATTTACTAGGATCCTGGTTTATTATGCTGACTCATTTGGTAGTGCAGTGATCAAGGAGCGGGTGGCAAAAAAGGAGGAGAAACTTGAAACTGTAAAGAAGGAACTTGAAGAAGCAAAACATGAACATGTGGCAGCAAAGAAGGAGCTTGAGGAAGAAAAACATGGCCATGTGGCAACAAAGAAGGAGCTTGCGGCGGCACAACAACAACTTGCTCAAAGGAACAAAGAGCTGGAGATTTTAAGGAAGAAGCTCCAAGAGAGTGAACATGTACCTTCCAAAAGGGTAAAAACTAATGCATATATCCTTCTCCATGGAAGCCAGACATATTATAGCCTTTTCAACCTTTTTATGCTGCTCCAAGGATCGTTGAAAGCATAACTTTATGTTCAGTATTTTTTTTTTCTTGTTGGGTCGTATTTTCATTATCGGAGTCTCTGTGTAAGCAGGTAACAAGATCGGCATATAAATGGCAAATGCTGCTCCAAGGATCGTTGAGCAATGATGTGGATGGACATCGCCCAAAGAAACATAGGTCCTAGCAGCATGCAAGCGATACACTCTAATACAGGTATAATGATAGATCCCTGAATTTGTGCTGATCATCTAACCTAAAGACTGCATACACTCTAAATCCAAGAGTTTGCTGTGAGCATATAGATAGATGTTGCTTATGCACTATACCTATACAGACATACAAGTATGTGTAGGTGGCTGAAGCAACAACACGAGAACCCTATTACATTTGAGTTGCTCATGTGGAATTTGTGGATACTAATTTTTTTTAGAACTATCTCAGAAAGGATTAAAGGAATAAGTAGCAAAAGTGGAATTGATAGGTTTCAGCTACGACGCCTATCTTAATGTGATTTTTATGGTTATGAACTACAGAACACCTATAGATGCAAGCAGGCGCTACGGGTTTAGGTATCCTAGTTTCAGGTTCTGTGGAAGTTACATAGCTGAACGACAGTTAGCTTCTAAACCTCGACCTGACCTCTTGTACCTTTTGCTCTGTGTATGCCACAATTACCTTTTGATATTAAATACCTTTATGTCGCCATATATCAGGCCAGGAGGGTTTTCTCTTCCATTATCTAAAGAAGAGAGCAAATTTGGCCTTGTGAATCGAGTTCCTATGCTGCATAAGTTTCTGCGTCGGGCTCATACTTACCTTCTGTGGTCGCGCAGGTCGTCTGCTGGCAGTTGGAAGCGAGGAAAGAAGCCATCATCTTAGCAGGCCATGACCAACACTAGCAACTTGCAAGCATGGAAGAAAGTTACTCCCTCATGATCTTATATTATGGGACGAAGGGAGTACTATATTAGCTACCTATGACACTGATGTTGAATAGTGTTACAATCCCCATTTCATGCATATTTTAGCATATATTTCACTCCTCATTTCAGAACCTTGGTGTGTAAAAATCTTGGCACTTTGATTTGTGCTTCTACTAAGAACTCTGATGCATAGATATTTTAAGACTTAATTTGATGAAACCTTGATTTAACGGTCCTTATTTGGTTATCCAGTGTTTACCTTCTTGGAATCGTATATCTCTCCATGTAATGCACATGCTAGTCTGGGTCTGGGTCTGCATATGCTTCTACTAAAAATTAGTGAAGAATTGTAGCTTGGTCTGGGTCTGCACATGCTAGTGCACTGTTGATTTATTTGCTAGTAGTGGTAATGTCGTTCTTGTGTTAGATTGTGTTTTCCCTAACCAGCGGGAGCTCTGCCTTTTACTATAGAAGAGGGGAAACTATACAATCAGTTGAGAGTGAGCTTAAATTGCTCGTCTTTTTTTAAGAGAAAAAAAGATACGACGTTCGCCAGTTCGCTGTCTAGCGAACGAGTCTGAATCGCTGACATGGCACAAGCCTTGCGCCATCATTTGCGTTAGGAAAACGGACGGTAACCAATGCGTTGGCTGGAAAACGTCCCCAACGAACGTTCGCTGGATATCAATTTCCGATAATCCAATTCCTCTCTGCCAACCACTGGTAAGTATTGTGAAATTTTGACAACACGCAGAGAGCATATCAGCACATAAGCATGATTGCTTGATCAATGTAGTCAGATGGTACTGAACTTAATTACTGGAGTAGATTTACCATGTTTGCATCTGCCATCTAGCCAGGCCGTTGAGTTGACTGATTCAAAGAACGCAAATGAACCAAGGAAATAAACAGGGGCCGATTCAGATGTTACTGCACATCTGAATCAGTCAGATGGAGCTATTTTCATACATCATCGATTCATCGGTCATCAGCTCATAATTTATCCATGCCAATCCATGCAGAGGAGCTTGCCAGGCGATGGAGTTTGGCTCGTGGTCGGCCGAGCTCGGGAGCAGCGGAAGAAGCTGAGAGGCGAGGCGGCCCCGTCGCCAGGAGCAGCGTGTCAGCCAGCCACCGCCCGCCAAGATCCGTCGCCGGAAGCTGCGGGAGAAGGGGGCGAGGGTTTACACTAGTAATTCAATCCTATTAGAAAATGTCTTGTTGCTATCACAGAAATAGTAGAGTTGCAAGGATTCAGGACTGAAAAGTATATCCATAAGAGTGATAATAATAGCGCAGAGCTCCTGCTGGTTGCTCAAAAAAAAAAGTTGATATTTTATTTGAAAAATGTTAATCAAGCAGTTACAAAAATGTTAAAAATCTATAGAAAAAATGTGATTATGTATTAAGAAAAATTAATCTTGTATTTGAAAAATGTTAATAACATGTGTATAGAGACAATGTTGGCCATGTATTCAAAAAATATTAAACTTGTATTTGAAAAAATGTTAAATGTGTATTAGAAAAATGTAATAGATATATACCAAAATTTATATAGAAAAACAATGAAAAACCGGGGGAAAAAGAAAAACAGATGAAGACGAGAAAGAAACAAAACTAAACTAAAGAAAAAGGAAGGAAAAGAATAAATCCATTGAAACCGAGAAAGAAACAAAGAAACCAAAGCAAAATAACGAAAAAAGAAAAAACAAATGAGAACCTTAAAAAGAAACACAGAAAACCAAAGAAAAAGAAAGAAAACAAAGGAAACAATGAAAATGAAGAAAGGAATGAAGAAAAACCGATGAAAAAACAAAAAAGAAAAGAAATCCGGAAAACACAATGGAAAACCGGTCCTTTTCCTCTTAAGTAGGTCGCCCCCTACTATTTTCCACCAATCCGACCCTAACACACTGGCTAGCAGTGCTGCCTATCATGCCCGAGACCCGGGATTGAATCCCCTTTATCTTCTCCATTTCTTTTTTAAGACGCGCTATTGGGCGGCCCAGAACTGTAGATGCTTAAGGCATGACATCCTTCCATCTCGCTGAATCCGAGATATAGTCGCCACGCTGATTCAGGTCAGCTAGGTTAGACTATTCGGCCCGCACACGCGATATCGGGCCAAAGTTTTGGGCCGGCCGCCGGGACAGATAGCCCTATATGAGGTCTAGTTTTAGTGCTATTTGATGTTTACTGTCGCGAATGCTATGTCTCACTTATAACGACACTAGCATCCGTCTTTCCTCGAGCTTTTCTGCAGTGCGCGAGCGTATGGGCCTGCCCAATAGCGTGTTACTCGTTCGGTCGGTCGTCGGTCTATTCACTGACGTGTTCGTTCAGGTTTTTTCATATTTTTTCCTTTTTGCATTTTCTTTTGATTTTTGTTTGGTCTTTTTTATTTCTTCTTTGGTTTTCTTTTAGTTTCTTTGTTTCGTCGTTATATTTCGTTTTTTATTTTTATCTTTCATTTCTCTTTGATCTCTGTTTGTTTCGTTCATGGTTTTCTTTGGTTTTTCTTTCCTTTCTCATTTTTCATTTTTTTCTTCAATTTTTCGGTCATCTCTTGGTTTTCAATGGTTTTTTTTGCTTTGTTTTTTATTTGTATTCATTGTTTCCATTCCTTTGCACTTGTTTCTTCCATGTTCTTTTTTTTCTTTGGTTTCCTTTGTTTCTTTTATGGTTTTCATTGGTTTTTTGTTTTTCTTTGTTTTTTTGGTTTTGATCGAACATTTTTCTTACACGTCAAGAACATCTTTGTAGTACACATTTAACATTTTTAAAATACAGGTTTAGAATTTTTTTAACACTGTCATCATTTTTTCTATACACATTTTAAACCTTTTTTAAATGCATGATTAATATTTTTTAAATACAGGATTAACATTTTTTTACTACATGATCAACATTTTTTTTCTATATACTCCCTCTACAAAGAAATATAAGAGCTTTTAGATCACTACAGTAGTGATCAAAACGCTCTTATATTTATTTATGGAGGGAGTACATTTTAACCTTTTCAAATGCTTGATAAACATTTTTCAAAATAAAATATTAATATTTTGTTATATGGTCAATATTTTTTCTATACACATTAACACTTTCCAAATGTTTTATTAATATTTTTCAAATGCAAAATTAATATTTTTTAATACATGGTCAACATTTTTCTATACATATTCTAAAAAATTTAACTGCTTGATTAACAATTTCAAATACTTGTTTAACATTTTTATCAAATGCTTGACTAATATTTTTTAAATGCATGATCAAATTTTTTCATGCACATTGTATTTTTTTCTATACATGAGAAATAATTTCTCTATAAACATTTAACATTTTTCAAATGCTTGGTTAACTTTTTTTTAAATGTTTTTACTTCAAGTGATTTTTTAATATATTTATGTAAATGATAAATCCCGAACGTTCGGATTTTAAGCATGGCAACCCGAACGTTTTTCATGGCAACTTAAGATCACGCGAGGTTGGCAAGCATAGCAATTTTCTGACAAGAAAACCAACTGGGACAAAGTTGCCAGCTCGCATCAAGTAAAATTACCATGAAGAAACGTTCGGGATGATATGCTTAAAATCCGAACGTTTGGGATTTATTATCTGGAAGTTAAAAAGAAAGCAAGTGATTTATTTAATACACTTAACATTTGTCAACTTGGTTAACTTATTATTATTATTATTGGTTTATTCCATAGTTCTTTACTGCAATTCTATATGTCCAACATGTAGTCGTGGAAGCGGATACAAAGTTAGGCCAGATGTACCCAAACAAAAATGATCCTTGCCAATACGACGACAACAAGGGATGAAGGTGTGGCCGCGGGTGTGGTGGCTAGTTAGGGCGACAAAAAGAAGAGAAAGGAACGAAAAAACAGGAAGCCGGAAAGGCACCAAACAAACAGGCGGGTGGGCACATGTTCCTTCCTATTGGGCACACACATCACTAGAGTTACTAAGCTCCAAGGAATTGGAGCTCTCTAATGCATCGGGCGTTATGAAGCGTCTAGGTCAACGCTGGCAGGGGGTCTGAACGTTGTTTTCTCTCTGGGTCTGGCCTCCCATAGTCGGTTTTGTTTTCGGTTGACTCATCTCTGCCCTCTCCCGAAGCTCCTATCCGAGCAATCTCGAAAAGAAAAAAAAGCACCAGAGCGCTCTTTCTCCATCCTCCATCCGCTGGCCGCGGCCTTCTAGCTCCCACCGCCCCGCCGCCGTGCGAGCGCATCGAGTGTCCGGCGTACGACGTGGTGGACAGCGCCAACGGTTCGAGATCCGGCGGTACAAGGACCTGGTGTGGGCGTCCGCGTACCTCGTGTTGCCCGATGCGACGACCTGTGGAACCGTGGGAGAAAACCCTAGCCACTGGACCCCCTCCCCCCGCGTCATGTTGATTTCTCTCCTCTCCTTCGAGTTTCTCTTCTTCCGACCGTGCAGGTTTTCCGGCTGGAGGCCGCTTGTGCTCAGCCCCAGCAGCAGCCTCCCGGTGATTCTCCTACACCCTTCGTTGCTCCCGTCCAGGTCCCCTCGCTCACAGAGGAGAGGCCATGGCGGAGAAGCCATGGCGGCAGGTAGCTTGCTCGGTTGAGGAGAGTGTACGAAGGCGCAGGGGATTGGGGAGTCCGGGAATGCATCGATGAAGGAGCAATGGAGTCGCCATCCACCTTTTCCTCGACGCACCGGTAGGCATCCTCCTCCACTGATTTAACTAATTCAAATCAAGTTTCTAAGGTTGTGTTAGGACTGAGTACTGTAGCAATGCATCTGATGCCAGATACTAATGGGTTCATGTTGCAAACTGACGCCTATCGGAGTCCGAAGCATTATGTTACCAATCATCCGATTTAATTATGGTAATTTTGTACCTTCACACATTATATGCCTTCGAGTTTTTTTTTTTGAGGGAATATATGCAAATTGGTTGTGTTAAAGAATAGGTTTGCGCAGACCAGTCATACTTGAAACCAATTGGATAATGAGTTAAACCATGGAAAGCATTGAGTACCATCTAAATTGCAAATCGTGCACATAAAAAATGATGTCCCGTTATGATACTTTTCAGTTTTACACTGAGGAAAGACACCATGAAGAACTCATTCTACCCCTGAAGAAAATAGCATGACAAATAAATGAACACAGGAGCGCTTGTTGATCTCAATACATAACTAGCAAGTGAGAAATAATTCTCCGAGCAAGTGCCATTCCATTTTGTTTTCATAGCAACCACAGTGCGCTTCAATCCCCTATTCTGACAGAAGATAGTTTTCCAGCATGTTCCTTGCAGGTGGATCTAAATGTACTGTGCTTCCCAGATGTAACTGAACTTGAATCACTTATTTGGTACGGAGTATGTATCAATAACTCAAGTCTTCCATTTTTTGAATCAGCCCTTATTACTTGTGATAGATTGGCACAAGTTCTTAATTTGTACTCATTTATTTATCTGTTCTTAGGCTCTTTGCTATAATGTTCTATTTTTCTTGATATAGCTAAATATCCTTCTGGATTAACCGATAAAAGTATCTTGCATGGGCCATTGATTCTTTGTGATGCATATATCTTCTCATCATCCATTTTGTACTGACCTATGAATGCTTTATAGTTGCTGCAGTTCCTTCTTAATAGTGCCACATTGCTCTACTTTGAAATAGCAACACATTAACAAGGCTGTTTAAAAAAATGTATTGACATCCCAACAATACATGGGTTGTGAACTTGTTGGGCAATATTACACCCAGTGCTCTTACCTCAGCTGCACCCAAAGTGGTGAACTCGGCCGGGAATTTGCCACAATTGGGTTGAGTCATCTCTCCTCCCACCGCTTGTGTAAATGAGCAAACAGGCAGTAGTTGTGCATGCACCTGCTTAACCATCAGTAGTTCCCAATCGAATTATATAGCAAAACAGCAAAAGAGAGGAGGATGCAATAACTGCTATGATAGTGGCTAGCCACTTGAATAGTAGCGGGAGGAAAGGCGGCGGTGTCTCGCGACGTGGAGGGAAGGCAGCTGCGTGTGCAGGCTCAACCCCTATCCTCACCACCGCCATCGATTTGGCATGAATCGTTGCATACGCCATGGATCCAATTCATGGTAGGTGACCATGGTAGCCACCTCCCTCCTCTTTCCTTTGAAGTTTTTTCTTGCTTGAAGTTTGTAATGCTTATTTGACCATGGATTGACTACACATCAAAGGTGGAAATTACAGCAACTGGACTTTCAATATCTAGCAGATGAGATGGTGAGATTTATTTCTCTGTTTTGTAGGGATCTGCGTCATTTTTTACCATGAATGGGCATAATTGTCCCTTCAGTGTAGTCTCTTCTTTTCATTTGTGTATTGATCCCTTGTCTTTGTTTTGTAGGTCATGGTTGCACATTTAGGGCCAGTTCTTTTGCTAGCTATTTTGGGCTTCCAGAATAAGCTACCCCCTACCCAGCTTATTCTAGAAGCCCAACCAAAATTTTCTTTTTAGAAGCCTACTAGTTAAGTCTTAACTACTAGGCTTCTAAAAAAATAAATTTGGTTGGGCTTCTAGAATAAGCTGGGTAGGGGGCAGCTTTTTGCAGCTTATTCTAAAAGCCACCAAAAGAACTGGCCCTTATGCTCAAAATATTCTAGAATGGATGAAATGCTAGCATGTAGCACATGAAAAAGGAGATATTTTCCTCACTGTTAATGTGGTTTCATAGATTAGTTCTCATGAAATTGTTGTGCGTGTCTATTTTTTCTCATTTCACATACTCATTTCCCTTTTTCGTTCCTGCAAACGAAAAGGCTATATTTTGTTGGCAGGGAGCAAAGCTTAACTGCCATAATGGTTCTGTTCAAGGTTTTTGAAACTAAATACCATGCACCTGTGTTCCTGGCTCCTATAATTTATAGTTGTCATGTGCTTCCTACGGACTCAGTGCCATTTCAAATTTCTCTTATAAAATTAATCTACGTTATTATTTGCCCACTTCTATTCACCAGCCAAAACCATCATGCAGACACTTGGTACATTGCCACTTGCCAGTGGGAGCAGGAGGTTGGGTTGTTGAGCTGGATGATGGAAGATAGCAGCCAGTGGAAAGTCGTAGGCGCGTGCGGCGGTCCACTCATCAGTCATCACTGACACGGCAACATTGCTCAGGTATTGCTGCCTGTAAATCCTATTGACTGGGTTTAATTGGTTATTCCATCTGATTATTGATGCTGAGGCTGGAGCTGGACAACCCTCTGCAGCAGCATGGTCTACAAATATTGTACTTATTATAATTAGGTGATCCGGTTCTTAGTTACCAATTAATAGCGCCTCATGTTGATTTAATTTCTAAGTTGTTTTGATGCCCATGTTCTGCTGTCAAAGAGCAGCATGTACAATTAGTTAGTATTTGCATGGAGTCTGTAGAAGCTTAAGTAGTAAAAATATGCAGATTGGAAGTTTGTACTATTAGGAGCATTTGTTTGCATTTGTTCATGATCAGATAATCAAGCTTTATATTTGATAGTAGTTCCTTGTTGCAACAATTTACTTGATTGAAAGATGAAATATACAGAGAAGTTATTTTCTGTCCTTAGGTTGATAAATTTTGTTATTGGCATTTTGACATCAAAACTCTAAACCTGATAACATAATCTTTTTTATAGACACCAAATTGGAACTTTCATTGAGAGAAGAGGTACGTGGGCAGCTCCCAGGTGAAAGATACATGAGCTTGTGAACTAACTTAACATAAACTTCTCCCTCGGTGGTACACAACAGCTACATCCTACATATCATCCTTAAGAAGGTGAAAGAAGAAATGATAGGCTGGCGCTAAAGGATTTAATGGAATCAGGAGAGTTGATCTTCTTACAGATTATATATATGTTGTTCGTACTGTTGCTGCAATACACAAATGATTGATCTGCATTTTGATATAATTTTCATATGCTTTTACGAGGATGGCGTTTTGGTGCCCCTTGCAGTGTGGACAGACCACACACATGGTCCTTCACCGTATTCACCATTTAAATATTTTGTAAGTGGATTTCAGCCGAGCACATTGAAACAAGGGAAGATATTATTTGACAGATCATCACTGTAATCCCCGGCGCAGCAAAGCGCGCGTATTCATCTAGTACTCGTGGTGAGCCGATGGTGTCGGAGGCTGAGTTGAAGTATTCTCGATCGAACTAAGGCTACTACACCAGCACGTGTTAAAGATGGAAGCTGAAAGAGATGTTGACTGTCACACGGCTAAGGTGAAAGAGGGGCATCATTTCATCGAACATTATCCTGCGGACAAAATATATCTTTACTTTGAGGGAGTCCACAACAATATTTTCCGCATCTGTCATATGTACTCGTAATTCATTAGGTTCTGGCCATTGTATGAAACCTCACAAGCCATACTCGAGAAGTCTAATGTCACCATCATTGATCCTTATCACATGCATGTGAACTATGTTGGAGCCAAACATGGCCAGTACATCCTGGCGACCTACCTCTAGGAAGGCATAATTGCGAATGCGGACAAGGAAATCATACTCGTGCCCTACACTACTAGGGAAAAGCCTAGCAGTAGCGCGGGTCTAGGGTCTATTAGTAGCGCGGACACCCGCGCTACTGATACGGCGTTACAGCTAACTATTAGCAGTAGCGCGGGTTGACCTGCGCTACTGCTATGGATGGGTAGCAGTAGCAAGCTTCGGTGAACCGCGCTACCACTAATAGCTGTAGCGCTTTACATTACTCAGCGCTACTGCTAAGTGCACGCTGCTGCTAACTTCATACCCCTCGCTACTGCTATTTTTATTAGTTTCTGAATTTTTTTTCTAGCATATTTCTTTCGTATTTGTACAGGCTTTATACAATAATCTCTAGCATGCATACACGTAAACATAGAAATGTAATCATAGCATACACATACAAATAGTCTCATCAAATCATGTCATCATCATAATCATCATCCAACACAAAGTGGTCTCTCGTCATCATCTCGAAATAGCGATACAAGTCTCGAATACTTGGAACTACATCGTCATCCATCTAAACAATGATATACACGAGAAGAGCTATCACTATGAGTGAGAGCGGAACTATGCAGTACATGAGGCGGCGGTTATGAGTCCTCTCTCGCGCTAGCGTGAACCTCAAGTAACTAGCTTCTGCTTCTTGTCTGGTTTTGAAGCCTTTATGGCTGGCGCCCGAGACCCGCTCCACTTGCGCCTGACACTCGTGCCTGACACTCGTGCCACTCATCGTACACTCCCGGAACCTTCCTTGTGTACACGACATAGCACTGCTTCTTCGCCATCAAGGATCTAGGTACCTGTTAGAGATGCATCTTCATCAAGAGAATGTACAATCATATGCAATAAAATATACTTGAGCAACACGAAAAAGAAAGGGTTAGCAACTAGATGCAACATATAGTAAACATAAATAATCAACACAGTTTCATCGTACGCAAGCTAATTAACTAGAGGTACACAGGTCATCGTACCCAAACTAACAAAGTAGCGTTACGCAAGTTTGGCAGGGACTGTGGACATCACAAAGTTTCATCGCTACAGAAAGTATACAAGTTCAATCGACACATATCATCATCATCAGCATCGTAAATCACTAGAACTTCCATCCTTCCGTATCATCGAGGATGCAACCTAGCTTCTTGAATGGCGTGAGGTCCTGACGTTGCATGCCTATGCGAGTCCGGACGTCAGCTCGCGATATAGGGCCGTGGTGGAACATCCCCTTCTCTTCGACAACTTCTTTCATGATTATCGTCGCAATGTCCCTCTGGATGCGAAAGAAGTCATCTCTAAGTTTATAATCCGCTTCTCCTTGAGATTCTACCCACTTGCGGATATGATCATTGCTTCTAGTTGTCATGCGAAGCTTTTGGTGATCCCTTCTGAACTCCCATCATGAGATGGAGGAGGTAGAATCCATCGTTCCTGCTATATTTGGGGACATGGATGCAGCAGAAGTTAGTTTTATGCGAGAAACCCGTCTTCTTGTTCCTTTGTTTCCTGATCTGTAGGTGGCCACCCCTCAAGCTGAAGCCTTGGAGAGCATCATCTAGAATATTCATTACGTGGGTGTAGTCCTTCTTCTCGTAGTTTCTGGTAGGGTCAAAATACACGGCGTGGGAGACTCGTGGGTAAAGAACGATAAGGATGGCGCGCTCGTTGCTGCGGGGAAAAGAACACCTCAAATTATTCTCCATATGAGCGAGAAGGAATGATTGAAATGTACGAAAGGGTTGTCCGGCACTGACTTACATTGGATGATAAGGCAGGAGGATAATTTCCTGGTCCTTATTCTGCACCATGAAGTTTTTGAGGTACTCCCTAGCAGTTTTACGCTCAAAGTTGCCGAGACTCAAGAAGGACTCGTGCATGTAGTATGGATCCACCAGATAGATTTGCGAGACTTGTTCTCTCTTCATGACGGAGCTCATATGTAGCCCAAAAAGGCGGACGATTGTAAAATCGAGCCGACTTGTCAGAAACATCTCAAAGATATGCTCAAACCGCAGGAAGAACACCTCCGCGTGCCGTGTGTCGACGTAGCACTTCCCCTCAGGCACACGAGCCGCGTATGTTAGATATCCTGGATCCTTTGAGGCTAGTAGGCTTATCTCAGTCGACAGCACATGGTCGTGCAGTCTCCTGAGATCCCCTGATATGGCCTCCAGCAGTTTCGGTGGTAGCATCGGCTCGCCGGCGACATGGAACATGGCTGCACCTTTGATGGGTACACGCTCTTCAAAATCCGCCGTCTGGATGCTATGTGCTCTGGCTTGTTTGTAGGCAGCAGAGCCTTTCTTCGCCGGTCTCTTCCTCTCCTTTTTCTTGGGCTGATCTTCCAGACCCTTCCTTAACCCCTGCCCCAGTGTTGTCGGGCTAAGCACTGTACGACCCTCGGCTAGTTGAGCCTGTGTTGAGGCGGCATCTTCAGGCATGTCCTGTGAGAATTGCATGAAGAGAGACTTCTTGCAATCAACCCTGCTAGGACGTTCCTGCCCGGGCAGATCATCCATCTCCTCATCAGCATGCTGATAGCCCGAGTCGTCATATGGCTGACTCATCAATTCTAAGTCATCGTCATAGGCGCATGTATTGAGGAACCGAAGAGGGTCCTCGTCCATCTCATAATCCATTCTTTGTTCTACGGGGGCGATTACATCAGCCACTATTGGACCCCCTTCCTCGCGTCATCGGCCGCTCTCACCTGGCACTATAGGCGCTGGTAATTGCGTAGGCGGGGTTGTGGTGTTCATACCTGCTTGCTGATGTGTGGTTATTGGTGTGCTCTCGGCCGGCTCCAGACGAAGAAGATTCTTCGGCCATAGCAGCACCCAACCCTTGCAGTTTCCAAGCCGCGGCGGGGTCTCATCGTCCTCTCCCCCTAGCCGTACTGGAGGAGGCAAATCCTCGTGCCCCGATTTCACACTTGACAAGGTAACCCTGAAGTGCCCACCGGGCATTGGCTGGCCGTGGAACGTGAGTTCCAAGGGCTTCGTTATCACCGCCTTTCCCACGTCCACCTTCTTACCTTTGATCAAGTAGAGTACGGTGCACGGGGTTTCGTCGGCCTGCAAAGACATGTCTGCGGCGTAAAACATCCAAAAGGCAATGAAAACAGAATATTCTAGATAAATGTTGGTGCGACATGTAATTACCGTGAGGGCGTCGAGCTCAGCCAAAGACGAAGGCCCGCCTAGCGCGCCAGAGACTGAGGACGGGCTACTATGAGCGGGTGCGGGTGCGCGTGCGGGAGGAGGCGCGGTTGCGTGAGCAGGTGATGGTGCGGTTGTGTTGTTCACCGAGTTGCTCTCGACAAAGCTGGGCATGGGGAAATCACCTACCGTCTTGTCTGGATTTTCCTTCGTCCAGTTGATGATAGCTGGGATCAAGTTAGTAGCGAAATCATTTCTGCAGGCATCTACAGCTGCAGCGACTGCCTGCTGTAGCAACTCATTTTTCTCCTCGGCTGCTTTTTTCGCGTCGTCAGGTGCTTTTTTCTCGAACGCAAGCTTCACCTTCTCGTCGATGTCCGCTTGACTGAACTTCTTTTTCTGCTTCTTGGCCTCCGGGCCCTCGTTGTAAAAGACCTTCCACGTGGCGCCGTCTCTGGCGCCGTGCACACGTCCGTATTGCGGCCGCTGGTCCAAAGGGAGTCCCTTAAGTTCGTTCAAGGCCCGGTTGAGAGGGGTGTCCCACTTGGGCCTCATCGACAAAGACTGGCTTTCGGCTACAAGCTTGTGTTGCTTGTCCTGCAGAAGGAACATGAACCGTTTACGAATGTGTAGTCGACTTGATCAGAAGCTAAATGTAAGGTGGTAAAAGAATAATTACCAGTATTCTAATCAATTTCCTCGTGATCGGGTCCGTGTAAAAAACCTTCTTTTTCTTGTCCCACTTGTAGCGGGCCCTGGTGAAGTCACGCTCCAAGGGGTTGGTGAACTTCGTGAAGGGGTCTGGGAGACCCGCGGCTTCATGTTCCACGTCCTCCTTATCCCATATGGGCCTTTTGCCAAGGTAGCCACGGCTTCTGAGGCGTTGGTTTCCCGTGTTCCTTTGCTGATGGCTCTTGAATTTCGCAGCCTTAGCCTTGGCTACCTCGGTAGTGCAAGTGTCCTTGAACTTTTGGAACTCCTCTTCCGTAAGTGTCGGATTTTCCTCCAGAATCTTGGACAGGGGTTCCTCAGCCTCAATAGCTCATTTCACCCTCCTTTTCCAGGAGGCCAAATCATTGCTAAACATGCCCATGGCATGATTGTTAATCTTTTTCATCTTTGGATCATCCCACGGGTGTTCTATGTCATCATCCCGGTCGGGGAACTTGAATCTCTTGTGCAGCTTCATCAGGAGCAACTGCTTCAAATGTTCTTTACCCCTTAAATCATCGTTGTTGATGCTCGCGCATTCCCGTAGGATGCATCCGACTTGGTTCCCATAGCACTTGCGAGGTTCTTCCGGCTCTAATGGCTCAAACTTGCCAGGGGCCATCTTTGTGATCACCAGTCGTGTTGGGAGTCGTTGCATGGAAAACAAAAAAAATTCTACGCACGCGCAAGACCTATCAAGGAGATGCATAGCAACGAGAGGGGGAGAGTGTGTCTATGTACCCTCGTAGACCGTAAGCGGAAGCGTTTAACAACACGGTTGGTGTAGTCGAACTTTCTTCGCGATCCAACCGATCGAGTACCGAACGTACGGCACCTCCGCGTTCAGCACACGTTCAGCTCGGTGACGTCCTCCGCCTTCTTGATCCAGCAAGACGGCGAGGTAGTGGATGAGTTCCGGCAGCACGACGGCGTGGTGACGGTGATGATGAAGTGATCTCCGTAGGGCTTCGCCTAAGCACTACGAAAATATGACCAGGGGTGTAAACGGTGGAGGGGGGCGCCGCACACGGCTAGGCAATTGTCTATCTTGTGCTAGGCGCCCCCCTCCCACATATATATAGGTGGGAGGGAGGGAGGAGCAGCCAAAGGAGGCGCCCAAGTAGGAGGAATCCTACTTGGAGTCCCTCCCAAGCCGTGCCCTCCTGCCTTATATAAGTGCGGGGGAAAGGCAGGGGAGGGTGCCCCCCCTTTCCTTTCTCCCATGAGAGGGAAAGGCACGAGGGGCTAGCCCTCCCCCCTTTCCTTTCTCCCATGAGAGGGAAATGCATGAGGGGCTAGCCCTCCCCCCTTTCCTTCCCTTAGGGCCTGCTGTCCAAAGAAGGGGCGCACCAGGGGCTGGTCTATCCCCCTTTGGCCCATTAGGCCCATACACTTACCGGGGGTGTCCGGAACCCCTTCCGGTGGCCCGATGACTACCCGGTGCACTCCGATACTCTTCCGGTGTCCGAATACCATTGTCCTATATATCAATCCTTACCTCTCGACCATTTCGAGACTCCTCGTCATGTCCATGATCTCATCTGGGACTCCGAACAACATTCGGTCACCAAATCATATAACTCATATAACACTATATCGTCAACGAACGTTAAGTGTGCGGACCCTACGGGTTCGAGAACTATGTAGACATGACCGAGACACCTCTCCGGTCAATAACCAATAGCAGAACCTGGATGCTCATATTGGCTCCTACATATTCTACGAAGATCTTTATCGGTCGAACCGTTATGACAACATACGTAATTCCCTTTGTCCATCGGTATGTTACTTGCCCGAGATTCGATCGTCGGTATCTCTATACCTAGTTCAATCTCGTAACCGGCAAGTCTCTTTACTCGTTCTGTAATACATCACCTCGTAACTAACTCCTTAGTCATTTTCTTGCAAGCTTATGATGTGTATTACCGAGAGGGCCCAGAGATACCTCTCCGAAACTCGGAGTGACAAATCCTAATCTTGATCTATGCCAACTCAACAAACACCTTCGGAGATACCTGTAGAGCATCTTTATGATCACCCAGTTACGTTGTGACGTTTGATAGCACACAAGGTATTCCTCCGGTATCCGGGAGTGTTGCATAATCTCATTGTCGAAGGAATATGTATTTGACATGAAGAAAGCAATAGCAATAAACTGAACGATCATTATGCTAAGCTAACGGATGGGTCTTGTCCATCACATCATTCTCCTAATGATGTGATCCCATTATCAAATGACAACACATGTCTATGGTTAGGAAACCTTAACCATCTTTGATCAACGAGCTAGTCTAGTAGAGGCTTACTAGGGACACGGTATTTGTTTATGTATTCACACATGTATTTAGGTTTCCGATCAATACAATTCTAGCATGAATAATAAACCTTTATCATTAATAAGGAAATATAAAATAACAACTTTATTATTGCCTCTAGGGCATATTTCCTTCAAGTCGTCCGATGCCGAGTTTTCTTAGGTTTTCATATCCTCTGCTTCTTCTGCTTCTTCTTTTCGGTAGCGGCTTCGGCGGCGGTACCTTCCCCGCCGGTCTCGGCGCCACCATCGGTGCCGGCGCCGTCGGTGTCGATGTCGTCGTCAGTACCATTGTGACACCCTGATTTTGGCAACTTTTTCTTTTCAAACTTTTCCTGGCTTTATTTGGAATTTGAATGGATTTTGAATCTTTCACTTGGTCTTGGACATTCTTGAAACTTCTTCCAAGTGATCCAAAGCCTCATCACCTTGCCAAAACCCTGCCAAATAGCCCAAGGATCCAAATTTCCAATTTAAATTATTTTTCAAAACCCTTTTCTTTTATTTGAGAATTTTGGGCATTACTATGGGGTGTGAAGCAACCTATAGCTATGATGCTCAGAAAATTCCAAAATAATTCCCAAAAATACTTTGGACTATATCTTGCTCCAATATCCAAAAATATTCCATGACCTATCTCAATTACTTTGCAAAATAATTCAGTTTTGCTTCTGGTCAGACTGGACCTTTGTGAAGGAAGTACATGCTAGGTTTATCCAAATGCTCTCAAATTTTTGTGGCATGAGGACACCTACAAATGACTCCCCTACACCAAGTTTCAGCTCCAGGAGACCACCCATGTGAGTAGTACTTCAACTTTCAGATTCTGGACCAAATTTGCAGGTTACACATGAACTACCCTCATTTCTTATCCAAACCACTTCAAACTTGACCAGTTTGTAGTTCTTCCAACGAGGATCACTCCAGACACCAGCTTTGGCTCAATCTCCACCTCATCTACTCTCTAGAACCTCCCCAAGTCTGCTGTCAGTAACTGTTGGTGACTCTACCTCTCAATTCTGCTTGAACCAAGCCAACCTAAGGGCACAGGTGAAGTGAGGGATCGATGGTCGACACGCCAGACAAGAAATGCCAGGCTTGCGTGGCCTCTTGGTGGCCAGCACCGTGGTGAGCACGACTGCGGCATGTTTGTCACCGCGCTCTGCACCGCGCCCGGGTCTGTTGCGTCGCGTCCGTCTGCCCCTCGCCTCAGCTCCGTGTCCGAGTGTGCCGACATCTTCCCTGGTTGACACCTAGCCCCTCCAGAACTCTCGCGCTCACCGGAGAGGCAGCCGGCGGCCGCCACGCCATCGCCGCACTGTGACACACGTGCTGTCACAGTGAGCCGCGCCGTCGTCTTCCTCCTCGAGCCGTCCTCTCCCGCATTGAATGCGCCTGCTATCTCCCGTCTTCTCACCCGCAAGCAGCCACGCCAGCGCGGCGTACGTCGCCGGCGCCATGGCCCGCATCGAGCCGCTTCGGGAGAGCTCGGCGATCGGCCTCGCCCGGCTATAAATAGCCCCGCGCCGCCTCGCTCAGCTCTCCACCCCTCTCCTCCTTCCTCAAATTGGTAGCTAGCAGCGAAGAACAAAGGCACTGAGGCCTCTGGCCTCGAACTCCGCCAGAGTTCCGCCGCCGATCCCCTCCTGTCGCCCGCCCTCTTCAAGCCACCCCAGCTCCACCCGAGCCCTCAGTCGTGATCAGTAGAACCCACTGGTGCTTCCAGACTCCTCCCCGAGTCGAACCGCTGCCGGAATCCTCGACTCCAACGACCACCGTAGTTGCTGCCCGCCGGAGAAGAAGGGCGCGTTACCGTCCGGCCGTCTCTGGGAGAGCTACGGGTACAGGGAGGACCGCCGTTGAGTGCCCGATCGATTCTCGTCAACTCCCAGCTCTGCCGCCGTCCCCATCGCCGGTGAGAGCCGCCGGAGCTCCGCCTCTCTCTCTGTTCTCTCTCTCCCCTCTGTTTTAAATCGGGCCAGGCCCATTGTCAGCCACTGACCGAATCGGTAAGTGGTGGCGCGCGGGCAAAATACGTCTTCGACGTGGCCCCTTCTCTGTTTTTCTTATTTGATTTTATTTAAACAGTTTGACCAGGAGGTTTGACTGCTTATAACTTTTTCCAGAAAAGTCCAAATGACCTGATTCTTTTTGCATTGTGTTCATACTGAAGTCCTTTATTTTTCCACCAAGTTTGGTATTTTTACAATACCCACAGAGTTGTTGGTGAATAAGAAGGCTTTATGTAACATTTTCTTTTGCCTTTTAAAAATATTTTCAGAAGGAGATTCTTGTGGATTTGAGGAGCAGGAGTTTCTGAACAACCCAACTGATCAAGGCAAGCCAGGACATCCATATTATGAAGCATTGCATAAATCATATTCATTTTCATGCATTTAATTCAAAGAAAATTATTTGAATGCCTTATGTTGATAACTCAAATGGATATGATGATTAACCTTGCTTGCTAAGTGAAACTTAGTTGGTTGATCAAGAGTCACCTGTCCGGGCTTACCCGTGCAGCCACATTTGCCGGTATGGGACGGCCTTGACTTGGTCTGGCTTGGTGCTCTTTCACCGGTACCTCCAAAAAGGGAGGGTTATGCGTGCGTGCTGCCCTGATCAGGTAGACGGCGATAACCCTGTGAGCCCAGTTGAGTTGTTTGCTGGCGTCCCCGTTTGGGACAGTTTAGTTAGGCCACGACGGTGGCAGGTGTCACGAGGTGACACGAGGCCACCCAAGGCTTGACTCCGGGGGAGTGTGATTGCCGGTGGTACGATGGAAGAGTCACGGGTCAGGCAGGTTTCGTTGGAGCAATGCTGGTCCACCCGAATGGGATCACGAGGTCAGTGCTCCATAGTGTGGGTAAAGTGCGCAACCTCTGCAGAGTGTAAAATCTATTCGAATAGCCGCGTCCACGAAATTGGACAGCCCGTCCAGACCTCTCTAGGTGATCAACCGTAATAACCGTAGTAATGATGGTAGAACTTGTCTTATAAGCAGAAATACTCGTCGAGGTCGAGTATTCTGAGGGTTGTGAGACAACCCGGATATGAGTAAGTTGGTCAAAGCAAGTGAATCACTTGGAGATTTATCTGTTCATCGCCATGCTATTATTTGCTGCATATTTGGTTGTCATGTGCTTGCGAGTACATTCAAAGTACTCACCTGGCGTATCATGCCAGATGCAGGAGAAGACTAAAACGGAGGTCGCGATGTCCGTGTTGCGATGCCTAGGATGTGTCCTCAGCAGAGTCCCTGTGGATGGAGTTACTTATATGTTCCACTATGCAGTAGTCTTCCGCTGTAGTATTCCGCTGTAGTACCGAGGCCCTGATATGTTAGATAAATAATGTAGATACTGTCATAGCACTAGATGTGCCTTTGGCCTCGATGATTATGTAATATATGAGCTTGTACTCGACTATCATCAATAAAAGTTCAGCTATGTTCTGTCCCGAGTTGTTGTGTATTTCCAGAAGACATGATCTCTGGGTTGGAAACACTGGTAAACCGGTTCTCTGAGCCGGGGTGCCACAACCATCATCGAGGCCGCCCTGCAAACCATGACTGTGCTTAGCAGATAAAAAGTTGAGGTGCTGTTGTTCACCCTCATAATCCATCTCGTCTGCATCGTGGTCAGAAGGCCCGGTTTCTTCGTTGTTCGACATGTTTCCTATGATTAAGTCTCCTTGTTTAATACTTAAACTATAATAAAAATGAGTAATGACATAAAAAAAAGGTGGCCGGAATGCCATTTCCCAGCAAATCCCGGCACTCGATATGCCTACTTTCTAGCACAAGTCATGCCAAAATTCATGGGAAATTTTGGCATGACCTTTGCTAAAAAGTGGACATATCGAGCGCCTGAAATTCACCGGAACGGAAATGAATCAACATTCTGGCAAAACATAGGCCACTCGGATCATTTACCCTGCACATAACCATCATTTTCCTAACATCACATGTCCAAATTCCAAACATCACATGTCCACATATCAGATGTCCACTTCAAAATTGCATATAACAGCAAGAAAAATATAGAACTTGAAGAAAATGCAAGAAGTCCTTTTTCTTCACAATATTTGAAACTAAATTCAGCCTACCTAAATTTCTGTCCTAATTTGAAACCTAGCTAAATTTCTATCCTAATTTGAAAACCTAGTTAATTTCATACTAAGTAACTAGGTTTATACTACCTAATCTGTCCTAGGGTTCATACTAATTCACCTAGAGTTAATCAATTCTATTTTATATTTAAATAGCAACAATTGCTTTATCTAAAAAAATTAATTACCTAGAATTCTGTTAACTACACCTAAAACACCTAAAATACCTAGAATTCATTTAACCCATACTAATTCTGTTTTTTTAACTAGGGTTCATACCAACTAATTAACTATAGGGATCATACTAGCTATTTCATCAACACATTTTCTGAAATTGAATTCACAATTTTCTGAATTTTTAATTCACAACATCATTTCCTAACACCAACCTAATTCACCTACTATTTTTCAATTGTAAATTAAACCTAGCTATTTCATGAACCCTAGAACCTAACTACAAAACCTAACTACATGAACCCTAGAACCCTAGAACCCTTAGGCAGAGAGACAGAGGGAGAGAGAAGGAGGGGCAGAGGACTTACAAGGGGCTAGGGGAGACGTCAGCGGCGAGGTGGAGCTCGAGGGAGATGCTGGCGGCGAGGTGGAGCTCGGGGGAGACGGGTGCGGGTGGAGGAGCGGGCGGGACAGAGGCCGCGCGGGCGGCGACGGAGGGCGCGCGGGCGGCAACGGATGGCACGCGGAGGTCGACGGTGGGTGATGGCAGGCTGCGGAGGGCGACGACGGTGTCGGAGGAGAGGGATCGAATGGGGAATGGGATGGAGGAAAGAAGTGGAGGAGGAAGCCCGCGCGGGGGTTATGTCAAGATAGCAGTAGCGCATTTCCATAAAAAGCGCTGCTGCTACCTGACGTAGCTATAGCGCGTTTTAGGAAAAAGCGCTACTACTATCACCAGTAGCTATAGCGCTTTTCCTCAACCAGAGCTACCGCTCTTCTTTTCTTTTCCTGTTTGTTTCTTCTATTTTCTTTTCCTTGTCTTTTCTTCTTTTTCTTTTCTTTTCCGAGAGCAGGAACAAAGGGAAGGTGATACAATGTATATAACTAAGGCGATATATATTGCATCATTTGACGGTTAAGTGTATATACAAAATAGGAACATACATTCTGGCGCCCCCGGCTCAATCGTACAATAATCATACACGCAAACATGTACGATCAAGCACAGGGACTCACGGGAAGATATCACAACACAACTCTAACACAATTTAAATGGAGATCCACAATATTACAGACCAGGGATCCGAAGATCCGAATACATAAGTCAGTCATACAAATATTATCTGAGTACAGACATAGTTAGACAAGTTCTGCCTTAAGAAGGCTAGCACAAACAACGACACTAGATCGAAAGGCGTTGGCCTCCTGCCTGGGAGCCTCCGATCCTACTCTTGGTCGGCTGGCTCGATCCAGTAGTACGTGCCCTCAGGACCCTCCTGGTAGTAAGCTCCTGAGGTGGCATCTGTCTCGGGGGCTCCATCATCTGATGTATCATCAAAGTGGGATATGGGGAAAAGAGAAAGTAAAGCAACCGTGAGTACTCATCCGAAGTACTCAGCAAGCAAGGATCTATACTACATATGCAACATTATCAATGGAGAAAGGCTGTATATGTGGACTGGGCTGCAGAAATGCCAGAATAGAGAGAAAGGCCTAGTCCTATCGAAGACTAGCATCTTCAAACATCTTCACGAGGCCATCATCTTGCAGCAGTAGAAGAGAGTAGAATAGCATTTTATTTAGCAAACATGTTGAAGCAAAGCCTAGAGATCCTTCCTCGACTCCCAGCGAGAAAGCGATCCCGAAGCTTCAATTAAGTAACAAGTATCCAGTTCAAGTAGTAGATCGGGATACACAAACTGAGCGTCCTTTACCGTAGGACCGGCTATCGACAGATCATTCATCCCTGCAGGGGTGCACTACTGTTACCCAACACGCTCGATCAACTCTGGCCGGACACACTTGCTGGGTAATGCCCGTCCTCGGAAGATCAACACGAAGCAACGCCCTACCTAGGCTCGGCAGAGAGGTCAGCACGCCGGACTAACCTATGCACCCAGAGATCTTGGGCCATCGCCCTGGGCACCCTGCGCGTTGCATGGCTGGTCGGGGTGCAGGCGCGACACTGAACTCGTCAGTGAAGTATCCAGCCCAGTCCCGGCAATCAGCCCGCAGGGTGAATCGTGACGTCAGACGAGCTTTCGGGAGAAACGTACATCGCAGAGGGCCCCATAACCATTATCCCGCGTGGTGGTAGTGCGTATAGGGCACGTTGACCCACTCAGATCACAAACCCAAATCCAATAGGCTCAATTAGTATCACGCAGAGACAATCAGAGTCTCTGATGCTCCGCCACAATATCACACTCGAGTGCCCTTCCGGCACACTCGACATCATAGATCCCCAGCGGGTACCCACCAGGGTGGACCCGCCTGTAACAAAGGTCAAAGTAACCGTGTGGTCATAACATCCAGGGGGAAACCCGAGGAATCACCCTCGGCAGATTCCACTCGATGAAATCATCAGGGTGAACGGATGAGGCATCACCCTCGAGGTTCACACTGAGGGGTTGCACGATAGAGTCGTATCAGAAGTGGAGAAGGAGGAATCACCCTCGATGAACACGACCAAACAGCTACACTTCAGAGTATTCATAAGGAGTGCGTTACGAGGTATCACCCTCGGCACTCGATAGTAACTATGCAGAGTCGTACAACGAAGGGGGTGAAGTGATGTGTCGGTCTCTGGTCGACGATCATATTGATCGATTCGTCGATGATCAAGCAGGGGCAACAAGGGTAAGGTGGTGGGGGTCACTGATGGTTCACTACCAACCTATACTAAGCAGTTTAACATAGGCAGGTAAGGTAACAATAAACAGGTTACAAAAGCAGGCTATGCATCAGAATAGGAGCAAACATTAACAGTAGCAAAATCTAATGCAAGCAGGAGAAATGGAATGGGCGATATCTGGATGCTCAAGAGGGGGGGGGGGGCTTGCCTGGTTGCTCTGGCAAGAGAGAGGGGTCGTCAACGGGCTGCTCGTCGGTAGTGTAGTCGTACCCAGGTGCAGCATCGTCAGTCTCGGCGTCTATCGAGAGAGAAGGAGGGGGAGAGAAACAATAAATCCACGGCAAAAACTCAAACAATATGCATGACATGTCTAAATGATATGCCGGGGTGTTCTACTGCCTAACTAAACGAGTTAGTTAATTTAGGAATTTATTCGGATTCATTTAATTAAAGTTGGGTACTATTCATTTATCGAAATCGGTCTAAAAGTTCAATGTTCATATAGCTAGAGGCATCTGACAGGAATACGAAGGGCGAATTCGGGTTCGTATCGGAATTCTGAGCAAGTTTCATATATAAAGTATTTTCATCGGAGTTACGGATTATTTAATATGATTTTCTAAAGTTTTAATTAATTTCTAGAATTTAATTATTTATTTAAATTAAACATTATCCGAAACAGTAATTGATGACCTTAGCATTACATCATGCTGACGTCAGCAGTCAACAGTGCTGTTGACCGGGTCAACCTGACACGTGGGTCCCACCTGTCAGTGTCAGTTTAGTCTAATTAGGGTTTAGCTAATTAATCACTATTTAATTAAACTAACTAACTAAATTAGATTAACCTAATCAGGATTAATTAAATTAATTAATTTACTAATTATTTATTTATTTATTTTACTAATTCATTATTTTTCTCTCTCTTTTTTTTAAACGTTCCTGGGGCTAGGCCCCACATGTCATTGGCACAGGGGGGTGGGGGCCCAGCGGTTGGTGACACTGGGCTTCGGCCCCACCTGTCTGTGGCCTAATGGCCATAGCGGGCGAGGGCGCGGCGCGCGGGCGCGGCCAGGGGGCGAGCCCGGTGCTGGGCGCGGCCAGACGCGGCAGGGCGTCGGCCAGAGCGCCGCCGGGCGCGGGGCGAGGTCGCGCGCGTGGGTGGGGGTGCTAGGCGGCGCCGGAGGAGGAGCTGCGGCAGGGGGCAACGGGGCGAAGGTAGGCGGCGCGGGAGGCAGGCGCGGGCGGTGCGCGTGCGAGTGCGCGCGGTGGAATGGAGCAGAGGCCGCGGCGAGCGCGCGCAGGAGCGAGGCAGGCGCAGCGGGGCAGCAGCTGCGCGTCGGAGGGCGAGCGCGGGGCGGGGGAGAGAGAGGAGAGGGCGACGAGGCCGGTGGCCTCACCGTTCGTTGCAGAGGAGAGGGGCGGCGAGGCTCGAGGTGGTCCGGCGATGGAGAGGCGGGGCAGCGCAGTCCGGCGAGGAGGACCGGCGAGGGGGATGTCGGGGACGGGCGCGGGGCAGCGCAGGCGAGCGCGGCGTCGACGGGATCCGGGGTGGCGAGCGCTGGGGCGTGTCGGGGAGGAGGCGAGGCGGGGACCAGGCCGGCGACTGCGTCGAGGGCGCGTCGGGAGCGGGGCGGCGTCGGGCGCAGCGAGGCGAGCGCGGGGGGCTCGGCCCGATCCAGAAATGGATCGGGGGGGAGGGGGAGCGAGGGGGGATGGGTGTCGGTGGGGTTAGGGTTTCGGGGACCTGGGGCCATATAGGCCAGGGAGGGGGAGCTGGGCCGGCCGGCTGGGCTATGTCCCAGTTGGGCCAGGGGTGGGGGGGGGTTCTCTTTTATTTTTTTGTTTTGTTTTCTTTTACCTTTTTCTTTTTATTTATTCCTATCTCCTGTTTTGTAATTAGTTAGGCCACAATATGATTTTTGTAAAACATGGCAATTGTTCCATTAATTACTAGGCATCCTCTACTACTACCAAAAATTGGTTTGGAGGTAATTGGAGTTCACACAAATTTTATAATAAATAAAATGCATTAATCCCTGCTGTTTTGGTAATGTTAGAGCCACCTAAATAATTTATTAATTGTTGGTTACAATTTTAGAATAGTCTCTGGAATATTTGTTATTTATTGAACATTTTAGTTTTTATGTTGGATAACTTTTATTTTCCACTTTCATCCAAATTTGAATTCTGACTTAGGAGTTGAAATGCAATATGATGCTAATGATGATTATGCACTATTAAACATGCTGACTTGTCATTATCAAAAGTGATTACTGTAGCTAATGACATGGGGTGTTACATATATATTACATCATTTGACCCCATGCAAAACGGTTAAGTGTGTACACAAAATAGGAACATATATATTACATCATTTGACCGATAACGGTTTCTCGATCAGCGTCGACGTTTTCATTTTTGAGTGAGCTTCTTTTCCTTCTTGTTCGTTGAGGAATAATTGAGCCCCTCATTGTCACTTTTCCTTTTCCATGGAGTAAGATCTTTCTTAGGTAATGTAGTATTGATTCTTCTTTTGACGTATACTTCATCGTCATCGTCATCTTCCCTCATCGGGTTGCCGTACTGGTCGTAGTCTTCCTTGTTGGCGACTCCATCCATTCCTATGATGTTCCTTTTGCCTCTCCTCACGACAACACGGCTGGGATTGCTCAGGTCGGTTATGAAGAAGCATTGTGTCACGTGCTTAGCGTGTACCCATGGCTCGTTTTTTGCGATGGCGTTCATGGTAGCGCTCTTGGCGTCGGGTATAGTCATGGTAGTGAAATACAGGTTTTCTCTTTCGACATTCTTAGCCCATCTGACACGGAACATCGTCGCGCTGTGTAGTCCAGAGTAGTCAAGCTCCCAGATCTCCTCGACCCTTCCGTAAAATCTCTTAGTTGCGCCGTTGTCGCTGCCGGTCATGCATTCCATCGTCACCCCTGAGTTCTGAAAATCACTGTTCATATCTTTGGCCTCCGTGTAGAACATGTATCCGTTGATATCGTATGCCTGATTGGTCGTGAGGTTGGCCGAGGGGCCATGTGCTAAGCCGTATATGAGCAATCCGTCCTTAGAGCCCTCTTCCGGGGGATTAGCAAGAATATGCTCTTTGAACCAATGTAGGAAAGTGGAGTTGTGCTCTCTAGTAACTTCGGCGTCCGTCCTGCATAGCCCCCGGTCACGATACTTCTTTGCGATGGTTTCTTTGTGCAGTGTCGCGAAAGGATCTACCTCGTCTAGGTGTTGTAGCACTACTAAGTTTGCTCTGTCAAAGTCGTTGTGTCGATCCGAGTAGGCCACATGCAGTTCCCTACGACCGTTGGAGTGACCTTCTCCTTCGAGCCTCCCAAGGTGCTTCTTAACGGGCAAACCAACACCAGGCCGATCTCCGCCATATAGATAATTCTCGCAGAAAGAGATGCACTCTTGTGTCAAATAGCCCTGGACGATGCTTCCATCTGGACGGGACATGTTATGATCGAATCCTTTGATGACCTCATTCATCCTCTCAAACGGCATCATATTGTGCAGGAATGACGGCCCCAGGTCTATTATGTCGTCCATAATATGGACACACAGATGCACCATGACGTCAAAGAACGCGGGCGGGAAGTACATCTCAAGCTCATTTAGTATCACAACGATCTCTTCCTGTAGCCTTCGGAGCTGCTTCACACTGATCGAACTTTGAGAGATGACGTCGAAAAAGTTGCAGAGACCAATAAGCATGTCACGGACATGCTTGTCCATTATCCCACTAAGGGCAACAGGTAGTATCTGTGTCATCATCACATGACAGTCATGGGACTTCTGTTGGGGAAGGTTGCATGGAAAACAAATAAAATTCTACGCACACGCAATGATCTATCCATGGAGGTGCATAGCAACGAGGGGGAGAGTGTGTCTACGTACCCTCGTAGACCGTAAGCGGAAGCGTTTCACAACGCGGTTGATGTAGTCGAACTTCTTCGCGCTTCAACCGATCAAGTACCGAACGCACGACACCTCCGCGTTCTGCACATGTTCAGCTCGGTGATGTCCCTCGCCTTCTTGATCCAGCAAGACGTCGAGGTAGTAGATGAGTTCCGTCAGCAGGATGGCGTGGTGACGGTGATGGTGAAGTGATCTCCGCAGGGCTTCGCCTAAGCACTACGAAAATATGACCGGGGGTGTAAACGGTGGAGGGGGGCGCTGCACACGGCTAGGCAATTGTCTGGGGTGTGCTAGGCGCCCCCCTCCTCATATATATAGGTGGAAGGGAGAGGGGAGAGGCCAAGGGGCGCCCCAAGTAGGTCTAAATCCTACTTGGGCTCCTGCCCTTGGCCGCGCCCCCCTGCCATGTTTGTCGAAGAGGGAAGTAAAGAGGGGGGGGGGGGAGAGGGAAGGAAGTGGGAATCGTAATCCACACTTACCTTTCCCTTCTCCCCTTTCCTTCTCCTCCTTAGGCCGGCCCAAATGGGGGGCGCACCAGCCCCTTGTGGCCGGTGCGTTTCCCCTCTTTGCCCATAAGGCCCATATCTTTTGACGGGGGTGCCCGGAACCCCTTCCGGTGACCCGATAAGTACCCGGTACCCCCCGAAACACTTCCGGTGTCTGAATACCATTGTTCTATATATCAATATTTACCTCTCAGCCATTTCGAGACTCCTCATCATGTCTGTGATCTCATCCGGGACTCCGAACAACATTTGGACACCAAATCACATAACTCATATAATACTATATCGTCATCAAACGTTAAGCGTGCGGACCCTACTGGTTCGAGAACTATTTAGACATGACCGAGACACCTCTCCGGTCAATAACCAATAGCGGAAATTGGATGCCCATATTGGCTCCTACATATTCTACGAAGATCTTTATCGGTCGAACCGTTATGACAACATACGTAATTCCCTTTGTCCATCGGTATGTTACTTGCCCGAGATTCGATCGTCGGTATCTTCATACCTAGTTCAATCTCGTTACCGGCAAGTCTCTTTACTCGTTCCGTAATACATCACCTCATGACTAACTCCTTAGTCGTTTGCTTGCAAGCTTATGATGTGTATTACCGAGAGGACCCAGAGATACCTCTCCGATACTCGGAGTGACAAATCCTAATCTTGATCTATGCAAACTCAACAAATACCTTCGGAGATACCTGTAGAGCATCTTTATAATCACCCAGTTACGTTGTGACGTTTGATAGCACACAAGGCATTCCTCCGGTATCCGGGATTTGCATAATCTCATAGTCGAAGGAAAATGTATTTGACATGAAGAAAGCAATAGCAATAAAACTAAATGATCATTATGCTAAGCTAACGGATGGGTCTTGTCCATCACATTATTCTCCTAATGATGTGATCCCGTTATCAAATGACAACTCATGTCCATGGTTAGGAAACCATAACCATCTTTGATCAACGAGCTAGTCAAGTAGAGGCTCGCTAGGGACATGGTGTTTGTTTATGTATTCACACATGTATTTAGGTTTCCGATCAATACAATTCTATCATGAATTATAAGCCTTTATCATGAATAAGGAAATATAAAATAACAACTTTATTATTGCCTCTAGGGCATATTTCCTTCAGTCTCCCACTTGCACTAGAGTCAATAATCTAGTTCACGTCGCCATGTGATTAACACCAATAGTTCACATCACCATGTGACCAACACCCAAAGGGTTTATTAGAGTCAATAATCTAGTTCACATCACCATGTGATTAACACCCAAAGAGTACTAAGGTGTGATCATGTTTTGCTTGTGAGAGAGGTTTAGTCAACGGGTCTGCCACATTCAGATCCGTATGTATTTTGCAAATTTCTATGTCTACAATGCTCTACATGGTGCTACTCTAGCTAATTGCTCCTACTTTCAATACGTTATCCAGATTGAGACTCAGAGTCATCTAGATCAGTGTCAAAGCTTGCATCGATGTAACTCTTTACGATGAACTCTTTATCACCTCCATAACCAAGAAACATTTCCTTAGTCCTCTTTAAGGCACCTTAGGATAATTTTGACCGCTGTCCAGTGGTCCACTCCTAGATCACTCTTGTACCCTCTTGCCAAACTTATTGGCAAGGCACACAACAGGTCTGGTACACAGCATGGCATACTTTATAGAACCTATGGCTGAGGCATAGGGAATGACTTTCATTCTCTCTCTATCTTTGGCCGTGGTCGGGCTTTGCGTCTTACTCAACTTCACACCTTGTAACACAGGCAAGAACCCTTTCTTTGACTGGTCCATTTTGAACTTCTTCAAAAATTTATCAATGTATGTGCTTTGTGAAAGTCCTATTAAGCGTCTTGATCTATCTCTATAGATCTTGATGCCCAATATATAAGCAGCTTCACCGAGGTCTTTCATTGAAAAATTCTTATTCAAGTATCCTTTTATGCTATACAGAAATTCTATATCATTTCCAATCAATAAGATGTCATCCACATATAATATCAGAAATGCTACAGAGCTCCCACTCACTTTCTTGTAAATACAGACTTCACCATAAGTCTGTATAAAACCATATGCTTTGATCACCTCATCAAAGCGTATATTCCAACTCCGAGATGCTTGCACCAGTCCATAGATGGATCGCTGGAGCTTGCACACTTTGTTAGCACCTTTAGGATCGACTAAACCTTCTGGTTGCATCATATACAACTCTTCTTTAAGAAATTCATTAAGGAATGCAGTTTTGACGTCCATTTGCCAGATTTCATAATCATAAAATGCGGCAATTGCTAACATGATTCGGACGGACTTAAGCATTGCTACGGGTGAGAAAGTCTCATCATAGTCAACCCCTTGAACTTGTCAAAAACCTTTTGCGACAAGTCGAGCTTTGTAGATGGTGACATTACCATCAGCGTCTGTCTTCTTCTTGAAGATCCATTTATTCTCAATGGCTTGCTGATCATCGGGCAAGTCCACCAAAGTCCACACTTTGTTCTCATACATGGATCCTATCTCAGATTTCATGGCCTCAAGCCATCTGTCGAAATCTGGGCTCATCATAGCTTCTTCATAGTTCATAGGTTCGCCTTGGTCTAGTAACATGACTTCCAGAACAGGATTACCGTACCACTCTGGTGTGGATCGTGCTCTGGTTGACCTACGAGGTTCAGTAGCAACTTGGTCTGAAGTTTCACGATCATTATCATTTGCTTCCTCTCTAGTTGGTGTAGGCATCACGGGAACGGATTTCTCTGATGTGCTACTTTCCAATTCAAGAGAAGGTACAATTACCTCATCAAGTTCTACTTTCCTCCCACTCACTTCTTTCGAGAGAAACTCCTTCTCTAGAAAGGTTCCATTCTTGGCAACAAAGATCTTGCCTTCGGATCTATGGTAGAAGGTGTACCCAATTGTTTCCTTAGGGTATCCTATGAAGACGCACTTCTCCGATTTGGGTTCGAGCTTATCAGGCTGAAGCCTTTTGACATAAGTGTCACAACCCCAAACTTTAAGAAACGATAGCTTAGGTTTCTTGCCAAACCATAGTTCATACGGTGTCGTCTCAACGAATTTAGACGGTACCCCATTTAACGTGAATGCAGCTGTCTCTAATGCATAACCCCAAAATGATAGTGGTAAATCGGTAAGAGACATCATAGAATGCACCATATCCAATAAAGTACGGTTACGACATTCGGACACACCATTACGCAGTGGTGTTCCAGGTGGCGTGAGTTGTGAAACTATTCCACATTGTTTTTAAATGAAGGCCAAACTCGTAACTCAAATATTCACCTTCGCGATCAGATCGTAGAAAATTTATTTTCTTGTTGATGATTCTCAACTTCACTCTGAAATTCTTTGAACTTTTCAAATGTTTCAGACTTGTGTTTCATCAAGTAGATATACCTATATCTACTCAAATCATCAGTGAAGGTGAGAAAATAACGATACCCGCCGCGTGCTTCAACACTCATTGGACCGCATACATCAGTATGTATTATTTTCAATAAGTCATTAGCTCGCTCCATTGTTCCGGAGAACAGAGTTTTAGTCATCTTGCCCATGAGGCATGGTTTGCAAGTATCAAATGATTCATAATCAAGTGATTCCAATAGTCCATCTGTATGGAGTTTCTTCATGCGTTTTACACCAATATGACCTAAACGGCAGTGCCACAAATATGTTGCACTATCATTACCCACTTTGCATCTTTTGGCATCAATATTATGAATATATGTATCACTATGATCGAGATTCAATAAACCATTTACATTGGGTGTATGACCATAGAAGGTTTTATTCATGTAAACAGAACAACAATTATTCTCTGACTTAAATGAATAACCGTATCGCAATAAACATGATCCAATCATATTCATGCTCAATGCAAACACCAAATAACATTTATTTTAGGTCCAACACTAATCCCGAAGGTAGAGGGAGTGTGCGATGGTGATCTTATCAACCTTGGAATCACTTCCAACACACATCGTCACCTCGCCATTAACTAGTCTCTGTTCATTTTGCAACTCCTGTTTCGAGTTACTAATCTTAGCAACTGAACTGGTATCAAATACCCAGGGGCTACTATGAACACTAGTAAAGTACACATCAATAACATGTATATCAAATATACCTTTGTTCACTTTGCCATCCTTCTTATCCGCCAAGTATTTGGGGCAGTTCCGCTTCCAGTGACCATTTCCTTTGCAGTAGAAGCACTCAGTTTCAGGCTTGGGTCTAGCTTTGGGTTTCTTCATGGGAGCGGCATGTTTGCCATTCTTCTTGAAGTTCCCTTTCTTTTCCCTTTTGCCCTTTTCCTTGAAACTAGTGGTCTTGTTAACCATCAACACTTGATGCTCTTTCTTGATTTCTACCTTCATCGATTTCAGCATCGCGAAGAGCTCGGGAATCGTTTTCGTCATCCCTTGCATATTATAGTTCATCACAAAGTTCTAGTAGCTTGGTGATAGTGACTAGAGAACTCTGTCAATCACTATCTTATCTAGAAGATTAACTCCCACTTGATTCAAGTGATTGTAGTACCCAGACATTCTGAGCACATGCTCACTAGCTGAGCTATTCTCCTCCATCTTGTAGGCAAAGTATTTGTCAGAGGTCTCATACTTCTTAACACGGGCATGAGTCTGAAATACCAATTTCAGTTCTTGGAACATCTCATATGCTTCGTGGCGTTCAAAACATTTTTGAAGTCCCGGTTCTAAGCCGAAAAGCATGGCGCACTAAACTATTAAGTAGTCATCATACCGAGCTTGCCAAACGTTCATAACATCTGCATCTGCTCCTGCAATAGGTTTGTCACCTAGCGGTGCATCAAGGACATAATTTTTCTGTGCAGCAATGAGGATAATCCTCAGATCATGGACCCAGTTGTGACGACCCCGGCTTAATCGTGCACTAATCATACACGCAAATGCACACGATCAAGCCTAAGGACTCACTTGAAGATATCACAACACAACTCTAAAACATAAACAAAATCGTACAAGCATTTATTACAAGCCAGGGCCTCGAGGGCTCGAATACAAAGCTTGATGACAACAAGAATTAGCGGAAGCGTTAGATATCTGCGTACAGATATAAAACGGAAAACAGAGAAGCCTTTAGAAAGGCGGGACAAAAATAAAACACTACGATCGAAAGGCGCAGGCCTCCTGCCTGGGACCCTCCGTTCCTACTCCTGGACGTCGGCCACCTTGCAGAAGGATCCACCCTCAGGGAAGTAGTGGAAGTCGTCGGCGGGGCAGCTGTCTCAGGGGCTCCGTCAGCTGGTTGCATCAAATGAAAATGGGGGAAAAAGAAAGTAAAGCAACCGTGAGTACTCATCCGAAGTACTCAGCAAGCCAAGGATCTACACTACATATGCAACATTATCAAAGGGAGGCTGTATATGTGGACTGGGCTGTAGAAAGGCCAGAATAGAGGGGAAAAACCTAGTCCTAGCAAAGACTAGCATCTTCAGCATCTTCATCGGTCTTGCAGCATTAGAAGAGTGCAGATCAGCATAATGTAAAGTAGTAACAGTATCAAGTAACAGTCTTGCCCAGAGATCCTTCCTCGACTCCCTGCGAGAAAGCGATCCCAGAGCCACATATCCAGGTATCATCTCAAGTTCTAGCTGTATCGATCGGGATACAACTCCGAGTGTCCTTTACCGTAGGACCGGCTATCGATAGATGTGTTCTTCCCTGCAGGGGTGCACCGACTTACCCGCCACGCTCGCTTAACTCCGGCCGGACACACTTTCCTGGGTCATGCCCGGCCTCGGCCAAATGATACATCGCAACTCTACCTAGAGCTCAGCAGAGAGGTCCCCATCGGTGTATATCCTAAGCGCTCAGGGGTCTTGGGCCATCGCCCTGTGCACTCCGGGTCGTTGCGCGCAGGGTGGATACCAGCGCCTCGGCGCGATCCGACCGTGCCGCCATGCTGAACTGGACGTCTGACAGAGCCTTCGGCTGATGCTACGATGCAGAGTGCCCATAACTCTTCACACGTGATGGTTAGTGCTATCCGACCAGAGACCGGCTCGGATCATATATCCAAATCGTTAGTGGACTAGTGGCTTGCGGTAACGAGTAGAGACTCACGATCGATGTGACCCCGTCGCCCCGTCTCGAGGACTTGCTGCAAGGGCTAAGAATGCCCGGCCGCGCCTCGTAGCATAACTCACGGGTAACTATCCATCATTCGCGGGTACCCCTCAGGGTCGACCCGCCTTTTCAAGTATTAGTATCAACAGTAATACAAGGCATCCGTGTGGTCACCATATCAAGGGGAATCCGAGGCATCACCCTCGTTGGACTCCCACCTGATGTAACATCAAGATGGACGTAGGAGGCATCACCCTCGAGGTCCACACGTGGGGTGTTGCACGACTACGTCGTTATCGGGGGTGGTGTAGGAGGAATCACCCTCGTTTACCACGACCGGTTAACTAACCTACAAGGTTATCATCAGAAGTGCTAACGAGGTACCACCCTCGGCACTCGATGGTAACCCAGTAGTGTCGAGCAACTAAGGGGAAAGTGAGGTGCGGTGCCGGGGTCTGGTCTTCGATCCCGTTGATCGGGTCTTCTGAGAATCCAGCAGGGCAGTCGGGATAAGTGGGGGTCACTGATGGGGCTCTACCCAGTCTATTCTAAATAGTTTAGGATAACAGTAAGGTATCAACAGCAGGTTACAATAAATAGGCTATGCAGCAGATATAGGATAACAGTAACAGTAGCAAATTCTAATGCAAGCATGAGAAAATAGAGTAGGCAATATCGGGATGATCAAAGGGGGGGCTTGCCTAGTTGCTCGGCGGCAAAGGCAAGGTCGTCGGTGGTGTAGCCAATCACCGGAGCTGCGTCGGTCTCGGAGACTACGTCGGTACCGAGAACTAACGAGAGAGAAGAAGGGGAAGAACAGTAAATACAAAGCAACAGGTGCATGACATGTCAACAAGCAGAGCTAGCGGTGTTCTATCGCAGGGCTAGGTAATACCGGCGAAAGAGAAAAACATCCGGGAAAGTATTCCTGGTGTCCGGCATTTCGGAGAGACGAAAAGAGGGGAACGGTTGCACGTTCGCTATGTTAGGGATGTGTGGCGGACGAACGGACCGCGTATTTGGATTCGTCTCGTCGTTCTGAGCAAGTTCCATGTAGAAAGTTTTTCCATCCGAGCTACGGAATATTTTCTATGATTTTCTAAAGATTTTAACATTTTCTGGAATTTCTGGAATTAGATTAATTCGAAAAATGCACAGGAAAACACTGGGTGCACCCGGTGCACTGCACCCAGAGTGCACCAGAGAGGCTGACGGTGGGGCCCAAGTCAACAGTCAACTGCTGACTGGGCCGGACCTTATCCATTGTAACAGTGGTTGGGTCCCACCTGTCATAGGCTGCGGGCTAATTCAGTTCTTAAACTTTAAACATGGGCTTAATTAAGGGGTGGGTCCCATATGTCAGTGTCACGCTGGTTATTTTAATTAGCACTTATTTAATCTAGTGTTAGTTATTGCGTGGGACCCGCCTGTCAAAGTGTGTTTAGGGGGTGGCTGTTAGTGGCTAATCCCGTGGGGTCCACCTGTCGGTGGCCCACGCCGGAGTTCAACGCGGCGGCGCACGCTGGGGATCTCCGGCGACCACCCGATACGGCGGCGACGCACGGGATCGCCACACAGGCGACCAAATCATGCGGGGAGAGCTCCGTTCGATCGAGCGCAGAGCCGCACATCGGAAGGGGCGAGCGGCACGAGCTAGGGGTGACTGGAATTATGCAGGCGATGGCGTGCAGCGGCGGCCGGAGCTCGAGGCCAAGGCAGCGGCGGCCAGCGGTACTCAACAGAGCGATAGAGAGAGGAGATCCAAGCGGAGCTCAGCGGGGGAGCTCACGGAGGCTCGTCGGTCGGCTTAGGAGCAACGGAGGTGCGGGGACTGCTGAAGAAGTCCGGCGACCGAGACGGTGGGAAGGGGCTCGATTTGGTTGCTGCGGGGGCGCCCGGCTCGAAGGAATCACAGGGGCCGACGTGGCAGAGGTGTGCGGAGCTCCCGGACAACTCCACGGTGCTCGGGGAAGCTGCTGGCCACGGCGGCTGCGGCGGTGCCCACGGTGGCGCTCGGTTCCGATTCAGAGCGAGAGGGAGACGAGGGAGGGGCGATGGGGAGCGAGGAGGAGTGAGGAAGAGTGAGCAAGGGGGTTCCAAGGGGGAGGAACGGAGCAGTCCTTATCCCCTCGCCCCACCGCGCTCGTCGCGGTGGCGTGCTGCAATCGGTGGAGGCGCGTCGTCCATGGAGAAGGCGACACGAAGGAGGAACTAGGTAAGGTGGGCTGGGCCGGCCACTGCTGCACGGCCCAGGGAACAGGTAAGTGGCCTTCTCCCCTTTCTTTCTTTTATCTCATTTCTGTTTCTGTTTCTTTTATTTTTTTATTTTACAGAGAGGGGAAAAGAATTGTTTGGGCATCCTATTAGCTTAGGAAAAATATGGGAAGTGTCCCACTAATTCCCTGATATTTTTAGGCAGTGCCACAAAAAGTTTGGGAATCTTTGGAACTCTTTTGAATTTTCCCAAAAATGGAATAGAATTTTAAAGGGGCTGTTTGTTTCTATTTGAGGTTGTTAGGGATACTAAAATAATCCATTTAATGTTGGTTATAATTTTATAATTGCCTCTGGAATGTTTGCTAATCAATGAACATTTTTCCAACAGTGTTTGAACAACTTCATATTTCACTTTTGAATTTTGAGTTGATTTTCAGAATAGCATTTGAATTGATTATTTCACCAAAGTGATTAGGCACTGCAAATGGAGATGACTTGGCATTATTAGCAGTTGATCACAGTGGCTTTTACACAGGGGTGTTACACCAGTCCACATCATTCCTACTATCATCTTTCAACTTAGTTTTCTCTAGGAACATATCAAAAATAGGGGAGCTATATCGCGAGCTATTGATCTATAACATAATTTGCAAAAAATATCAGGACTAAGTTCATGATAAATTAAGTTCAATTAATCAAATTACTAATGAACTCCCACTTAAATAAACATCCCTCAAGTCATCTAAGTGATACGTGATCCAAATCAACTAACCCATGTCCGATCATCACGTGAGATGGGGTAGTCATCAATGGTGAACATCTCCATGTTGATCATATCTACTATATGATTCACATTCGATCTTTCGATCTCCAGTGTTCCGAGGCCATGTCTGTACATGCTAGGCTTGTCAAGTTTAACCCAAGTATTCTGCATGTGCAAAACTGTCTTACACCCATTGTATGTGAACATAGAGTCTATCACACCCGATCATCACGTGGTGTCTCAACACGACGAACTGTAGCAACGGTGCATACTCAGGGAGAACATTTTTACCTTGAAATTTAGTTAAGGGATCATCTTATAATGCTACCGCCGTACTAAGCAAAATAAGATGCATAAAAGATAAACATCATTAGCAATCAAAATATGTGACATGATATGGCCATCATCATTTCGTGCTTTTGATCTCCATCTCCAAAGCATCGTCATGATCTCCATCGTCACCGGCTTGATACTTTGATCTCCATCGTAGCGTCATTGCATCGAGGTCGTCACGCCAACTATTGCTCATCGAACTCACCGATTCTCATGCTCAACTTAAAGCTTCTTATTCAAAAGAGCTTGCCAAGTTGCCTTCTCCTCTTGTTGTTAATAATGATGCTTGTGCTACTAACTCTACTTCTTGTGAAGCATCCATTTTGAAGGAGAATGTTGAGCTATGAGCTCAACTTGAGTTGCTATCTAGCAATTTTGGGAAATTGGAAGAAAATCATGTAAAGCTCACAAGCTCTCATGATGATCTTCTAGTATCCCACAATGTGCTAAAGATAGCTCATGAGGCTATGATTACTAAGGTAACATCTAGTGAGTCTCATGTGGATACTAGCACTACTTCAAGTCAAAATGCTATATTGCCATGTGCTAGTCCTTGTAATTCATCCACTCATTACATTGGTACATCTTGTGATGAATTACTTTCCTTGCCTTGTTGCTCTAACGTTGAAGCTTATACTTCCTCTAGTACTTTTGTTGAGACTAACCATGTAGAGGAAATCAAAGAGCTCAAGGCCCAAGTCACTTCTTTAAAGAAAGACTTGGAAAAGTGTCATGAAGGGAAGGTCACACTCAACAATATCTTGAGTGTGCAAAAATCCCCCAATGACAAAGGTGGACTTGGATTCAACTCCAATAAGAAGAAGAAGTCCAAGATCAACAAGAAGAAGGGCCAAGAACAAGTCAAGAATTCGGCCAAGATTGTTTGCTTCAAGTGCAAAATTGAAGGGCACCATGTTAGATCTTGCCCATTGAAGAAGAAGGCCATTAGTGACAAGCAACAAGGGAAGCAGCCACAAGTTCATTCTCATGCTCAACCTCAAGTTGAAGAAAGGCCTCTTCCCAAGAAGACTCAAGCTAATGCTTCTCATGTTGAGAAATCAAGTGAGAAGAAAGTGAAGAGTAGACGTTGCTACCTATGTCGTGAGAAAGGTCACGTCACTTCTTCATGCACGAATGGTATCTTATCCAACCCAATTATTATTGATGATATATATTCTCTTGGGAAGGATAAGATTGGCAATGTGTTTGCCAAGTTTGTTGGTACTCAAAGTGGTGTCAATAAAAGAACCATTTGGGTTGCCAAACCTATTGTGACTAACCTCTTAGGACCCAACTTGGTTGGGGACCAACAAGCTCAAACTTGACCAATAGGTGTTGTTGGAGGGCATTGGAGACTTGGCTACATTATGAAGAATTAAGGGATCTTCATCATTCTTATTGTCTGAAGCCAAGTCATTTGGATTATCAAGTTTCTATCTTCATCCAATGTTCCTCCTTGCGGTAACTCATGCTTAAATTGTTTACATTGAAAGTTGCTTGCCCCTTTTGCATATTTTGGTTTTGTACCATGCATGTGTTTGTATGTGTTGTGCCTCCAATTTGCTTATCTTGAGAAATCAAGTATGTGTATGTTGGTCTGCACATCATGTACATGTGTGTCGTGCGTTGAGCCTTTGTTCATCATGTTTGTATCGTAGTTGGCTCTTGTGAGAGATTAATGGAACATCCCATTTTGGGGGAGTGATGTGCTTTGTGCACTTCACAATCCTATAAAATGTGTGTACATGAGGAATACCACCAAGTATTGATATTTCAAGATTATCTAGTCTCTATGTGGTATGAATTCTCATGAGAAATTCAAATTCTAAATATTCCATTAATTATCTCGTGCATTTCATTTGCCTCTTGTTAAGTTTTATTTGGTATCACATTATGGGGGAGTAATATGCTATGTGCATATTACAAGCCTAGAAAATGTGTACATTTGAGATATTGTCACTTAGAGTTGATATTATTAATTATCTTGTTCCTAGGTGACATGTTAGCTCTACAAGTTGCAATTTGCTTGTGTTTGTTGTGAAGATGATATTGGATATCCTTGTTATCTACCACCGGGAATTATTTCCAAATACTTCTTGTCTTTTGACAATTGGTACTCATTTATGTGTGGTAGAATTTATTGATCATCTTTACATTGGCTTTTGTTTTTATTTGCCTTATCTCTTGCCAAGGATTGTGTCAACTCCCGTTGTCTTCCATACCACTTGTGGATCTTGTTAATTTCTTGTTCTTGTCTAGTGTTTTCTAGATATAGTGAAAGTGGTGATCCCACCTTGTGCATTTTGTATTCAAATGCAAATTCTCTATAATGCACAACTCGTGGGGGAGCTATCCTATTTTCTTTAGAACACTCTTCTTGTGATCCTTATCAAGTGTGTTTTGGTGGAAGGCAAGCCGTTTCTTTTTGGTACTTTGTGCCATCATGAAAATTTGTAGAGGGCATGGTTTGTTTGGAACCATCCTCTCTTTAGGGAGTTCGATATCCTTCTTTTTGCGTGTTTCAATGGATATCTCATTCCTTGATGTATCTTTAATGATATCTTCCAAGTGATGATTTCTCCATTTGGTATCCTTTTTCACTTGGCATTTCTTTTTCATTTGGTATCGGTTCTTGAAAGTTTTGAGCATGCATATTTACTTCATGTATTTTCTTTGGCATGCTTTCTTTCTTTGACCCAATATATAAGGGAAACTCCACCTAGTCTCAATTTGGATGAGATGTGCATGAAATTCATTTTCATATATCTATATGCACATATTTATGTGGAGTTTGTCCTATGTATTGGTGTTTCTAACTATTTGGTCCCAATGAGTTTGGGTACCGTTTAGATTGTGTTGTTCTTCTAGGAACATTTGGAGATGCATTGGATGCTCGGCTCACTCACAAGGAAGGTGTTGTCACCATGTGCTTATTGGAGTCAAGCTAGGATGATCAATGAACTACTATCTACCTTCAATTGGTATCTACTACATCCTTCCAATGGTATCTCGGTAACAAGTATCATCATCTACTTCATGCACACATTTCTTGCATCAACCTTGTGTAGGTTGTATCATGGCATGTAATTCATTCTTTCTTGTGATACTTGTTTCCTTTCTCAAAGCATCCCAACAATGATCTCTTGTTGCTAGTTGTGATGTCTTTGATGCTTGTGTGGTTGGACTTCATTTATATACAATAATACCATATCTAGCCAAGTGCTATGCTTTCAAGCAAATATCTTATTGGTATATTTATGACTTCCTTGTGGATATCTTGTTCTTTCCTTTTTGTAACTATTTCGTGTGTACATCCTTCTTTGTGGATTGATATCATCATGATCTTCATCTACCTAGAATCTTATACACTTGAGAGAAGTTGCATATCTAGTTGATATCCCTTTCTTTCACGTCCACCGTTTCTTTCTCATGTTATTTCTTTGGTGGCTCCGTGAAAGTGTGTGCCTTGAGTGCGGGTCATATCTCGTTGCATCTTGATGCACTCTTGTGTGGTGAAGATCATTTTCCTCATGCTTGTCTTGACGAGGCTTTTTGCCATCTTAATTGGTATCCCTCGTCTTGATGAGGCTTTCACTTTCTATCTTCACCATGGGTTGTCACAAGCTTGGTTGTTATTTCGCTTTTTAGTAAGCTTGTGTATCCATTTTCTTGTTGTGTGTGTGTGGGAAGGACATGCCTTGCACCTTGTATCACATTTATCCAAGACTATGTTGATGCTTAATGCTCATCCTTATATTAGTCTTCTCAAGTGCTTTGCCATGACTCACACACATCGGTTTTGGTTGAGCCTATTCTTAAGTTGCCTCCTTTACATGTTGCTCAACCATGTGTTCGTTGCAAGTGCTAGGCTTTGTTTCCTATATGCTCACTTGCACTTGTTGTAAGTTTCTATTGATTTTGGGGGAGCTATGATCCTATTTTGTGCACTTTGTATCCAAATACAAAAATTCTTACTTGTGAACAAATCATGGGGAGCTTCTCTAGTGTCTTTAGAACACTCCTTTGCTCATATCATAATATCCTTTATTCATGTGGCTCATAGGATCTTTGGTCTAGTTGGTTCAATTGATATCCGTTGATTGCTTGCTTCAATTGGTATCTTTTGATTGCGTGATTGCTCGTGTCTCTCTTTGTTATGTCTTTGTGGCATATCATTCTTTAGCAATCTTTGTGCCTCAATATAGCTTGTCTTCCTCCAAGTTTTTACCTTTGGATATGTGTATGGCATTCCACTCTCTTGTTGAGAAATACACAATTTATGGAGGAACACTTTTTATATTGGCCTTCTAAGCTTTTCGCCCATTTTGGCAATCGATGCCAATGGGGGAGAAGTTTCAGAGAGTTTTGTGGAGAAGTTTTCAGAGTTTCTCCTTGCTTTGATTTTGTTCCTAAGCATTTGCATCTCATACTCATGCATCATTGGTTGTTGCATTGCATGGTGATGCATAATTCCTTATACAAACTCTCTTGAAAGTGATTGCCATCAATTACCAAAATGGGGGAGATTGAAAGAACATGCGGTGCCCCCATGTTTGGTTTTGGTAATTGATGACAATCTCTATGGACTAATGGTTGCCTTGAGTTATATTTGAAGGATTTGTCCATAGGCTTTTCTTGGAGTCCATTTGTTGGTTTCAAGGAGAGTTTGTGATGACCAAGATGCTATTCAAGGAAATACCTAAAGATTGGTCATGTGAGAGGTTGATCAAGACTAAGTCAAAGAGTGAATCAAGTTGATCAACACACAAAGCATAGAAGATGTACCGAGGGGGACCAAGCGATCCCATGGTATGGTAAGCATTGTCAATTACGCTTTGTGTACTAACCAATGGTCTTCGTTAGAGTTCTTTGTGGGGTTAGGTTGCGGTGTGCAAGTTCAAGTGGATCATCACGAAGAGATCACATGCTTGAAGCTTGCCGTCCATTGTGGTGGCAATGGACTTGTGAAGATGAGCCAAAGAGTGGATCACCCATAGTGGAGTATGGGGGAGCAATCAACTAGTCTTCACCGAGTCAACGGAATCAAGAAAGGTGGTCCAACTTGAGGAAGTCAAGATCGTCATCATCTAGCTCAAGTGGACTTTGTGCTAGGCAAAGGTTTGCCCTTGATAGGTTTTCTCTTTTACCGGTCTCATGGTGGTAGTTGGGAGACCGGGTTATAGGATCGATTGCCGTACTATCAAGGGGGGCTCTCGTTGAGTAGCTTGATCGTATCGTTCATAGAGAGCTCAAACCATTGCATCCTTGCATCATCTTTTTTGGTTCTTGTTTGGTTCTTCTCCTTGTGAGATTTGGAGCTTATGGTCATTTTCATGACTAGCTCGGGTTCATCGAAAACGGAGTTCTCATGCATCTTCTATGATGTTTTTGATGTTGGAGGTTATGCCGGTTCTTCTTTGTTGGGGGTTTCACTCCTCTATAAGCTAGGCATACCTCCCCTGCCTCTTCTTACTATAACCTTGAGTTTGCTCAATTCGGAGCTCATTTGCAGAAGTTATGGCAGTTCTGGTTTTATTGTATCCTTCTATTGTCTTTAGCTGCAAAATGAAGGCCTCCAAGTGCTATAGTTCTGTGGCGTGCGGAAGTACTGCTCAACGGAGCAGTAGTACCGGCCAGGGAAGCGGTAGTACCGCGCTATGCGGTAGTACCGCTCCTCAGGTGCGGTAGTACCGTGACCTCTAGCCCAGAACACTGGCATGCGCGGAAGTAGGAGCGGAAGTAATTTTTTACATCCGCGCCCTATGCGATAGTACCGCTCTCAGTGTGCGGTAGTACCGTGCTGGATTTTTGCACTGACCGAGAATCAGCGGAAGTAGCCACGGATGTATTTTTATTAGTCCGTGCCTTCCCAGCCTAGTCGAACCCTGCCTTGCGGTAGTACCTCAAGGGCGCGCGGTAGTACCGCTCCGGCGGTTCTACCGCTCGTTGTTTTAACACAACAGGGCCTCGTCTAGTCTCTGCCGCAGGAGCGGTAGTACCGCAAGGCCTTGCGGTAGTACCGCGGCTTGTGCGGTAGTACCGCATATCGCGGGCTGAATAAGTGGGTAACGGTTGGATTTTTCCCCACCTATAAAAGGGGGTCTTCTTCCCCAATGGATCTTATCCTTTTGAGCTCGTGTTCTTCCCCCATTGTTGACCTTCTTCGAGCTTGCTATCTCTCAATCCCTCCATGGATTCTTGCTAGTTTTTGGGGGAAAAGAGAGAGGGGATCTAGATCCACATTTCCACCAATCACTTTCTCCTCTATGTGAGGGGAACCCCTTGGATCTAGATCTTGGAGTTCTTGGTGTTCTCCTTCTTGTTCTTCCTCTCATTTTCCTCCCTAGCATTAGTTGCTTTGGTGGGATTTGGGAGAGAAGGACTTGGGCACTCCGTGTGCCCTTGCCATTGCATTTGGTGCATCGGTTTGAGTTCTCCACGGTGATACGTGGAAGTTACAAGTTGAGAAGCTTATTACTCTTGGGTGCTTGGTACCATTGAGCTCGTTCCTCTTGGGTGCTTGGGCGCCCTAGACGGTTGGTGGTGTTCGGAGCTCAATCATTGTGGTGTAAAGCTCCGGGCAAGCGTCGGGGTCTCCTATTAGGTTGTGGAGATCACCCCGAGCAATTTGACGGCTTCGGTGACCGCCCCCAAGGGTTGCCATTTGTACGGGTTCGGTGACCGCCCTCAAGGGTCCCTTAGTGGAATCACGGCATCTTGCATTGTGCGAGGGCGTGAGGAGATTACGGTTGCCCTAGTGGCTTCTTGGGGAGCATTGTGCCTCCACACCGCTCCAAACAGAGATTAGCATCCGCAAGGGTGTGAACTTCGGGATACATCATCGTCTCCGCATGCCTCGGCTATCTCTTAACCAAGCCCTTTACTTATGCACTTTACTTTGTGATAGCCATATTGTTTCTTGTCATATATCTTGCTATCACTTAGTTGTTTATCTTGCTTAGCATAAGTTGTTGGTGCACATAGGTGAGCCTAGTTGTTGTAGGTTTTGTGCTTGACAAATTAACCGCTAGGTTTATTCCGCATTTGTTTAAGCCTAAACCGTAATTATTTTAAAGCGCCTATTCACCCCCCCTCTAGGCGACATCCTCGATCTTTCAGCAGGGCTTCGCCTAAGCACTACGAAAATATGACCGGGGGTGTAAACGGTGGGGGGGGGGGGGGGGCGCTGCACACGGCTAGGCAATTGTCTGGGGTGTGCTAGGCGCCCCCCTGCTCATATATATAGGTGGAAGGGAGAGGGGAGAGGCCAAGGGGCGCCCCAAGTAGGTCTGAATCCTACTTGGGCTCCTGCCCTTGGCCGTCCCCCCTGCCATGTTTGTCGGAGAGGGAAGTAAAGAGGGGGGGAGAGGGAAGGAAGTGGGAATCCTAATCCACACTTACCTTTCCCTTCTCCCCTTTCCTTCTCCTCCTTAGGCAGGCCCATATGGGAGGCGCACCAGCCCCTTGTGGCTGGTGCGTTTCCCCTCTTGGCCCATAAGGCCCATATCTTTTGTCGGGGGTGCCCGGAACCCCTTCCGGTGACCCGATAAGTACCCGGTACCCTCCGAAACACTTCCGGTATCCGAATACCATCGTCCTATATATCAATCTTTACCTCTCGACCATTTCGAGACTCCTCGTCATGTCCGTGATCTCATCCGAGTCTCCGAACAACATTCGGTCACCAAATCACATAACTCATATAATACTATATCGTCATCGAACGTTAAGCGTGCGGACCCTACGAGTTCGAGAACTATGTAGACATGACTGAGACACCTCTCCGGTCAATAACCAATAGCGGAACCTGGATGCCCATATTGGCTCCTACATATTCTACGAAGATCTTTATCGATCGAACCGTTATGACAACATACGTAATTCCCTTTGTCCATCGGTATGTTACTTGCCCGAGATTCGATTGTCGGTATCTTCGTACCTAGTTCAATCTCATTACCGGCAAGTCTCTTTACTCGTTCCGTAATACATCACCTCGTGACTAACTCCTTAGTCGTTTGCTTGCAAGCTTATGATGTGTATTACCGAGAGGGCTCAGAGATACCTCTCTGATACTCGGAGTGACAAATCCTAATCTCGATCTATGCCAACTCAATAAATACCTTCGGAGATACTTATAGAGCATCTTTATAATCACCCAGTTATGTTGTGACCACTACAAGAAATCTGTTAATCCGTGACGGATTCCTGATGACGTCCTCGAAAACCATCATAGATAGAGCGCTGGTTCCTCTGCATCATCACGGAAATCGTCACAGAATAACAAGATGCGGACGACCACTTTAATGATTGCCCCTTTATGACGGACAATGAAAGACTGTCATGGAAACTGTCATGGACTGACCATTTGGACCTAGGCGGGCCATCACGGATGGCTCTTGCTGATGTGGCGTGTATCCGGTGTGATGCGTATTCTGAATCCTGATTGGTCAATATGCCCTTGTCGCGGATCGTGCATCACAGCCGTCCACTCCGTCAGATCGCACGGTAGGCACATGGTCCAACGGTGGTAGACCGCTGCCATCACCGCCACTCCCCACCCATCTTCCTTCTCCATCCTCCATCCTCCATCCCCACCCCATCCCCATCCCCCGATTCAGTCCTCTCCCTCTCCCTCGTCCGCCGCCACCACCGGCGACCTTGGTGCCCCCCTCGCCAACCGCCACCGCCTCCCACCCTCTCCCCCTCCCCTGCCCTCACCTTCTCTTCCTAAACTAGGCGCCCCCCAGATCGAGCAGGCCAAGGCGCTTCCCGATTTGCAGCGGTGCTTCCAGATCCACCGAGGAGCGCCGGATGTTGGCTCCTTCTTCACGTAGTTCTGCGCCAAGGTTGGCCTTCTCCTTCTCCTGTGCTCCATCGTGTCCATGGCGCTCACCCCGCACGGTACCACTTATCCCGTTCCCAATCCCACCCCTAAATTGATGTTGGATCTCCATGGCTGATTTGTTAGCCTACTGCTATAGTTGGTCGCAGGTGAGGCCTCCAATGCACGGACGGGTGGAGGATGGGCGTTTCCCTTCGCCAACCTCGCCGTTGAGCCACCCCACCGCGAGCTGCTCTTGCTCAGGTTGTTGCCCCTGCTCGCTCCATCCCTTGTTCTTTCTATTGATTGGTTGCTGCTGCATGATTGCTGCGCAAGTGCCAAACTTCTCTTGTGTTGGTGCTGCCGTGTGTGGATTTGTTTATAATGCTGATGTTGCTTGGCTAGTGTGGATGACTAGATGTGGGAGTGTGAATGTGTTCAAAGTATTAGAATATTTTCAAATAAACATAGCAAATAGTGCTCAAGTAATAATGTATGGGCTGAGTTTTGCACTGTAAAATGTAGCAGAAACATACAATTTTCAGTGTTTTTTGTCTGTAGAAATCTCAAATCTTTGTAACATAATACTTGCTGACCATTGGGTAAATGATTTGCCTTCCATTAACTAATCTTGCATTTTTCTAGAAAAGAAAACGATGATCTCTTGGTTGCAATTGTTCTCTGTGAGATAATAATACATCCACGTGTATGGGGATTCATTGGGCCTATAGCTCACTAGTTTGTGATTCCCTGTAATGTTTACCTCTGTTATCATGCTGGATCTGACTTTGTAGTCCGGTCCTTGACATATACTTCTTGTTCGAAGAATGAGTATTTTAAAATTTTAGTGTGTCTACATAACATCAGGACCTTGGAATATACTTCCTGTTGGAAGGATTAACATTTTGTATCCTGAACATTTGTTATTACATATGCTCTTTAGCTATATAACATCAAATCTGGACATGACTTTATAATGTTTATATTATATGACAAGTTAATTCTGTAGCTTCTGTATGGAAGCTCATTGCATAAATAATTTTAGAAAGATGTCTCGTTTGGTTAAAATGTGATGAACCAGCGTGGAATCGGCTCTGAACCTTTTATACATTTTTGTGAGGAATCTGTTCTTAATCTGTGCAACTTCAACACTGAAACTTTAATTGTATCGATTCAGTATCTTAACTACTAGGCCACCAGTCAGCGAGAGTGGATGTCCTGAACGCAGCGGCATCTGAACGCTACAATCTGACCACACGCTTCTATCATGATGATCTGCGCATTATGCATTGTTGGTCCAGCACTTAATCAAGATACAAGAGATAATACATGTCCAGGACGTACGGGTTCCTGTTTTGGCAGAGGAGGATGGTCCACGAAAAGTGTAAAAGTAAGAGATGGTCCACAAAAGCTCATCTCTCTCATGTGATGAAAAACGCGTACTAATCCTCCCAAAGCCAAAATTCACATGGTCCGTTGTTCTGCATGTCCAAAACAAATAAGCAAAACAGTTGTTGTCAAACAAAAATCTGTAGTCGCATGGCCAATGACATGTGCTTGTTAAATCAACAAGCTAGTTACTTACTGATTGATTTAGGCACTTGTAGAAATAGATGCCATGGAGCACAAAGTTGTATTGGTGCATGCTCGCTGGTAAAAAGAAATTATGTTATACACTGTCGCAATGGCGCGTAGCAGTGGTATCTCCGTTCATACTGTCAGAATTGCGAAGGCCCACATGTGGGGGAACGGTCGGCTTCGTACTGATATTTGGAGCATGAACTTCCTTTCTGTCAGGTTGTACTGTCAGCCTGTTCGCCCCTAATACATATATACACTCCAAAACGATGCCCTACACCCATATACTCTAACTAGCAGCCTACTCTGATCCGAATTGCAAAGGACTACGCGCCGTCGATGTCGTGCGTGCAGATGCCGCTGCGTCCAGCACTGCACTTCTCACCAGTCAGCTATGAATCTTTGTCTGTACAACATCAACACTGAAACTTTAATATTATTGATTCAGTATCTATAGAACACCAGCACTGTCGAGCATGCATATTTGTCTATAGAAATCTAAAATCATTGTAACATAATACTTGCTGACCATTGGGTAATTAACTACAGTCTTGTATTTTTCTAGAAAAGAAATATGATATCTTGCGTGCAAATGTTCTCTGTGAGATACTAATACATCCACGTGTATGGGTACTTAGGGGCTTGTAGCTCACTAATGTGTTTCCCTGTAATGTTTGCCTCTGCTATCATGCTTGATTCGGCTTCGTAGTCTGGTCCTTGACATATTCCTCTCGTTTGAAGAATTAGTATTTTAAAATTTAGCTTCTCTACATAAGTTAGTACTTTGGAATATACTTCCTGTGGGAGGATTAACTTTTTGTATCCTGAACATTTTTTATTGCAACTGCTGTTTAGCTATATAGCATCAAATGTGGACCTGAACTTTATAGTGTTTATATTATATTATTATAAGACAAGTTAATTGTGTAGCCTATCTACAGGAGCATATTGCATAGATAATTTTTGAAAGATGCCTTGTTTGGCTAAAATGTGACGAACTAGCGTGGAATCGGCTCTGAATCTTTTATACATTTTTGTGAGCAATTTGTTCTTAATATGTACAACATCAGCACTGAAACTTTAATAGTAACGATTTTAGTATCTTAGCTACTGGGCCACCAATCAACTATGAATAATTTTTTTACACTTTTGGGTTGTGTGATCTAATTCTGGTGAACATAGGTATAGCACTTTAGGATCTTAGTATCATTTATGTTTATCTTATCCGCTGTTGCATAATTAATATGTGTCCTGAACACATGGTTATTTTATAATGCATGTTTTTGGTATTATTTTCCAGGAGCTTGTTGAGCCGGAGTCTTGGAACAACCTTGGAATGTGAAGTGTGGAGCTGAGCCATAATTAAATGTGCCACCATCAGCACTCTGGAGTCGCGTCGTCAATGCGGAGAGATGAGACGTGGAGGATCTCCAACGAGTGTTGGGCGGAGCTAGAGTGGGGAGCTGTGGCGTTGGCTGCAAATGTCTTGTTTGTAATTTTAGTTTTTAGCGGGGTTTATTTTGCGACCTTGTGGGCTCAAAATGTAAATGGACCAAGACAAATTTGCAGTTAGTTTGGACAAAATATGTTCTAAAATGTACTAACTTGAATTAAAAATTTGTGGGTTAACCCTATTTGGGCTGATTACAACATGGGCCTGAACTTTATTTGCGTCAATTAAAACACGGGCCATACTGAAATTAGTGGGCCAAAATATGGAATTGGGTCGATAAACATATGGGCTGCCACATCGGATCCATGTTGGTTGCCACGTCAGATCATGATGTGTGGAATGGACTTTAGCACCGTTATCAGCCCGTTAGTTAAATACCAGGCCAGTTATCGATGGCGGTCAAAAACCGTCATGGATCTATGACGGTTCTAGCTATCCGTCAGGGAGTGCATGGTAGTCAAATTATGACGCGATATACATGACGGATCTCAAGTCCGTCATAGTTGTCCTTTCATGATGGTTTTGCACACTGCTATGACGGTTTGAATCTGTCATGGATTAACAGGTTTCTTGTAGTGGACGTTTGATAGCACACAAGGCATTCCTCTGGTATCCGGGAGTTGCATAATCTCATAGTCGAAGGAAAATGTATTTGACATGAAGAAAGCAATAGCAATAAAACTGAACGATCATTATGCTAAGCTAACGGATGGGTCTTGTCCATCACATCATTCTCCTAATGATGTGATCCCGTTATCAAATGACAACTCATGTCCATGGTTAGCAAACCATAACCATCTTTGATCAACGAGCTAGTCAAGTAGAGGCTCACTAGGGACACGGTGTTTGTTTATGTATTCACACATGTATTTAGGTTTCCGATCAATACAATTCTAGCATGAATAATAAACCTTTATCATGAATAAGGAAATATAAAATAACAACTTTATTATTGCCTCTAGGGCATATTTCCTTCAACTTCATCCCGCTGAACATTTTCTTCTTCGTGTCTAGAAATCTGCTTATCTTCCCACAGTAACCGGAACTAACTTTGATTCCAGTAAGGCACTTGAAGAATTGATCGATCTCAGCCAGACTTAAGGTGAAGCAAGAAGGGGGGCAATAATCCTCTTCCTTTACTTTTTTGACCTTCTTCTCGCCTCCGTCTCTGTCTCCTCTAACTTTTTACGGGGCGGCATGTGTAGATCTGCCCTGATTTTCAAATCTTGCAAGTCTTTTCTTGCCTTCGGCCCATCCTTGGTCTTATCCGGCATGTTCATCAGTGTCGCAAGCAAGCTCTCAAGGACATTTTTACAGATATGCATTTGATCAAGGCAATGAGGCGTGTCGAGTTTGTGCCAGTACTCCAAGTCCCAGAAAACAGACCTCGTCTTCCATACCTTCAGCAGCGGCTCCGGCACCTTTTTCATCGTCTTTCCCGGCGCGGGGCACTGTTCCCAGTTTTTCAAGAGCTCATCGATTTTGGCGCCACTCCGCTTATGTGGAGGTCCTCGATGCTCAGCCTCACCATTGAATAGATCTCCATGGTTTCTCCACGGGTCGTCCTTCTCAAGCCATCTTCGATGCCCCATGTACACGATTTTCCCAGACCCGCCATATTTCGTTGACGTTAGCTCCTGAGACGTCGTATCATCCATGCACCGCGTGCATCCGCAATATCCGTGGCACACCTGGCCTGCGACATATCCGTAACTGAGATAGTCGTGCACCGTCGTGATCAGCGCGGCTCTCATATTGAAATACTCGCCTTTACTGGCGTCCCATGTCTTGGCCGGTGTTTTCCATAACGTGTCTAACTCCTCTTGAAGTAGCCCCAGATACAGATTAATATTATTTCCCGGTTGTTTCGGCCCTTGAATCAGCATGCTCATGTGTATGTACTTCGACTTCATGCACACCCAGGGGGGATGTTGTACATCCAAACAAACACGGGCCATGTGCTATGGTTGGTGTTCTGGTTGCCAAACGGATTCATGCCATCGGTACACGCACCAAACACGATGTTCCTTGCATCACATGCGAAATATCGATATTCGCCGTTGAACGCTCTCCACTAGCTTGCATCCGCGAGGTGTCTCAGCTTCGGATCATCTCCATCGTCGGGCTTTGTCCTCTCCGCGTGCCAACGCATGAGCTTTGTTTCCTTGGGATCTACAAAATAACGTTGCAGACGGGGAGTGATCGGTAAGTACCATACAACTTTCTGGGGAGATTTCTTCCCGGCCTTCTTGTATCGAGAAGCATTGCACACCGGACAGCTGTTCTTTTCCGCGTGCTCCTTCCGATAAATTATGCAATCGTTGATGCATGCACGGTATCTAACGTGTGGCAGATCAACAGGGCACACGATCTTCTTGGCCTCATCCACACTAGTAGGACATAGATTCCCCACGGGAAGAACATCCTTTAGGTACTTGAGAAGCTCATCGAGGCTAGTGTCGGTCCATTTGTTTTTAGCCTTCGTCTTCAAAAGTTCGAGCGTGAAACTCAAGCGGGTCACCTCGGGATCGCAACCATCATACAATGGAGTGTTCGAGTCTACCACCAGTTGCTGCAGCTTGGCCTCCTCTCTAGAAACAGCTCTGTCAATACTCGTCTCCTTGCGAAGCAGTTCTTGAACATGAGGATCCCGCACGATTGAACTTAGTAGCGACGAAGTCTGCGGCATGGAGTCCATGTTTTCTCCGCCGCCATGTCCGGCCTCTTCTCCGCCGCCATGTCTGGCCCCTTCTCCGCCGCCATTATCGGTCATCTCTTCGTTTTGCCCCGTGTCGTCATTGCCTGCCCCGTCGGCGTCCTCATCATCATCATCATCTTCAATTATTGTGGCGCCCCCGGCTCAATCGTACACTAATCATACACGCAAACGTGTACGATCAAGCCCAGGGACTCACGGGAAGATATCACAACACAACTCTAAACACAAATAAACGGAGGTCCACAATATTACAGACCAGGGATCCGAAGATCCGAATACATAAGTCAGTCATACAAATAATATCTGGGTACAGACATAGTTAGACAAGTTCTGCCTTAAGAAGGCTAGCACAAACAGCGACACTAGATCGAAAGGCGTTGGTCTCCTGCCTGGGAGCCTCCGATCCTACTCCTGGTCAGCTGGCTCGATCCAGTAGTACGTGCCCTCTGGACCCGCCTGGTAGTAGGCTCCGGTGGTGGCGTCTGGCTCCTGGACTCCATCGTCTGGTGTATCATCAAGGTGGGGTATATGGGGGAAAAGAGAAAATAAAGCAACCGTGAGTACTCATCCGAAGTACTCAGCAAGCAAGGATCTATACTACATATGCAACATTATCAATGGAGAAAAGGCTGTATATGTGGACTGGGCTGCAGAAATGCCAGAATAGAGAGAAAGGCCTAGTCCTATCGAAGACTAGCATCTTCAAACATCTTCTCAAAGCCATCATCTTGCAGCAGTAGAAGAGAGTAGAATAGCATTTTATTTAGCAAACATGTTGAAGTACAGCTCAAAGATCCTTCCTCGACTCCCAGCGAGAAAGTAATCTCGAATCTTCAATTAAGTAACAAGTATCCAGTTTAAGTAGTAGATCGGGATACACAAACTGAGCGTCCTTTACCGTAGGACCGGCTATCGATAGAAGATTCATCCCTGCAGGGGTGCACTACTGTTACCCAACACGCTCGATCAACTCTGGCCGGACATACTTGCTGGGTAATGCCCGTCCTCGGAAGATCAACACGAAGCAGCGCTCTACCTAGGCTCAGCAGAGAGGTCAGCACGCCGGACTAACCTATGCACCCAGGGGTCTCGGGCCATCGCCCTGGGCACCCTGCGCGTTGCGTGGCTGGCCGGGGTGCAGGCGCGACACTGAACTCGCCAGTGAAGTATCCAGCCCAATCTCGACGATCAGCCCGCACGGTGAATCGTGACGTCTGATAAGCTTTCGGAGAAACGTACATCGCAGAGGGCCCCATAACCATAATCCCGCGTGGTGGTAGTGCGTATAGGGCACGTCGACCCACTCAGATCACACACCCAAATCCGATCAGCTCATTTAGTAACAAGCGGAAACATTCAGAGTTTCTGAAGCTCCGCCACAGTACCACACTCGAGTGCCCTTCCGGCACACTCGACAACATAGATCCCCAGCGGGTACCCACCAGGGTGGACCCGCCTGTGACAAAGGTCAAGTAACCGTGTGGTCATAATCATCAGGGTGAACGTATGAGGTATCACCCTCGAGGTTCACACTGAGGGGTTGCACGACAGAGTCGTATCGGACATGGAGAAGGAGGAATCACCCTCGATGACCACGACCGAACAGCTATGCTGCAGAGTATTCATCAGGAGTGCGTTACGGGGTATCACCCTCGGCACTCGATAGTAACTAAGCAGAGTCGTACAACTAAGGGGGGTGTGAAGTGAGGCGTCTGTCTCTGATCGACGATCACGTTGATCGGGTCGTCGATGAACAAGCAGGGGCGACAAAGTAAGGTGGTGGGGTCACAGATGGTTCATACCAACCTATACTAAACAGTTTATCATAGGCAGGTAAGGTAGCAATGAACAGGTTACAACAGCAGGCTATGCATCAGAATAGGAGCATACATTAACAGTAGCGAAATCTAATGCAAGCAGGAGAATAGAATGGGCGATATCTGGAATGCTCAAGGGGGGGGGGAGGGGGGGGGGCTTGCCTGGTTGCTCTGGCAAGAGAGGGAGGTCGTCAACGGGCTGCTCGTCGGTAGAGTAGTCGTAACCTGGTGCAGCGTCGTCGGTCTCGGCGTCTATCGAGAGAGAAGGAGGGGGAGAGAAACAATAAATTTCACGGCAATAATGCAAACAATATGTATGACATGCCTAAATGATATGCCGGGGTGTTCTACTGCCTAACTAAATGATTTAGTTAATTTAGGAATTTATTCGGATTTATTTAATTAGGGTTGGACACTATTCATCTATCGAATTCGGTCTAATTGTTCAACGTTCTTATAGTTGCGGGCGTCTGACGGGAATACAGAGGGCATATCCGGGTTCGTATCGTCGTTCTGAGCAAGTTTCATGTATAAAATATTTTCATCGGAGTTACGGTTTATTTAATATGATTTTCTAAAGTTTTTATTAATTTCTGAAATTTAATTAATTATTTAATTCAACATTATCCGAAACAGTGCTGATGATGACTCATGCTGATGTCAGCGGTTAATTAAGTTAATTACTAATTACTGTTTAATGAACACTAATTAGTTAATTAGATTAACCTAATCAGGATTAATTAACTAATTAATTAACTAATTAATTAATTAATTATTTTAATTATTTATTTTTATTTCTTTTTTTTTTGAAACGTTTTAGGGCGGGGCCCGTTGTCAGTGCCTAAGCGGGGGTTCGGGGCCCAGCGGGCATGGCCCAAGGCCACAGGCGCGGCGACGGCGCGCGGTGCGCGTGGGCGCTGGGCGCTGGGGCTGCCCGAACTGACCCCTCGGCCGTCGCGGTCGCACTCTCCTGCCCCGGCACCCCCCCTCCGCCTTGTCGAGGCGGCGCGCTCTTCCTCCCTTTCGGGCGATGCGGGGAGGGCGCGGCGTAGCGGCGTAGGGCGCCGAGCGGGCGAAGGGGTCGGGCGCGAGGCGGGCTCCTCGGTGCGCTGGCGTGTGCGCGGCGCGCGGGCGCACGGCGGCCGACGCGGGCGCGCGGGGCGGAGCGTGGCGAGCGGCCGCGAGGGGAGGGGAGAGGAGAGGCCGGGGGCCTCACCGGGGTTCGTAGACGGGGGCAGCGGGCTCGAGCTTGAGGGGGACGGCGACGGAGGAAAGCAGGCCGGCGTCGTGTCGAGCGAGTCGAGGGCCGGGGCCGAGCGAGCGTGCGGGCTCGGGCGCCGGCGTCGATGGCGAGGAGGGGCTCGGGGTGGAGGTCGAGACGACGGCGGTGACGGAGAGGCGGCGTCGGGGCGCGGGGTCGGCGCGAGCGGCGAGGCGTGGTCGTCGAGCGCGGGGGGGGGGGGGGGGGACGAGGCGAGTGGGGGTGTCGGCTAGGTTCGCCGGCTGGGGGGGGGGTATTATGGCCGGGGGCCATGCCGGCCGGCTGGGCTTCGGCCCAGTTGGGCAGGGGGGGGGGGGGTTGGCTCTTTTTTTTTTTCTTCTTCTTCTCTGTTTTCTATTTCTTTTCCTTTTTCTTTTCTTTATTTATTCCCTTTACTCTGCTAGTAAATAGCTAGGCCTCAAAATTGTTTTTGTAAAACATGAGACCTAGTTCATAAATACCAGTGCATTATTCCCTAACACCTAAAATTAGTTTGGACAAAATATAATTCCATATTTATTTCAGATTTAATAAATGGTTATTAAATATTATCTTTATCCACTGTTTGAGGTTGTTCGAGTCACTTATCCAATTCCAATGATGTTGGTTTCAATTTTAGAATAGCCTCTGGAATATTTGTTATTTATCTGACATTTTAGTTTCTATGTTGGACAACTTTTATATTCCACTTTCATTTAAATTTTGAATTTGACTTAGGAGTTGAAATGCAATGTGATGCTAATGATGATTATGCACTGTTGATCACGCTAACATGTCATTATCAAAAGTGATTACTGTTGCTAATCACCGGGGGTGTTACAATTATCCACCGAGTATAGGCATCCATGAAACCAGTCATGAGCAGGTGCGCCATCACACGACCATCCTCATAGGGGTCGAGCCAAACTCCTTTGCATCTTCGACACGGACATACAATCTCTGTCCGGTTATTTTCATTCATGTCCTGCACCGCCGACCGCAACCACCTTTCCACCATCGTTCCACTGACCATCATGAACGCCTGCACGGTAATAATAAATAAATTGATTATAAAAATGCATGCATGCATCAAAGTCAGACAAAAATTCGGCATGACCTTACCTAAAAATAGGACATATAGAGTTTGCCCGAAATTCGCCGAAACGGAAATAAATCGACATTTCGGCAAAACATAGGCAACTCAAGCACAATTCGGCGGCAACTCATGCCACACACACACAATTTCCATCATATCGCCCGATTATGTCATATCGCACACATACACATATTTCCATTCTTACAAAAGCATAAATTTTTAATCACCTATCTCGAGATCGAGCACGGTGATGATGATGTCGATCGGTGTCGGCACACACCTAGGGAATGATCAAAAGTGGACAAAGCTTACTTCTTGACATGGCTAGATCTAGTTAGGGAGGTACATAGGTCACTGCACTAAATGCTAGATCTACCTAGCTAGTTTAGGAAGGAGATGAGTTCAACTAGTGGAGGGGGAAGGAAAAAGAGAAAGGAGATGCATTAATGGAGGTGGTGTAGTTAGCTAGGAGCAATAAAGAGAGAGAGAGAGAGAAGAAGGTAGAAGAAGGAGAGTAATGGGGGGGAGAGGTAGTGTGGAAGAAGCAAAGTGAGGGGGAGAGGAGGTGGGAGCTAGGGGAAAGTGAAGGAAGAGAGGAGGGGGGGAGAGGGGAGGAAAAAGGTGGTGGCTGCGGTTTAGCAGTAGCGCTGGGGAGTAAAATGAGCTGCTGCTAAAAAGATAGTAGTAGCGCGCCTCTGGGAGAGGCGCTACTGCTAAGTGGGGCCCGTCATGTGGCTAGGTTCAAACTTAGCCGTAGCGCCTTATCCAAAAAACGCGCTACTACTATTCTATTAGCAGTAGCGCGGTTATCTTGGGCGCACTACTACTAAACCTAGCCTAGCGGCGACGATGGGGCAATATTAGTAGTAGCGCTTTTTTTTCATGCCGCGCTACTGCTAAGTAAATAGCAGTAGCGCCTGTTCTGGACGCGCGCTACAGCTAAGTAGCAGTAGCGCCACTTTTTATCCAGCGCTACTGCTAAGGTTCTGTGTATAAAGTTTTTCCTAGTAGTGCTACTTTGGCGAGTAAGCCTTTCACACTACTTTATGCTTGTGCGCGCGCGCCCACACACACACACTTACTAGATTTCGTGTGTTCATCTCATGCATATTATTGTCTACTTCTTCGCGCGAAAATTGGATATTAATCTTGACGTTGCCACGCCATGGTCGGGCTTATTTCTACAATTCAAAGAGACAATAACAAGGACTGTGCACTAAAGTCCATTTTGAAATGATGCTCTCCGCTGTCGTAGTCGCTCCGGAGGAACCCAGAGAATTTATGAGTAGTTCAAGTTCTACACAAGGTTTTGTTGCAAGCAAGAACTACATGAGGTCAACACTAACTTGTCTGGCTACTATGTCATGTCACTGATGGATGACTTTGTACGCACGGAATCACTATTGAGTGATCAAGCATCCTTGGTCATGTGGACCACAAAGCTCAAGAAAGGGGAATAAAACTTCTTGAGAGTAGGGAATGTGCGCGTCTTTAAAACCTGATGACGGAAATCATCAACAAAGATGTTCTAAGACGGGGCGGGATGTTCTACACCTCTCCAGAGATGGAGGTCAAGATGATCAAATATAAGCATCAACCAAAGTATTTGCATCAATGGAATACAACATACTTAGGGACAGCAGCTGGATCTGGAGTACTGAGCGAGGCAGAAGATAGAAACAGGCGTGATTAATTTGTAGGAGATATGCCCTAGAGGCAGTAATAACTGTTGTTATTTATCTCCAAGTTTGTAATTAAATGTTTATGTTCTTTGCTATAACTGCAATGGTCCTTGAGCCCGCATATCCAAAAAGGATCAGAGGAAAACCCATGTGCATGTGTGAAATAATAAACGGTAAAATATATTCCTACTCATGCCTCTAAGACTAGCTCAAACATTGCATGATGGTCACATTTTCCTGATCATGAGCATGACAATGCCAGCAATTTTGAGGACACAATATTAAAAGAACACTTGTGTTGAATTGACCCATATTGATGTTATGCTATGATATACATTCGTCACAAGTTAATGTTTTATAACACAGAGAAAGTTAGTATTTGCATAATTGCTTAGACCATGAGAGTACCGAGTTACTTCATACTTGCTTCATGAACTTTGAGATTAGTTAAAAGTCATCCGTAACAGGATGGCTATTACAGCGGCTTTCGGGTTCTTGGAAAAGTATGACGAGGGACTACATAGGTCACGATTGTGATTTGCTCCTCCGACGATGGAGAGAGAATATTTGGGCCCTCTTTGTGTTACGGTATACATCATCGTCTGGCCAGACACAACATGATTTGATCACGGGGATGCCGGAACACGACAACAAGAAAAGTGAACAAAACCGATAACGAGGAAACTGGCATAGTGAGCAAGTTGTTGATTCACGGGGATGCTATTAAATCTCACATCGGGTATTTGTAACATATCGCGAAGCAACAGGAACAACATTCGATAATTACATGTTCGCTTGAATATTCATTCGTGTGGGGATAGGGATCAATATGGATGTCCACGGTTCCGCTACTAATCATTGATCAGAAAGAGTTTTGGCCATGTCTATATTTCATCGAACCTACAGGGTCACACACTTAAGGGTCATTTATCTGCTAAGTAATAGACAGGGAGTCCGAGAGATTGTTGCTGAGTTTCGGAGACGACAGAAAAGTTACCAGAGAGAACCGAAAATGTCTTGGAGACTGCTATTTTTAAAGGCTTTTATGGAGACGTCAATTGGTGGCGAGTTCAAATGTCTCTACAAGCGACTATTTTTAAAGGCTTTTATGGAGACGTCAATTGGTGGTGAGTTCAAATCTCTCTACAAGCGACTATTTTTAAAGGCTTTTCTGGAGCCTATAATCCGGCCAGATTTAGATTGAACCTTCGACGTACTAAACCTACGCTAAATCGGCATCGATCCCGTCATGTATCTGATCCAACGAACCCGGCTGATACGTACACAGGCCGTGTTTATCATTTTCCTCTTTATTATCTAAAAAACTATTCTATCCTTTTTTATGAAGAGGTATGGAGAGATTTTTTACGTTGATGTGTTCAAGGGGTGTACCGAAGTAGAAGTGATTTCGCATACACTTTCAACACAATATAGAGTAAATACGATGCCCTCGCATTTGCAAGGGCCACTTTTCTAGTTTTATTGAAGATGGTGTGAACTTAATTACCTAGAGTCAATGGTTCAGATTTGAGCGTGAGTGGCTGCCTACAGAAGGGATTGGGAGCTCACTTCTAGGTGGCAGCTAGCATGTCTTTCCTTCTCCGGGACAGAATATCTTGGAGGATTTTTCTCGGGAACCTGTGTATCATGCAACTGCAAGAGAAAATACGCCAGTAGAGAAAAAAGGCAAGCCGAACAAACAACAGGAAAACAACGTCACAAACTAAAAAGACAACCCCAAGACCTTGCATGCATCATGCATGTGTAGTTGACGGGAGGAGGAAAACGGAACGGGCTTGTCCACAATATGATGACGGTCGCACACTTATTTTCAAACACAGTACAGACACTAGCGCTTATACATACGCACATATATTCATCCCTATAAACGCGCACACACACTTATTATACATGCACACTTATTTTTTCGACTATGGGGGATAAGGGCACACTTATTATATGTGTAGTTGCATTGGAAGCAAAGGTAGCTACGCGAGGGCGGCCGGGATGAAGGGCGTGGCGAGGAGCATCAGCGGCGTGCGGCGGCGCACGCCGAGGCCGGGGGCCTCCTCCATGTCGACCTCGGCAACGCCCTTTGGCAGCGACCAGTCAAAGTGGTAGAGCAGACTGACGAGGGCGAGTTCCATGATCGTGAGCGCATAGTTGACGCCGGGGCACATCCTGCGTCCGGCGCCGAACGGGACGAACTCGAAATTGTTGCCGGTGAAGTCCACGGAGCCGTCCTCGAACCGCTCGGGCTGGAACTCCTCGGCGTCCTTCCAGTGCCCTGGGTCCCGCCCGATAGCCCATGCGTTGATTATGACGCGCGACTTGGCTGGTATCGTGTACCCTTGCAGCTCACAGCTGCCGATGCTCTCCCGGGGCACCAGCAGTGGCGCTGGCGGGTGCAACCGAAGCGCCTCCTTGATCACCAGCTTCAGGTACCGGAGGTTGCTCGCCTGCAGGTCAGCCTCCGTCACCACGGCCTTACCCTTGAACGCCTCCCGGATCTGGCTCTGCAACTTTTTCATAACCGGCGGGTTCCGAATCAGCTCCGACATCCCCCACTCCATCGAGGACGGCGCCGTCCCCGTGCCTCCCGCAAACATGTCCAGGATGATGGCCTTGATCTTGCTGTTGTCGAGGTCGAACCCGAGGCCGCCTCTCTCCTGCAGGCCGATGAGCACATCGACGAGGTTCTCATCCACGTTCTCGGCACCTTCGGCCTTGATCTTGTCAGCACGGGCGGCGTTCCTCTCATTGATCATCTCCTCTAGGAAGGCGTCCACCGTCTTGTGGACAGCCTGGAGGCTGCGCTTCATGCCGGTGAGTGCGGCGAGCATGGTTGTCCACTCCGGGAAGAGGTCAGGGATGTTGAAGCCGCTTGCCAGGCGCACCCCGGACTTGATGGCGGCCAGAAACTCCGGTGACTTCTTCGGCGTCCTCCCGAATGCCACCCGCGCAATGATGCTGTTGGTCAGGCCGTGGAACATGACGCTCACGTTCACGGGTGTTGATGGCCCTGCCTGGCAGATCTGCTCCAGCCGCATCCTCATCTGTAGGAATAAAGACTCCGCCAAATTAAACATATTAATCAATCGTAAATCTCGTCTTGATCGAAAACATTTCGCAACGTAGACATTGTCAGAGTCTTACCTAGTTTGGTCAATTTTCTAGAACGCTGGATCGAAAATATTTCCCAGCTCAGATATAACGTAATTACCTAATCGCGCGCGCGCTCGATCGCTGAAATCGAGCGGCCGGCCTCACACGCATGCATGTGCAAAAACTTTTGTCCGCGCATGTACACTGTGGTATTAAATGCGTTCAGACTGGTCACTTTGCTTTAGAAAAAACAGATCTGCTTGTATTTATTTCCGGCTTTCAATTTTTTTAAAGTCATATATTTTGAACCGTGTGTCCGAATTCAGATTCGTTTTCAGCGTTGAAATCCTTACGATGATATTTTTAAAACTAGATGCCGCATAAGTATATTTCGACGAAACTTTTTCGATGCCAACTGTAATGCTATATGGTGCAACTATGTTAGTACATGGTGCTATTTTAGTACTGCTTGGTGCAAAATTTTTCAAAACCAATGTTTTGAGCTACATGATCCAACTTCCTACGAGGTTGTAACCTAGCAACCACTACAACCAACCTCTTTTGATGTGTAAGTAGTCTACTGCCCTGCCAACTACCTTGTAGTCAATGTGCACCCCCTTCACTACTTGTAGTTGTGTAATTTTTCATGCACACCCTGCCCCATCCACCTTACCAGCAATATGTGCAACTTAGTCTATTGTTCCAGCCAACTGTCTAGTTATCGATGTGCAACTCCTTCCTTTTTCTACATGTGGATGTGTAGTTTGAGTTGACAGGGGTAACATGTGGAGTTGCACATAATCTGCTAGGCAGTTGGTCAGGGCAACAGACGAAGTCACACGTCTCACTGGCAGGAATAGTTGGATGGTGAAAACTGGACATTCAGGCGGTACTGAAAAAATGCATAAAGATGGGGCGCTAAAGTGGCCCATCTCACGAGCAGGGGTGGTTCGGACAGGGTCCTAGCTGGGAAAACTACACTTCCATCGGGTACGGGAGAAAATTGCACACCACTGTCAGACAGTTGGCCGAGGAAGCATCTGAAGTTGCACATCCACTATTAGGCAGTTGGCCGAGGCAGCAAATAGTGAAATCCACACATCCACGGGCAGGGGGAAGTTGCACATCAGCTACTAAGCAGTTGGCTTGGGCAACAGACGAAGTTGCACATCTCACTGTTAGGGGGTAGGTTGGGGTGGACGTGCCATCAGTGAAACTGCACATCCATGGGTAGGGAGAAAGTTGCACATCGACTCTCAGATAGTTGCACATTGACTACTAGGCAGTTGCACCTAACGGGGATTAAATTGCACACAATAAAATTTGTCGAAACATACCCATGCGGGGTGTAGTTTCGAAGAGCACGCCGCGCGGGTTTCAACGGTGAAAGCGGATCTTAGTTTCGATGATCGACTCAAAAGTTATGACTTTTTAGAAAAATGAAAACTCGAATTAAATGGGTTCATATCTGTTCGTTCGACTGTCATTTGCACACTGACTCCTAGACAGTTGCATCAAGCAGGGGTTAAGTTGCACACACAAAAATTCGTCGAAACATATTGATGCGAGATCTTGTTTCGAAGAGCATGTCGCAAGGGTTCCAACCGTGAAAACGGATCTTAATTCCGACGCGCGGTTTAAAAGTTATGACTTTTTAAATTTTCTTAAATCTAAATTAAATGCATTCTTTTAAGGACGGGGTTTCCTTTTAAGGACGAGGGAGACCAGACGATACCCTTTTTGTCAGCCGCTCGCTAACTCTCCCGGGTGGCTGAGCGCTCGCTAGACGCGTCCCAGATATAAATAAAGTTGTACTTGTGGTACTTATAAGTTGCCTTAAATATTATTTAAGTAAGTTGATTTTCTGGTCCGTTGGATTAAGATCCAACAGTCGTCCTTCTTTCTTATTCATTCAGCTTTCTTCCTCATCGAACCGTTCGTCCTTGACCAGGGCCGGCCTAGGGGCAGGGCAGTTGGTGGCTTGGTGCGACGCCCATGGCCCAAGCTAATTAGGGGCTCATACCACATGTATTTCTATAGCATGCACTATAGAATGCAACTTCAGCCCATAGTTCATTGGCCCACTATGAATTTTGCCCTTAAAATATCAAGACTCGCCCTGTCCTTCCGTTCTTGTATTTGGTATGCCTCGCTGCCGTTCGCCGCACCGTTTCCACCTCTCGCAAGGGCGTTGTCTAATTCGATTGGAAATCAATGCTATAATGGTCTTCCACCCGCACCGATCAACCCTCGGAGTCGCCTCTGCCTGAGACGCCGCGTCATCTCCGGCTCTGGCTCGGCCTCAGGGCTAGCTCCGTCTCGCCTCCTTCTTCCTTCTCCCACGAAATCAATTTGCATGTGCATGTGTTACTGAGAGCTTTACTCTGGTGTCTTTGTTGCCACGTTCAATTAACTTATTAGTAAGTTCAATATTCATGTGCACTTCTTAATAAAAAAATATCATACTATATTACTACTTCATCTTAATTAGTAGTCTTGTACTTCCTCCGTCCCATAATGTAAGAGCATTAGTGTAAAAAAAAAGTCTTACATTATGGAATAATGGAGGGAGTACAAATTTTCAAAGTCTACATACTACGGGAGAAAAATCAAGAGCAACACACGCATGGCATTTTCATGGCCCCAAACCCCATGCATACGCATAGATAACCCCGTTTCAAGCCCTCCTTGTATGCAGAGAATATTCCTGGTCAAACAAGACATGCGTGGCTGTGGTGACTAAACCCTAGCCGCCACTTCATCTCCTACCCCTCTCGCTGCCGCTAGGGTGCACCCGGGCTTTGCGACGCCCGTGGCGGCGGGGAGGCTGCTGCTGGTGAGGGGCCGTTGTGGAGGGTTTGGTGGACTGTTGTGGGTCAGAGACGTGATTTTCTGGCTGAATTGCGGTCTTCAGTGCTCGACGATGGTGTGTGTGTGGCAGCACGGCATTCTTCAATGATGGACTGGCCTAGCTTGACCATCGGAGAAGAGGACATCAGTGCATGGTCCTGGATGGCAGCGAGGTCAACATCAATCTCGAACCATGCGTGTAGGGTCATGGGTGATTTTTTTCATGTTTTCTAGAGAGTCTTTGTGTTCGGTTTAGAGCAACAAGGCGGTGGTGTTGCCTGGGTTTAGGAATAATGTTCTCCCCACCCTTTCCTAGCTTCGTTGGTGTATTTATCGCCAGTGGAGGGCATATGGAGTCGTGTCTCATCTTCTGGGATCAGCTCGGTTCTGGTTTCGGTGGATCCATTTGGATTCAACCGGCTTTTCGTGGTCGTCGGAGTTTCTACAGGTCCTTATTGGCCTTTTCTTCTTCGGGGCGGCTATTTGCTTCACGAAGCAGTTGGCGTCTCCTGGTCTACATCGACGACTTTCCGGCAGTTGTTTCTACAAGCTCATGGGTTTTCAAAAGTTTGTTCTGCCGACATGGAGGCCCAAAGGCGGCATTGAGTTATGCTCACGGCGCGCTGCCAATGGATGCAAAAGGAAAAAGACTTCGACACCCCCAAGGCTTTCAATGTAATTTTATTTTTGTATGGGTGTGTTTGTAAGGACCTGTGGTACTTTTTTTATGGCCATGCCACCTTTCCGCGAAAGAAAAACATCCTTGTATGTGCGTTTTTTGCTAAGAAGCCTAAGATATATAAACTACGTATTGGCATGGAGGGCGCGCGTATATAAGAGCTACGTACCTCGTCCTCCCTTATGTGGCGGAAGGAGAGCACGCGCTTGGGGCTGAGGATCTCGGCGGCGCAGAACTGACGGAGCTTGCGCCAGTAGTCGCCGGAGGGGGAGAAGAGGATGTCGGACGACTGGTAGGTGACGATCTCAGCGGCAAGGATCTTGGGCCGCGTAGCGAAGTTGGCGTCGTGAGTCCGGAGCACCAGCCGCGCAGTCTCCCTGGACGACGCCACCAGCAGTGGCGTCTGCCCAAGCTGGAGCATCATGAGCGGGCCGTGCGTGCGGGCCAGATCCCTCAGAGCGCGGTGCGGCAGCACGTTCACCAGGTGGTGCATGCTACCTGTAGAACAGGAAAAGGAGGAATGATCGTTTGTATTCATCCAATGACAGTGTTATATACAACTGATTACAGAAGTGGCCGCACTACTCTAACGAACTCATCTAACAGCCCTACAAGCTAGCTCATGCAGTCGTGGGCAGTTGAGGCCCTGGCAGTCGTGTGGCGTGCGTGTAGGAGAGCAGCTGAAGACTGTTTCCAACACCCCCCGGCAATCACAGCGTCGCCATTGTGGACGCAGAGATTGGACCTGAATTCAGCAAACGTAGGTGATGGTAGTCCTTTGGTCATCATGTCTGCGAGTTGTTGGCTCGTTGGGACGTGAAGAACACGGTGTTCACTGAGGGCCACCTTCTCGCGTACGAAGTGAATATCAAGCTCAATATGCTTGGTGCGGCGATGATGCACGGGGTTCTAAGCGAGGTAGACGGCGGAGACATTGTCGCAGTAGACGATCGTGGCCTTGGTCAGCGGAGAGCCCAGCTCGTAGAGAAGCTGTCGAACCCAACAACACTCGGCCACCGCATTTGCCACGGCGCGGTACTCAGCCTCAGCACTCGAGCGGGAGACCGTGGGCTGACGCTTCGAGGACCAAGACACGAGGGAACCACCGAGGAAGACGCAGTAGCCCGACGTAGAGCGGCGCGTGTCCGGGCAGCCGGCCCAGTCTGCGTCACTGTAGGCGACGAGGTCTGTCGGAGAAGAAGTGTCGATCGTCAAGCCATGGGCGGTGGTGCCACGGACGTAGCGCAAGATGCGCTTGACCATGGTCCAGTGCGGCCGGCGAGGCGCGTGCATGTGCAGACACACCTGCTGCACGGCGTACGCGATGTCCGGACGGGTCAAAGTCAGGTACTGCAAGGCGCCGGTGATGCTGCGGTAGTGCGTCGCGTCGGAGACAAGGTCACCATCGGAAGAAGAAAGCTTGGCCTTGGTGTCGACCGGCGTCGGAGCAGGGTGGCAGTCTTTCATGCCGGCGCGGTCGAGGAGCTCGGCGGCATACTGGGCTTGGTTGAGGAAGAAGCCGGCAGCCGAGCGCTGCACCTGAATGCCGAGGAAGAAATGTAATGGCCCAAGATCCTTCAGCGCGACGGAGGCGTGCAGACGCGCGACGATGTGCTGCAGCAAGGCGTCGGAGGAGGCTGCTAGTACGATATCATCCACGTACAAGAGGAGATAGGCAGCACCCATTGCGTGACGAAGAACGAACAGGGAGGCGTCTGAATGTGTAGCCGTGAAGCCCAGCTGCTGCAAGCACGCGGTGAACGTCGTGAACCAGGCCCTCGGCTCCTGCTTCAAACCGTATAACGATTTGGAGAGGAGACAGACGTCGTGAGGACGAGTGGCGTCGACGAACCCAGTCGGCTGTTGACAGTAGACATGCTCAGCGAGCTCTCCGTGTAGGAAAGCATTCTTAACGTCAAGTTGATGGACGGGCCACGAGCGGGCGGCGGCGAGCTGCAAAACAAGGCGGATGGAGGCCGGCTTGACGACCGGCGAGAAGGTGTCATGAAAGTCGATGCCGGGACGCTGGTTGAAGCCGCGGACGACCCAACGCGCCTTGTACCGTTCGAGAGTACCGTCGGCGCGATGTTTGTGCCTGAAAATCCACTTGCCGGTGATGATGCGGGCGCCCGGTGGCCGGGGAACCAACGTCCAGGTGCCGTTGGAACGAAGCGCGTCGAACTCCTCTTGCATGGCCGCCCGCCAATGATCATCGCGCAAGGCCACCCGAACAGAGGTGGGGAGCGGCGAGATGGCGGTCGACGTGGCAGTGAGGACGTAGTCGCGGTCGTAGGCTGTGTTGCGGCAGCGGACGCCGGCGCGGGCGCGGGTGACCATGGGATGGCCGTGGACGCGGGGAGAGGCGGTGGCAGCACCTGGGGACGAGGTAGAGGGCGCAGCCGAACCAGCCGCCGCGGCAGGGGAACCTGACGGAGGACCGCCCGAAGGAGCTGCTGGGGTAGCACGACCGGTGTCCGAGCGGGCGGGCGAGGACCCAGCCAAGGCAGCCGAACCACCAGTAGCCGAACCATCAGGAGATGAAGATCCTGCATGTCCGCTGGCAGTCATCGTAGCTGAGTTGCCCGGGGAAGCAGCCGGCATGGTGGTCGGACTGGAGACCGCGGGTGAAGTAGACTGGGTCGCGGCAGTGCCCAAAGGACCGCGACGAGCCGCGGGCGACCTAGCCAGGTCAGGAGGCGTGGGTGTGTCGTTGTAGCAGAGAAGTGACGGCGGCGGCGTAGTGGTCGTTGAGGAGCCGGGAGCCTGCACAAACGGAAAGCGCGTCTCGTCGAAAACGACATGCCGCGAGATGAGAACTCTCCCGGAGATCGGTTCATAGCACTTGTAGCCGGAGTGATCGGGTGGGTAACCAAGAAAGACACATGCTATGGAGCGAGGCGCGAGTTTGTGAGCAGCAGTGGAGGCCGTGTTGGGGTAGCAGAGGCATCCGAACACGCGGAGATGCTCATATGATGGCGGGGAGCCGAAGAGGAGCTCGTAGGGTGTGTGACGACGACGCGGACGGCAGGGACGGCGATTGAGAAGGTACGTAGCAGTGGACAGTGCGTCGGGCCAGAATGTGGTGGGCGCGTGCGAGTGGAAGAGAAGAGTGCGGAGACCATCGGTGAGGGTGCGGATAATGCGTTCGGCGCGGCCATTTTGCTGAGACGTGTACGGGCAAGAGAGCTGAAATGAAATGCCGTGGGAGGCGAGGAAGAAACGAAAAGCACGGTTATCGAACTCGCGTCCGTTGTCGCTGCGGATTTGGAGAATTGGGCGCTGAAATTGTGTGGCTACGTACGCATGGAAAGTGATGAGGATCTCGAAGACATCCGACTTGCGGCGCAAAGGAAACGTCCAAGCGTAGTGGGTATGATCATCCAACACAACAAGGTAAAAGGAGAAGCCCGAATTGCTCACTACCGGGGATGTCCAAACATCGCAATGCAAAGTATGAAACGGAGATGGAGCCACAGTGTAAGAGTTCGAAAAAGGGAGACGAGTATGCTTTCCAAGCTGACAAGCGTGACAAGAGTGATCTTGCACTTTATTACATTGAAAGGGAAAAGTAGCTAAAACCCTAGATAAAGTGGCGCGGCCGGGATGACCAAGGCGAGCGTGCCAGAGGGTGGTGCTGGTGGTGTCAGCGAGGAGCGCGGTCGCAGTGGTGGGAGCAGCAGCACGAAGAGGGTAGAGCACGTCGGGGCTATCACATCGGAGCACCACCGTTCCGGAGTGAAGATCCTTAACGGAGAAGCCACAAGGGTCAAATTCCACCGAAACAAAATTTTCACGGGTAAGAGTACGAACGGAAAGTAAGTTCTTGATGAGAGAAGTAGAAACTAAAACATTGTTAAGGTGAAGTGGGCGAGAGGAGGTGGGGATGGATGTAGAACCAATGTGAGAGACTGGGAGAGAATTGCCATTGCCAACAATGATGTGGGATGGGTGGGAACGAGAAGAAGAAAGAGAGAGGATACCGGGGTCTGCCGCCATGTGGGACGATGCGCCTGTGTCAAGGAACCAGTCACCGCCACCGGAGTAAGGTTGCTGCTGCATCGCTAGGAGTGCTTGTTGGAGCGACGACGTGTCCCATGGGTTTCCAGCCATGGGAGGAGGCACCGGTGGAGGAGCATGCACGGCCGGGCCCGACGGGGAGTATGGGCCGTAGAGCGCCGGGGGAAGGGCACCATAGCCCATCGGTGACGGGGCCATGCTGGAGCCCAGCGCTGACGGAGGCACGCCATAGCCCATGGCAGAGAGGCCGTAGGCCGCAGGGCGTGGCCCCAGAACACCGGCGCCGGGGGGCCGCGGCTGCACCGGCCAGGCCTGGAAGGTTCCCGTCCAAGGGTTGAAGATCGAGGGCGGGACGGTGGCGGACGGACGAGGAGGCGCGACGGGGGGTGGAGGGTTGGGTGGCTGACCACCGCCACCGTTGGCGCCCTTGCGGCGCTTGCGGCCGCGTTGCCCGCCGGAGGAGGCCTGCGCCGGCGCGGGGGCCGGGGGCGCAGGAGCAGGGGGCGCGGGGGCGCGCCCGGCGTAGAGAGCAGTGGTAGTGTCGTGCGCCGCCAGATGGGCGAGGCGGCTCTCCTCGCGCAGCAGGTACGTCCGGGCTTGGAGGAACGTCGGCAGCTTCGTCTTGTCGTAGGTGAGGACGGCGACCGCGTGGCTGTGTTTTGGCTTTCGGTTTGCATTTTTTTTCGCCCCTGGACGAGATGGACGAAATTCGGCCATTTCAAAAATTCCGGTCAAATCTCGGACGAAATTACAAAACTAAAATTTGAATTTTAAATGAAATTTGACCGAAATCTGGCAGAAATTCGGCCCAAAAAATTGAAAACAAGCAGAGCAAAAGTATAGCAGTAGAACAACACTAAGGAGTACATATGTATGTATATGTTTACCAAACTTTGCATCAGTCAAACATCACCATCAGCTCCACAAAGATTGAAACAAGGACGGGGAGATGTGCTGCAGAGTTGAGGAGGAGTTGCCGCTGGATTCACCTGCAGCCCGCAGCCGGCAGAGGTCAGCAGCAGGGGCCGGGCCGCCGGGAAGGCGCGAATGGGGCGGCAGGCGGCAGGCGGCGACGAGTGGAGGAGCCGCGATCCCGCGACTGGGCGCAGCGCCGCCGCCGCCGCACACACGGGGGGAGCGGGGATCGTGATTTGTTTAGGGTTCGGGCGTGGTTCGATAGGCAAACTGTGGCCAGAAGTTGGATTGGGCCGAAAACAAGTTCGAACTGGGCCGAAAATTTTGGCCGACACAGGCAATTACCGGGCCCAGACGAGATGGACGAAATTCGGCCGAAAATTGATTTTTTTGGCCGAAAATCAAAACACAGCCGCGTGGTCGAACTTGCGACTCAGGCCACGGATCATGTTGGTGATGATGGCCTTGTCGTCCTGGCGAAGACCGCAGTCGGCGAGGGTGTCGGCGATCGTCTTGAGCCGGGTACAGTACTCCTGAATGGAGAGATGCCCTTGGAAGAGGGAGTGGAACTCCTCGAGCGCGTGGACGCCTTGCTGGGTGCGGTTGGAGAGGAACAGAGTGCGGATGGCCGTCCAGAGCACGTACGCCGTGGGGTTGTCGACGCGGATGGCGGCGGCGATCTCCTTGGAGACGGAGCCGTACAGCCAGCGGATGATGCACCAGTCAATTTGCGTCCAGATGGGATCGGATAGGCGAGAGCGTGCGTCGACGCTGCCGTCCACATGATCGGTGATGGCGAAGGACTGGAGGAGGGCGTTCATGAAGGACAGCCAGAGAGTGTAGTTGGGGGGAACGAGCTCGAGGGTGGGCACGGCAGATTGAATATTCAAAGTGAGAATGGAGTGGAAGGGGACCGAGGGCTGGTCGCTGCCGGCGAACGGGTTGGTGCCGCCGGAGGAGGCCTCGGAGAAGATGTCCATCGGAGCAGAGGGAGGCGGAAGCGAACGTGTCCGAGGAACTAGGAAGATGATACCATGTAGAACAGGAAAAGGAGGAATGATCGTTTGTATTCATCCAATGACAGTGTTATATACAACTGATTACAGAAGTGGCCGCACTACTCTAACGAACTCATCTAACAGCCCTACAAGCTAGCTCATGCAGTCGTGGGCAGTTGAGGCCCTGGCAGTCGTGTGGCGTGCGTGTAGGAGAGCAGCTGAAGACTGTTTCCAACACTACCGATCACCGGCAGCTTCCACGGGCCCGGCGGCGCCCTCTCCCTCACCGGGTTCAGGGCCACCTTCAGCACCTGCAGCAGCGCAATCGCCACCGCCGCCAGCAGCAGCGACTGGACATAGAGCTCGTACATGGCTGTGTGTGTTGCCCAAGCTGCTTACGTTGCAGCAGCTAGCTTGCTAGGGCTAGCACAAGTGACAATTGCTAGAATTATTGTTGTGGCTAGAGATGGAGCTGGTTGCTCTACTGGTTGTAAGCGGTCTATATATATTGCTGTGGATAATTATTTTTAGTTACTCGTTCATTGTGCATGTGTGAATAGTTGCTGGAACTTAGCTGGACTAGTTGTTTTCTTTTCGGAGGAATCTAGCGGGTGTGCTGTGTAAGTTATTAGTACTATAATGAAATTAGTCAGTCAGCAATGCAATGTATAATATCAGTATATGGTACATCTACAGCTAGAACACAATGCAACGATCCACTAGTAGCTATCTTCCCCAACGATCCAGTATCAGTCGCGTAGTTACGTTTGCTTGCAATGCAACAACACATGCATGCGTGTTCGTCCGTATAATAACGCTCACTCGACTGAAAATCTCAGCCAAGTGACATCACCTTGTTGTACGTGTCTTTTTCGTTTATGTTTGGCCTGGCCTTGTTTCCCTCAACAGTCTCAGTCTTCCTGTTGTTTTCATATGTTGTTTGGCTGGCCTATTTTCAGAGCTGGACTTTTTTTCTATTGGCCCATTTTCTTGTAAGTTGCAAGATGCAGGTCCCCGAGAAAAATCCTCCCGGATATTCTCACCCGGGAAAGGAAAAGACAAGTGTGTGTGTGTGTGTGTGTGTGTGTGTGTGTGTGAGAGAGAGAGAGAGAGAGATTTTTTCCTTCCCTATTTTTCTTTGTCGTTTTTTCCTTTTTCCCAACATTTTAAACACATATGAATCTTCGAAACATGGAAATTGTCCGTGAGAAATACAGACCTAGCTAGAGAAAATGATGATAAAAAAATTCAAGGGAACTTCATAGATATTTTTTTGAAGGGGTGGGGGGAATCCCCACATGTATATATTACTGAAGGTTGAACCACATGTCCAAAGTGACAAGGGTTACAAGGTAGGGTCAATGCACAAGGAGAGGTATTGACGTCAAGATATAGTGTTTGCCTTCTGACTAGGTTCTTTAAACCTATGAGTCCAAAGTGTGAAAAAATCAAGAATGTTCCACATGGTAATGAGATCGGTTTGTGTCTCCTCGTGGAAGACTTTGGCGTTTCCTGAGTCCCAAATTTTACACAAGACGGCGAGGTGAATCGTGGGCCAAACCGAAGTATATGTTCCGGTATATGGTAGAACGTCGCGCCACCTGTGAAGACCAGATGAATGAGCTCGACTAGCTCTCGCCCAGATGAAATTAATAAGGAATAAATTATAAGTGCTTGTTGATGTTGAACTGAAAAATGTTCTCTTTCAAAATTATCACTCTTCTGCATTATTTGTTTTCACTTGTTTAGTGACTTACATTTTTCACTTGATGCTTTTGAAGATCTCGACATGCAATTGATAATTATGTGTGACTCTAGGTTGCCATATTACACATATATAGTAAAATAAATATAAAATGGATTGTTATTTGAAGATTCTGCAACATGGGTATTATGCTAGTAACAAATTAAAAGCAATGGGAGAAATTGTGGAAAGTGAAGGCTTCGGTCCAATGTCAAACATAGAAAATATATTCACATTCCTGCGAATAAAATGTTTGTGGCATATTTGAAAAATATTTATCGTGTTTCTGAAAAAAATAAATCATAGCATACTATATACATATTTATTTAGTAGTTATACAAATAATTGCATATTTAAAAATTGTTTATTGTGCATTTATGATTTTTTTCATCGTGTATTGTAAAAATATCCATCGCATATTAATAAAAAACGCATGCATGTAAAACAAAGAAAAATTTCAAAAAGGAAAAAACTTAGAAAACATAATAAATAGTAAGAAAAAAGAATATTAATAACAAATAAAAATTAAGATACTATTCCTTCCGTCCCATAATATAAGACGTTTTTGTAATCTAACATAGCTTGCAAAAATGTCTTATATTATGGAAACGGAGGGAGCAGTAAAAAAAAAGAAAAAAGCCACGCCAGCACTGAGCTGGTAGAATGACGCAGGGTGTGCATGCGAAGTATGTTCCATGTCGTACGCGCGAAATAGGATTTGTCGCGCCACTAGAAGGGGGTGGTGTGACAACAAATAAGGTAGGAAAAGCCACGTGCCTTTTGTATGTTCCATGTTCTAGAGCTCCTAGTCAGCGCACGGTGCGTAGGCTAGCTCAAGTGGCACCCGCATGCCCCTCGCATTTGGCTGGCCTACCAATTGGAGGAAGATGGCTCTGGTCGACCTATTGACTTTTGACCGGATGACCATTGAACCGTTGACCTTTTAAAAAAAGTTAATGGGTTTGGAACAAGTTCATAAATTTGAAAAAAAAGGTTCATGGATTTTAAAAAGGTTCTTGCACTTAAAAAATGTATTTAAATTTTAAAAGTTCATAGATTTTAAAAAATAAGGAATTTGAAAAAACAATGTCCTGAATTTGAAAAAAAATTCATGAATTTGAATATTTTTCCAAAGTCGAAACATGTTCACCAATTTGAAGGAACGTCATAATTTTTTTTTTGCAAATTCTTGATTTTGATAAAAGTTCAAGAATTTTTTAAAAAAACTTCATGAACTTTAAACTTGAAATGAAAAAACAGAAAACAGAAAACAAAAATAAAAAAAATAAATAACCATGCAAAAAAAAAACCAATGGAAACCCAGACTAGAGAACCCGTGGGAAGAGATAATGAGCCGGCAACCCGCTTGGATATAGAAAATGAGAGGAATGTGCGCCCCATACCAAATTGCATCTATTTAGGGCTTATAGCACCAAATAACATTAGGCGCTATGTCTCACCTCTGGCAAGAAAGTACCTAGCGCCGCCTCTGGCTCGACTTAAATGCTCCAGGCCCATAAGCATGCACATCAGCCGCAGATTACGCTCGTCACCCTGCGCATGGTGGCATGACGGTTTTATTTTTATTTATTTATGTTTGCATTAGAAATATAAAAAATATAAGTACTTCCAAAATCAATTCACTTAAATTTCTAAAACATTAATTGCACAACCAAAATATGTTAACACAGTGTTAAAACATGCCTGAGCTACTTCTAAAAAATATTGGTAGCATATGAAAGAATGTTCAAACGTATAAATAAATGTTAGTAAATGTTTTTCAAAAAAGTTTATAAAATGAGAAAACAATGTTCACATAATTCAAAAAAAGGTTTCATGGTATTCAAAAAATGTTCAAGCGTTTCAAAATATGTTTGTCATATTTAGAAAATATTTATTTTATGTCCAAAATACCTTTATATATGTCGCCATATATCTGGCCAGGAGGGTTTTCTCTTTCATTATCTAAAGAAGAGAGCAAATTTGGCCTTGTGAATCGAGTTCCTATGCTGCATAAGTTTCCACATCGAGCTCATACTTACCTTCTGTTGTCGCGCAGGTCGTGTACTAGCAGTTGGAAGCGAGGAAGGACGCCATCATCTTAGCAGGCCATGACTAACACTAGCAACTAGCAAGCATGGAAGAAAGTTACTATGTTAGCTACCTATGACGCTGATGTTAAATAGTGTTACAATCCCCATTTCATGCATATTTTAGCATCAATTTCACTCCTCGTTTCAGAACCTTGGTGTGTAAAAAAATCCGCACTTTGATTCGCGCTTCTACTAAGAACTCTGATGCATAAATATTTTAAGACTTAATTTGATGAAACCTTCATTTAACGGTCCTTATTTGGTTATCCAGTGTTTGCCTTCTTAGAATTGCATATCTCTCCATGGAATGCGATGCCTGAAGAGTGAAGAATTGTAGCTTGATCTGGGTCTGCACATGCTAGTGCATTGTTGATTTATTTGCAAGTAGTGGTAATGTCATTCTTGTGTGAGATTGTTTTTTACCGTAACCAGCGGGAGCTCTGCTTTCTACTATAGAAGAGGGGAAACTATACAATCAGTTGAGAGTGAGCTTACAGATAAAGCAGTGAGAGGCCGGCGAAAACTGCGCGGCACTACCAAAGACTCATTCAAAAATAAAGGAAAGAAAAACTACTCTCCAGATGCCTCCCTAAGTAGGTGCAGATCGTCAGTGATAAGTCTGTCAAACAGCCACCTGCACCACCGTACGCCAAGCTATGACATTTAACGACGGCTTCTCCAGTAGCTATGAGAAGCTATAGTGGTTTTGCATAAATCATGAAAAAAAAAACAAAAAAATACTTATACAATTAGGCATCATGTATATTTATAATAGGTCACAATCTTCTAGTTATGATTGAAGTCAGCCAGAGCACTCACCGGTGGGTAGCCGGAAGCAGCAGCAGAGCGTGGCCGCCATCGCCGTTTGTGGCGTGGATTTCGTATTTTAGCGTCGATGCAGGGATGTGATTTAGGGGCGCCCCTATGTCTCGCTCCTAGCGAGACCTAGGGAACCCTCCCTGAAGGGGAGAGTGATATGGGCCGGCCCAGGCGAGCGAGATGCCACAACCTCATTTTTTCTGTTTATTTTTTACGTTTTCTATTTCCTATCTGGCTTTATTTTTAAATTTTGTTTATAGTTTAAAATATTTTAAATATATATATTACAAAGAAAACTCTACAAAAAACATTTGGAAAAAGGTTGACCAAGCATTTGAAAAATGTTAAATGTGTATAGAGAAAATGTTTATCACGTATACAAAAAATGTATAAAAAAACAATGTGGATGAAAACATTTGATCATGTTGTAAAAAATGTATGAACAAAATTTTAATCAAATATTTGAAAAAAATATTCAAAAAGTATTTGAAAAATGTTAGTCAAGCATTTGGAATGTTAAATGTGTATAGGAAAAATGTTGACCATGTAATAAAAAAATTATGAAAAAATTTAATCATTTATATATGAATGTTAATCAAGAATTTAAAAAAAAATATTGAACAAGTATTTGAAAACTATTAATCAATCATTTCGAAAATGTTAAATGTGTATAGAGTAAATGTTGACCATGTATTAAAAATGTTAATATTTTATTTGATTTTTTAATCAAGCAGTTAGTTTTTTTTAAATATATAGAAAAATGTTGATTATGTACTAGAAACATTATATAGTATCTGAAGAATGTTTATCAAACATTATAGAAAAAATGTTAAAAATGTTAAACTTGTATTTGAAAAATGTTAAAAAATGTAATAGATATATACAAAAATGTGTATAAAAACAATGAAAAACCGGGGGAAAACAAAAGAAAAACAGATGAAAATGAGAAAGAAACAAAACTAAACTAAAGAAAAATGAAGAACTAGGAAGGAATAGAATAAGTCCATTGAAACCGAGAAAGAAACAAATAAAACGAAGCAAATAAAGAAAAAAGAAAAGAAAAAAAACAAATGAGAACCTTGAAAAGAAATATAGAAAACCAAAGAAAAAAGTGAAAATGGAGAAAGCAATGAAGAAAAACCGATGAAAAAACAAAAAGAAAAGAAATCCGGAAAACCCAATGAAAACCGGTCCTTTTCCCCTTAAGTCGGTCGCGCCCTATTATTTTCAACCAACCCGACGCTAATGCATTGGCTAGCAGCGCTGCCTATCATGCCCGAGACCCGGGATCTAATCCTGGGTGCTCCCCTTTATCTTCTCCATTTCTTTTTAAGACGCGCTATTGGGCGGCCCAGACTGTAGATGCTTAAGGCATGACATCCTACCATCTCGCTGAAAGCGAGATATAGTCGCCGCGCTGATTTAGGTCAGCTAGGTTACACTATTTGGCCCCGCGCACGCGATGTTGGGCCAAATTTTGGGCCGGCCGGCTGGACAGATGCCATTATATGAGGTCTAGTTTTAGCACTATTTGATGTTTAGTGTCGCGAATGCTATATCTTGCTTATAGCGAGACTAGCATCTGTCTTGCCTGAAGCATTTATGCAGTGTGCACGTGTATGGGCCAGCCCAATAGTGTGTTACTCGTTCGGTCGGTCATCGGTCTGTTTGCTGACGTGTTCGTTCAGGTTTTCTTTTCTTCATATTTTCCCTTTTTTTGTTTTTTTCATTTTCTGTTTGGTTTTTCTATTTCTTCTTTAGTTTTCTTTTAGTTTCTTTGTTTCATCGTTATATATTTTTTCTTTCATTTCACTTTGATTTCTCTTTGTTTCGTCAATGGTTTTTCTTTCCTTTCTCATTTTTCTTCTCTTTGTTTCGTTCATGGTTTCCGACGGTTTCTTTCTTTCTTTTTTATTTGTATTCATTGTTTCCATTCCTTTGCACTTGTTTCTTCAGTGTTCTTTTTTTTCTTTGGTTTCCTTTGTTTCTTTTACGGTTTTCATTGGTTTTTTGTTTTTCTTTGTTTCTTTTTATTTTGATCCAACATTTTTCTTATACGTGGACAGCATGTTCATAGTACACATTTAACAATTTTCAAATACAGGTCTAGAATTTTTTGAGTCACTATCAACTTTTTTCCGATACACATTTTAAACAGTTTCTTAAATGCTTGATTATCATTTTTGAAGTATAAGATTAACATTTTTTTACTACATGATCAACATTTTTTCTATATACATTTTAAGATTTTTGAAAAGTTTGATTAATATATTTTTAATACATAGGAAATATTTTTCTATACAGATTAATGCTTTTGAAATGTTTGATTAATATTTTTCAAATGCAAAATTAACATTTGTTTAATACATGGTCAACATTTTTTCTATACATATTAAAAAAATTCAACTGCTTGATTAACATTTTTCAAATACTTCTTTAACATTTTGTCAAATGCTTGATTAACATTTTTTAAATGCATGATCAAAAAAATTCATACACATTGTATTTTTTTATACATGAGAAACATTTTCTCTATACACATTTAACATTTTTCAAATGCTTGGTTAACTTTTTTTCAAATATTTTTACTTAAAGTGATTTTTGTAATATATTTATGGAAATGATAAATCCTGAACGTTCGGATTTTAGTCATGGCAACCCAAACATTTTTCATGTAAACTTAAGTTCACGCGAGGTTGGCATACATGGCAATTTTTTGAGAAAAAAACCAACTGGGACAAAGTTGCCATGTTTTAACAACTAAAGTTGCCACCAAGCGTCTACTAAAGTTGCCATGATAAAATGTTCTGGATGATATGCTTAAGATCCGAACTTTGTGATTTATCGGGGTCCTATATTTATTTAGAATATCTGCAAGTAAAAAAAAGCAAGTGATTTATGTAATGTATTTAACATTTTTCAAATGCTTGGTTAACATATTATTATTATTATTATTATTATTACTATTATCATTATTATTAAATGTTTATTGCATAGTTCTTTACTGCAATTCAATATGTCCAACGGGTAGCCGTGGAGGCGGATACAAAGTTAGGCCAGATGTGCCCAGACAAGAATGACCTTGCCAATACAACGACAAACAAGGGATGAAGGTGTGGCCGCGGATGTGGTGGCTAGTTAGGGCGGCAAAAAGAAGAGAAAGGAATGAAGAAACCGGAAGCCGGAAAGGCACCAAACAAACAGGCGGGTGGGCGCATATTCCTTCCTATTGGGCACACACATATTCGTGGTGAGCCGATGGTGTCGGAGGCTGAGTTGAAGTATTTCTCGATTGAAGTAAGGCTACTACACCAGCATGTGTTAAAGATGGAAGCTGAAAAAGCCGCTGACTGTTACACGGCTAAGGTGAAAGAGGGGCATCATTTCGTCAAACATTACCCCGCGGACAAAATATATCTTTACTTTGAGGGAGTCCACAACAATATTTTTCGCATCTGTCATCATATGTACTTGTAATTCATTAGGTACTGGCCGTTGTATGAAACCTCACAAGCCATACTCGAGAAGTCTAATGTCATCATCATTGATCCTTATCAGCCAAACATGGCCAGTACATCATGACGACCTACCTCTAGGAAGGCATGATTGCGAATGCGGACAAATAAATCATATTCGTGCGTGACATTTGACTGCTCTGTAGTGTTTACTGCAAGCTTAATTATTGCTTCTAGTGTATATTACTAGTAGATGCCAATAGTTAAGATCTGCCTTGTCGAGTTGTTGTATATTGTTAAGCACGTGTATACATGTAATTCTGTAGAAAGAAAGTATTGGACGCAGCTGTTCTGATCCCGAGCTCATGTGAGCTCGGGTGAACAAGTAAAATATAAAAAAATAGTAAAAAAAATTAAAAAAAATCTGAATTTTTTTGCGAGAAATATTGATGTTTTTCCCACATGCATGCAAAATTTCATCGCTAGATGACATTCGTGGAAAATGTGGCAAAAAAAAAAAATCGATGCTCCAAAAAGTCTGTTTTTTGTAGCATTTTGGAGCATCGATTTTGTTTACTTTGCCACATTTTCCACGAATGTCATATGGTGATGAAAATTTGCATGCATGTGGGGAAAACATCAATGTTTCTCACAAAAAAGATTCAGATTTTTTTGAATTTTTTTTATTTTACTTTTCACCGAGCTCTTGTGAGCTCGGGATTAGAAGAGCACTTTCGGAAAGTATTCCTCTACATGTTAGGTAGATTGGGATCTGTATCAACTCCTACAAATACTATACGTATACAGCATATATAGTATACAACAAGTTGAATACTTAATAAGTTCAAGACTTGAGGAATGGAAGAGTTGGCCGAAAGTGCTCTTCTAATCCTGAGCTCACATGAGCTTGGGTGAACAGTAAAATCAAAAAAAATATTAAACTAATTCAAAAAATTCTGAATTTTTTTTGTGAGAAACATTGATGTTTTTCCCACATGAGTGCAAATTTTCATCACCATATGACATTCATGGAAAATGTGGCGAAAAAAAAAATCGATGCTCCAAAATGCTACAAAAAACAGACTTTTTAGAGCATCGATTTTGTTTTTTTTGCCACATTTTCCACGAATGTCATCTAGTGATGAAATTTTGCACGCATGTGGAAAAAACATCAATGTTTCTAAAAAAAATTTAGATTTTTTTGAAGTTTTTTACTATTTTTTTGATTTTACTGTTCACCCGAGCTCACATGAGCTCGGGACTTCGAATCACACGGAGAAGAGAAAACCATGCAGAAATTGCGTTGGCATTTTCTTACTTACTAGGAGTAGGACATCATCCCGACTTTGACCAACCGACAGTCCCCAAACTTCATGCCTTGTCTACATGAACCGTTAGTGATATCAACATGACCCGCAAGGCAAAACAAGTCCATGTGCGATGTAAGCCACGTCGCTCATGGTCGAGAGAGGGGATGACTGTGTGCAATGCAAATGTGTTTGTACGGTGCATAATCATGTCTACATCCCACACTGCTGTGCTGTAGTTCCTAAGACATCAGTAAACAACCACCCAAGCACAAGCTTGTAAAGACCGTGTGGCCCCGTGTGTATATATAGCGTGCTTCTGTACTAGTGTGTGTGACCTACGTTTTAAAATAATAGGAAGAAGGGTTGTGGACCTCTGTATCGTGTGCTTCTGCAATCTCTACTAGTTGACAACTTTGACCAACTTGAAGCACACGATAGTAGAGATTACTCTACAAGTTGCAGTGCATACTTGATTACCACATGCCCACAGAACGAAAAATATATAGTTGGACTTGTGAGTGGCTCGTATCTATAGCACTGTAAGTGCGAATAGCTTCAAATATTAGCTGTTGGATATTCTCCATCCAACGGTCGAGTGATGGCAAATCCAAACATTATTATCCGTTGGATAAAGTTTTCAACTCATAGAATTCTGCCACGCGGGCTTCTAATTGAGCCCCCAACTCTATCATCTTGTGTGTTCTAGAAGCATCTTTTCACATGCTTATTTGATACTCTAATAATAAAAAGACTAGAACAACCTGGATTCTAGAGGTGTAAGAACCAAGTTGGATCTTGTCCAATACGATTCTAGGAAAGAAAATATATATTCAAATGTATTTTCCCATACTTTTATATATTTAAATGACGTGCAAAGCACGCACAATTTACTACTATACATAAGGACATTGGACATACTTGACTTTTTTTTGCCATGAATATGGGGATTGTTATTGCTTCAATAACATGCGATTACAATCTGCCCTAAGGCAACTACTGAGGAAAGATGGGCATTGTCCGAGCCAGCAATCTGAAGCCAACAAGGAACAGGCTTGTCTATCACACAGATCGGCCACCCTATACCCATCCCTAGGAACATGCTTAATTGAAAAAGAGCTTAAAACATAACGATTTCTCCCCAATGTCATCTAAGATAGGTGCAACAATTGAACGGGAATTGTTGCGCGAAGTCCAGAGGTTCAGCACCTCTAAGCTATCTATTTCCATCACCACGTGAGAGAATCCATGCAGTTTGGCAAAAATGACTCCTTCCCGGAGTGCCATGGCTTCTGCTATCAACGGACATACTTGACTTGATAATTGTTGTTAATAAAGAGATCTGACTTAACTTACGTACACGATTGAAGTAACCCTGCTCCTATATAAGTATACACTTACACGCATGCGTTTGCATAATATTGCATCGATCTCCAAATCAATCTGGCTACCTCTCCCCTTGGGCACTCAATACTCAATAATGGATGCCACCGTGATCCCTACAATGGTGCTCGCCACCCTCTTCCTCTTCCTCTTTCTAAAAGCCACCAAGTCCGCTGTGGCCACGGGTACAACCTCCAGCCGGGTCCGACACGGCCCTCTCAAATTTGTAAGAAATCTGCTAAGTTGACATTCCGGTTTTTGCGCGCGATGACGTGACCGAGATCCGAGGACACAAAATAATATACTCCATAAGCCTGCAAGAGAGAGAAAAATACATAGGTACTTGTGATTGACGCGTATACACATAAGGACTTGAGACGGACTAGACATGATATACTTTCTAAAGAGACCTCAACTAATTAAGTTACGTACAAGAATCATGGAGCGAAAAAAATCCCAGTGACCCGACCCAGCCTTAATTTGATAGAGTCATTGTCTCCTTCTCCTTCTATAAGTATACACATTCACTTGCATAACATAGCATCCATCTCCATATGGTCTCACTAGAACTAGTCCTTCCTTCCATCACTTCCTTGGCCATTCAAAAATGGAGGCCGTCATCCTTCCTACAAGGGTGCTAGCCGCCCTCTTCCTCTTCCTCTTTCTTAGAGCTGCCTCCCACCGTGGCCACAAGCACTACAACCTCCCACCTGGTCCAAAACCTTGGCCCATCATTGGCAACTTCAACCTCATCGGTGCGCTCCCGCACCGCTCCATCCACGAGCTCTCCAAAAAGTACGGGCCTCTTATGCACCTTCGCTTTGGCTCCTTCCCCATGATCGTCGGCTTGTCGATCGACATGGCCAGGTTCTTCCTGAAGACTGAGGACATCCTGTTCATCGATCGCCCCAAGACGGCCTCCGGCAAGTACACCACCTACAACTACCATGACATGACGTGGTCACCTTATGGCGCCAGGCACGCCGCATCTGCCTCACCCAGCTCTTCAGCCCACGCCGCCTCACATCGATGGAGCACATCCGTGTCGACGAGGTGCGTGCCCTAGTGCGCGGCATATTTGCGGCATTTGGGCCCAAGCGCGTTGTGCGTCTCGGTATGGACCACATGTCGACGCTGAGCTTGAACGTGATCACACGAATGGTGATGGGGAAGCGGTTGTTTGCGGACGGTATGTCGGAGGGGCCGGTGCCGTCGATGGAGGTGTTCAAGCGGATGTTGAACGAGCTGCTCCTGCTCAACGGCGTGCTCAACATCGGCAACTGGATCCCATGGCTAGACTGGATAGACCTGCAGGGGTACATGATAACCCACAAGTATAGGGGATCAATTGTAGCCTTTCTCGATAAGTAAGAGTGTCGAACCCAACGAGGAGCTAAAGGTAGAACAAATATTCCCTCAAGTTCTATCGACCACCGATACAACTCTACGCACGCTTAACGTTCGCTTTACCTAGAACAAGTATGAAACGAGAAGTACTTTGTAGGTGTAACGGGATAGGTCTGCAAGATAAATAAGAGCACGTAAATAAAAACTAGGGGTTGTTTAGATAAAAAAATAACTAAGTTAGTTTTAGTAGAGAGCTTTTTGTCACAAGAAAGTTATTTGTCCCTAGGCAATCGATAATTAGACCGGTAATCATTATTGCAATTTTATATGAGGGAGAGGCATAAGCTAACATACTTTCTCTACTTGGATAATATGCACTTATGATTGGAACTCTAGCAAGCATCCGCAACTACTAAAGATCATTAAGGTAAAACCCAACCATAGTATTATAAGGTATCAAGTCATCTTTATTCCCATACGCAAACAACCTACTTACTTGGGTCTGTGCTTCTGTCACTCACGCCACCCACCATAAGCGAATCATGAACATATTGCAAACCCTACAGCGGGGATCCCTCACGCTTGCGCGACACGGAGAATACCATAGGACAGCATCAATAATAAAACATGCAACTCAAACCAATCATGATCATCAATCAACCCATAGGACAAAACGGACCTACTCAAGCATCATAGGATAGCCATATATCATTGGGAAATAATATATAGCGTTGAGCACCATGTTTAAGTAGAGATTACAGCGGGGAGAAGAGGTGTTGAACCGCTGCATAGAGGGAGAGAGAGTTGGTGATGACGGCGGCGAAGTTGTTGGTGTAGATTGCCGTCACAATGATGGCCCCGGCGGCGTTCCGGCGCCACCGGGAGAGAGCCCCCCTCCTTCTTCTTCTTCCTTGACCTCCCCCCTAGATGGGAGGAGGGTTTCCCCTCTGGTCCTTGGCTTCCATGGCGGCGGAGGGGCGGGAGCCCCTCCGAGATTGGATCTCTCTCTCTGTTTTCTTCTGTTTCTGTGTTCCCCGATTCTGGCATTTCACCGTTTCTTAAATTTCCGGAGATCCGTAACTCCGATTGGGCTGAAATTTTAACACGATTTTTATCCGGATATTAGCTTTCTTGCGGCGAAAGAAGGGCACCAACCGCCTTAAGGGGTGACCACAAGGGTCCCAGGCGCGCCCAGGGGGGTAGGGCGCGCCCTCCACCCTTGTGGGCCCCTCGGGCATCGTCTCCCGTTGATTCTTTTTCCCAAAAATCACATATATTCCAAAAAAAAAAATCCGTAAGTTTTTATCGTGTTTGGAGAGAGGGGGAGAGAGCCCCCCTCCTTCTTCTTCTTCCTTGACCTCCCCCCTAGATGGGAGGAGGGTTTCCCCTCTGGTCCTTGGCTTTCATGGCGGCGGAGGGGCGGGAGCCCCTCCGAGATTGGATCTCTCTCTCTGTTTTCTTCTGTTTCTGCGTTCCCCGTTTCTGGCCTTTCACTGTTTTTAAATTCCCGGAGATCCGTAACTCCGATTGGGCTAAAATTTTAACACGATTTTTATCCGGATATTAGCTTTCTTGCGACGAAAGAAGGGCACGTACCGCCTTAAGGGGTGACCACAAGGGTCCCAGGCGCTCCCAGGGGGGTAGGGTGCGCCCTCCACCCTTGTGGGCCCCTCGGGCATCGTCTCCCGTTGATTCTTTTTTCAAAAAATCACATATATTCCAAATAAAATCTCCGTAAGTTTTTATCGCGTTTGGACTTTCGTTTGGTATGGATATTCTGCGAAACAAAAAACACGCGACAAACAGGAACTGGCACTGGGCACTGGATCAATATGTTAGTCCAAAAAATAGTATAAAAATTTGTCAAAAGTATATGAAAGTTGTAGAATATTGGCATGAAACAATGCAAAATTATAGATACGACAGAGACGTATCAGTACGTGCGACGGATGAAGAAGGTAGGGAAGGAGTTCGACACACTAATGGAGCACGTACTTGATGAGTATTGCCTAGGCGAGCAGCGGCGTCAGGAGGGCGAGGCTGCAAGGGACATGGTGGACGTGCTCATGGACATCGCCGACGACCCTGCCCTCGAGATCCGACTTGGCCGCATCGGCGTCAAGGCCTTCACACAGGGCCTCATCGCCGGCGGCACCGAAAGCTCAGCCGTCACCGTAGAGTGGGCCATGTCGGAGCTCATGAGGAGGCCCGCCGCCTTGGATGCGGCCACCGAGGAGCTCGACCGCGTCGTCGGCCGCGGCCGCTGGGTGACGGAGAAGGACATGTCGAACCTTCCCTACATTGTGGCCATCGTGAAAGAATCCATGCGCATGCACCCCATCGTGCCGCTCCTCGCCCCACGCATGGCCCGTGAGGACACCGAGGTCGGCGGATACGACGTGCCCAAGGGCGCGCGCGTGCTCATCAACGTGTGGGCCATTGGACGAGACCCGGAGCTGTGGGAGGCACCGGAGGAGTTCAGGCCAGAGAGGTTCATGGGAAGCAAGATGGACGTGAAAGGCTAGGACCTGGAGCTTTTCTTCCATTCGGGTCTGGCCGGCGGATGTGCCCCGGCTACAACCTCGGGTTGAAGGTGGTGCACCTGAGCCTAGCGAACCTGCTTCACGGTTTCACCTGGAGGCTGCCGGAGGGGATGGTGAAGAAGGAGCTGAGCATGGAGGAGGTGTTTGGGTTAACCACCAATCGCAGGTACCCGCTGGAGGTCGTCGCTGATCCCAAGCTCCCAGCTCATCTCTATGTTTGACTCTGATACTCATGCACATGCATGCAGCATGCTTCTTCGTAGTAATTAATACTAGCAGTACTCCTCCGGCTGGCAAATAATACTAGACGTATTTTTATTTGTTAGGACAAGCCTTTGCCCAACGATTACTTTATCGGTATATTTGGTTTACGGACGCGTCTAGCGGGCGACCGTTGGGCTGCTAGCGATCCGTGACAGCCTTCTTTATTAGGAAAGATTATGTCTCCAAAAGTTTGTGTCCGTTTAAGAAATCTCACACACTTAATCCTATCTGTTCCTCACAGAGTGTCGCTTGCATGCATCCATGTGACCATATGGTCCAACTAGTTTGCATGCATGCATGCCAACCTGCTGTGTGAACGTATTTAATTCGTACTTCAAATTTTTCTAAAAGCCATAACTTTCAAACCGCATGTCAGAATTCAGATCCGTTTTCACCGCTAAAATCCTCGCATCGTATTCTTCGAAACTAGATCTCGCATGGGTATGTTTAGACGAAACTTTTTTTGTGCAATTTTGTCTCCGTTTTGTGCAACTGCCTAGCAGCCGATGTGTAACTACCTGACATTGGATGTCCAACTTTCCGCCAACCCCGTGGATGCGTAGTTTTCACTGATGGCACCTCCACCCTCAAAACTACCTCCTTCTAGTGAGATGTGCAAATTCGTGTGTTGCCCATGCCAACTGCCTAGTAGTTGATGTGCAACTTTCCCCCTGCCAGTGATTGTGCTTTCACTGTTTGCTACGTCGCCCAACTGTCTAGTAGTGGATATGCAACTTCGGATACTGTCATGGCCAACTGTCTTCCAGTGATGTGCAACTTTCCCTCATACCCTATGGATAAGTAATTTCCCTACTAGCACTCGGTCCAAACCACCCCCCTAGTGGGATGTGGAACTTTAGCGCTCTGTTTATATGCAACTTTTTAATACCTTCATGAATATGTAACTTTTCACTACCCTCATGTATGTGGAATTTCACCATCCAACTATCCCTTCTTGTGAGATGTGCAACATCATATGTTGCTCCGGCCAACTGCCTAGCAGATTTTGTGCAACTCCATTTGTTGCCCCCACTAACTGAAACTGCATATTCACAAGTAGTGAGGGGAAAGAGTTGCACATCCAGTAATAGGCATTTGGTCCGAGCAACAGACTAAGTTGCACATATCGCCAGTAGGGGAGGTGGGGCAGGGTGTGTCAACCGTAAAAAAAAACTATACATCAGGGACAAGGGTTGCACATCGACTACTAGATAGTTGGTCGGGGCAGTAGACTAGTTGCACATCAAATTTTCATGGTTGGTAGGTTGCAACCTCATATGAAGTTAGATCATGCAGCTCCAAAAGTTGGTTTTAAAAAAGTAACACCATGTAGTACTAAAGTTACACAATGCAGTACTGAAGTTGCACCATATAGCACCAAACTTGGCATAAAAAAATTCCGTCAAAACATACCCATGCCGGATCTAGTTTCAAAGATCTCGTCGCAATGAATCCAACAGTGAAAACGGATCTGAATTCTGACGTGTGGTTTAAAAGATATGACTTTTTAAAAATTTAAAGCCCAAAATAAATGTAAGTGAATCTATTTTCCAACCTATGTGACTAGTCTGAACACATTTAATGCTAACAAAAATACATCCATTAACTGACCAAAAAGTACATGCATGTGAATGACAAAGCCGGCCGCCCGTTCCTACGAGAAAGTGCACGTGTGCTTTTAAGATTTCAGGTTGGTTTATATGACACCGAATCGCAATTTAACAATATACTAGTATTTTAAGTCATTCACATCAATTAAATGGTAGTAGTACGTAGAGTAATTGTTTGTCATTCCTTATCTTAATGAATCAAAACTTGCGTTATACATCGGATTTTTTTTTGCAGGGTAAGAGCATTTTTTTTTTGCAGGGTAAGAGCATCTTATTCCACCGAACGCATTTTTTGCATTGATGTTGTGTCGATGTGCTAGATTTTTTTTAGAATTTTTCGAACATTTAAAAATGTGCTACCGAATTTGGAGCACCGGGAGCACCCTAAAGGTGGGAGTACGAGATATTCTCCCTGGTGTGTGTGTGTGTGTGGTACCTTGTGACTGCCGTGTGTGGCTTTATTAATTTAAAGCTGAATGCCGCTGGCATCTTCGTTCTAGAAAAAACTACCGCAGAGCAGTGAGCCTTTCCTTAACTATTTGACGCAACGGGCGTCAATGAGGAGGTCTCATATGAGGTTGTGCCCAATAAAGGAGCAAACCCCACATGGGCTAGTTTGTGTCGTGGCCCATTTTCTTCTACGGTTTTAAAAGATGTTTTTAATTAACTGACAAAAAAATGTGTTATCAAAAATTAAAAACATTATTTCACAAATTTTGAGAGGGAAAATATAAAAATTTACAAATTTAAAATTATATTATTGATATAAAAATATTGACATTCGTGCATATACAATATTCATGGAGTATTTGAAAAATGGTCTTCATGTATTTGATTTTTTAGCCCGTATTGCAAAACATATGTATCTCGTATTTATATTGAAATTTGATTGCATATTTAAAAATATTATGGAAAATTTAAGAACTGTTTATCATATATTTATCAAATGTTCATCGTATATTTATAAAAGGTTCATTTATATAAAACAAATAAATTAAAAATAAAAATAAAGCTTGGAGAAATAGCAAAGGCAAAAATGGAAAGTAAAGAAGAAAGAAATGGACGCAGAAGAAAAAAGAGAGAGACAGAAACCAGGAAGAAAAACGAAAAACAAAAGAAAGAAAGAAATGAAAATGGACACACCAGAGTGTGGGGTGCGTGCATGCTCACCTATTTCGCGCCCTACACTCGGAATACGATTTGGTGGACATGGTAATGGGTGACGGAGCGTGGCAACAAAACAAGTTAGGAAAAATTCACCGGCTCACTTTTATCTTTTTTTAGGGACACTGGCTCACTTGATAGAATGCTCATAAATCAATACCCATCTAATAGTCAAAGAAACATCGAGCTTTGATGGAGTAAATTTCTCGCTAAAAATCATAAATTGTCCTGAAAAAGGCCAGGCCGCAGCCCGATATAGTCCTTAAGGCCCCCACAAATGCTGGTAATAACATAAGTGCAAATTAGAAGTTACAAGTGAATATGCAAATTAAGGCCATAACAAGTTAGGAATAACTTATTATAATTAATTGCTCATAGCGATGTATAGTTCTATAACACACACAGAGTAATGGGCCTGACATTTTTATCCAGACTCTGTTCTATTCGAGGTTTTTTCACAGGTTTTGTGCATGGTTTTCTTTTAGTTCCCAACTGGTTTTTGACAAATTTTTCGCTTTGTTTTTGTGTTGTGTCTATCCAAAAAATTATTCATTTTTCCTTTTTCTTCTAAAAGATGAAAATTTTGTAAAAATATTATGTGACATTTTAGATAAATAATGAACAGTTTTTGTTATAAATTTGTTAACCAATTTTATCCATTAAACGTTTCAAAATCTATAATTTTTTACATCTCTACAAAAATGGGTAGCTTTGTTTTTTCAAACCCACAGTTCGAGGGTACCGATTTTTCTCCGTGTGCGAATGCGCGGGAGCTATTTTCGCTCACAGCAAGGCGGAGCTCCGCCTCGCCCCTCGCCCCTTGCTCACTGCAAGGCGGAGCTCCGCCTCGCCCCTTTGCCATTACTGCTGCTCTGGTTCACCCTTTTCCTCTGTGCTTTTATTATTTTTTTCAACCTTTGCAGCGTTTTTTTTCAGTTTTATCTGGCTTCTTCGTCTTTTTCTTTGGTTTCCTTTGTTTCTTTCTCCGTATTCACCATTTTCTTCATTTTATTTTTTATTTTTTTGTCTTTTTTTTCAAGACATACTTCAGGAATATTGTATGCATACATGTCTAACATTTTACGAAATATATGATTAATATTTTTTCAAATAAATATTTGTATGTGTATTTTGTATACACATCGTACATTTTTAATACATATAAAAAATTATACATGTTTACCATTTTGCTAATACATGATTAACATTTTTTTAAATGTAACATACATTTTTTTAATGGAACTAGAATTTCTCTGGAACTACATGAACATTTTTTGTGGATTGTATAACATTTTTAGAAAATGTCACATACATTATTTTGAAACACATGAACATGTTTTAAATATCACAAACATTTATTATGTGATCAATTTTTTGTAAACTACACTAACACAAGTTATACACTGTATTGACATTTTTCAAATTTGCGGTGAACACTTTTTAAAATGTTAAGTACATGAAGTTTCATGAAATGTATGTATTTGTAATTTTCTTAGAAATATAAACAAAAAGAAATAGCAGCAATAGAAACCAGAAAAAAAAACAACAATTGAAAACGGCCAAACCTAAGAAAAATCAGAGCTACGTTAACTAGGCTGGCTCATTTCAAGCTGTCTTGAGGCGGTGTGTTCTTTTGTCTCGTTAGAAGCGAAACATAGACTTGCCCTTGCGAACGATCGGCAGACGAGCACCCTGATGGGGCCGGTTCACTGCTTGATTTACCATACACGCTTCGCACAAATGTGGTCAAGCCCAAAACTGCACTTTGAAAAAGCTAGGCGAAAAATCAGCTCAGAGCCTACACACATGACCCAGCCCGGGGAACGATCCATTTGTGGCTCCATAGTCCATCCTGCCTAACGCGACGAGAGAATGCATAGAAAGATGACAACATCTCATGGTTTGCTTGATATGCTGCAATCCCCTGTTGAACTGAACCATGAAAATTGACAAGATATGTGCAGGCTCCATGCCTCTATCGAACGATGAGCTGGTGGAAGTGGAACATATTTTGAGCAGTGAAGTGTCAAGATTTGCGATAGAGATTTTGGTGGGCCCATCGAGGACACATCAATGATTACAAGCTTTCGAGCACATGTCAACGATGGGTTTTATCAAGAGGTATCACGAGAAATTGGATGTGGAGGCCATGCACAAGCCGAAGCCGCAAAATAGGAACATAAAAGACAGCCCTTAAAGGAAATTACATCATAAATAGTCAAGCATCTGGTTTCATTATGTATATGCCCGGTCTTGCGTGGTTTTCATGGGTAGCATGGTTCTTTGCATGGTTTTTGCGGTTTTCCATGTTTTTCCTTTCTTCTCTTCAATTTTCTATTTATAAATACATGATGTTTAGCAATCACGTGAATTTTTTTCTAAAATCCGCAAACATTTTTTAAATGCATGGTTTAAAAAAATACATGACACTTTCTAAGTTGCGTGGAAATTTTTAAAAACAGTGTGAATATTATGTAAAATTACATGAGTATTTAAAAAAAATGATGAACACTTTTCAAAAGCACGTTAGTGCTTTTAAAAAAGGTGTGAACATTTTTAAAAATTACATGAACAATGTTTTTAAAAGGTGCAAACATTTCTTGTAAATACATGAACACATTTTTAATTATATGAACATATATTGTAAAACACGTGAAACCTTTTTAAATTAGGCAAACACTTTTAAAATTTCATGTATTTTATCAAAATGTGCGAACACTTTTCTAAAATTTCATGAACATTTTTAGTAGTATGCTATTTTAAAATAATGATGAAATTTTACCATAAGCGCAGACACTTATGAAAATATCATGAGCGTTTGTGGAAATACTTTTAAAATACATTAAACATTTGTTAATTATTTAAGAATAAGAGTGTAATTAAAATAACAGAAAATAGAAAGGAAAAATGAAAGGAAACAAATACACGCAGAGGGCGAGCTGCTCCAACTCAGTACACTAGTAGAAAAAGGCCCATTTGTCCCGGTTCATAAGGCCCATTTGTCCCGGTTCGGGAACCGGGACTAAAGGGTCGGGACTAAAGTCCAACACCTTTAGTCCCGGTTCTTATACGAACCGGGATAGATGGGGCTCCACGTGGCCGCTACGGCGAGCCCAGAGAGGAGGGCCTTTAGTCCCGGTTGGTAACACCAACCGGGACCAAAGATCATCCACGTGTCAGCAGCTCAGGAGCTGGGGTTTTTTTTTTTGAAAGGGCAGGGGGGGGGTGGGGGTTTGGGGGTTTTGGAGGTTTTGTAGGGTTAATTTAGGGGTTTCATATATTGTGTTAGCTAGCTAATAGCTAGAGAGAAGTGTCCTCTCTTATCTTCGTGCTTGGTCGACGCTACGTACTATATGTATAGAGAGGACTCGACACGCTAGCTAGTAAGCAAATGAAGGAAACCATTAAGTACACAAGATCGTCATGAACATATACAGAGAGAAGTGATCGACCTCCTCCTTCTCCGAGAGATTGGTCGAACAACAAGTTTTCGTATATCTATCCGACGCTACTAGCTACATATATACAATATAAGATCTCTTACAATCCCTAACATTTGATGTCAAGTTCCACATGGTATTCTCCGGCTGTATTGATGACATGGTCAAGAAAGAATCCCGCTAATTCCTCTTGAATTGCTTTTATGCGATCTTGTGGTAGGAGTTCATCCCGCATCTGCCAAATCTAATTTGAAGAAGGGGGTCAATACATATATATGAATGAAACTCAACACAAATGATGGTAATAAAATAAAATTGTGAATATTATTGCTTACGCACTTCATATTGTTTTTCAGAGTAGCCCCGCTTAGAGGTCGTCGCGTTGTAGATGTACTCGCAAATGTAGTATCCACAAAAATTATTCCCGCCTTCCCGCCACAACAACTTTACGAGAAATAAAGGTCAATCAAACTGATAATCAAGCATTATAAATGGTATTGATGAAACTAGCTAGAATCAATGGGAGATGCGCGGAACTAGCTAGTAGTACTTACTTTCGGGTGTGTAAATCGCAGCTCCCCCGGCAGTCCCGGAGCTTCTGTGGTGAACACTTTCCAAAACCTGCGAGACAAAGAAAATAATTACTTGATATCAGGAAATGACCAAAGTTGCCGATATGGTGCGATATTGATCGATTGAACTTACTTCTGGAGCATTTCAGTCATGGCCGCATACTCCTTGGGATCTTTTCGTCTTGAGTCTAAGACGGTTACTAGTCCCTGCTCAAGCTTAATCTCTAGGAGAATATAGTGGAAGCTGCGCACGCATGCATAACTCATCAATTACATTACTATAACCTCGAGTAATAAGGGAAACCGAATATGCAGAAGACAGTAACACTAACTTGAAGTTGTAAGGAAAGAGTATTTTAAGCAACGATTGTAGCAAGTTGGCCTCGGTTTCTTTCGCATGATATGTAACCGTCCATTCATCTATGAGATTTGTGTTAATGAACCCAATATCATAGATTTGTGCATTTATGCATTCAACGATCTTCAATCTGCATAATATAGTGAGGATAATTATATATACATGCAATGAAAGAGCTGAGCTATATATAGAGACTTAATTACAGAAGTATAGTACTTACAGACAGTAGCAAGTGATGATTATTTTATCGAGGTCCTTTTGATTGAAAAACTGGAAGAACTCCTCAAATGGAACAGACAACAGATCAATTCCAACGAGGTCGTGCTCCTCTTTAACTCTCAGTGTCAAAATATCCTTCCCAGACTTGCAGGTGTCCATGTACCACTTATGGAATCTTCGCATCATCGTTGTTAGAGGAGGATCACCAGGTCTGAGGAGAGGCTTCCTGTACTGGTATTTGTGTTCGTCCACCTCCATTGTATCAAAATGTGCATCGTCGGGCAGGTAATTAACAGGATTGGTACCGGGCAGCATCCCCAGCAGATTTGCGACGATATCGCTAGACACCTTGAGCGGGGGGCACGATTGGTTTGCCTGTTCGCCGAGCTGGGGAATTTTGTTCCCTCTTCTTCGTTCTTGTAACCTTTTGTCACTTGAAGTAGTTCCCAACCGGCGCGCTCCTTCCACTGCCTTTTTCAGAGCGCGGACATGGTTGTCATCCGGCGGAGGCGGTGGTGGTCGCTTCAGGTTCTTCAAAGTGCGCTTCAATTTCACCGGATCCATCTTCTCCTCCAGAGGTGGATTTTTCTTTGCAAAAAAGTCCTTCACTTGGGCTTGACAGATCTCCGCATTTTCCTCCTCGGTCATCTCGTATGGTAACTTCTCTAGAGGCTTGAGAGATGGACCGAATTTGTATTGCCTCCCGCCTCTGGCTGTACTGCTAGACGCCGGAGCAGCCGGAGCGGCTGCGGCTGTCTTCCTTCATTGCTTACGAGGCGGAGAAGGAGGCGGAGTGCTACGACGTGCCAGAGCAGCTGGAGCGGCGGCGGCTGTCTTCCGCTGTTGTTGACGAGGCGGAGAAGGAGGCGGGCTGCTCGGACGCGCCGGCGCAGGCGGAGAAGGAGGCGGAGTGCCGCCACGCGCCGGAGCAGCTGGAGAAGGAGGCGGATTGCCGCCACGCGCCGGAGCAGCCGGAGAAGGAGGCGGAGTGCCCTGATCACTCGCCAGAGGAGGAGGCGGAGTGCCCTGACTCGCCGGAGGAGGAGGCGGAGGCGTCTAGTTCGGAAGGTTGATGAGCTCCTTCCGCCATAGACATGGAGTCTTCAGAGCAAGACCCAGCTGAGTCTCCCCTTCACCGGTAGGGTGGTCAAGCTCGAGCTCCTCAAATCCCTCTGTTATTTCATCGACCATCACAACAGCATAGCCTTCTGGAATCGGAAGGCAGTGAAAAGTTGCGCTGGGTTGAGGAGGTGCAACAGAGCTGACAGACGCCTTGACTTTCAGGTGCTGCCATTGCGCCATAAGGTGGCAATCTTGAGCCTTCGTGATAGCATCCACGGGGTAGCTGGGAGCCGTGAAGTGAGGCTGCTGAAGGAGCTCGGTGGAAGCCACGCTGCTTCTCCGCTGAGATGGCGGGGTAGCTTCTGGGGTAGCTTCGGCAGGTCGCTGCCTCTGAACTAGTGCTTGTTCCTCTAGCGCTCGTACCCTTGCATTCAGCTTCTGCAGTTCGGTCTGCTCCACTTTCCTCCTCCTCTCCCAGGTTTTGTAACCGCCTGCGCTGGGAAACCCTTCCTTCCATGCAACGGAGCCTGCTGTGCCTCGTGTTTGTCCTGGGTGCTCAGGATTCCCGAGGGCCTGTGTGAGCTCGTCGTTCTCTCTGTCGGGAACGAACGTCCCTTGCTGCACTGCGGCGATATACTTCTGAAGCTTCTTGACGGGTATTTCAAGTTGCTCCTTCGTCCAACGGCACTTCCCTGTTTCAGGGTCCAAGGTTCCCCCAACCCCGAAGAACCAAGTCCTTGAACGGTCTAGCCAGTTCAATGTCTCTGGTTCGACCCCTTTATCAAGCAGGTCCTTCTCAGCCTTGTCCCACAACGGCCGGGCTTTGAGGTAGCCACCTGACCCCGTGCGATGGTGATACTCCTTCTTTGCAGCATTTTTCTTGTTTGTCGCCGACATCTTCTTACTCTTCTCCGATGTCTTGTGGGCCACAAATGCGGGCCAGTGATCTCTTATCTTCTCAAATCGGCCGGTGAATTCTGGAGTCTTCCCTTTGTCGACAAACGTTCATTTCAACTCATTCTTCCACCTCCTGAATAGATCTGCCATCTTCTTAAGAGCATGAGCCTTGACCAATGGCTCTATAACTGGCTTATCCGGATCCTCCTCTGGCGGTAGGGTGAAATTTGCCTTCAGCGCGGTCCAAAGATCATCTTTCTGTCTATCGTTGACAAAAGACACTTGAGGGTCTTCGCTCTTAGGCTTATTCCATTGGTGGATGCTGATCGGGATCATGTCCCTAACAAGAACCCCGCACTGAGCAGAAAATGCTTCCTTGGTCCGGCTGGGTTCAATCGGTTGGCCATCGCCCTTGATTGCTGTGATCGTGAACCTTTCATCCTGGCGTGACCTTTTCTTCGGGCCTCGTCTCGTTACCGAAGTTTGGCTCGATCCGGAGGGCTAGAAAAGAAGAAAGAAGAGAGTTAATATGTGTACATACCAAAACAATTAATGCATGAATTAGCTAGTCAGCACAGGCTTAATTAATATATATACCTCGACGGACTTTGCAACATCTCCTTCCTCCGTTCGCTCACCGGAGCAGTCATCACGGTCTCCTTCTTCCACCGGCATTCCGTCACCGGAGCCATCATAATCATGTCCTTCCACCTCCATTGTTCGATCACCGGAGCCTGCTTCACCCTCTCCTTCCAGACCATCGGTGTCGTTGAGAAATGACAAGACATCACCTCCGCCGAGGATTATGTCCCCCAACAACTGTTCTGCTTCGATGTCTCGGTGCTCCATAGTTTCTGCAAATATTACAACATGGCAATTAATATACAAACATGACAGATGGATATATTAGTGCAAACGTAGACCTAGCTAGCTCGACGCTTCTACGGTTTGGGGTGGCCTCGACAACGCTTCTAGGGTTTGGGGTGGCCTAGGCAACGCTTCTAGGGTTTGGGGTGGCCTCGACAACGCTTCTAATATCACAACAAGGAATCATATGCATATATGAGCAATGGATTAGTTGCGGACCGCCTCTCTCATGCATGTCCGACGTCCCCCCCTCATGTCGATCGGGCCGGGATTATACTTTCAGGGTTTAGGTGGACTCGAGAGTTGGTCGGGCGAGAGGGGGTTGATCGACGTCCCCCCTCATGTCGAAGTTACCGGAGTTTTCTTCTTGGGGGTTTGGGTGGCCTCGAGAGTTTATCGGGTAGGGGCGAGAGGGGGTAGGAGATAAAAAATGCTCTTTCTTCTAGGGTTTGGGTGGCCTCGAGAGTTGGTCGGGCTAGCGGACCGGGAGTAAATTTTGAATGTATGATTCTTTTAACTCATTTTGAATACATGAACATTTTAACTTAGTAACTTAGTAACTTGGTAAATTTTGAATATATGTTGAATTCCCGAGAGAGTTAGGGGTGTTCTAACGCGGCACTACACGATATATAGGTGAAGGGGGATAACATCAGGGAATGTTTGGACAGATGAACCGGAGGGGGACTCCTCCCCCCTCATGTCTGATGAGTTTTTACTCCCTCTCTCTCATGAACATTCATCGAACAAACTTAATATGAGTTTTAATAGAAAACATTCATGAACAAAATTACAACAGAAAAAATTGACCAAGTTTTCATATATCATCATCATCATCTACTACAAAAAAAATTGACCAAGTTTTCATATCATCATCATCATCTACTACAAAATTTTTTGACCAAGTTTTCATATATATACTACAGAAAAAATTATCTAACAAAATGTTCATCCATCCATCCATCCATATTCAAAAGGTTCATATTCTACAATATCACCAAAAAAAATTCTATGAACATAAAAAATTCTAACTTTTGCATATTCTTTGCATATGAATATACATACATTTTCTTTTTTTCTTAAATGTAACTTTTGCATATGAACATACATACATAAAATTCTTATGAACAAAAAATAGACTTTTTTGTGAGCATTACATAATCTCCAATATTTTTCTAAAAATGCAAAAAAGAGCATATACAGAGCATATACCTAAAATTTCAAAAAGAGCATATACATAGCATATATAGAGCATTACATAATCTCCAATAATCTCCATTACATAATTCAACTTGAACAAAGGAAAAAAAAGAAAAAAAAACAGGGGCGGTCGTCGGAGCGGCCGGAGCGCGGGCGGCATCGGCGTCGGGGTGGGCGGCGGCATTGGGGCGCGGGGGGGAGGAGGAGAGGAGGGGAACGGCGAGGCGCGGCTCACAGTGTTGCACGGGAGCGGGGACGGCGTCGGGGCAGGGCTCGGCGACGGCGAGGTCGGGGCAGGGCGCGGCGAGGTCGGGGCAGGGCTCGGCGACGGCGATCTCCGGCGCATCAGCCTGGCGGCGTCGTGCTATGGTTCGGCCGTCGTGGGAGATAATGGGAGATTTGGGGAAAAATTTCTAAGTGTGGCCTTGTATACCACAACCTTTGGTCCCGGTTGGTGGCACAAACCGGGACCAATACCCACCTTTGGTCCTGGTTCGTGCCACCAACCGGGACCAAAGGTCAGTTTTCAGCAGCCCAAAGGGCGGGAAACAGAGACCTTTGGTCCCGGTTGGTAGCACGAACCGGGACCAAAGGGGGGCATTGGTCCCGGTTGGTGCCACCAACCGGGACCAATGCACCCCTTTTGTCCCGGTTGGTAGCACCGGGACCAAAGGCCTTGCGCTGGCGCGGTGCGGTGGGATGTTTAGTCCCACCTCGCTAGTTGAGAGAGCTCGAGAGTGGTTTATAAGCGGTGCTGCGCCCACCCTCTTGAGCTCCTCTCAACTGCATGCTTTCGGGCCTACTCTATCAATCCTTGCCTGTGGGCCTACTGGGCCTGCTGCAGGCCTGAATCCTGGCCCATGGTTGGGTTCCTAGTCGTATTCAGGCCGTGGTGGCCCAGTAGGTGGCATTTTTTTTTTCTAGTTTTTTTGTTTTCTTTTTTGCTTTATTTATTTTATTTTGGTTCTACTTACAACAAAATACTTACTGTTTTTCAGTGATTCTTTTTGCTTTTAGGTAATAAAAATTATAAACTTTCTGTTAGTGCCATTAGTTTTGTAATTTGAATAGTTTAAATTTGAATTTTTTGAAATTTGTGTGAATCAATAGTTTGTGAATAACTTTACTATAAAAATAGATTTTTGAGTGATTGTTTTTCCTGCTATTTAATATTACTGTGTTTTATCATTAAATTCAATTTGGTAATTTTTAGGTTATTTGAAATGTCTGTTTTAATCAAAAACAGATTTTATTATTTTAGTTTGCTATTAAAGTTTTGAACAAAAAAATTCTGAAGACATTTTCTTGAACTTATTTGAACTCCAGACTTTTTGTGTGTTCAAAATGCACCATTCAAAGCCACATCATCAATTTTCAACCCTTTCTGACTTCATTAGTTATTTTTCATGCATTTACTGATTTTTTGAGCTATATGACCCTGAAATTGAAAAGCACTTCAAATGAACTCTGAAAATGTTGAAAGTTGGCATGGTATCATCATTTCACTCACATAGCATGTGCTAAAAAGTTGAGAGGGTTACGGCAAAAAACTGGATGCACTTCGTGTACAAAACGGACAATCTCTTTCGAAGTATCAAGGTTTCATACGGAAACTCGTCTGTTACAAAGGGATTTCATTTTTTTAGGCCCATGGAGATGCTTTCTTCTGGCCTAGCACGGTTACGGACATATTTCTTTAGGACTCCCATGAACCCCTCAAAGGGGAACATATTGTGTAGAAATACGGGGCCCAGAACGACAATCTCGTCGACTCGATGAACTAGGACGTGCGTCATGATATTGAAGAAGGATGGTGGGAACACCAGCTCGAAACTGAAAAGACATTGCGCCACATCACTCCTTAGCCTTGGTATGATTTCTGGATCGATCACCTTCTGAGAGATTGCATTGAGGAATGCACATAGCTTCACAATGGCTAATCGAACGTTTTCCGGTAGAAGCCCCCTCAATGCAACCGGAAGCAGTTGCGTCATAATCATGTGGCAGTCATGAGACTTTAGGTTCTGGAACTTTTTCTCTGCCATATTTATTATTCCCTTTATATTCGACGAGAAGCCAGACGGGACCTTCATACTGAGCAGGCATTCAAAGAAGATTTCCTTCTCTTCTTTGGTAAGAGCGTAGCTGGCAGGACCTTCATACTGCTTTGGAGGCATGCCGTCTTTTTGTGCCAATGTTGCAGGTCCTCCCGTGCCTCCGGTGTATCTTTTGTCTTTCCATACATGCCCAAAAAGCCTAGCAGGTTCACGCAAAGGTTATTTGTCACGTGCATCACGTCGATTGAAGAGCGGACCTCTAGGTCTTTCCAGTAGGGTAGGTCCCAAAATATAGATTTCTTCTTCCACATGGGAGCGCGTCCCTCAGCGTCATTCGGAACAGATAGTCCGCCGGGACCCTTTCCAAAGATTACGTGTAAATCATTGACCATAGCAAGTACGCGATCACCGGTACGCATGGCGGGCTTCTTCCGGTGATCTGCCTCGCATTTGAAATGCTTGCCTTTCTTTCGACATTGATGGTTGGTCGGAAGAAATCGACGATGCCCCAGGTACACATTCTTCCTGCATTTGTCTAGGTATATACTTTTGGTGTCAGCTAAACAGTGCGTGCATGCGTGGTATCCCTTGTTTGTCTGTCCTGAAAGGTTACTGAGAGCAGGCCAATCATTGATGGTTACAAACAGCAACGCATGCAGGTCAAATTCCTCCTGTCTGTGCTCATCCCACACACATACACCGTTTCCATTCCACAGCTGTAAAAGTTCTTCAACTAATGGCCTTAGGTACACATCAATGTCGTTGCCGGGTTGCTTAGGGCCTTGGATGAGTACTGGCATCATAATGAACTTCCGCTTCATGCACAGCCAAGGAGGAAGGTTATAGATACATAGAGTCACGGGCCAGGTGCTGTGATTGCTGCTCTGCTCCCCGAAAGGATTAATGCCATCCGCGCTTAAACCAAACCATATGTTCCTTGGGTCACCTGCAAACTCAGCCCGGTACTTTCTCTCGATTTTTCTCCACTGTGACCCATCAGCGGGTGCTCTCAACTTCCCGTCTTTCTTACGGTCCTCTCTGTGCCATCGCATCAACTTGGCATGCTCTTTGTTTCTGAACAGACGTTTCAACCGTGGTATTATAGGAGCATACCACATCACCTTGGCAGGAACCCTCTTCCTGGGGGGCTCGCCGTCAACATCACCAGGGTCATCTCGTCTAATCTTATACCGCAATGCACCACATACCAGGCATGCGTTCAAATCCTCGTACGCGCTACGGTATAGGATGCAGTCATTAGGGCATGCATGTATCTTCTGCACCTCCAATTCTAGAGGGCATACGACCTTCTTTGCTGCGCACGTACTGTCGGGCAATTCGTTATTCTTTGGAAGCTTCTTCTTCAATATTTTCAGTAGCTTCTCAAATCCTTTGTCAGGCACAGCATTCTCTGCCTTCCACTGCAGCAATTCCAGTACGGTACCGAGCTTTGTGTTGCCATCTTCGCAATTGGGGTACAACCCTTTTTGGTGATCCTCTAACATGCGATCGAATTTCAGCTTCTCCTTTTCACTTTCGCACTGTCTCCTTGCATCAACAATGACCCGGCGGAGATCATCATCGGGCACATCGTCTGGTTCCTCTTGATCTTCAGCTTCCCCCGTTGCAGCATCACCGTATTCAGAGGGCACATAGTTTTCATCGTCCTCTTCTTCTTCGCTGTCTTCCATCATAACCCCTATTTCTCCGTGCCTGGTCCAAACATTATAGTGTGGCATGAAACCCTTCTCAAGCAGGTGGGTGTGAAGGATTTTCCGGTCAGAGTAAGACTTCGTATTCCCACATATAGGGTATGGACAACACATAAAACCATTCTGCTTGTTTGCCTCAGCCACTTCGAGAAAATTATGCACGCCCTTAATGTACTCGGAGGTGCGTCTGTCGCCGTACATCCATTGCCGGTTCATCTGCGTGCATTATATATAATTAAGTATGTAAAAAACCATTACAAAACATCATGAATAGATAAGTGACCAAATTAATAGAAGTTCATCATCACATTAAAACCAAAGTACATACATAGTTCTCATTGAACAACATATAGCTCTCCAGAGCATCTAATTAAATCATACATTGAAACTATGTAAAACATTTCAATGCAACAAGAAATGCGATCATAATCGCAACCAAGGTAACAATTGATCCAACGGCATAATGATACCAAGCCTCGGTATGAATGACATATTTTCTATACTTTCTAATCTTGAAGCGCATTGCATCCATCTTGATCTTGTGATCATCGACGACATCCGCAACATGCAACTCCAATATCATCTTGTGACGACCCCGGCTTAATCGTGCACTAACCATACACGCAAATGCGCATGATCAAGCCTAAGGACTCACTTGAAGATATCACAACACAACTCTAAAACATAAATAAAGTCATACAAGCTTTATATTACAAGCCAGGGCCTCGAGGGCTCGAATACATAGCTCGATGGCATACAAGCGTCAGCGGAAGCATCAAATATCTGGGTACAGATATATTACAAAGGGAGAGATAGGCCTTCACAGAGGTGGGGCAAAATAAAATACTACGATCGAAAGGCGTAGGCCTCCCGCCCTGGACCCTCCGATCCTACTCCTGGTCGTCAAATGGCTCCTCATAGTAGTAGTACTCGCCAGGCGGGTAGTAGTATTGGTCGTCCGATGGGGCGTCTGGCTCAGGGGCTCCGTCGTCTGGTGGCATCAATTGGATATGGGGGGAAAAGAAAGTAAAGCAAACGTGAGTACTCATCCGAAGTACTCAGCAAGCAAGGATCTACACTACATATGCAACATTGTCAAAGGAATGGCTGTATATATGGACTAGGCTGTAGAAATGCCAGAATAGAGGGGGAAAGCCTAGTCCTATCGAAGACTAGCATCTTCAACAATCTTCGACAGTCTTGCAGCAATAGAAGGGAGCAGATCAACGTAATGTAAAGTAGTAGTAGTAGTATCATCAACCTCGACCTGAGATCCTTTCTCGACTCCCTGCGAGAAAGCAATCCCAGAGTCGTACTATCCAGTTCTCATCTCATGTTCTAGTTGTACCGATCGGGATACAACTCCGAGTGTCTGTTACCGTAGGACAGGCTATTGATAGAAGTTTCTTCCCTGCAGGGGTGCACCAAGTTACCCACGACGGTCGCTTAACTCCGGCCGGACACACTTTTCTGGGTCATGCCCGGCCTCGGCTAAGCAACACGCCACAACCCGACCTAAGCTTATAAGAGAGATCAGCACGCCGGACTAAACCTATGCTCCCAGGGGTCTTGGGCCATCGCCCCGGGAACTCCTGCACGTTACGGGGCCACCGAGAGCAGACCTAGCAACCCCTTATACAAGCGCGGTTGCGTTCCCAGTCCAACTCGGCGTGCGCCGCTCCTTACTGACGTCAAATAAGCTTCGGCTGATGTATACGACGCCGAACGCCCATACTATGCCCACGTGATGGTTAGTGCTATCGGGCCAGAGGCCCCTCGGATCAAATATCCAAACCGTAGTGGATTAGGAGCGCACAGAAACGAACAGAGACTCACGATCAATGTGACCCCGTCGCCCTGTCTTGAGGACTTGCGGCAAGGGCTAAGAATGCCCGGCCACGCCTCGTAGTTATCTCGCGGGCACCATCCAGGTCAACCCGACTCCACATCACTTCACATTAAGCTCGCGCGGGTACCCCTCAGGGCCGACCCGTCTTTAGTATCATGTTTCAAAGTCAAGTCATAGTATCCAAAGTAACTGTGTGTCTGACACCGAAAGGAACCCTGAGGAATCACCCTCGATGGAATTCCCGCTCGATGTTATCATCAAGGTGAACGAAGGAGGAATCACCCTCGAGGTCCACACTTGAGAAGTTGCACGACGACGCTGTTATCGGGGGTGGTGTAGGAGGAATCACCCTCGCTTACCACGTCTGAGTAACTAACCTACAAGGTTAACATCAGAAGTGCTGACGAGGTATCACCCTCGGCACTCGACGGTAACCCAGTAGTGTCGGCAACTAAGGGGGAAGTGATGTGTGGTGCCAGGGTCTGGTCTTCAATCCCGATGATCGGGTCTTCTGATATCCAGCGGGGCAGTCGGGATCAAGTGGGGTTCTCTGTCGGGTCTCTACCCAGCCTATTCTAAACAGTCTAGGATATCCAGCAAGGTAGCAAGGCAGGTTACAATAATCAGGCTATGCAGCAGATATAGAAAAATAGTAGCAGTAGCAGTTCTAATGCAAGCATAAGAGAGAAGAGAATATGCGATATAGGCATGTTCAAAATGGGGGTGCTTGCCTGTTTGCTCTGGGGCAAGGGCAAGGTCGCATGTGGTGTAGTCGGGGACGTAGTCGTACTCCTGAGGTGCGTCTGCCTCGGGAGCTACGTCAATGTCGGGGTCTACCGAGAGAGAAGAGGGGGAAGAAACAGGTAAACATAATGCAAACAAATGCAATACGGTGCGTGTGATGCTATGATGCAGTGTAGGGTTGCCTAAATATGCATCTAAGTCATTTTAGTTATTTTAAGAATTAATCTGGGATTTATTTACCGAAGTGTGTGCACTATTCATCTGCCGGATACGGGTCCGGAGTTACGAGTTCTTCTACGTAGGGGGTTCCGACAAAGAAACGGACGGCACGATCAGACTCGTCTCGTCGTTCTGAGCAACTTTCATGTTTTAACTTTTTCGATCCGAGCTACGGTTTAAAAGTTATTAATTTTCAAAGTTTATTTGAATTTCTGGAATTTATTTATTTAGCAGAAAATGAATTATGACGTCAGCATGATGACATGCTGACATCAGCAAGTCAACAGCGGCTGACCAGGGTCAAAACTGACATGTGGGTCCCACATGTCAGTCTCTGTTAGATTAACAGTGAATTAATTAAACTAACAGGGTTAATTAGGGGTGTGGGCCCCACATGTCAGTGGGACATTAGTTAACTAATTAGTTTTTATTTAATTAAATGTTTAATTAGGTTAATTAGCCACGGGGTCCACATGTCAGTGACTGGGGTTGCCCAGTCAGCAGTTGACTGGGTCAACCCAGTCAACTGGGGTCCCCAGGGCCCACGGTCAGCGGCCCAGGGCTGGGCCCCACCGAGCCACGTCGGCGGCCGGCGCCGGAACTGCGCCGGCGACCGATTCCGCGGCGGAAAATCGCCGGAGTTCGAGCTGCGGTTGGGTGCGTTCGAAAGCCAGTGAACTTGCGCGTCGAGTGGTGGCACTTGCCGGACCAGGGGATGGCCGGAATCACGCCGGCGTTGAGGTTTGGCGGAAGACGAAACCCGGCGGACTCGCGCGTGGCGATGCAGAGGTCAAAACGGGCTGCGCTCTACTCCTACGGCATCTACTTGACGCCACGAACGCGACGGCGAGCCCGGTGGGTCGTGACGGCCACTGCTGCAACGGCCTCGAGCTCAACGGCGGAGCTAGGTTCGGGCGGCCATGGCGCGGCGGCTACGGAGGCGCAGAAGGTTAGGGGAGCGCGGGGGAAGGACGAGGGGCTGCTCACCGAGAGGCTAAGTAAAGCCGTTGGAAGCTTAGGAGCGCAGAACGTCGGCGAATCGTCGGGGCTTGCCGGCGTCAGAGAAGAAAGGGGGCGGAGTAGTCCGGCTACATCAGGGCCTCCCCGCCTCCACTCGGGGTCAGAGTCGAAGGAGTCGAGGACGGCGGAGCTCGCAGGCGTGTTGGCTGAGCTCGGGGACGACGGTGGCCGCGTCTACGGCAAGGCCACGGCGACGGAGGCGCTCGGTTTCGGTGGATCTGGAGGAGGAGGAAGGAGGGAGAGGGCAAGCGAGCGAGGGGGAAGTGGATAGGGACGGAGAGGAGGCAGAGGGAGCTCCTCCTTATCCTCTCGCCTGGCCTGCGGCATCACGGTGTCGGCGCCGGAGCGGCGAGCGCGCGCTCGGCCAGGGAGAAGGCGACAGCGCGAAGGAGAGAGAGAGACTGGGCCAGATGGGCCGGCTGTCGGGGCACTGTGCACTTAGGCCCAGTGCACAGTGCCTCGTTGTATTTTTCTGTTTTTGTTTTACCTTTTTCTTTATTCTTTTCTGTTCCAAAATAGCTAGCACACTTTAGCACTTTTGTAAAATGTGAGAGTTGACCCAAATATTGCATTGCATTATTATCTTTCACCAAAATTTGGTTTGGGGCAGATTTGGAGTTTGTCTGAATTAGAAAAGATTTTAAATGGATTTAGATATTCTGTTTTGGTGTTGTTTCATCTTGGTTGAGTCACGCAGCTAACTCAAGTGGCATTGGATATAATTTTGTGAGTGCTTCTGGATTATTTGCCAATTAATGAACATTTTTCCAACAGTGTTTGATCAACTTCATATTTCACTTTTGAATTTGAGTTGATTTTCAAAATGGAGTTGATTTGCTTTGATTAACCACTTTGTTTAAGCACTGCAAATGATATGACTTGGCATTATTAGCAGCTGATCACAGTGGCAATTACATAGGGGTGTTACAAGTTCTCCTCCTCTAAAAGAAATTCTCGTCCCGAGAATTTAGGAGGTAGAAGGGAAAAGTCCGGGATATTCTTCCCGAAGATGATCCTCGCGTTCCGAAGTGGCTTCATCTTCAGTATGATTCGACCACTGCACTTTCAGGAACTTGGTTGTCTTCTGACGAGTTCGACGTTCAGCTTCATCGAGGATGCGGATCGGATGCTCCTTATAGGAATGATCATCTTGTAGCTCGAGCATCTCATGATCCACTGCACGGTGTGGAGATTCCTTGAAGCATTTACGAAGTTGCGACACGTGGAAGACATCATGAATATGGGAGAATTGCGGTGGCAACTCCAATTTATATGCCACCTGTCCACGTCTAGCCATGATGCGGAAAGGACCAATATAGCGAGGAGCTAGCTTGCCCTTGATTCCGAAACGACGGGTGCCCTTCATCGAAGTGACACGGAGATAAGCTTGATCACCAGGTAGATAGATCACACCCCATCGCTTGCGATCATAATTACTCTTCTGACGGTCTTGAGCTGCTTTGAGATTCTCCCGGACAATTCTGACTTGTTCTTCGGCATGCTGAATGATGCCCGGTTCAACAAGAGGTCGTTCCCCAGTTTCTGACCAATTCAGAGGGGTTCGACATTTACGACCATAAAGAACCTCAAAGGGGGCCATTTTCAAGCTGGCTTGATAGCTGTTGTTATAAGAGAACTCGGCATACAGAAGAGATTCCTCCCATTTCTTACCGAAGGATATAACACAAGCTCGAAGCATATCTTCAAGCACTTGATTAACGCGCTCAACTTGGCCTTGGGATTGTGGATGATAAGCTGAACTCCAGGTAATATGAGTTCCCATTGCTTTCTGGAAACTTTCCCAGAAATGTCCAGTGAAAATGCTGCCACGGTCTGAGCTGATTTCTTTCGGAATACCGTGGAGTGAAACGATTCTGGAGATATACAGCTCTGCTAACTGACTAGCAGTAATAGTCTCCTTAACTGGCAGAAAGTGTGCAACCTTGGAAAGTTGGTCGACGACGACAAGAATAGCATCGTGACCCTTCTGAGACTTCGGAAGACCAGTAATGAAGTCCATTTGCACTTTATCCCACTTCCACAGAGGAATAGGAAGTGGTTGCAGAATTCCAGCAGGTTTCTGATATTCTGCCTTCACGCGACGACAAACGTCACACTCGGCAACATAACGAGCAATGTCTTGCTTCATTCTAGACCACTAGTACCTTTGACGAAGATCTCGATACATCTTGGTACTACCCGGATGGATAGATAGCGATGTATCATGGGCCTCCTTCATGACTTTGTCAGTCATCAGCTCGAAGCGAGGTACTACAATGCGGTCTCGGAAGTACAAGGTTCCATCTTCAGCGATCGAGAAATCCCTGTACTTTTCAAGGTGAAGCTCTTTCTTCATCAGACCAATTTCAGCGTCTTTAGCTTGCGCAATCTTGACAGCTTTCTCAAGATCTGGCTGTATCACAAGGTTATTAAGAGAACCTTGCGGGACGATGCAGAGATTCAGCTTGCGCAATTCTTCATACAGCTGGGGTTGAGCTTGCTTTACCATGAGGTTACTACAATATGACTTGCGGCTCAAGGCATCAGCCATCACATTAGCTTTGCCAGGAGTGTAGGAAATACCACAGTCATAATCGGTGATTGTTTCCAACCAACGCTGCTGACGAAGATTAAGTTCCGGTTGAGTGAATAAGTACTTCAAGCTCTGATGATCGGTGTAAATCTCACACCAATTACGAAGGAGGTAATGACGCCACTGCTTCAAAGCATAAATCACAGCAGCAAGTTCAAGGTCATGCACTGGGTAATTCTCTTCATGTGGACGCAATTGTCGCGAAGCATAAGCAATTACTCTTCGCTCTTGCATTAGGACACAACCTAGTCCTTGGCGAGAGGCGTCGCAGAAGATCACAAAATCTTTGCGAGAGTCTGGAGGAGCAAGGACTGGAGCAGAAGTCAGCTTGTCCTTGAGGGTCTGGAAGCTTTCCTGACATTTGTCTGTCCACTCAAACTTAACGCCTTTGTGGAGCAGATTAGTCAGGGGCTTGGCAATCTTGGGGAAATTTTCGATGAATCGACGACAATAACTTGCAAGCCCGAGAAAACTTCTGACTTGCTTAACATTCTTCGGAGGGGTCCAGTCAAGAATAGCCTGAACTCGTTCCGGGTTAACTACGATACCATCCTTGGAGATGACATGTCCAAGGTAGGTTACCTCAGAAAGCCAGAATTCACATTTGGAGTACTTAGCATATAACTTGTGCTCTCGAAGCCTCTCCAGAACAAGGCGAAGATGCTCGGCATGTTCTTCCTTGTTCTTCGAATAAACCAGAATATCGTCCAGATATACCACGACGAATTTGTCGAGGTAATCCATGAATATGTAATTCATTAAGCAGAAGAAGGTAGCTGGAGCGTTTGTTAAGCCAAACGACATGACGGTGTACTCGTATGAACCATAGCGAGTAACGAATGCAGTCTTCGGAATATCCTCTTCACGGACACGGATCTGGTGATAACCCAACCTCAAGTCGAGTTTAGAGAACACTGAAGATCCTGCGAGTTGATCATATAAATCGTTGATCCGGGGAAGCGGATATTTATTCTGAATGGTTGCCTGATTGATAGGATGATATTCTTGAACCAAACGGTTAGTTCCATCCTTCTTCTTAACGAAGAGAGAAGGCGCTCCCCAAGCGGAGGAACTAGGGCGAATGAAACCCTTCCTTAAGGATTTATCAATTTCTTCCTTGAGTTCAATAAGATGGTGCGGAGGCATCTTGTAGGGATGCTTCGCAATAGGAGTGGTGCCAGGCTTCAAGTCGATGACGAACTCGACAGCTCTAGCAGGGGGTATTCCTGGAAGTTCTTCTGGAAAAACATCTGGGAAGTCACAGACAACTGGGATATTCTCGATCCCATCAAGCGGGGAAGCGTTCAACGCGTTCAAGGCATAGATTTGAGCCTCGGCGTTCTGAGTGATATGAGCATGGTAATTCACTATCTCATTCGAGGGGTGCAAGAGGTGAACAACTTTGGTGGCGCAATTGATTGAGGCGTAATGGGCCTTCAACCAATCCATTCCCAGAATAAGGTCAATCTTGGACAATTTCAGAATAATGGGAGACGCTCTGAACTCCAACCCTTATCTCAATCGTCACGCCTATACCGTGGAAAAGGTGTAGCTCAGTGTCTGAGTCGTTCTACTGATCATAGATCCGAACTTCAGCATAGTACTGCTCCTGGTTGAACTCGTGGTAAACCTCATAGACTATGTACTCGGGATACCATCGGTAACCCAGTCTACTCAGGAGGGCGATCAGAATAGCTGGAAATCCAGGGGCATCACGAGCCCAAGTGCGAAGCACAAGCTGGGTCGTAGGCCGCGGTGGAAACAGTCGATCCATCTGAAACAGAGAAGTTCAGGGTTGTCATAAGACAATGAGAAATATAACCGATCTTAGAAGGAAAGGTTAAACAAAACAATGGAAAGGAAAATGATTATCAGACTAATCAGATCAAAGACAGGGAAATCGCACTGAATCCAGCTCTCCAGGTGGATAGAATTAACGAGATCCTAAATGTCGGTGTTAGTAAATTTTATTAAACCCGAATAGATGAGAGATTAGAATCCCAGAGTAAAGACGAGGAATAAAAGATCCTAATACCACCCAGTTGGCGACGTGGGCCCGTAAGCCACACAGCCAAGTTAGCAAAACAATTTTGGACCACTAGACTCAACTTCGGCCAAGGAGTTTGAAAGGGGGACTCCTAGAGGCAGTCGGCTCTGATACCAACCTGTGACGACCCCGGCTTAATCATGCACTAACCATACACGCAAATGCGCATGATCAAGCCTAAGGACTCACTTGAAGATATCACAACACAACTCTAAAACATAAATAAAGTCATACAAGCTTTATATTACAAGCCAGGGCCTCGAGGGCTCGAATACATAGCTCGATGGCATACAAGCGTCAGCGGAAGCATCAAATATCTGGGTACAGATATATTACAAAGGGAGAGATAGGCCTTCACAGAGGCGGGGCAAAATAAAATACTACGATCGAAAGGCGTAGGCCTCCTGCCCTGGACCCTCCGATCCTACTCCTGGTCGTCAAACGGCTCCTCGTAGTAGTAGTACTCGCCAGGCGGGTAGTAGTACTGGTCGTCGGCTGGGGCGTCTGGCTCAGGGGCTCCGTCGTCTGGTGGCATCAATTGGATATGGGGGAAAAAGAAAGTAAAGCAAACATGAGTACTCATCCAAAGTACTCAACAAGCAAGGATCTACACTACATATGCAACATTGTCAAAGGAATGGCTGTATATGTGGACTGGGCTGCAGAAATGCCAGAATAGAGGGGGAAAGCCTAGTCCTATCGAAGACTAGCATCTTCAACAATCTTCGACAATCTTGCAGCAATAGAAGGGAGCAGATCAACGTAATGTAAAGTAGTAGTAGTATCATCAACCTCGACCTGAGATCCTTTCTCGATTCCCTGCGAGAAAGCAATCCCAGAGCCGTACTATCCAGTTCTTATCTCATGTTCTAGTTGTACCGATCGGGATACAACTCCGAGTGTCCGTTACCGTAGGACAGGCTATCGATAGAAGTTTCTTCCCTGCAGGGGTGCACCAAGTTACCCACCACGCTCGCTTAACTCCGGCCGGACACACTTTTCTGGGTCATGCCCGGCCTCGGCTAAGCAACACGCCGCAACCCGACCTAGGCTTATAAGAGAGATCAGCACGCCGGACTAAACCTATGCCCCCAGGGGTCTTGGGCCATCGCCCCGGGAACTCCTGCACGTTACGGGGCCACCGAGAGCAGACCTAGCAACCCCTTATACAAGCGTGGTTGCGTTCCCAGTCCAACTCGGCGTGCGCCGCTCCTTACTGACGTCAAATAAGCTTCGGCTGATGTATACGACGCCGAACGCCCATACTATGCCCACGTGATGGTTAGTGCTATCGAGCCAGAGGCCCCTCGGATCAAATATCCAAACCGTAGTGGATTAGGAGCGCGCGGAAACGAACAGAGACTCACGATCAATGTGACCCCGTCGCCTCGTCTCGAGGACTTGCGGCAAGGGCTAAGAATGCCCGGCCACGCCTCGTAGTTATCCCGCGGGCACCATCCAGGTCAACCCGACTCCACATCACTTCGCATTAAGCTCGCGCGGGTACCCCTCAGGGCCGACCCGTCTTTAGTATCATGTTTCAAAGTCAAGTCATAGTATCCAAAGTAACTGTGTGTCTGACACCGAAAGGAACCCTGAGGAATCACCCTCGATGGAATTCCCACTCGATGTTATCATCAAGGTGAATGAAGGAGGAATCACCCTCGAGGTCCACACTTGAGAAGTTGCACGACGACGCTGTTATCGGGGGTGGTGTAGGAGGAATCACCCTCGCTTACCACGTCTGAGTAACTAACCTACAAGGTTAACATCAGAAGTGCTGACGAGGTATCACCCTCGGCACTCGACGGTAACCCAGTAGTGTCGGCAACTAAGGGGGAAGTGATGTGCGGTGCCAGGGTCTAGTCTTCAATCCCGATGATCGGGTCTTCTGATATCCAGCGGGGCAGTCGGGATCAAGTGGGGTTCTCTGTCGGGTCTCTACCCAGCCTATTCTAAATAGTCTAGGATATTCAGCAAGGTAGCAAGGCAGGTTACAATAATCAGGCTATGCAGCAGATATAGGAAAACAGAAGCAGTAGCAGTTCTAATGCAAGCATAAGAGAGAAGAGAATAGGCGATATAGGCATGTTCAAAATGGGGGTGCTTGCCTGTTTGCTCTGGGGCAAGGGCAAGGTTGCCTGTGGTGTAGTCGGGGACGTAGTCGTACTCCTGAGCTGCGTCTGCCTCGGGAGCTACGTCAATGTCGGGGTCTACCGAGAGAGAAGAGGGGGAAGAAACAGGTAAACATAATGCAAACAAATGCAATACGGTGCGTGTGATGCTATGATGCGTTGCAGGGTTGCCTAAATATGCATCTAAGTCATTTTAGTTATTTTTAGAATTAATCTGAGATTTATTTACCGAAGTGTGTGCACTATTCATCTGCCGGATATGGGTCCGGAGTTACGAGTTCTTCTACGTAGGGGGTTTCGACAAAGAAACGGACGGCACGATCAGACTCGTCTCGTCGTTCTGAGCAACTTTCATGTTTTAACTTTTTTGATCCGAGCTACGGTTTAAAAGTTATTAATTTTCAAAAGTTTATTTGAATTTCTGGAATTTATTTATTTAGCAGAAAATGAATTATGACGTCAGCATGATGACATGCTGACATCAGCAAGTCAACAGCGGCTGACCAGGGTCAAAACTGACATGTGGGTCCCACATGTCAGTCTCTGTTAGATTAACAGTGAATTAATTAAACTAACATGGTTAATTAGGGGTGTGGGCCCCACATGTCAGTGGGACATTAGTTAACTAATTATTTTTTATTTAATTAAATGTTTAATTAGGTTAATTAGCCGCGGGGTCCACATGTCAGTGACTGGGGTTGCCCAGTCAGCAGTTGACTGGGTCAACCCAGTCAACTGGGGTCCCCAGGGCCCACGGTCAGCGACCCAGGGCTGGGCCCCACCGAGCCACGTCGGCGGCCGGCGCCGGAACTGCGCCGGCGACCGATTCCGCGGCGGAAGATCGCCGGAGTGCTCGGAAATCGCCCACAGGGCTCGGTTCGAGCTGCGGTTGGGTGCGTTCGAAAGCCAGTGAACTTGCGCGTCGAGTGGTGGCACTTGCCGGACCAAGGGATGGCCGGAATCACGCCGGCGTTGAGGTTTGGCGGAAGACGAAACCCGGCGGACTCGCGCGTGGCGATGCAGAGGTCAAAACGGGCTGCGCTCTACTCCTACGGCATCTACTTGACGCCACGAACGCGACGGCGAGCCCGGTGGGTCGTGACGGCCACTGCTGCAATGGCCTCGAGCTCAACAGCGGAGCTTGGTTCGGGCGGCCATGGCGCGGCGGCTACGGAGGCGCAGAAGGTTAGGGGAGCGCGGGGGAAGGACGAGGGGCTGCTCACCGAGAGGCTACGTAAAGCCGTTGGAAGCTTAGGAGCGCAGAACGTCGGCGAATCGTCGGGGCTTGCCGGCGTCAGAGAAGAAAGGGGGCGGAGTAGTCCGGCTTCATCAGGGCCTCCCCGCCTCCACTCGCGGTCAGAGTCGAAGGAGTCGAGGACGGCGGAGCTCGCAGGCGTGTTGGCTGAGCTTGGGGACGACGGTGGCCGCGTCTACGGCAAGGCCACGGCGACGGAGGCGCTCGGTTTCGGTGGATCTGGAGGAGGAGGAAGGAGGGAGAGGGCAAGCGAACGAGGGGGAAGTGGATAGGGACGGAGAGGAGGCAGAGGGAGCTCCTCCTTATCCTCTCGCCTGGCCTGCGACGTCGCGGTGTCGGCGCCGGAGCGGCGAGCGCGCGCTCGGCCAGGGAGAAGGCGACAGCGCGAAGGAGAGAGAGAGACTGGGCCAGATGGGCCGGCTGTCGGGGCACTGTGCACTTAGGCCCAGTGCACAGTGCCTCGTTGTATTTTTCTGTTTTTGTTTTACATTTTTCTTTATTCTTTTCTGTTCCAAAATAGCTAGCACACTTTAGCACTTTTGTAAAATGTGAGAGTTGACCCAAATATTGCATTGCATTATTATCTTTCACCAAAATTTGGTTTGGGGCAGATTTGGAGTTTGTCTGAATTAGAAAAGATTTTAAATGGATTTAGATATTCTGTTTTGGTGCTGTTTCATCTTGGTTGAGTCACGCAGCTAACTCAAGTGGCATTGGATATAATTTTGTGAGTGCTTCTGGATTATTTGCCAATTAATGAACATTTTTGCAACAGTGTTTGATCAACTTCATATTTCACTTTTGAATTTGAGTTGATTTTCAAAATGGAGTTGATTTGCTTTGATTAACCACTTTGTTTAAGCACTGCAAATGATATGACTTGGCATTATTAGCAGCTGATCACAGTGGCAATTACATAGGGGTGTTACACATCTTCTCATCCTCAATTTTTTTCAATATTTCCTTCAAGTAATTGTTTTCTTCTTCAACTAAATTTAACCTCTCGACAATAGGGTCGGTTGGAATTTCCGGTTCACATACCTCCTAGATAAAAAAATCTATGTCACGTTGGTCGGCATAATTGTCATTAACAATAAATGAACCAAATAGTTATAAAATATAATATATACCACATCCGAATCATAGACAGGACGAGGGCCGACGGGGGCGGATACCAAAACCATCGCACTATATAATAACAAACAATAATAAAAGTAAGAAATTAGACAAGTATCTATCTAAATCATACAAGTAAGAATTTTTTTTCTTTTAGAAAGAAGATAAGAACAAGAGGCTCACCACGGTTATGCCGGCGACGAGATCGGCGCGGGCGATCGACGGCGGTGAAGATGGGGACGGGACGTGTCGGGCCGCTAAACCTAGACAAATCTTGAGGAAAATGGAGTTTGAAGGTCGAGCTTCGAGAGGAGAAAGCTTAACTAGTGTGGCTCGGACATTTCATCAAACACCTCATGTGCATAGGAGGTGAGCTAGAGCACCACAAAGCTCTCCCCTCGCCGGCCAGAAAAAACAGAGCAGTGTGGAGTGCTCTGCTCGCCGGCGATGGGGTATATATAGCCACCTCATTGGTCCCGGTTCGTGCGTGAAACCGAGACTAAAGGCCCCCCTTCTGTCCCGGTTCAAGCCACGAACCGGGACCAATGGATGTGGGCCAGGAGCGAGGCCCATTGGTCCCGGTTCGTGCCAGGAACCGGGACAAATGGGTCCAGACGAACCGGGACCAATGCCCACGAGGCTCCGGCCGGCCCCCTGGGCGCATGAACCGGACCGGGACTAATGGGCTGGGCTGGCCCGAACCAAAGCCCTGTTTTCTACTGGTGGTATGCTGCTTGGCATGCTCAGGCCAACACAATTTCTGCGCTGGCGAGGGGCGTTGAGATATAAGACACTGTAAGCGCCCTATGGAGTCCCAATTTTCCGTCCAATGTTCCGACTTTTACAAAAAAAAAAAAAAATAGGTACAGTTGCTCGTATATTTACTTAAGATGTTCGTAGGTATACAAAGCCCTTCTGGCGGCTCTACTAGCCATTTATTATGAGCAACAGGAAGAGAAAGGGATGTACAACCGAGACAATGAGTTTCCAAATTTGACGCTCGGTTTTAGTAAGTGAAGTCCGCCTCCAGGGCTTTCGTCCAGTACTCTCTCTTTAAGGTATTTACATGGTTTTTAGGCTAACCACATGATTTATTCATTATTCAAACAATGTTCAAAGGGATACAATTGATATAAGGGGGATTTATGAGCCAAAGATGGCGTCCTAAAGAAAGATTAAGCGAGTGTCTAGTGAGGCTATGTGCCTCCAAATTCGAAGCTCTTCCTTCAAACAGAAAAGAGCATTGCTGAAAATCCATTGCCATGATTTTAATCTCTCGGATAATATGGGCATGGTTCCCTCCAGTACTTAGTCTTTAAGGTATTTACATGATGCTTGTCTTTTTTTTTTTTGACTTGTACATGATGCTTGTCTAAGCTATATCACTGCACCCAGGGCTTTAGACTAGTACTTAGGCCCAAAACTTGTGCTTCAAAAAAGCTGAAAGCCTACACACATGGCCCATTCTGGGGCACGACCCACTTATCAGACAGGCCTGCCAACAGGGGGAATGTATCTGGTGCAACAGGGCAATTGGTTCTACCGGTGCAGCGGTCCCCCGTTACACATTCAAAAATGTTTGAAAAAATCCGAAAAAATTAGTGCATTGACACAACATCAATGTATGTTGTCACAAAAATTCAAATAAAAATTCAAAACATTGCTCGAGATACAAAAATGAGAAATTTAGCACTGAATAGTACATAACACAAGTTGGGCTTGAATTTTGGCCCATTAGCACATTGATGTCAAATTTGTCACTTTTGTATCTCGAGTAATGTTTCGAATTTTGATTTGAATTTTTGCGACAACATACATCGATGTTGTGTCAATGCACTAAATTGTTTTTTAACATTTTTGAATGTGCAACGGAGCCCGGTGCACCGGTAGCTCCAATTGCCCTGGACCCCGGTGCACCAGATACGTTCCCTGCCAACAGGTGACGTGAGAATGCATAGAAACATGACACTCCAGTTTCAAGCGAACCATGGTGGAACATATTGCGAGAATGATATGATACGCTAAGCTGTGGCTCTTCTGGCTAGTGGACACGACGAAGCATGCAGATATTGTCTGGATTCTTGTTACCTTGTGAACAATTTGGCGGGTCCATCCATGACGTCGAATTTGATAAAACATATCAACGGTGGGTTTCATCAGCAACAAGTATCTTGAACAAGAAATGGATGTGGTGTCCATGGGGAAGCAGACGCCATGGGCCGTGAGATCGGCAACACGACGCAAATCGAAAAAGAAAAGGAAACCATAAAAGAAAAGAGGTTACATCATAAACTCAAACATCCGTCAATCAAATATGAAAGCGACCTCCAGGATGGGATGGGAGCGGAGGAAAGCAAGTTCGAGTTATTGCATTTTACAGTGCGTGTCGTTGCATCTCTGGAGCCAAGCCACCAAACCTCTTCCATCGTTCGTCCATATATCTATCACCCGTCCGTTACACCACGATCCTACCTCCTTCGCCCGTTCCTGTAGCTATCACCCTGGAGTATTCTTACGAGAGACATCGCGCATCGGTCGCCATCGCCCGTTCCTGTAGCTATCACCTGGCGGTCCAGCGTCCTGTGTGTCATGCGATGTGGTGGCAGGTCAGCCTGCACCTTTCTGGGGGTCAATCCGTCAATGTACATGCACCACTGTCTCTTGTTCATTTGTCACAAGAGGTTGATGAAAAGACAATTTCAATCTCCGGGTCATGTGCGAGTTTCACACCCTTTGTTTTAAACTACTCAAAAAAAAATTCATAATGTTAGTTCATTAGGAGTGATGTGTGAATGCAGAAGACTTTGTGCGAATTTTGCGTGATACAAAAGAAAAATGCAAATTCAAAACATCGTAATAGGCTTTTGGCATCAAATTTAATTGATCTTTTGCTCGTACAGGGAGAAAATATTCTTTTTTTTTCTGAATGCAATTAGCACCGGACACCTGAAAAAGGTGGTTCTGTACGCAGTTCATTCAGAGCTTTTGGAAGATGAAAATGCATTCTTGATTTTCAAAAAAAGTTGGTTTGAACTTAGGTTCCTAGAGCGATCGAGTGGTTCAGATTGAGCATCAGTGGCTGCCTGCAGAAGGAATTTCGAGCACAGTTCGAGGTGGCAGCCGGCATGTGATGTGCTCAGATCTTGGTGGCTATGCATCTCTTGTCAACTCGAGCTGTATTGCTGATTTTGTCTGGGATCTCACAGCATTATTCTGCTTTTCTTTCTTTTTGGAGCAGTTAATCTCGCCGGTCTTGATTCCGCTTGGTGGCTGTCGTCCTATCTTAGATGATGCAGCACCGTTCGTACTACGGATTTCCCTTTCCCGTTCGCATATCCTAAAAGCACAAACTTAGAAAAACCTTGTGGTTCAGTTTTACAACATGCCATACCATGTTGTTAGTTAAAAACACATGTATGTGTCACTGAATTTGTCACGTTTGTGACAGGTTTTACTCCATTTAGCAAAAATCTTACTTTTATGCATCGGCATGAGTATCATATAGTAATAGAAGAAGAGGCAAGATGCCCTTCCACAAGCAGATGTTCAGTTACAACACCATACTCCACACTCACTAGAACCCATGCCATGTCGACGGTAACTATCGGGGAAACGCGCTCAAGCCAACACAACAATCACTAAACAGAGCATAGCAAACCCCCTCTCGGCTGATGAGCCGGCCAGAGCACTGGAAGCCCACACCATGTCCGCTTCCGCCATGGCCGTGAGCTTCAAGGCTAATGTGTCTAGTACACTGGGAAGGCAAGAGTATCACACGTAAGCCAAGTTAGCAACCGCCAAGTCGATTTGATACTGTCCAAATGAGGCTGCACCGTTCGTTCGTACTACGGATCTGCCTTTCTGGTTCGCATATCCTAAACGCACAAACATATGTAGAAATAACATGTGGTTGAGATTTAGATGCCATGTAATGTATGTGTCACTGAATTCACCTTGTTGCACCACTGGGAGAACACATGAACTTTTCTGAAATGTTAGGTGCATTGCGTAGTTCTCTTAGAAATAAACTAGGAGGAAAAAGCATAAGCACGAAAGTCCTCATAAAATTCTATGAAATTCTTTTGAGCTGAAGATACGCTAACTTAGTCTCTTATATATACGTATTCATGTCCCCTCAAAAAAAAAAAAAACCGCAACAACGTTCTTCGTGAGAAAAAAACAAGTGATGCATCATGTTCAAAAGTTTTCTTAAAAGATTGAATTACTTTTTCGGCCACCAAGCTCTAATGTATTTATATTTGGACCAGTGATTGTCACCGGTTTTGATTCCGGTTGGTGGTCCTTGTCATATCTTACATAGCGAGATCGATAGTCCAAACGATGCAGCACCGTTCGTACCAACGGTATATTTTTAATTTGATTGTGAGAACTTCATTGGTCGTCGAATGAGCCTGCTATAATATCTGCTCCTTCCCGGTTTAGTGGACATATACATTTTCTTGGTCTCGGCGTGTCAAGGATGGAGTATGATGAGTAGGCCAAGACAGCAACCACCAAGTCGTTCTGATAGCGATCGTTCTTTCCACAGGGTGAGTCCGGAGCACCACCACTAGCTAACTACTTCCATCAACCAACTCCATTAACCAGGGCCCTTGTGCATGAGTGCGTCAAATTGGCTCCAGTAGTGCTTCATGGAGTACTACCTATAGTATTTTTTGTGGGCACACATAACTCTATTTCTTTCATCAAATATGTTTTCCTGTAGAGCACAACTCAAAAGATATATTAATGAAAAATCTACACATGCCTACTACACATATGTATGTACATCTGGCAATCTTTTTCCCATGTCTTTTGAAGTATCAAAAATATTGTATTTGATTTGTTTTCTAAAAACCCCGTTTCGTTTTGCCTATTTGCCCTCATGATCCCTCCTGCAAAGTACATATAAATGTTCTGAACTAATTTAATCCCGTGAAGCGGACGTGTGTATATATGGTGGGCCAGCAGTCTAGAGGAGAGCAGCGAACCAGCTGAAGTGCTGAACTGCCTTCTGAGTGAAGTGGAAAGCCCAGTCTGATGCTGAGCTCAGTAGCTCCGTTCAGTATGTGGCTGTGACTCTCTACTCTATATTGTTAATTTTATCTGTGATCTCTCGGCATTATTGTAATACTGCAATAATTGGATCACTGAATCTTCGCCGGTTTGATTCGGTTGGTGGTGGTCGTCGTTTCTAAAAAAGAAGATCTCCCGTCCTGGTTCACATATTCTAAAAGCACAAAAATATCAACAACAAAAAAACACATGTGATGTTCTTAAAAAAATGTGGTGCACCCTTTAAATAGTTGTCTTATAGCAACTTGATTTTTTTTATTAGTTTCTTCTCTGGAATGTTGGTTATCCTATTATCATCTTGACATGTGATACATGATGTCCAATAGGAGAGGCGTTTTGTGGCACACAGGGGAGGGGGCAGCGACTCCATTTTTTGTAGCTCACATTTGAAACTTTTGTATCTTTTGAACTAAGTTTCGTTTGCATATTCATGCTTCTTGTGATGAGGGCTTTGAAATAATATCTATTCTATTTCATTTTGGCAAGTTTTTGGAACTGCGCTATGTTTCAGCTGCTAAAGCTTAATAGGAACGAACAATGAAATCATCAAGTTTCAGTTTCAGAAAGTGAAACTTGAAACATCCGGCGAATCTCACGAGTTGGCAGATCGCGAAGCAATCGTGTAGCCATGTAGGTGTGTGCTCCCGCCCCTGCGTGACCCTACAAATTTCTCTGTCCAATAGTTGTCTTTACAATTTGAATTTCTTAACCGCTTACCAAGCTCTAGTGTAACACTCGATAAACTATTCCCAAGGAGGACAGAAAACACTCGTCAAGTGACCTTTGCCCAGTGTAATGTTCGATAACTGCATTCCTGAGTGTTTTCGGCCCTTTACCGAGTGTTCCTGACACTCTTATAGCTATCTCCCATTAACCTCCGTCGTTCCTAGAGCCATCACCCATGGAGTCATGGAGCCCTCCTCAACCACGCACTGTCTTCTTGTGCAAGCCCTAAATGTAGCAGCACTGTTCATGGATCCATGTGTGCGCAGTGTGATGATTTGTACCGCTCCACCTGTAAGAGCCTGTGAGCCGTCCATACACTTATGCATGTGATTGGAGGTGGGCCAGCAATATTATTACGATCGAACTGACCACCGGGAGACAAAATTGGCAGCTAGCTTGGTTACCCATGAGCTGCTGTCCCGACCGTCCAGTGCTCTCTCAGTGGTTCTTCATCAGATCTGCGTCATTCAACGTGGGTTAATTAGTAAGTTTCCAAGGGATTTTTCCATCGAGTCCCGCTGTCAATTCTCCCAATTTTGCTTTCAGGAAAATTCCTGCAGTTTTCCTGTGACGCAACAAAATTTTCATTTCAGTTCATCAGAAAGAGAGATCCATCAGTAGGAACGGTGGTGGCTACATTTGGACTACTGGTCCCGACCTGATACGACGGCCAGAGGCAATAACCAAATCAAACCGGGGAGATTCAGTGCTCCAAAACATAGTACAATAATGTCCAGACAAAAATAATAATGCAGCTGTAGTATACGAGGGGAGCACGGCCAACCAAATGTGCGGAAGGGAGGGAGGGACGGATCTCAGATCAGTGAGCTCAGCAGCCAACACATGCTAATCAATCCGAACCATTCACCTTTGCCACCATAGAAATTTTGAATTAGAAAAAGACGTACGAACATGTGTCTTTCTGCCTTCTGCAACAAAAAGACCAAACATTTGGTATCAAAAGCATATATTTCAGGGATGCAACAATTCGGCTTCCGAGCTCAGCTGCTCACAGTAAAATCAAAAGAAATAGCAAAATGGCATGCAAGATGCTTGAGTGCGTGATGTATGTGCCAAATTTGTTGGTGTTTGGACATCTGAGTAGCCTTTAGCAAAACAAAATCAGGCATGTGAGAAAGTTTGAAAAAAATACATTGTTCGGACCCGATATTGTCTTCTTTGCCACGAGCTCTTCGGATGTCCGAAGAACACAAAATATTTCGCGGACATTATGCATTTGAGTATCTTGGTTGACAAAAATAATTCAGATTTTTTTTTGGAATTTTTCAGGAATTGCTTTTTTTTTTGCGGGAATAACTTCCGATCTATTCATCAAGTGTCAGGGTAGTACAAAGAACACCAGAAATAAAAAATACATCTAGGTCCGTAGACCACCTAGCGACGACTACTTGCACTGGAGCGAGCCGAAGGCGCGCCGCCGTCTTCGCCCCTTCCTCATCGGAGCCGGGCAAACCTTGTTGTAGTAGACAGTCGCGAAGTCGTCGTGCTAAGACCCCATAGGACCAGCGCACCAGAACAGCATCCGCCGCCGATGAAGAGAAGCGTAGATCAGAAGGATCCAATCTGTAGACACACGAACACACACGAACGAAGACAAGATCCACATGGATCCACCGAAGACAAACGCCGACCGAATCCCATGAGATCCGATAGAGACAAACCTCCACACGCCCTCCAACGATGCTAGAAACACCATCGGAACGGGAACAAGGCGGGGAGAACCTTATTCCATCAGCAGAGAGCCGCCGCCGCCTCGCCTCTCTGAGCAGGACACAAACCCTAACAAAACTCAAAAGAGTATGAAAAAAAGTGTGACGCCCCCGGCTCAATCGTGCACTAATCATACACGCAAATGCACACGATCAAGCCTAAGGACTCACTTGAAGGAATCACAACACAACTCTAAAACATAAATAAAGTCATACAAGCTTTATAATACAAGCCAGGGCCTCGAGGGCTCGAATACATAAGCCAGATGTCATACAAGCATCAGCGGAAGTGTCAGATATCTGAGTACAGATATAAAACAGAAACAGATAGACCTTTATCAAGGCAGGGCAAAGCAAAAGACTAGATCGAAAGGCGCAGGCCTCCTGCCTGGGACCTCCGAACCTACTCCTGGTTGTCGCATGGCCCCTCGTAGTAGTAGTACTCCCCAGCGGGGTAATATTAGTAACCGCCGTCGTCGACAGGGGCGGCTGGCTCCGGAGCTCCGTCGTCTGAATGATTCAAGCGGGTAGGGAAAAAGGGAAGCAAAGCAACCGTGAGTACTCATCCAAAGTACTCAGCAAGACTTACATCAGATCTATTCTAAGTATGCAGTATTTTCAAAGAAGGGCTGTATATGTGGACTTGTCTGCAGAATGCCAGAATAGATAGAAGGCCTAGTCCTATCGAAGACTAGCATCTTCAGTGGTCTTGCAGCATTAGAAGAGTGTAGATTAGCATAAAGTAAAGTAGTAGTAGTGTTATCAACTTCGGCTAGAGATCCTTTCTCGACTCCCCTTCGAGAAAGCGATCCCAGAGCCCTATATCCATTCTCATCACAAGTAACCAGTTCTAGTTGTACCGTCGTGGATACAACTCCGAGCGTCCGTTACCGAGGATCCGGCTATGCATAGATTAGTTCTTCCCTGCAGGGGTGCACCAACTTACCCACCATGCTCGCTTAACTCCGGCCGGACACACTTTCTGGGTCCTGCCCGGCCTCGGCTAAACAACACGCCGCAACCCGACCGAAAACTCAACAGAGAGGTCAGCACGCCGGACTAACCTATGCCCCCAGGGGTCTTGGGCCTTCACCCCGGACGCTCCTGCACGTTGCGTACGTGGCCGAGAGCAGACCTAGCCCCCTTAAACAAGGACAGGCGTTCCCAGTCCAACTCGGCGCGCGCCGCTCAGTTGCTGACATCTAGAGAGCTTCGGCTGAAGTATACGACGCAGAGTACCCATATTTATTCCCGCGTGATGGTTAGTGCTATCGGGCCAGAGGCCCACTCGGATCAAATATCCAAATCGTTAAGTGAATTGGGAGCGCGCGATAACGAGCAGAGACTCACGATCGATGTGACCCCGTCGCCCCGTCTCGAGGACTTACGGCAAGGGCTAAGAATGCCAGGCCACGCCTCGTATTTATCTCGCGGGTACCCTCCAGGTCAACCCGTCTACACCACAACTCGCGGGTACTCTTCATGGTCACCTGACTCGCAAAGGACTATCGGGAACTCAGGTCCACCTCTACTGGGTGGTACCGCCTGTCCCTCCAGTCCAGCAGTAGTAGTAATTCTCACGGGTACCCCTCGGGGCCGACCCGACTTTAGCATGGTTCAGTGTTAAAGTTAAAGTAACCGTGTGTCTATAACATCAAGGGGAAGCCCGAGGAATCACCCTTGATGGATTCCACCTGATGTAATCGTCAAGGTGATCTTAGGAGGAATCACCCTCGAGGTCACACTTGAGGTGTTGCACGACAGCGTCGCTATCGGGAGTGATGAAGGAGGAATCACCCTCGATGACCACGACCGAATAGCTATTCTATAGGGTTAGCATCAGAAGTGCTTACGAGGTATCACCCTCGGCACTCGATGGTAACGCTGCAGTGTCGGGCAGATAAGGGGTGTGATGTGCGGTGCCGGGGCCTGGTGGTCGGGAATTCTGATAATCCAGCGGGGCAACTATGACAAAGCGGGGTCACCGGGGTCCACTATCCAGCCTATTCTAAACAGTTTAGGATAGCAGGTAAAGTATCAAAAGCAGGTTACAATGACAGGCTATGCATCAGAATAGGAATACCCGAAAGCAGTAGCAGTTCTAATGCAAGCATAAGAGAGAAGAGAATAGGTGATAAAGGAATGTTCAAGGGGGGTTGCTTGCCTGGAAGCTCTGCGGTAAAGGCCTGGTCATCCGAAGTGTAGCCAATCACCGTAGCAGCGTCGGTCTCTGGGGCTGCATCGGTGTCAGGTTCTACCGAGAGAGAAGAGGGGGAAGAAACAGATAAATACACAGCAAACATATGCAACACAGAGCATGCTATGCTAGGATGCAGTGCAGGGTTGCCTAAAAGCATGTCTAAGTCATATTAGTTATTTTAGGATTTAAGTTGGAATTATTACCCGGTATGCATGCACTATTCTTCTACCGGAAACGGGCTAAAAGTTGCGGGTTCACCTCCGTAGAGGGTCCCGACATGGAAACAGATGGCACGGTTGGCGTCGTCTCGCTTTTCTGAGCAACTTTCATATAGAAAGTTTTTCGATCCGAGCAACGGTTTAAAAGATATGAATTTCTAAAGTTTTTATTATTTTTTGAAATTCTGGAATTAATTAAATAACAGAAAAAGAATTACTGCGTCAGCAGTGATGTTAGCACTGCGTCAGCAGGTCAACTGACCTGTTGACTAGTCAAACTGACAGGTGGGGCCAACCTGTCAGCCTCTACGAGGTTAAACAGTATTTAAACTAATCTAACAGAACTAATCTAGAGGGTGGGCCCCCATGTCAGTGACTGATTAGTGTTTAGGTTAATTTTAATTAGCAGTTTAGTCTAATTAACGGTGGGGCCCACTGGTCAGCGACTCTATGAACAGTAAACCGCACGTTGACCTGGTCAAACACGCGGCGGGGCCTACTGGCAGTGACCTGGGGTGGACCCCACGCGGTGCCACGCTGGCGGGGGCCGCCGGAATCGCTCCGGCTAGCGGATCCGCGGCGGCAGAGCGCCGGAACTGGTCGGAAATGAGCCACAGAGGGCCATTTTGCGCGTGCCCGGGCCCGTTCGAACGGGCACACTGAGCCGCACCCGTTGGTGGTGGCCAGGGCGGCTGGGGTGGCCAGAATCACGCCGGCGTCGAGCCGCGGCGGCGATGAGCTACGGGTAAACACGGGCGCACGGCTATGTTGCGCTTTAGCGCCTGATTCCGGTCGCGTTCGAAACGGAGAGGAACACTGGGTCGAGTGCAGCTATCGCGGGGCCGTGGAGATGGCCGGAAGTGGCCGGACGGCGAGGTGCCGCGGTGAACAGTATGCGGTGAAGCGGCGAGCTAGCTACGGTGAATCAGGGGGCGTGAGGAGAGGAACAGGGAGAGGGAGAGGCTCACCGTGTGGCTACATAAAGCCCTCGGGAGCTTAGAAGCGCAGACGGTCGCCGGAGACGAGTTCGATCGCTGGAGCCCGAAGATGGAGGAGCGGCTTGATCCGCTCGTTGTGGTGCTTCCCGGATCAAATGGTCGGCGCCATTCGATGCAACCGAGCAGGGCGGACCTCGTGGACACGGTCGTCTGGTCCGGAGACGGCGGTGGCCACGATGGAGCATCGATGCGGCGGAGGAAGCGCTCGGGCGCGCGACAGAGGAGAAGGGGAGAGTGAGCGCGTGGGCGAGAGAGGTAGCCGGAGGTGTACGAGATATGTCCTAGAGGCAATAATAAATGTTATTGATTATCTCCCTGTTCATAATTAGGTTTATGTTCCATGCTATAACTGCTATGGTCGAGTCTACAATAACCACGAGGCTCGGAGGAAGACTCATATGCACGTGTGGAATAATAAACGGTAAAATGTATTCCTAGTCTGGCCTCTGAGACTAGCTCAAGTGTTGCATGATGGTTCTGTTTTCCTGATCATGGGCATGACTATGCCGGCAACTTTGAGGGCACAATGTTAGAAGAACATTTGTGTTGAATCGACCCGAATTGATGTTATGCTATGGGATACTTTCGTCACAAGTTAATGGTTAATAACACAGAGATGGTTAACGTTTGCATGATTCCTTAGACCATGAGAGTATCGAGTTTCTTCATGCTTGATTCATGAACTTTGGGGTTTGTTAAACGTCATCCGTAAATGGGTGGCTATTACGGCGGCTTACGGGTTCCTGGAAAAGTGTGTCAAGTAACTTGATAGCTCGAGATTGGGATTTGCTCCTCCGACGATGGAGAGATATCTCTGGGCCCTCTTGGTGTTACGGTATCCATCATCGTCTGGCCAGACACTTTGTGATTTGATCACGGGGATGCCGGAACACGGGAACGAGAAAAGAGAACAAATACCGGTAACGAGGTAACTGGCATAGTGGACAAGTTGTTGACCCACGGGGATGCCATCATGTCTCACTTCGGGTATTTGTAACATATCACGAAGCAACAAGAATAGCACACGGCAACTGGAGGTTCACTCGAATATTCTTTCGTGTGGGTATAGGGGTCAATATGGGTGTCCACGGCTCCGATGTTGATCATTGATCAGAAGGGGTTCCGTGTCATGTCTATACTTCACCGAACCTATAGGGTCACACGCTTAAGGGTCATCTATCTGCTGAATACTAGACAAGGAGTCTGAGAGAAAATCACCGAAAAAGTTTCGGACACCGAAAAAGTTTCGGACAGCGGAAAAGTTCCGCAGAGAGAACACCGGATGAGTTTCGGTGAAACTGAAAAGTTGTTTCGGGGTATTCCATTAAGTCAAATTGGTTTCGGCACATGACTGATAATTCTTGGAGGGTGCCAGAATCATTCTGGAAACTTCTGGGAATTTTCTGAGATGAAAACCGGAAATGTTCCGGAGCTGCCGGAACCGCTTCAGATGCTTTTCGCAGATGAAATCACTAAACTGGAATTGTTCCAGAATGCATTGAAAATTATTTTAGTGGGTACTGGAAATGTTTTAAGCCCACATAAATATTTTCAGTTCGAACGGACGCTGAAAAATGTCGTCATGAATAGTGAAAGTGCTTTTTGGGTTACTTTTTGGAAAGCCATTATTTTGGGTTTTGTCCCAAGATATTTTTTGGGGGTGACATGGATGGATGTGGCTCCCTTGGGGGGGCCCCTCCTAGGTGTGGCCGGCCACATGGGGGCTCCTCCTTGGAGCCCCCTCTTGTGCCTTGGTTTCACATTTGGGTCCTTGTGGAAGGACTTCATTCATGTGCTTTTGGGTTTTCTTGTAAAACCACCCTACCCCTTGGGATTTCCTATAAATAGAGGTGGAGGGGCAGCCCTCCACACTCACTCCTTCTCACATACAAGTGCCATTGCATGATCTGGCTTCTCTCTCCCTCCCCGCAAAATAGTTTTGCAGAGCCGAAAGGCTGTCTGGGTTCCGGTGGGAACTAGTTCTGGACGGCGAAGCCCTGCCGGATAGATGACACCGTATGTGTGCAACTCTGTAGAGAGGTCGTAGTTTCGATCTTAGTGCCCGAGGGGCTGTTCGTGAGTGCCTCCCGAAGGGCTGTCCAAGTGACGGTCCAAGTTCTGTGAGTCCTCTCGAAGGGCTGTCCGAGTGACCGTTCGAGTTTCGAAGGTCCTCCCGAAGGGCTGTCCGCGACACCGTCCGGGGGACTGTTCGACCGCCTCCCGGAGGGCTGTCCGAAGGGAAGACGAGGGTATACATCCTCGCGGTTGGGAGGTTGTAAATCCTAGCTGCGGGGATCTGCACCGCCGATCGTCATCGACTCTACTTCCGCTGCGCTACGAGTCGGTAACGAAAATGATCAAACCTTGTATGCAGTCTCCATAGTGGTCCTGGGCTGGTGCGTAGGTCGGAAATTTTTGTTTTCTGCTGCGTTACCCTACAGGAGGGAGAGGAGAGGCCAGGGGAGGCGAACGGGGCAGGTGAGCTCCCCTTATCCACCGCGAGGCGAGGGACGTCGGCGTGGCGGCTGGAGACGGCGTCGCGCGCGTGCCGGTTGCGGAGGTGGTGACAGCGCGGGCGGGAGCAGGTAGGAGACTGCTCCCGTGGGCTGGGCTGGCCTCTGGGCCGCAGGTAAGCGATGGTAAGCCCCCTTTTCCCTTTTTCATTTTTCTGTTCTTTTCTTTTATTTATTGAACAGAGGGGAGAATGGATTTATCTGGGCATCCATTTCATTTAAGAAAATTATGAGAAGTATGCCATTAAATCCCTGGTGATTTTAGATGCTGCCACAAAAGTTTGGGGAATTATTTGAACCTATTTGTATTTTATTTAAATGCAAAGGCATTTAAATATGCTGAAATGGCTCTGTTTAAATGGCTACTGTTCATCCTTGCAAAAGAGTGATGTTGTTTTCCTTAACAATTAAAGGTTATGGAATTTTTGCTTGAGAGTGAACATTTTTCCATCAACTTTTATTCAACTTCATTTTGCACTTTTGTTTTGAATTTGCATTCAAAGGGAAATTTGAATTGGAACAATTAACCACTGTGATCAGCAAGGCAAATGATGATGACATGGCATGATTAACTGATGGTCACAGTGCTATGTTACATAGGGGTGTTAAAATTCTCCTCCTCTAAAAGAAATTCTCGTCCCGAGAATTCAGGAGGTAGAAGAAAAGAGGTCGGGGTATTCCGCTCGAAGATTTTCCTCGCGTTCCCAAGTGGCTTCATCTTCGGTATGATTTGACCACTGCACCTTAAGAAACTTGGTAACCTTCTGACGGGTCCGGCGCTCAGCTTGGTCGAGAATGCGGATTGGATGCTCCTTATAAGATAAGTCATCTTGTAATTCGAGCATCTCGTGATCCACTGCGCGGTGTGGAGATTCCTTGAAGCATCGGCGAAGTTGCGACACATGGAAGACGTTGTGGATATGAGAGAATTGCGGCGACAATTCCAATTGATATGCCACCTGACCACGTCTTGCAACAACGCGGAAAGGACCAATGTAGCGTGGAGCTAACTTTCCCTTGATTCCGAAACGGTGCATGCCCTTCATAGGAGTGACGCGCAAGTAAGCTTGATCACCAGGTTGATAAGTCAAAGCCCATCGCTTGAGATCATAGTTGCTCTTCTGGCGGTCCTGAGCCGCCTTAAGATTTTCGCGGACGATACGGACTTGCTCTTCAGCGTGTTGGATAATATCCGGACCCACGAGCGGTCGTTCCCCAGCTTCTGACCAGTTCAGAGGGGTTCGACACTTACGTCCATACAATACTTCGAAGGGAGCCATTTTCAAGCTGGCTTGGTAGCTGTTGTTATAAGAAAACTCGGCATAGGGGAGAGATTCTTCCCACTTCTTACCGAAGGATATAACACAAGCTCGAAGCATGTCTTCAAGCACTTGATTGACTCGCTCGACTTGGCCTTGGGATTGTGGGTGATAAGCTGAACTCCATGTAATATGAGTTCCCATAGCTTCTTGGAAACTTTCCCAGAACTTGAAAGTGAAAAGGCCGCCACGGTCTGAACTGATCTCCTTCGGAATACCGTGGAGTGAAACAATTCTGGAGATATACAACTCTGCTAACTGACTAGCAGTGATAGTCTCCTTGACTGTCAGAAAGTGTGCAACTTTGGAAAGTTGGTCACGACGACAAGAATAGCATCGTGACCCTTCTGCGACTTGGGAAGGCCAGTAATGAAATCCATCTGAACCTTATCCCATTTCCACAAAGGAATAAGGAGCGGTTGCAGAATTCCAGCAGGTTTTTGATGTTCTGCTTTCACGCGACGGCAAACATCACATTCAGCAACATATCGAGCAATATCCTGCTTCATCTTAGACCACCAGTACCTTTGACGGAGATCACGATACATCTTGGTGCTACCCGGATGAATAGACAGCAGTGTATCATGTGCTTCTTTCATGACCTTGTCAGTCATAAGCTCGAAGCGAGGTACCACGATGCGGTCTCGGAAATACAAGGTTCCATCTTCAGACAGCGAGAAATCCCGGTACTTCTCAAGGTGAAGATCTTTCTTCATCAGATCAACTTCGGCATCTTTGGCTTGCGCATCCTTAACAGCCTTCTTAAGATCTGGCTGTATAACAAGGTTATCAAGAGAACCTTGTGGGACGATACGCAGATTCAGCTTGCTCAGTTCTTCGTAAAGACGAGGTTGAGCTCGCTTAACCCTGAGGTTGTTGCAATAGGACTTGCGACTCAAGGCATCATCCATCACATTAGCTTTTCCAGGGGTATAAGAAATACCACAGTCATACTCCGTAATCGTTTCCAACCATCGCTGTTGACGGAGATTGAGATCCGGCTGAGTAAATAAATACTTCAGGCTTTGATGATCAGTATATATCTCACACCGGTTACCGAGAAGGTAATGCCGCCACAGCTTCAATGCATAGATCACTGCAGTAAGTTCAAGATCATGCACTGGATAATTTTCTTCATGCGGACGCAATTGTTGTGAAGCATAAGCAATTACTCTTCGTTCTTGCATTAGGATACAACCTAATCCTTGACGAGAGGCGTCGCAATATATGACGAAATCTTTGCAAGAATCCGGAGGAGCAAGCACTGGAGCAGAGGTGAGCTTGTCCATGAGAGTCTGGAAGCTCTCCTGACATTTGTCTGTCCACTCAAACTTAACGCCTTTGTGAAGCAGATTAGTCAGAGGCGTAGCAATCTTAGAAAAAAAAATGACAAAGCGACGGCAATAGCTTGCGAGACCAAGAAAACTTCTCACTTGCTTGACGTTCTTCGGAGGAGTCCAGTCAAGAATAGCCTGAACCCGTTCTGGATTAACAGTGATGCCGTCCTTGGAAATTGCATGACCAAGGTAAGTTACTTCAGAAAGCCAGAACTCACATTTAGAGAATTTGGCATACAACTGATGCTCTCGAAGCTTCTCCAAAACAAGGCGAAGATGTTCAGCATGTTCTTCCTTGTTCTTCGAATAAACCAGAATATCATCCAGATATACCACGACGAATTTCTCGAGGTAATCCATGAATATGTAATTCATAAGGTGGGAGAATGTAGCTGGAGCATTAGTCAAGCCGAAGGACATGACGGTGTACTCGTATGAGCCATAACGAGTAACGAAAGCAGTCTTGGGAATATCCTCTTCACGAACACGGATCTGGTGATAACCCAACCTCAAGTCGAGTTTAGAAAACACCGAGGATCCAGCAAGTTGATCATATAAGTCATTGATCCGAGGAAGCGGATATTTGTTCTGAATGGTTGCCTGGTTGATAGGACGGTAATCTTGAACCAACCTATTCGTACCATCTTTCTTCTTGACAAATAGGGACGGTGCTCCCCAGGCAGAGGAACTAGGACGAATGAAACCTTTGCTGAGAGATTTATCGATTTCCTCCTTAAGCTCGAGGAGCTCATGCGGTGGCATCTTGTAAGGACGCTTCGCAATAGGAGTAGTGCCTGGCTTCAAATCGATAACAAATTCGACGGCTCGAACAGGGGGTATTCCTGGAAGTTCTTCTGGAAAAACATCTGGAAAGTCGCAAACGACTGGAATGTTCTCGATTCCCTCAAGTGGTGAAGCGTTCAATGCATTCAAAGCATAGATCTGAGCCTCGGCATTATGGGTTAAATGAGCACGGTAATTTACCAGCTCATCAGATGGGTGTCGAAGATGTACAGTTTTAGTGGCACACTTGATTAAGGCACAGTGGGCCTTCAACCAATCCATTCCCAAAATGAGGTCTATGCCGCAAGATTTCAGAATAATGGGGTGTGCCTGAAAATTCCTCTCTTCAATCTCAATAGTGACTTCAGGGCAGAACAAGGAGGCTTGGCACTGACCCGCGGAAGTTTGTATTGATAACGGATGGTGTAGCGTTTCACATTTAATGTCATGCATGAGTGCAAAATGCTCAGATATGAAAGAATCTGATGCTCCTGAATCAAATAAAACAGTAGCTGATACTGTGTTAATAGGAAGTGTACCCATCACAGTAGCTGGTTGGTCTGGGTCTTCGCTTATGTTGACATGATGAACTTGACCACGACCATAAGCAGGCCTGGTATTATTGTTGCGCTGCTGAACAATTCCACGACCAGTTCCACGGCTAGCAGAAGGAAGCGCTAACTGATTCTGGTGCTGTGGGCAATCTCTGACACGGTGACCTGGCTGGCCACACCTGAAACAGAGTCCACTTTCAGGACGGAGTGCAGGAGCTCGAGGTGCTGGAGCTATAGGCCTGAACTGTCTTGGCAGTGGAGGAGGCTGACGTGGTGCAGCATAAGAAGGCCGGTACACTGGAGCGTTAGGACGATACATGCTCTGTGGAATCCATATGTGGCGCTTCTGAGAAGACGAGCCCGCTTCCCGGGTGCGCTTGAGCGCGTCCTTGTGCTTCTTCAGCCCGGTCTCGACCATAATAGCCTTATTCACCAAGGTGGCGAAGTCGGGATAATCCTGGACGAGTAGGGCTAGCTGAATGTCCGGGTGGAGTCCATCACGGAACTTCTCTTGCCTACGGGCATCTGTGGCAATATCTTCCTCAGCGTAGCGGGACAGTTCCAGGAACTCCCGCTGGTAGACTTCTACTGTCTTGGTGCCTTGAACGAGATTACGAAACTCTGTCTTCTTCCGGTCGATAACTCCATGAGGGATGTACCGAGCGCGGAAGGCAGTCTGAAACTCTGCCCAAGTGATCACAGTTCCAACAACTAGAGTACACCTGTGTGTGTCCCACCATTGGGCTGCGGGACCATTCAGAAAGTATGTTGCAAAGGTGACATAGTTGACTGGAGCCACAGCCGCAGACTCCATCTCGTAGGAGATGTCGCGGAGCCAATCATCAGCATCCAGTGGGTTGACTGTGTTGCAAAAGATAGTGGGGCTGAGCCGCACAAACTCTTGAAGGTGATTGCGGCAGGCTGCTGGTTGTTGGCATTGGGTTGCGGTAACTGGTTGATCACCCCTTGCAATAACTGACGGTGCAACTCAAAGTTTTGCATCATAGCACCCATATAGTCAGGCGGTGGTGGAGGGGGATTATTGTCACCCATCATGTCGAATTCAACAGGGGTAGTTTAGCGACAAACATTAAGATCGTATGAAATCATTCATGAAGTAAACATGCACAACAAAAGGAAGTGCAGTAGATACTTCCGCATAGTCAAACAAGACATGCAGATCCATACATAGATTTGGATGCAAACCGGCATTACGTCGGCTGAAACGGGGAAGGCTAGACAACTAGGCAGCACATTGGCACGCGGTGGAGGGATACAACAACACGACATAGCAAAGGCTACATCAACGTCGGAGAAAACTGTGGAGTGAGGAATCTGCCAGGGACGATGCAGGGTGCCCTCGAAAAAAGGTTCCTGTGGTCCGTAAATTGTGCTAAGCAGATTCGGGGTCCGAATTCAAGAAAGACATCGCAGAATCTCCGGGTGGAAGTGAACACGAGATCCTAGTGTTAGTAAAATCGTTTAACCCGAATAGAAGAGAGTTCAGAGTCCCAGAGTATAGACGAGGAATAAAAGATCCTAATACCACCCATTTGGCGACGTGGGGCCATAAGCCACACAGCCAAGTTAGTAAAACAGTTTTGGACCACTAGACTCAACTTCGGCCAAGGAGTTGGAAAGGGGGGTTCCTACAGGCAGTCGGCTCTGATACCAACTTGTGACGCCCCCGGCTCAATCGTGCACTAATCATACACGCAAATGCACATGATCAAGCCTAAGGACTCACTTGAAGGAATCACAACACAAATCTAAAACATAAATAAAGTCATACAAGCTTTATATTACAAGCCAGGGCCTCGAGGGCTCGAATACATAAGCCTGATGTCATACAAGCATCAGCGGAAGTGTCAGATATCTGAGTACAGATATAAAACAGAAACATATAGGCCTTTATCAAGGCGGGGCAAAGCAAAAGACTAGATCGAAAGGCGCAGGCCTCCTGCCTGGGACCTCCGAACCTACTCCTGGTCGTCGCACGGCTCCTCGTAGTAGTAGTACTCCCCAGCGGGGTAGTAGTAGTAACCGCCGTCGTCGACAGGGGCGGCTGGCTCCGGGGCTCCATCATCTGAATGATTCAAGCGGGTAGGGAAAAAGGGAAGCAAAGCAACCGTGAGTACTCATCCAAAGTACTCAGCAAGACTTACATCAGATCTATTCTAAGTATGCAGTATTTTCAAAGAAGGGTTGTATATGTGGACTCGACTGCAGAATGCCAGAATAGATAGAAGGCCTAGTCCTATCGAAGACTAGCATCTTCAGTGGTCTTGCAGCATTAGAAGAGTGTAGATTAGCATAAAGTAAAGTAGTAGTACTGTTATCAACCTCGGCCAGAGATCCTTTCTCGACTCTCGACTCCCCTGCGAGAAAGCGATCCCAGAGCCCTATATCCATTCTCATCACAAGTAACCAGTTCTAGTTGTACCGACGTGGATACAACTACGAGCGTCCGTTACCGAGGATCCGGCTATGCATAGATTAGTTCTTCCCTGTAGGGGTGCACCAACTTACCCACCACACTCGCTTAACTCCGGCCGGACACACTTTCTGGGTCCTTCCCGGCCTCGGCTAAACAACACGCCGCAACCCGACCGAAAACTCAACAGAGAGGTCAGCACGCCGGACTAACCTATGCCCCCAGGGGTCTTGGGCCTTCGCCCCGGACGCTCCTGCATGTTGCGTACGCGGTCGAGAGCAGACATGGCCCCCTTAAACAAGGACGGGCGTTCCCAGTCCAACTCGGCCCGCGTCGCTCAGTTGCTGACATCTAGAGAGCTTCGGCTGAAGTATACGACACAGAGTACCCATATTTATTCCCGCGTGATGGTTAGTGCTATCGGGCCAGAGGCCCACTCGGATCAAATATCCAAATCGTTAAGTGAATTGGGAGCGCGCGGTAATGAGCAGAGACTCATGATCGATGTGACCCCGTCGCCCCGTCTCGAGGACTTGCGGCAAGGGCTAAGAATGCCCGGCCACGCCTCGTATTTATCTCGCGGGTACCTTCCAGGTCAACCCGTCTACACCACAACTCGCGGGTACTCTCCATGCTCACCCGACTCGCAAAGGACTATCGGGAACTCAGGTCCACCTCTACTGGGTGGTACCGCCTGTCCCTCCAGTCCAGCAGTAGTAGTAATTCTCGCGGGTACCCCTCGGGGCCGACCCGACTTTAGCATGGTTCAGTGTTAAAGTTAAAGTAACCGTGTGTCTATAACATCAAGGGGAAGCCCGAGGAATCACCCTCGATTGATTCCACCTGATTTAATCGTCAAGGTGATCTTAGGAGGAATCACCCTCGAGGTCACACTTGAGGTGTTGCACGACAGCGTCGCTATCGGGAGTGATGAAGGAGGAATCACCCTTGATGACCACGACCGAATAGCTATTCTATAGGGTTAGCATCAGAAGTGCTTACGAGGTATCACCCTCGGCACTCGATGGTAACGCTGCAGTGTCGGGCAGATAAGGGGTGTGATGTGCGGTGCCGGGGCCTGGTGGTCGGGAACTCTGATAATCCAGCGGGGCAACTATGACAAAGCGGGGTCACCGGGGTTCACTATCCAGCCTATTCTAAATAGTTTAGGATAGCAGGTAAAGTATCAAAAGCAGGTTACAATGACAGGCTATGCATCAGAATAGGAATACCCGAAAGCAGTAGCAGTTCTAATGCAAGGATAAGAGAGAAGAGAATAGGCGATATAGGCATGTTCATGGGGGGTTGCTTGCCTGGAAGCTCTGCGGTAAAGGCCTGGTGGTCCGAAGTGTAGCCAATCACCGGAGCAGCGTCGGTCTCTGGGGCTGCGTCGGTGTCGGGTTCTATCGAGAGAGAAGAGGGGGAAGAAACAGATAAATACACGGCAAACATATGCAACACAGAGCATGCTACGCTAGGATGCAGTGCAGGGTTGCCTAAAAGCATGTCTAAGTCATATTAGTTATTTTAGGATTTAAGTTGGAATTATTACCCGGTATGCATGCACTATTCTTCTACCGAAAATGGGCTAAATGTTGCGGGTTCACCTCCGTAGAGGGTCCCGACACGGAAACAGATGGCACGGTTGGCTTAGTCTCGCTTTTCTGAGCAACTTTCATATAGAAAGTTTTTCGATCCGATCTACGGTTTAAAAGATATGAATTTCTAAAGTTTTTATTATTTTTCTGAAATCCTGGAATTAATTAAATAACAGAAAAAGAATTACTGCGTCAGCAGTGATGTCAGCACTGCGTCAGCAGGTCAACTGACCTGTTGACTGGTCAAACTGACAGGTGGGGCCCACTTGTCAGCCTCTGCGAGGTTAAACAGTATTTAAACTAATCTAATAGAACTAATCTAGAGGGTGGGCCCCCATGTCAGTGACTGATTAGTGTTTAGGTTAATTTTAATTAGCAGTTTAGTCTAATTAACGGTGGGGCCCACTGGTCAGCGGCTCTGTGAACAGTAAACCGCACGTTGACCCCACTAGCAGTGACCTGGGGTGGACCCCACGCGGTGCCACGCTGGCGGGGGCCGCCGGAATCGCTCCGGCGAGTGGATCCGTGGCGGCAGAGCGCCGGAGCTGGCCGGAAATGAGCCACGGAGGGCCATTTTGCGCGCGCCCGGGCCCGTTCGAACGGGCACACTGAGCCGCACCCGTTGGTGGTGGCCACGGCGGCTGGGGTGGCCGGAATCACGTCGGCGTCGAGCCGCGGCGGCGATGAGCTACGGGTAAACACAGGCGCGCGGCTACGTTGCGCTTTAGCGCCTGATTCCGGTCGCGTTCGAAACGGAGAGGAACACTGGGTCGAGTGGAGCTATCGCGGGGCCGTGGAGACGGCCGGAAGTGGCCGGTCGGCGAGGTGCCAGGGCGGACAGTATGCGGCGAAGCGGCGAGCTAGCTACGGTGAATCAGGCGGCATGAGGAGAGGAACAGGGATACGGAGAGGCTCACCGCGTGGCTACGTAAAGCCCTCGGGAGCTTTGAAGCGCAGACGGTAGCCGGAGACGAGGTCGATCGCCGGAGCCCGAAGATGGAGGAGTGGCTCGATCCGCTCGTTGTGGTGCTTCCCGGATCAAATGGCCGGCGCCATTCGATGCAGCCGAGCAGGGCGGACCTCGTGGACACAGTCGTCTGGTCCGGAGACGGCGGTGGCCATGGTGGAGCGTCGATGCGGCGGAGGGAGCGCTCGAGCGCGCGACAGAGAAGGGGAGAGGGAGCGCGTGGGCGAGAGAGGGAGCCGGAGGGAGAGGAGAGGCCAGGGGAGGCGAACGGGGCAGGTGAGCTCCCCTTATCCACCGCGAGGCGAGGGACGTCGGCGTGGCGGCTGGAGACGGTGTCGCGCGCGCGCCGGTTGCGGTGGTGGTGACAGCGCGGGCGAGAGCAGGTAGGAGACTGCTCCCGTGGGCTGGGCTGACCTCTGGGCCGCAGGTAAGCGACGGTAAGCCCCCTTTTTCCTTTTTCATTTTTCTGTTCTTTTCTTTTATTTATTGAACAGAGGGGAGAATGGATTTATCTGGGCATCCATTTCATTTAAGAAAATTATGAGAAGTATGCCATTAAATCCCTGGTGATTTTAGATGCTGCCAAAAAAGTTTGGGGAATTATTTGAACCTGTTTGGATTTTATTTAAATGCAAAGGCATTTAAATATGCTTAAATGGCTCTGTTTAAATGGCTACTGTTCATCCTTGCAAAAGAGTGATGTTGTTTTCCTTAACAATTAAAGGTTATGGAATTTTTGCTTGAGAGTGAACATTTTTCCAGCAACTTTTATGCAACTTCATTTTGCATTTTCGTTTTGAATTTGCATTCAAAGGGAAATTTGAATTGGACCAATTAACCACTGTGATCAGCAAGGCAAATGATGATGACATGGCATGATTAACTGATGGTCACAGTGCTATGTTACATAGGGGTGTTACAAAAAGGAGCCCTCCCGCCGGCAAGGGCCGGGATCCACCATGCCTCCATGGCCCTAAGACCATAGAAGACGAGGTAGACCGGCGGCGGCACCGGCGGGAGGCACAAGAAACCTTAGTCAAGGGGTCCTCTTTTCTTCCCGTGGAAGAAAGAAACTAATTTGATCAGGTATTGCTTTGAATGTACTGTTTACCAAGATCAGATGAGCCTGAGCTCTGAATTGAATATTCGATATTTCTGTCTTCCAATTTATATTCTTCTTCCCACATAGAAGAAACGGAGGAAAATTTCTTGGCCGACATATTAATCAACAACTAACTCATGTAGCTTCCTAGAAGAATTCGAGCTATAATCAATGTAGCTTCCCATTCTTCACGGGGAAGAAGGGGCCTTTATGTGAGCCCTCCTCAGATTGAATTGTTATGCCCAGATTTCTGCATGGTCCCAAAGCAAATTTTCCTTTGATGTTAGTCCTTTTTTTAACATAGAGGGAAAAGGGTACAACTCTGAGGTAACACATGACCCATCTATTTTTCATGCGGCCAATCAACTTAAATATTCACTTGTTACAATGGTCGATGACATCAATGTTCTTGTGCAATTCTTCCCGGATCATCATTTCTGGATGTTCCACAACAAAGAGTCCAACTGAACCCTCCCCGCTAGAGTTGCCATAATTTGGATCGCCAAAATTGCTATGCAGGCTATTGTAAAAAAAAATGGAGGTTGACTTAGGTTTTGGCGAAGTCAAAAGTGCCAAAACTCAGACGGCATAAATTCCCTTCAAGTAGTACCCACCTGTCAATGGGAAATAGAATATTCCCCAATAACCCCCGATTTAGAAGAACACATTTTATTCATAGAACACATCCAGAAGCATCGATTTCACGTGTTGGCGCAGCGGGCGGGGGCGCAGTCCCAAATTCACCGCACCCTCTCCTAGTCCATCCTCCTCGTGTACATTCAGAAGTAAGACCCAGTTGTCATTGGGTTTATTTATTTATTTTTTCTTATACTTTTCAGTTTTTTATCTTTTAAATTCTTGAACATTTATTAAAAATCATGTTTTTTTAAAAAAAATGTGAATTTTTGAAACTTCATGAACTTCTTTTTTCAATTAGCAAAGATTTTTAAAATTCTAGGTTTCTTTTAAAATTTGTCACCTTAAAAAAGCTGTTTTTTAAATCATTGATGTTTTTAATTCATAACTTTTCAAATTCATGAACATTTTCTAAAATTTACGAACTTTTTAAAAATTCATGACTAAATTTCAATTCCTGCACTTTTTTCAAATTCAGTAATTTTTACTGAGGTGAAACGCACACCACACTCTGTTTCATATGTGATAACATATAGCCTTGTCCTAAGTGGTTTTATTTCATTGATTTGGTTCGTTTTGTAGCAAAGCCCATCATTGTCCTACTTCTAGCTGATATTTTGAGGAAAAATATAACAAGATGCTCCAGGGCCATCTGGTTTTGAAGTTGAGATTATTTTTTAAATAGATGAAAAATGAAAGCAACACAAAATTTCAAATAAATTTCAAATAATTTTCCAACTTTTGGAAATGCTCTTGGATTTTTAGAAAGTTTTAGAAATTATGAAAATTGTTCAAAAAATTAAATGTGCAATTTTTACATGTGTTGTAAAATTATAAAATTTGCAAACATAAACAATGGTCCAGAATTCTAAAGAAATTTTAACATTTTTTGAAGTATTTATTGATTTTTAAAATGTTCTGGAATTTTACAAATTTACGAATTTGGAAAATGATTTACTATTTTTAAAACGTGTCAGCTAATTTAAAATGTTCATTATTTTGAAAATTGATCATGAATTTGAAAATTGTTCATGAATTTGTAATGTTTTGCAATTCCGTAAGAAATTTACATATTTAAAAACAGTCATGAATTTAGAAAATATTCATGATTTTTCCAAAAATGTAAGACATAAATAAAAAAAAACCCCGTCAAAAGGAAAAAATAAACAAAGAAAAAAGAAGAAGAAGAAAACTGGCGGGTGTGTACTTGCTCGGCAGGTGCTACGCTATGAGTGGAATAGGATTGTGCAAGCAAGAACCTATTAACTCTAGTGGAAAATCAGAACACATATTGCACCGACGGGCCAAATAGGACATATTCCAATGGACACAACCAATACTTTACTCATTTACATGTCATAAATTAATGAATAATATACCTCTCATGGTTCAAGTTTTAGAAGTGCCTAGTACCATATAGGGCACGAACGGCGCAAGTTGAAGGCCAACCGCCTCACCTACCCCTAGCGCTATCATTTGAACCTTGTTTGCAAGTGTCCAAAAATTATCTGGAAAATGACATCATAGTATCAACATGAATTTACCATTTTGCAAAATTTACAATCTGAATTCAAAACACAACATGAGAGGCGAAAATGATAAATTTAGTGAAGTTAAAGAAAATGGATCAAATTCAAAGCCTGCTTTTCATTCTCTACTAATTATATCATGATTTGTCTTTTTCAAATTTTGCACTATTGAAGATCTATATATATTGTATCTACTTTGTCACAAAAATCCATGATGTTTTGAAACTTTCAACAACGCTACGATGGTCGGGGTGGAGTGGGTGCAACATAAGTCCTGTTTTTCTAAGGTTGTCTTGGCGAGCATCGCGAGGCAGGGGCGGTGTTCTTGCTTCCAAATAAGTCCTCCCCACTCCAGCGGTGCTCGCTTTGGTACCTGTGGAGAGCGTGTGTATCGTTCAATCTTTTCCTACTTCATCAGATCTGATGGATTGTTCAGGAGTCGGTGGGTGTCGGATGCTTCTGCCCCATGCGGTAGTACTGGCGCCAACGATCCTTCAAATAACCTCAAGAGGGGCAGCAGTGGTGTCTACTGGTGTGCGGCAAGCATATATGGTTGTCTTTCTCAGCGATGTCCGACAATTTCATGTATCCTAGACTCTTTTCTGGCAATGATAACTTTGATCATGTCCTCAGAGGCGGGTGATTATTGCGTCTCGTAAAACCAATGGGTGATGGTGTTCTTCTTGTTCCTTGGATGCTGGTCGGCACCCTGGTTCTTCTCCAGTGACCACTTCAGTGATGGCAGGGAATGTTGGTAACCGTGGCAATCACAAAAGTCGGAATGAAAGCTCCTTCCGGATTACCCATGTGAAGGAAAATCATGGATGCATGCTTGCTACCTTGTGTTTTTCCATAATCAATCAAATCATCTCTTTTCAAAAGCAAACATTTATTTATATCAGCCTGGTTGGCACCACTTTTTCACTTTGTGAAACAAGGATCCACTTTCTTCAACATATGATTTTTTAATTTATCAATCCCTGGTTTGGTTGGTTGCTTTGCTGTCTACTTAATTAGCACTAGCTCTGCATGCCTATGCATTCCACATAGAATATAACATGTGTGTAGTACTAATTAATATTATCGTTGCAATAACCTATTATCCCAATCTTTCAATTGGTGTAATTCCATTGTCTTTTTACGGTGCAGCAAATGACCCCAAGAAATGGGACGTACGCTCCCGCTTTTGCTTGCTGCAATGATGCGACTCAGATCTGCATACGTACGTGGTAGGGCAGGTGTGCCAAGACGCACGCTGCACGGGTGCTGTCCCACTCCCAGCTAGACTCCGACAAGTCACCAACCAACCTCGCCCTGCTCCGTTGATATAGCCGTCGTCGATGTAGGCCACAGGTTACCTCGGTCGTTCACGTAGCTGTCGTCCATGGCGCCCATGAGCCTCCGCCGTTGCCGTCGCTTTCAGCCATGGAGCCCTCCTCCTCGACCACGCATTGTCTTCTTCTCAAACGTGTGTGGTGGCACTGTTCATGGATCCAAGATCTAAAACAAATGTAGCCGTTGGCAGTCACAGTGATGACTACATGTACCTCTGGAGCTTATGAGCCGTCCATGGATCCTTAGATGCATGTGATTGAAGGTGGGGCTACACAACACTATTATTGATTGGACGGACCACCCGGAGGCGAAATCGGCAGCTTGTTTAGCTGCCCGTGAGACCGTCCAGTGCTCTGTCAGTGGTTCTACATCACATGTGCGTCATGCAACGTGGGTTAATTAATCAGCAGTAGGGTGGCATCCATGTCCATGGGGCCATGGGGTGGTGTCTGTTGTTGCACGTTTATATGTGTGTACGTGTATGTGAGACGGTTTAGTGATGATTGGAGCGTTGTTTGTTTTTGCACCCCGAGAGGTAGAGGAAAAACCAACCTTGAGCTCCGGTTCACGTGCAATGATCATACTCTTTGTTTCAAGATCCTGTAAAAGAAAATTACAGTGATTTAGCTTTCCAGCAATGTTTGGACCCGGAGGATCTCGTGCATTTCATTTGTGTGAGAAGTAGCATGCAAATTCGAAGGACCATGACAGGCTCTCTTTTTGAGAAGAATAATGCATTAAACCTTATCCAGAAAGGGATACAGATGTAGCACAGACGCAGCATCGTCGAGAGACCCTGAGAGACCACAGGTGTCCCAACACACATGCGAAAAGACCCCCAAAAAAAGAAAAAATACAATGAGGACCCTGGGGGGCCAATCCACAAATGAAACCATCTTGGGACCACATGAAATTGATCTTTTACCTGCATAGAGCGGAAAGGTATGCACCCCTACGTCCTTTTTTTTCTAACAAGTGAAAATGCATGTTTCAATCAATCTTCCTTTTTTAGAGGAAAAGGGCTCCACGGCCCGGGCTCCATTGCATATCAATGAAACCCAACCTTCAATCAATCTTCTTAATGATGGTGTGTGAACAAGTACCTAAAGGAATGAACTGAGTGCAGGTCTGTTCGAAATCTTTTGAACTCCAAAAGTGAAATGCCACGTTTCATCATGGAGTAGCTAGGATACGGCAGTCCAACCAAACTCAAAGGCATATGGCCTTGGTGGCACAAATCACGGAGCAAAGGTGAATGGTTGATCGCAGTCCACCCAAAATTAGAACCGAAATTGCTGTGCGTACGATGAATTGTGCATACGACTTTGTACGACTTGATCTCACATGTCCGGCCAGTTGATCAAACGGCTGCTGAGGACTCCCGTACGAAAAATCGTACGAATTCGTTCGTACGTGTAGCAGTTCTCAATTAGAACACCCGTCGTTGCCTACAGAAGGAGGTCGGCCAGCCCGAGGTGGCAGCTGCCGGCATGTGAGCTCACTGGCCCCTCTCACTCTCGCTCCCTTTTTGCACACAATTGCGCGGCTGTGCTTCTCTCGTCGACTGTAGATGCATTATTACCTTTGCTAGCAGGGATCTCTCACGTCACTGTAGTAGTGCTCTTTGGAGCAGTGGATCTTGTCGACTTGATTCCAGTTGGTGGCTGTTGTCGTCTACTTCTAGGGGCCGGGGTCACGTCGGCAACAAATTCCACTGGCATAGTCCAAATCATGGTGCAACAACGCCCTCTTTAGTTGGAGGATGGTTAAAAAACACAGGAATAGAATAAAACATACGGTGATTGAGATGTCGTGTCATGTTGAACTCTAAATAAATTTAGAACAACGATGAATGTCTAACTGAAATTGTTTTGTTGCATCCGGGAAAACGCAGGAACTTTTCTGAAGGATTAAGTATACTAGTCGTCAACCCATGCATTCGCACGGGCTAGCCTACAAAAGTGAGTGTAAATTAGAATTTTATGTACTAATTAATTTAAATTCAATAGGTGGCCTTATTGTACCCCTTTCAATTTACTTTGATATTAGATTTTTCAAAATTAACATGGGAAGTAAAATCAAAATGAGTGATTATTTATTTGATAAATATTTGAACTAAATGATTTAAGGTGTCTATAAAAAAATATCTGGCATGCTTAGCAGTTGGTGATAACAATATATCATCTTAACATGTTCATGTAATATCCTCCGGTTTAAAAATTCTAGGAGAAAATGTTGTAGAAATGTAACAATACCCACATCAAACCTATTGTAAGCAATTAGACAGGCTCCTTCAAGACTCTGAACCATGAGTTGGTGCGCACTGATTACGACAGAGGCATAAATCAATACGCATGAAACAACCACTTGTGCGCCTTTTAGTACGATTTTGTCTCCATGTACGTCAAGGTCAAAGAAACTCTGGTCATGATCATTGTGGCAAATCGATGGTATAGGTTAGTAATGTAGAAGGAAACTACATAAGAATTCTGGTAGGTTCAAACTTTCGACATGAGAAGAAGAAATAACCTGCGATCGATCAAATACGTGAGAATCAGACCAAGTTCTGAAGGAGAACAGATCATGTGCAAATACTACTTTTCATAATTAGATTTTTCATCTACGATAGATTTTGTATCATGCATATACGCTGCCACAAATCCATCTCTTCCACAACATTATTCAGTATCACCATCGCCACATGGATTTTACATGAATTCCAATTCCATGTGGTGGGAGAGATAAATTTCACAGTGGAAGATATATGGATCAGAAGAAAGATATGTTTATATGGCACCAATGAATACTAAACTGTGGGTGTCGGATGTCCTAGGTTGTTACTCCCGTTTTCACTACTGTACAATGCATGCATCAATGATGTGCATGATATTTATACTACAGACATAGACGTGGGCCTGGGATTGAAGTTGTTTCTAGGCTGCCACACATCCTGTGTTGCGAGCGATTGGTCTACTCCTGCCCGAACGCGTAGCAACCGTCCCAACGTAAGAGAAACGGAGATCCGGTAACTCGCACCGATAAAGCTTGAAGGCATGAGATATTTGAGATGAGATAATATGTGGGGGATTAATTACTACTACGAAGGTAGAGAATCAATGCTTTTTAATTTAAAGGAAATATTGTAATAATGCAAGCTATAAATTGTGTTATGTTATTTCAAATGTACCTGCTGTAGTGTACCCTCCATAGATCAACCTACACACACTTCAGTGCATGCATATATACGCCTGCAGCAATATTGCACGGTCAAAATTGCCATGTACATTACGATTGCATGCCTCAACATGCATGTATGAAGCTCGTGATTTTCCTGGTCTATTGAACTGGAAGGCAGCAGGTGTGGCTTGCGGAACAACGGGTCCGGCAGCGCTGACCTGAACAATCCCATGTTTTCTCATGCCCCTGACGTCCAGACTCTAGGCCTCCGGTGCTATTGCTCTCTCAGGGTATAAATTATTGTATATAGTGCATATACTATTCTGTAAAAAAGAAAGAAACGGAACTGCACTAATTAGAACTCAGAAAACAAAACTAACAAACATAAGAACTGAAACATCTTGTACTGCACTAATTAGAACTCAGAAAAAAACTTACCGTCTTGAGCGGTTTCAATTTTCAAAGCAGGTTTTTCCTCAAATGAGACAATAGCATAGGCTGCACGTATAGTCTTTCTGGGGATTTTCTTGGGACTCCATCATAAGTTCCTCTTGTCTGGCTCTGATGTGAAGAACATAGAACCTAGCATGCACATCAGTCTGCTAACCTGGAAATTGGATGCCATAACATGAGTCATTCTGCCATGCATGCAGCATCATACAATGTATACTCTGATCATGCAGGCCTTCGTCTAAGTGGCAACAGCCTGTCGTTGGGGCACTATGACGTGGGTTGAACGCGTCCTGATCTGTTTGATTGATGATGCCTATCGGTATGATCGATGCGATTCTGCGCTAGGTTCCCAGCCTCAATATGATCTGCCATATACATCCTTAAGGTATAAAGGTAATGAATTGCCTTGTGCACATATAGCTGATCAAACCAACTTGATTGAATTACCTTAATTTTTCTGCAGGTGAAATCAAGTAGCGCCCAACAACTTATGTCCCAACGGATCTCCTCATATTAAGTTAAATACGTGATGCAGTTAGATGCATCCATCCATGCTTTCATCCATCTGTTGAGCAGAGGCAAAGTAAGCTGGGTATAAAGGGAACGTAAGGATGTGCGGGTGTGAGAAATCGAGGCAACCTTCCTCCTGCTGCCGGGAAACCATACATATTATAGCCAGTGTATCAAACGTGGTGCCATGAATCTTCTCGTCCTCTATGCAGTGGCGGAGCTTGAAAGAAATCTCTGGAGGGGCGAAGCTGTAAAAAAAAAACTCAAACACAAAATCATACGAATACAACAAGTTAGATATTGCAAATATAGAGAACTTATACAATTATATTGATCTTCTCCACGGTAGCTTACAAAATACATTTCTAATTTTAATTATATATATAACCTACTCCATACCAAAAGGAACTATACCAAAATACCATTTAACCATGGACCATTCTGTTCACTACAGTCTACAGCAACACTACACTACAGATTAGCTTTTCGTTTCTTTGCACCCTTAAAGTGCATAAGAACATCTTCATAGCTGTACTTCTCTGTGATTTCACTCTCTATTTTTACTAGCAAGCTATTGGCTAGATAATCATCTTCCATGGTATTACGTAGCCTTGTCTTAATGATCTTCAAAGTTGAGAATGCTCGTTCGGCACTTGCTGTAGAAACTGGAAGAGTTAGAAGCAATCGCAACAATCGATCAACCAAATTGTAGATAGAATGTCTCCCTGTCTCAAAGAGATATCGACAAAGATTTGCTAAGGTTGACACATTTTTCAACTCTTTATCATTGGAGGCATCCACAACAAAGTGTTTTAGTTGCTGCTCCAATCCATAGATTTCCTGTTGGGTGAAATCTGCTGGATAATATTTCTTGACTAACTCACAAATATCATCAGCTTTGACTGAGTCCAAATAACTTTGACAGAGTTAGCTAGCTAGCTTGCTAGGACGCCCTGCCCAGAGGGGAGAGATAAGAGATTAACTAGGTACAGGAGCAAAGCAAGATCCAGCGAGGGCAGCTGCTCACCGGCTCATTGAAGCAATACACGGCGCCGATGTTGCCTGATGTTGTCCGCAGCAGAGGCCTGAGGCCGGACTGGAGCGGCTAGCCCTAGCCGGCTGCCCGCCCGCCAGCGGCCAGCGGCTAGCCCTAGCCGGCTGCCCGCCCGCCAGCGGCCAGCGGCTACCCCCACGCGGCCACGCCGGCGACCCACAGCAGCCGGTCTGCCGGACGCCGGTGCCCCACCCCCACGCTCAGGCGTCCGCGGTGGCAGGTCAAAGGGGATCGATTTGGTCGCTGCGACACTGGTGGGCGGTGGCTGGATTCGTTCGTCTCCTGTCAACGACGACTAGTAGTTGATAAATGGGCCTTCTGGTTGTGGGCTTTATGTAATACATAGGGGTAGTAAAAAAATTTCGTTTTCGCTTGGGGGGCGATGGCCCAGGTTCGCCCCCACGTAGCTCCGCCCCTGCCTCTATTTCTTGGCACGCAGAACATACTAACGCGGAGAAATACGGCAGAGAATCGCCGTTCATCGGGTTGTAGATATACGTACAGGAGAAACATGAAGGGTCAACTTGTCGAAGGCATGAGGCGGCCACGATGGCATTGTGCATGACGCGAGGTCTTTTTTTGTTTGGCTGATTGAAATAGAAGGCTTGGGGCAGCCATGGCCGTGGCGTACATGGAGGGTGAGGAGAAGAGCCCCTATTGATCGATCTATTATTGTCTGGCTAATTGAGATAGATGGGGCTGATCGAGAGGAAGAAGAGAGTCGTGAGAGATTGGGAGAGAGGCGGAGCACATTTGTTTTTTTTTTCTAGGGAATTATTGTAACGTGTAGATGGGGCTCATTTGTTTTTTTTTCTATAGAACTTTTGTAACGTGTACATGCATGGGGCTAACCGAGAGAAATAAAGAGTCGTGAGAGATTGAGAGAGAGGCGGAACACATCTGTTTTTTTTTTCTTGCCTAAAAAAATCTTTTTTTTCCAGAGAATTATTTTAAACGTGAGAGTTTCTAGGATTGATCTACATCATAATAACTCGACCCCACCAAATTAACGGCTCCTAATTACTGATTAACGTGAGAATTTCTAGGGAGTGCCTAATTAGTATAGGTATAGAGGTATAGATAGATTCCACAGTTTCCAATAAAGGAATTTTTGTACGAGGTTGGACTGAATGAAAATTTGGACCGATGAGAAAAGAAATCATATTGTTTGCAATACTACAGACCAAACAAGTGTGCTAGGAAGTTTCATAAGGATTGGAATCCTACAGAATTTCTAAGGAATTCCTTTGAACTAAAGAGCGCTAATCTAAGTATCGTTTATATACATGAGTCCAAATGAGGCAGCAAAAAAAACAACACTCTTCTTAAAAAAACATGTGTTGCATCATGTCCAAAACATTTTCTTGTAACAAGTTGAATGCATTTTTTTGGATAAATCGCATTATATTCTCACAAAAATTGGCCAGCCATGTTATAATCTTGAGTCGAGCTTTGGATACTACGGCTGGTAAAAAACTATAAATGTGTCTCTTACAAACCCACCTGTGATTTTGTTTATGAGCTTGCTCGGTCGCAACGTCTCCGACAAGAAATGTCCAAAGACAGACATGTGATGCATCACGTCCAATAATTGCAACAATTTAGATCAATTTCATGCTCACTAATCTCTAATGTAATTTTATTTTTCTGTTTCATGTTTTTACTTATCTTCTCGGATTCTTTCCAATCATCTTTAGCAGTAAGTGGCTCATTGGATTTGTTTTGCTAAAAACAACAATTTGGATTTCTAGATTGACTTTATTTTTTCTTTGATATCTTGATCTTCCCCAATGACTTAGATAATAATAATAATAATAATAATTATTATTATTATTATATGTAGTACTCGAAGATTAGTATGATTTTTCATTAGTGCCCTAGGCTCCAATATGCGCTTGCCTTGGCTGCCGTACTTTAGAGGATGAAAAAGGGGGAGGTGAAAGATGTGTTGATGTATGACATGGTCGACGAGATCGATGTGCTTGTGCACTTCTTCTCCTCTGTCAATTCTAGAAGTTCCACAACTAAGTACACACACACCTAAAGGTCTCTAAGGTTGTAATCGTTTACTTCAATCCTGGAAGAGGTTTATACAAAATGGTACTAATCAATGAATTTGTGCTATAATTTTTGATGACTTTATTGCTTCTTGTTCATGGTATGTGGCTCGATCTCCTCCACTTTGGTAAAGGGGGAAAATCCATCAAGAAAATTGAGCACTACAACTTCCAAATAGCAACAATAGCGATTTGCAAATCATCCCAAAGAAATTAATATAGTAAAAAAACACTTGGGCATTTGGTCAAACACCTTATGTGCTGGACTGCCTTTCATTGGAGGCTACAATAGGCTGCGCGGGGGGGGGGGGGGGGGGGGGGGGCACCATAGTTAGAGATTTCAACTACTACGGTAGTGATGGGGTGCCTGTTTACCTAAGTAGGCCTAGTTCTTCCTATAATGGCATTCGCGTCCGGGGACTTTGATCAACTTCAGCCGATGGGGAAACGGCAAGGGATGCACCGGTATGGACACGTGATGGGGGGGGGGGGGGAGTGACTGTGGGGGTGGGCTACACCACTGGAGCCATAGGAGGGGTCGTTGACAAAAGCTACATTTTTCTTTGGAGGCAGCGTGTTATCTTTCCCCTTAGCCATGGTGTGGCAGTGGGCATGGGGAGATCCCTGGCTATGGCGGGGAGCATAGGAGGCGGCGCCAGAGCTTTGATGATGACAAATGGCATGACCTTGTTTTGCCGGCCCTGCGGAAGGGCGTGCAGTGGCTTCCTATCATCCGTGGAGGCGTGGTAGATGGGGGTAGGGGTGGTGAGGACTTGGATGGGCGGCAGGGTCCATTCCGATGTCCTCGCGGTGTCCCACACTGGAGATGAGGTTGGGCAGCGACATACGCGATGATTGTGCTATGAAATTCTTCACGCCAAAAGTAGAGCGAACGAGAAGCAGATAGGAGAGTGTCTAAATTTGACGACTTTTGAGCAGAAAGTGGCTTGGTTCTTGGGGTGTCTCCTTCATTTTTAGACAGTTAACAAATTTAGGGGGAAGAGTTAGATGGGTATGACTCCTAAAATATTAGCTTTTAGGGAGTTGGGTGACTTTAAGGGAAGGTCTAGATATGCTCTTAGTCTATGTTTTTAGTGAAAGGGCTACAAAGGAGACAACCGCACCATGCTTGCTATTGTGATCAACTTTTGGTCATTGTTCTTCTTGTTGCTAATGTTGTCAGGATTTGGTGCAATGCTTATATTTGCGTTGTTTGGGCTATGATGTGTGTAATTTAATTTGTCATTCCAGTTGCTTATTTTTCAATTTGTATTGCACATATGCGTAGATATTTATGGCCAGACTCATGCGTTTTCTTAATTTGTATTCTACATATTTTTATATTCAACAATACAATGTGAATGTCTCTCAAACTAGATGTGATATATCTATGAGTTCTTATGGGCAGCAGCGTTAAAAACTACTCCCTCTGTATCAAAATATAACATGTTTTGACACCTCATAATGTCACACAAACGTCTTATATTTTGATACAGAGGGAGTACATGATTGCGTGCATTACTTGCCTTGAATTTATGCCAACATTACTTGCCTCGAATTTGTGGCAAAATTTCCTTATATGTTAGGTCTTTTCTTCTGAAATAGATTTAAAAGGCTACACCTTTGAGGTAAAAATCGCGGTATGCCTCTCATACCGATACCTAAGCATGTGAACGTGTACAGTACATAGAATCGACACATCTATGAACACAAAAATACGGCTAGCAAATGAACGAGTGCTACCTATAATCTGCGTTGGTTTTTGTTCCCCGAAAAGGAGAGGATGATGCAGCACAGTAGAGTAAGTATTTCCCTTAGTTATGAAACCAAGGTTATCAATCCACTAGGAGAACCAAGCAACACCACGTAAACAGCACCTACACACAAAACACAAACCCTCACACCCAACGCAAACGAGAGGTTGTCAATCTCTCGGCGGTTGAATGGAGAGATTAAAGGTATATGATAGATTGATACTCAAATATAAAATAAAATAAAAGATAAAAATATGCAACAAATATTTTTGGTATTTTTTTGTATGAAAACAAGCGATAGATCTTATGATAAAAGTCGACCCGGGGGCCATAGTGTTCACTGGAGGCTTCCCTCAAAGAAAATAGCATATGGTGGGTAAACAAATTACTGTTTGGCAATTGATAGAAAAACAAATAATTATGACGATATCCAAGGCAATGATCATGTATATAGGCATCATATCCAACACAAGTAGACCGAAACGATTCTGCATCTACTACTATTACTTCACACATCGACCGCTATCCAGCATGGATCTAGTTTATTAAGTCCAAAAAGAACGAAGTAATGCATAAAGAACGATGACATGATGTAGTCAAGACAAACGCTAACAAGAATTCATCCCAACTTTTTATCCTTAATGGCAACGATACATGCGTGTCATTTCCCCTTCTGTCACTAGGATTGAGCACCGCAAGATCGAACCCATCACAACGCACCTCTTCCCATTGCAAGAAAATCCAATCTAGTTGGCCAAACTAAACCAAAAATTCAGAGAAGAAATACAAGGCTATAATAATCATGCATAAAAGAGATCAGAGAAGAACTCAAATAATTCATGGATAGATTTGATCATAAGCTCACAATTCATCGGATCCCAACAAACACACCACAAAAAGTCATTACATCGGATAGATCTCCAAGAACAACAGGGAGAACATTGTATTGAGAAACAAAAAGAGAGAAGAAGTCATCTAGCTACTAACTATGGACCCGAAGGTGTGGTGAACTACTCACGCATCATCGGAGAGTCAGCAAGGATGATGTAGAGCCCCTCCGTGATGGATTCCCCCTCCGACGGAGTACCAGAAAAGGTCTCCAGATGGGATCTCTCGAGAATAGAGGCTTGCGGCGGTGGAAAAAGTATATCGTGTACTCCCCTGGAGGTTTCTGAATATCTTCGAATTTATAGATTAGGTCAAACGGAGCCAGGGTGGGCCCACATGGCACCTGCCCCCCCCCCCCCCGGGCGCGCCCTGATGCCATGTGGCCCATCCTTATCTCTTCTGCCTTGGCTTCCAAGTCTACGGTGATCCTTATATTCAGAAAAAAAATCTCCAAAAAATTTCGGGGCATTTGGACTTCGTTTGATATTGATTTTCTGTAAAACCAAAAGCAGGCAGAAAACAGAAACTGGCACATGGCACTAAGTTAATAGGTTAGTCCCCAAAAATTATATAAAGTTGTATAAAAACTTATGTAAAACATCCAAGATTGATACTATCATAGCATGGAACAATAAAAAATAATAGATACGTTGGAGACGTATCAAGCATCCCCAAGCTTAACTCCTGCTCGTCCTCATGTAAAAAAGTGACAAAACATATTTTTGATGTGGAATGCTACCCAACGTACTCATCAAATTTCTTTTCTTTTGCATAAACATGTGAACTTTATATGATTCAAAGCAATAGTCTATAGTTTGACATAAAGACATAAATATTCAAGCAATGCTAACAAGCAACCATGTCTTTCAAAATAACAATGCTAAATAAAGTTATCCCTAGCCCATTATGCTCAATCATTAATCCATTCATGAAACACACTCAAACATTTTATAGAATTCTTCTTCTATCCATTGAGCATAATTTTCTGCTCCATCATTTTCAAAAAAGACATTATAAAGATAAAGCATTTCATGCAACTTCAATTCAATTTTTTTTGTAGTTTTCTTTTATAAAATCATACTAGTGATAAAACAAACGAACAAGAAAAAGGCAAACGAAAACGGCAAATAAAGTAAATGCGAAGAAGTGGGGGAGAGAAAAACGAGAGGCAAATGGAAAATAAAGTAAATACAAAGATAAGTGTTAAGAGTGTATGTACTTGGTAATGTTGATGATGTCTCCCCGGCAATGGTGCCAGAAATTCTTCCTGCTACTTGTAATCTGCGTTGGTTTTTATTCCCCGAAGAGGAGAGGATGATGCAGCACCGTTGAGTAAGTATTTCCCTCAGTTATGAAATCAAGGTTATCAATCCAGTAGGAGAACCAAGCAACACCACGTAAACAGCACCTGCACACAAAACACAAACCCTCACACCCAACGCAAACGAAAGATTGTCAATCTCTCGGCGGTCGAATGGCGAGATTAAAGGTATATGATAGATTGATAGATTGATACTAAAATATAAAATAAAATAAAAGATAAAAATATGCAGCAAATATTTTTGGTATTTTTGTGTATGAAAACAAGTGATAGACCTTATGATAAAAGTAGACCCGGGGACCATAGTGTTCACTAGAGGCTTCTCTCAAAGAAAATAGCATACGGTGGGTAAACAAATTACTTTTGGGCAATTGATAGAAAAGCAAATAATTATGACGATATACAAGGCAATGATCATGTATATAGGCATCACGTCCAACACAAGTAGACCGAAACGATTCTGCATCTACTACTATTACTTCACACATCGACCGCTATCCAGCATGCATCTAGTTTATTAAGTCTAAAAAGAACGAAGTAATGCATAAAGAACGATGACATGATGCATTCAAGACAAACGCTAACAAGAATTCATCCCAACTTTTTATTCTTAATGGCAACGATACATGCGTGTCATTTCCCCTTCAGTCACTAGGATTGAGCACCGCAAAATCGAACCCATCACAAAGCACCTCTTCCCATTGCAAGAAAATCCAATCTAGTTGGGCAAACTAAACCAAAAATTCGGAGAAGAAATACGAGGCTATAATAATCAGGCATAAAAGAGATCAGAGAAGAACTCAAATAATTCATGGATAGATCTGATCATAAACTCATAATTCATCGGATCCCAACAAATACACCACAAAAAGTCATTACATCGGATAGATCTCCGAGAACAACAAGGAGAACATTGTATTGAGAAACAAAAAGAGAGAAGAAGCCATCTAGCTACTAACTATGGACCCGAAGGTCTGTGGTGAACTACTCACGCATCATCGGAGAGGCATCAAGGATGATGTAGAGCCCCTTCGTGATGGATTCCCCCCTCCGGCGGAGTACCGGAAAAGGTCTCCAGATGGGATCTCTAGAGAACAGAGGCTTGCGATGGCGAAAAAAGTATATCGTGGACTCCCTTGAGGGTTTCTGAATATCTTGGAATTTATAGGCCAGGAATTAGGTCAAACGGAGCCAGGGTGGGCCCACATGGCACCTGGGCGCCCCCCCCCCCCCGGGGCGCGCCCTGGTGCCATGTGGCCCATCCTTATCTCTTCTACCTTGGCTTCCAAGTCTACGGTGATCCTTATCTTCAGAAAAAAAATCTCCAAAAAGTTTCGGGGCATTTGGACTTCGTTTGATATTGATTTTCTGTAAAACCAAAAACAGGCAGAAAAACAGGAACTGGCACATGGCACTAAGTTAATAGGTTAGTCTCCAAAAATGATATAAAGTTGTATAAAAACTTATGTAAAACATCCAAGATTGATACTATCATAGAATGGAACAATCAAAAATAATATATACATTGGAGACGTATCAACGAGTAAATGAGGGATGAACAAATCATACCCTCTGGTTGGCCAGGCCAACGCGGCGGCGGCGGCAACAGCCTCAACGTCGTCTGTGGCCTTCTTCTTGGCGGCGGCGTCATCGTTCGCCATGGGGTCGATGCAGGGGAAGTAGTGGAAGCAGAGGCGAATGGAGATGGGACAGATCGGGAGCTGTCGCGTCGAGACGCTCCCCAGAGACCGGCTAGGGTTGCAAGAGGGAGTGAGTGAACTGAACTAGGTCACTTCACTGGCCAGCGCCTTCTTATAGGCCCATCGGGTAGGGAGTCGTGGGCCTGGGCTTAGCCCCACGACCGAGTCGACACACCCCGTGGAAGGGAGTCGTCCAACGTCTCTGGCGCACCTGTTCCTGACCGGCAAAATAAGCTTCGGCTCGGCTCATCCCTGCGGCGCGAGCGGCATGCCAAGGCGGGCGGCGGAGGAGGAGGAGCGCGTGTGTACCACTTCTCTTCCCAAGCTCCCAATGATAAGTGGTAAAGCAACCCTTATAAAGGGATCTCAACTCTCCTCAACTAGCAAGGTGGTACTAAACTTCCCACCACCTGCCATGTACCTACATGGGCCTCAAGATTAACCAGAAATAATTGTTCATATGGGCCCACGGCCCATCTATGATTCAACCGTTTTGGCTACACGGGGATAGTGTTGGACATACGTTTTGACAAACATGATACACCAGCACACATGACTATGTTGGCTTTACAACTTTCTCGCAGTGCATAACCCATAACTATTTTTGTCGGCTACTTTCCCACTGCTATTTTCTCGTAAATCACAACTGAACCTAACACGGTTTTAGCCGCCAGTTCACTAATGGTACTTTTGGCATTGATTGGTTGCATGTTCATGTGCACAATTTGTATGTGATCACTACTTGCATCAACTTTGTGACAAATCTTCCCTATATGTTAGGTATTTTTTTGTGTAATAGATGGAAAGGGCTACACCTCTGAGGTAAAATATGATCCATCCAATTTTTGTTCCGTTAATCAACTTAATAATTAACATGGTATAATGTGGCAATTAGTTATAACTTGATAATTTACATTTGTCAAGGTTTAAGAATAAAATCCTTATCGATAAACAACAAGTAATCAGTCCCTTCACTTTTTAGGGGCATTTGGACATTTACCCGGGCGGCCACACCTCACACTGCTAGTTACCAAATGGCTTTGAAGCTTTCTCAAAGTAGACATCACACAACTGACAACTATTCAGACACATTCTTAGCAAACCGTTGATGAAGGGTAGGTTTGACTACATCAGGAGGATAGTGTTGTACTATGTTCTAGCCTTAGGTGAAACACCGAAACCCTGGCATGACCAAGTTGGCTCTACAGCTTTCTGCAGCGCACAACCCATAACTCTTTTTGTCGGCTACTTTCCAACGGCTGTTTTCCAATAAATTACAGCCGAAGGTAACACAGTCTTGGCCGTCCGTTGATGAAGGATAGCTTTGGCTACACTGGCGTCCACCTGTATCATGTTTGGACTATGTTAGTAGGCGAATGTGACACGCCGAGACCCCTGCAAAAACCCCACGGTGACCTCTCCCAGTAAAATTGTAACAAGCCGTCAGTTGATGAAGGAAGTTTTGGCTACACGAGAATAGTGTTGTACTATGTTTTTAGCCCTAGGTGACTCACCGAAACCCCTCGCGTGACTATGTTGGCTCTACAGCTTTCTCGCAGCACACAACCAATTAACGTTTTTCGTCGGCTACTTTCCCAAAGTTGTTTCTTGGTAAATCATAGTCGAAGCTAACACAGTCTTGGCCGTCCGTTGATGAAGGGTAGTTTTGGCTACACTGGCGTCCACCTGTATCGCGTTTGGACCATGTTACTAGCATCATGTGACGCCAAAGCCTCTGTGAAAACCCAACGATGACTGCTCCCAGGCTCCCAGCTTACCGCCGTCCAACTACTATAAATGGCACTAGCTCGCCGGCTCCAGAACCCACAACCATCGACCACTCAGAATCTACCAAACGCTCCTCGAGTTCACGAGCGGCGCTGCGATGGGGTCACACGGCAAGCCACCGCTACCGTACGCGTACAAGCCACTGCCCTCCGGCGCCGCCGCGGACGCCGATGGTGAGCGGACCGGCTGCACGAGGTGGCGCGTGTGCGCCACCGTGCTGACGGCCTCGGCCATGGTGGTGGTGGTGGTCGGCGCCACGCTCCTGGCAGGATTCAGGGTGGACCAGGCGGCCGACGAGGAGGCGGCGGGCGGGTTCCCATGGAGCAACGAGATGCTGCAGTGGCAGCGCAGTGGTTACCATTACCAGCCGGCCAAGAACTACATGAGCGGTACGTGATTAGTTGGTCCTCCCTCTTCCCTCCCGCCGTCCATTTCTTTTTCTCTGGCGTGGTTTGATCCAGAAACTGACGTGGCTGCCTTTGCTCTCTGTTTGCCGGCGGATGGCGACGCCGGCGGGCTACTCCGGCGACATCATGCAGATCCCAACGGTTAGTACTCTACGCACTAACTAATAAGGTCTTGGGGGAAAAAAGACGGAATCTCTAGACAGAATCAAAATTGTTAAACTCACACCAAATTTGGACGAAAACTTTGGCGGCAAAACAGGGGAAAACAGAGTTTCCACAGGGGGTTCACAGGGGGTGTAGATTGGATACATTGTGTGTAGTAGAAGTAACGCTGCATGATGTGGTCCTCCTTCCCAAAATGCAAAACGTATGTACGGCATATAAGTTTTGTCCTTAGTTAAGTTTATTATAAAAATCAACATCTAAAATACCAAATCAATATCAGGGTGTCTATTGTGAAATATATTCTTATAAAAAAAACTTATGTGTTATACAAACTTTTTAGATGTATACATTTTATACTTTGGTAAGGTGGGAGTAAGATACACAATGAAGCTCAAGAGTGATGTGTCATGCACCAGGCACTGGAAAAGCAGACGAGGTCAAAATTATTTGACCAATATAAATATTTTTTAGACCCCATCCAACGGACTGGATGCAGTTTCTTTCTGAACCAAACAAAAAGAACAAACGCGCAAACACGAAAATAATTAAACAGGTGTTCTTGGGTGAAACAGGGCGAGAGAATTGATTTGATCGATCTGGCTAATTAACCATTGCAGGTCTGTTGTACTACGGTGGATGGTACCACATGTTCTACCAGTACAACCCGGTGGGCACCGATTGGGCTGACGGCATGGCATGGGGCCACGCCGTGAGCCGAAACCTTGTCCAGTGGCGCACCCTCCCTATTGCCATGAAGCCCGACCAGTGGTACGACATCCTTGGCGTCTTGTCGGGCTCTGTCACGGTGCTACCCAATGGCACAGTCATCATGCTCTACACGGGGGCCACTAACGACTGGTACGTTGAGGCTACGTGCCTCGCTCTCCCCGCCGACCCCAACGACCCCCTCCTCCGCCGCTGGACTAAGCACCCTGCCAATCCCATCATCTGGTCGCCGCCGGGAATTGGCACCAAGGATTTCCGCGACCCGATGACCCCATGGTATGATGATTCTGATCACACATGGCGCACCCTCTTCGGGTCCAAGGACGACCACCACGGCCACCACGATGGCATCGCCATCATGTACAAGACCAAGGACTTCCTTAACTATGAGCTCATCCCGGGCATCTTGCATCGAGTCGAGAACACCGGCGAGTGGGAGTGCATCGACTTCTACCCAGTCGGCGGCGGCGGCAGCGAGAACTCATCAGAAGTGTTGCACGTGTTGAAGGCGAGCATGGACGACGAACGACACGACTACTACTCGCTAGGGAGGTACGACGCGGCGGCAAACACGTGGACACCGATTGACCCGGAGGCAGACTTGGGGATCGGGCTGAGATACGACTGGGGTAAGTTTTATGCGTCCACCACGTTCTATGACCCGGTGAAGCACCGGCGCGTGTTGATGGGGTACGTCGGCGAGGTCGACTCCAAGCGGGCCGACATTGACAAGGGATGGGCCTCAATTCAGGTATATATCTATCTATCTATACTATGCATCGATAGAGTATGGTTGTTTGACCTTGCATCTATCATTATTAGTTCATTATGCATGTTAGATATATAGATCAATGCATTGACTCTTGGGGATTGAAATGCTGCTGTTGTTATATCAGTCCAATTGCAATTCTGATTTCAGACTTTTGTGTGGGGGCTGCTGGCCCCTTCGCATCAACAAGGAAACTGAGCTATAATGTTGCCGTTCCTTTTTTCTAGTTCTGCAATCATACTTGCATAGATGCTTATTGTTTCGATCTTCTCATATGCGTATGTACACAACGTACCTGCTTAAAATGTTGATGCACGCATGGCCGATTGGCACGGAAAGATGGACCAACATGTACTAGTATATGTCCAGCTGACCAAACCGCAAACACCAGTGTTAGTATCCTCATGGCACGTGCAAGAAGCTTAATTATTTCTTACTTATCGATCGATGGGCTGGCCGGCCGGTTGAATTTCAGGAGTAGTTTCTGAAGTTCTTGATGTGAATCGTTCGATATCATTTTTGTACGTGCGGTGGTTTCTTCTGTGGAAATCAGTTTTCATTAATTTAATAAAAACTAGTTTAGCTCAAGTTTTTTTGTTTAAAGTTGATGTCAATGTGTACTCCTGAGCTTAACTAACTAATTAATGGTGTGTGACATGCGTGCAGTCAGTTCCTAGAACGGTGGCTCTAGACGAGAAGACCCGGACGAACCTCCTCCTTTGGCCAGTGGAGGAGATCGAGACCCTCCGCCTCAATGCCACCGAACTTAGCGACATCACCATTGACACTGGCTCTGTCTTCCCTGTCCCCCTCCGCCAAGCCGAGCAGCTCGACATCGAGGCCTATTTCCACCTTGATGCTTCGGCCGTCGCTGCCCTCAATGAGGCTGATGTGGGCTACAACTGCAGTAGCAGCGGCGGTGCTGCTACCCGCGGCGCACTAGGCCCCTTCGGCCTCCTCGTCCTCGCTGCTGGTGACCGTCATGGCGAGCAGACGGCAGTGTACTTCTATGTGTCCAGGGGCCTCGACGGAAGCCTCCAGACCAGCTTCTGCCAAGACGAGTCACGGTCGTCACGGGCCAGGGATGTGACGAAGCGGGTGATTGGGAGCACCGTACCGGTGCTCAAAGGTGAGGTTTTTTCTATGAGGGTGCTCGTGGACCACTCCATCGTGCAAGGCTTCGCGATGGGCGGGAGGTCCACGATGACATCACGGGTGTACCCGACGGAGGCGATCTACCAGAAGGCAGGAGTATATTTGTTCAACAATGCAACAAGCGCCCGCGTGACGGCGGAAAGGCTTGTCGTGCACGAGATGGACTCATCACACAACCAGCTCTCCAATGAGGATGATGACTTGTATTTTCAATGAAGTTCTTGCATCTCATCAGTAATCACCTACATTGGATCAAAGAAGCTCAGCAAGGAAGGCCAAGACATATGAAAATGATTTTGCACAACCTCGCTCGCAGAATTGAAACATCTATCCTTGGATCATGTTCTTATGTTTGTTTACATAGTGAACCGATGTGGTTTGCATAATGAGCTTATGTTTTTGTTTATGAAATGAACTATTGTTGTTTGGGAGAGTGGACTTGTGTTTACTTTTATAGTGAATTGTTGTTATTTGCATAGTTGATTTCTATTTTCGTTTATATAGTGAGCTGTTATAGTGTTGGACAGGAGGACTTCTTGTTCACATAGTGATTTTTATTGTTCTGGTTTAAAGAGTGAACTTATGTTTCTTTATGTAATGAAATGTTCTATTGGACCCGTATCTTTTGTCTGTATAACTATAAAAGGAAAACCATTTTTTATATGGTCTTTGCTTGAAAAACTTCTTTTAATAGCATGGTTTGTTAGTGGTTGTTCCCTTCTTTCTTTGGTACTATAGATGGAAGCAATGTAACATGGTGAGATTGGTCGGCTACCACTTTTTTGTGAAAAAAATTATTGGCCTCCATTAGTTTTTCTTTTCGTGTAAAATGCATAGAACCAAGGGAGGTTTGTTATGTTATCCCTCCACCGGACTACCACATTGATCAAACAAACTAAAAGAAAACTTGTCAACTCACGTATAAAAAAGATACTTATTTTGTTTTATCTATTTAAAGATATGAGAGTGTTTCGTTGAAATTATTCAGCTTTCTAGATACCATCATATTTGTGTGTGTGTGTGCGCGCGCGCGCATACACACACTTTTTTGGTGAGCATATTTAACATGACATACTCATTGTTTTTATTTCTTTATCTGGTATGCATGTAACGAATTTGTTGTTTTATCTGCCGTCGATGTGCCTAGAATGATTGCCAACCTTCGTCGTATGTAACTGTATACTATTGCGGCGATTTAATGAGGTTTGGTCCTCTATAGATCAAGTACTTCAGTGGTTGAATTTCTCGATGTTCTTCATCGCCGGCAAGAGCTATGGTGGCACAACAACGACAACTTTGATTGCGGCTTGAGTCAAAATTTCGAGGTCTATTGTCTTGGCTCTTTTTCCCCTTTTTAAGGGTCGTTTCTATTTCTCTTGTTTCATTTACCCTATTATTCATCCACCAGGTCTATATCTCGCTTACTGCGAGAGAACCATCCGTCTCGCCTACAGTGAGCGACAAGGTGGGCCGGCCCAATACAGTGTGCTAGCGAGCGGTTTTGGCAGACTGGTTCGTGGAACCTTCCACCGGTTTTGAGAAGGTTCCACCTAGTTTTTTTCTTTTCCCTTTTTTCTGAGTTTTTCTTTATCGTTTTTTCTTTTGTTTTTTTATTTTTATTCAAATACATGTTGACTATTTTTAATACATGGTGTATATTTTTCATATATACGATGAACATTTTTTTTATACACGTTGAACATTTTTCAAATACATGTCTGAATATTTTTTTGAATACATGTTAAACATTTTTTGAATACACGTTGAACATTTGTTGAATACATGTGAAACATTTTTCAGATACACCTTGAACAATTTTTTAAAATACACGATGAAATTTTTTCAGAATCATATTGAATTTTTTTTATTACACCTTGTACATTTTTCGTATACACGCTGAACAGTTTTTTGATACACGTTGAACATTTTTCAAACACATGCTAAACATTTTTTCAAATACATGTTTGAACATTTTTTTGATTACATGTTAAATTTTTTTCGAATACATGTTGAACATTTTTTTAATACATATGAAACATTTTTCAGATACACGTTGAACATTTTTTAAAAGTACATGATGAATAATTTTTTCAAATACACTTTGAACTTTTTTTGAATACACGTTGTACATTTTTCATATACACGCTGGCCATTTTTTTATACACGTTGAACATCTATCAAATACACGATAAACATTTTTGAAAATACATGTTTGAACATTTTTTAATACATATTATACATTTTTTTAATACACGTTGAACTTTTTTTAATGCATGTGAAACATTTTTTAAAAATTACGTGAGCAAATTTTTTACACTGCATGAACATTTTTTAAATCTGTGATGAACGCCTTTAAAAATTTAAGTATATTAATTTTTGGAATATATCTATTTAGAATATTTCAAAATATAAACAAAAGAAAGAAAAGAAAAAAGGAAAAAAAAATAGAAAAAAATGATTGTGGCAAGGCGGACCTACAGCCTGATCGCAGCAAGTCGATAAAAAAACTGTTAGTGGGCTGGCCCACGCCTGAACGCTTGTAGGCGATTCAGACGTACAGCTCACAGCAAGCGAGGTATAGCCGCACCCTCATCTGTATCTGTTATTCTCCTTCTATCTAGAATACATAAGCATATCTCATGGGCTTTATCTTTTATCTGGGCTGTAAGGACAACAAGCCCATCCAAGTATTCCCATGCGTGAGTGAGACCACAGCCTGTGATCATGCCCGCATTCCAACTAGGGGCCCACTTCCAATAAAGCCCAGTCTGATATGGCGCCACCTGGCAGCCAGCATGTGCTTTCTCTTTCTCTCTATCCGCTTCCACACAATGTTATCTCTCGTCTATGGTACCTCCACGACTGCACCATCATTATTTTTTAGGGATATCTCGATATTATTGAATCCTCTGCTTAACTGGAGAATTAATTTTTGCTTGCATCAAATCTCTCGGCTAGCAGTATTGTGGATTATACTATTCAATTAGAGGACAATTATTTTGATTCAGAAAATCTCTGGCCTAGCAACATTGTGGAGTATATTGCAGTATTAATTTCCGTTTGGTAAAATTTATCGTCTTAATCGGAGTACTAAATATGATTTGGATAATCTCTCAGGACAGATCTCAAAAAACACAAAAGATCTCCCTCCAAGCCCTGCATACAACTTTTATCGAATACAGTTTTCGACGGGATTCTACAGGGATCTATCATCTATGAGATTGAGTATGGCTAGCATTCCTATGGAGTAGTACTAATTTTGATTTGGATAATCTCTCAGCTAGCAGTATTGTGGAGTACCTGTTTAATTGCAGTATCAAATCTCTCGTCATAGTTGGAATACTATTTATGATTTGGATAATTTCGTTGGATCCCCAAAGATAGAAAGATCTTCCTCCAAGCCGTACATACAACTTTTATCAAATACGGCTTTCCACAAAATTTATAGGGATATATGAGATGGAGTATGGCTAGCAGTTTTGATTTGGATAATCTCTCGGCTTGGAGCATTGTGGAGTATGCAGTATTAATATTCGGTTTGGTCAAATCTATGGCATAATTGCCCGTGCCCAACTATAAATCCCCTCCGGTTGGTTGAATTGCCGAACACATTCTCTGTTTGAGCTGAAGTAAAAGTCGAACAAATTCTCTTTTGTTTGAACTATCGATCACCTGCCGTGATGGAGTCACGCGCCATGCCGTACCGGACTAGCGGCGGCGTGAGATGGCGCGCATGCACCGCCGTCTTGGCCGCCTCGGATCTCATGGCATTATTCTGTTACTTTTTGGAGCAGTGAATCTCGCCGTACTTGATTCCGCTTGGTGGTCATCGTCCTCGGCATCGACGATACTGTCCAAATGATGCAGCACCGTTCGTACTACGGATCTCCCTTTCTGTCTCGCATATCCTAAAAGTAGACAAATAGAAAAAACATGTGGTTCAGATTTAGATGCCATGCCATGTTGTGACTTAACAACACATGGATGTGTCACTGAAATCGTCTTGTTGCATCCCTGTGAAAAAGTAGGAACTTTTCTGTAATGTTAGGTGCATTGCGTGTTGTCATAGAAAAAGGAAGTTTTCTACGAGTTTGGAGTTAACCAAAAAAATTCCTTCGAAATTGCGTGCAAGGTAGAGTATAGGAAGACTTCCTATGCATGGTTTGCAGTACCAGAAACCAAACATGCCTTATAGGAAAAATTCATAAATATTAGAGACCTCCAAATTTTGTATGATATTCCTTTGAACTGGAGAGACGACAATTTAAGTCTCTTATATGTACTTCTCTCAAAAAAAATGTCTCTTATATGTACAAGTCCATGACGAAACATCGTTCTTCTTGAGAGAAAAAAACATGTAATGCATCATGTCCAATTGTTGTCTTAAAATTTTGAATTTCTTTTTCAGTCACCAGGCTGTAATGTATTTTATTTGTAGCAGTTAATATTGCCTGCCTTTTTTTATTTTGGTTGGTGGCCATTGTCATATCTTACGGGTGGAGATAATGCAACTTCATTTTTTGAATAGAGATTTAAAAAAAATGAACTTTCTTGTTTTAAATGAATGTAGATATCTACCTTATATTAAAAAAGGCCAAGAGGCCAAAGGTACATATTCAACCATCTCTGATAATATAGCCGAAGGGATAAGCTGTGAGTGCCATGAGGCACAAAGAAAAAATCATAGAAAACAATGAAAAAGTGAAAAGAAGAAGAAATAGAAAGCTGACGGCCTTCACTATAGGGGATTATGGAGCGCCAAAAACATAGGCCCAAAGGAGGATTGCTCCAGCAATTGCGTGAATGGCTTGCCCGTGTTTTAAGTCGTACTGATCCTAGAATGAACCAGACCAGAGAGTCCTTCTGCTTGTTGAATATGTGGTTGTTCCTGCCTTGCCCCTTTTTTTTCAGCACATGCCGAAAATAAAACATGTCATTGGTCAAGTTTTTTTTTTTTTTGAGGGTCAGTCATTGGTCAAGTTGTTTCTCTTTAACTTGCTACATGACATGCAAGATATTGCTATTTCTTGCACCCAGTGCATGTAGATTGATGCGCTCCCATATGCTCTGCCATTGCTCGCAATGTAGAAGGATATGATCAATAGATTTTTTCATAGGCATATTCCTTGCTCCAACATTTCTAGATCTCGGCAAAGATATGCCGAGTGTCTGGAGAAGGACACTCGACAAAAGGTGACACATGGCGCGCTAGGCTTCTCCAAGCTTTGCCAAGTGTCCAGTACTTGACCCTTGGCAGTGTAGACACATGGCACTGATGGTTCCGTCACAAAACACTCGACAAACATGGCTTTGCCGGTAAGCCCAATCGCCGAGTGGCATTTGAGTGTAACACTCGACAAATGCATCGCCGAGTGTTTTCCGCCCATTGCCAAGTGTTGCCGACACTCGGCAAAGTTGCTGATTCCGGTAGTGACCATTGATTTGCTTTGAAATTATTACACTTTTTATAGGAGGGTTATACTGAAGCAAGCCATTTTTTTAAATGTAACATGACCTTAGATATGGCACCTGTGGGGCTGCTAGTGGTTTTGCTATACTGATCCCACCTGCCTATGTGGGAGGGCAGGGTGTGGCAGAACGCGCGCGAGCTGTCCCACTTTTTACCCTGACAAGCCATGCACCATTATTAACCTCCGTCGATCATATAGCTATCGCCATGATCTTAGAATTGGGCCACCTACAGTTTAGGCATTATACAGATCATTTCTTTGTATTTTGCCTTCTTCTTTTATTTTGGCTTGGTGTGTGGATTTTGTTGGCTGTGTGCATCTTTGTTATACAGAGGCTGCCCCGACCGTCCTGTGCTCAGTGGTTCTACATCAGATCCGCGTCATGCAACGTGGATTAACCAGTAAGGTGGCAATTTCCAAGGGAAAATTTTCATCCAGTCCCGCTGTCAATGCACCTAATCTTTCAGGGAAGTTCCAGCGCTTTTCCTGTGATGCAACAAAATTTTCATGTATTTTCAATTCATATGATTGGTGATGACATTTGAATCCCATGTCCTTTATTTTCTGTTTGTGCTGTTAGAATATGAGAACCAGACAGAGTGATCGTTCAGTACGAACGGTGCTGCTAAATTTGAACTATCGATCCCGACCCCTGATACAGGACAAAGGTCACCCACAAGAATCAGACCGGCGAGATTCAGTGCTCCAAAACTTAGTACACAATAATGTTGAGAGGCCTCTGCAGTTTGGGACCAGCTCGGCCTTCTTCGACCCCTCTCCATCCAAGACATTTTTTGAAAACACGAATATTTTTAAAATTCATGAACATTTTTTGAATTCATGAATATTTTTTGAAATCATGAACATTTTTTGAATTCATGAACTTTTTTCAAATTCATGATTTTTTTAATTCACAAACATTTTTTCAATTCATGAATATTTCTTGAAATAACAAACATTTATGAAATCTTGAACTTTTTTGAATTCACGAACATTTTTTATATCCACAAACATATTTTGAATTCGTGAACATTTTCTGAATCCGTGAACATTTTTTGAATTCACAAACATTTTCTGAGTTCATGATTTTTTTTGAATTCGTGAACATTTTTTGAAATCGAATGGCGAACATTTTTGAATTGATGAACATTTTCTGAATTCAGGAACATCTTGCGAACATACGAACATTTTTTAGATTTGGGAAAATTTTAACCCTTGTTTTTTAAAAATTCATGAACTTTTTTGAAATCAAATTCACGTACATTTTCAAATCTAAAAAAATGGAGTTGTTTTTTTAATGTACAGTCAGTAACCAACGTAATAGTGCCTGAGCAAAAGAAATAGTCGATCGAGATCGGTGGCGAATGTAGAAGAAACAGACCGGCCCAACAACCTTCGCCACAACGCCGTGTATGCGTTTGCTCGCTGCATGTCAGGGCCGCAACGACATGGCCGAGAGCGGCAGCAGGACTGCGCCACAACGCTAGAATTGAAACCCATAATAGCAGAGGTATATGGGCCAGACTAAATAATAGGGCCAACAAGTGTTGAGTTACCTGAGTGCCTTGGAGAGGGGATGGATCTGATGGGGCATGTACTTTCGTAATTAACTTATGCATTTTCGAAAGATCCTGATGGTGTACGTATCTCAGGTATAACCAGTACTGGTACAACACTGTAAAAAACTCTCGCAGAACGAAGGAGAAAGATTTTCATCCCCTAGTCTTTTCCCTGGAATGGAACCCTAGCTGCTAGACAGTCCTTGGAGGTGACCCAGAGGCATGCCCTCCGTCTGATGTGCTTGCTGGTCTAGCCCAGGCTCCAAGGGCTCTGGTAGTCTTTGGAGGTGCGGTGGACCGCGGTTCCACGCTGGTTAGTGGGAGAGGTCCTAAGGTTTGCCTTCGCGAGCATCGTCAGGCAGTGGCAGTATTCTTGCTTCAGAATAAGTCCTGCCCACTACAATGGTGCTCACTCCGGTACCGATGGTGTGTGTGTGTAGGGTACAGTCCGCCACCACTTCATCGGATCTGATGGATTGTTTAGGAGTCGGTGGGCGTCTAATGCTTCAGCTCTATGTGGTGGTGCCGACGATTCTTCAAATAACCTCAAGAGGGGCAGCTGTGGTGTCTACTGGTGCGCGGCGAGCATATATGGGTGTCTTACTCGGTGACGTCCGACGGTGGCCTGTGTTCTCGACTCTTTTCTTTCAATGATGACATTGATCTCGTCTTCAAAGGTGGGTGACTATCGCGGCTGGTAAAACCAACGGGTCATGGTGTTTTTCTTGTTTCTTGAATGATGGCCCAGATTGTCGTTCTTCTCCAGTGGCTACTTCAGCCATGGCAGAGCATGTTGGCAACAACGGCAAGCACAAAAGTGGCAGCGAAAGCTCCTTCCGGACTACCCTTGGGAAGGAAAATCATGTATGCATGCCTTGCTACCTTGTGTTTTCCCATAATCAAATCATCTATTTTCAAAAGCTAACATTTATTTATAAGCCTGGTTGGTACCACTTTTTACTTTGTGAAACAACGAATCACTTGTTTCAGCACATAATTTTTTGTGGATCCCTGATTTGGTTGGTCGCTTGTTGTCTACTTAATTAGCACTAGCCCTGCATGCGTATGCATTCCACATACACGATGTGTGCAGCTCTTGTACTAATTAGCCTTATCGTTGCAATAACCTATTCTTGCAATCTTTCCATTGGAGTAATTTCATTGTTTTTTTTATGGTGCAACAAAGGACCCCAGGAAATGGGACGCTACCACTTGTGCTGCAATGATAAGATTCAGATCTGCGGTCTGCCTACGTGTGAGGGCACCCCCGAAGGTTGTCCCACTCCCAGCTGCACCTGACAAGCGACCAACCAACCTCCGTGGCTCCGTTGATATAGACCACAGGTTACCTCGGTCGTTCACGTAGCTGTCGTTGGCGCCCATGCGGCTCGGCCGTTGCCGTCGCTATCAACCATGGAGCCCTCCTCCTCTACCACGCATTGTCTTCTTCTTCTTAGGCATGTGTCATTGCACTGTTCATGGATCCTACTCCCAGATCTTAAACAAATGGAGCCGTTGGTAGTCACAGTGATGACATGTACCTCTAGAGCTTGTGAGCCCTCCATAAACACATGCATGTGACTATGTGAGTGAAGATGGCCCAGCAATATTGTGATTGAACGGACGGACCACCCGGAGGCGGAATTGGCAGCTTGTTTACTACTCACTCCATTCCAAATTATAAGATGTCCTAACTTTTTTTTAAATCCGATGTATATAGACGTGTTTTAATGTGTTTGTTCACTCATTTCAGTTCGTAGGTAGTCTATATTGAAATATCCAGAACATCTGATGATTCCAAACAAAGGTAGTAGTTGCCCGTGAGCTGCTGTCCCGCCGTCCAGTGCACTCTCATCACATGTGCATCATGCAACGTAAGTAGTTGTAGGTTGGCAGGCTAGCATATACATGTCCATTAGTCCATGGGTTGTGTCTGTTCTTGCACGTTTATGTGTGTACGTGTGTGAGAGTGTTTAGTGAGGACTGTACTATTGTTTGTGTTTGCCCGCCCCAATAGGTCGAGGAAAAGCCAATCTTGGGCTCCGGTTCACATGCAAAGATCACTCTTTGTTTTGAAATCTTGTAAAAAAACCTACATGGGTTAATTAGCTGTCGAGCAATGTTTGGACCCAGAGGATCGCGTGCATTATTCCTCTGTGTGAGAAGTAAAAATGCAAATTCGAAAGACCATGGCAGGCTCTTGGGACCAAATGGAACTGTCCTTTTCCTTGCACAGAGCGAAAAGGTATGCACTCCTAGTTGTTGTTTTTTTTTTTTACAACTGAAAATTCATGTTTCAATCTTCTTAAAGATGGTGTGTGAACAAGCACCTAAATGAGTGAACTGAGTTGCAGGTCTGTTCGAAATCCTTTCAACTCCAAAAGGGAAATGACGGAACTCTCCACCGCTTGATCCCCTTGAGAGTCGCCCACGCGCAGTCGCTTTTCCTTCCCTCCACCACCGGCGAGGCCGGCCGGAGTGAGGTCAGAGTTGTACATGGTATATGTGGGCTTAGTTTAGGGCTTGTCTTTGTTGTCTTCGGCCTTGTGCTGGTCTCGAGCTTCCCTCCAGCGACTTCGAGCGGCGCCTGGACAAGGCTAGCTTCGTCTCCCGGCTGTCCTCCATGGTGGATGATGGCTGCCGGAGAGGGATTTGGTGGGAGCTCGGCAAATAAGCTCGCCGCCATGCTGGATCAAACCGTGGCGGAATCCATCCCCTTTCCTCCATGCCATCATGGTGACGGGTCGGGTGTAGGCAAGGAATCTTTGCTAGGGTCATTGATCTGTTGTTGGCTTGCGTCAGAGAAGGTGTTCCGGCGTAGGATCTCGAGTACAAGCAGTTGCTCCTCTTTGAGCGTATTACTGGTGGCATTCATGTTGGAGCTACGGCGCCTGCCATCGCTTTCTTTCTCCCATGGAGGAGATGGCGGAGGTAGTCGCGCACCGGTGAACATTATGTCATCGCTGGATCCTCTGGCAGAAGGGCGGCTAACTGGAGCTCCGGCGTCATATCCTGCTCGCCGACTCCATCTTTTCCTCCCGGTCATGGAACCATATGGGAGGCAGTCAAGTTTCGACTCAACGTCCGCAATTTCTACCTCTCGTGACAGGCGGTGGTGCTACTGCGGCGGTCTCAAAGCCCCAAGTGGTTTCGTCCCCGGCGGCTGTGAGATCGGATTGGCGCTGAAGCTTTCTCCGAGGAGTTGGACCACATTGCAACTGAAATCTTATGTTGGGGGTCCTTTCTGCAATGTTCAGGGACCATGTTGTAATTTCTTTTTCTGACGGGTCTTTGGACAAGCCGTACTGGTTTTCTTGTGATATTATAAAAGCAGCATCTGGGTCTTTCAGGACCCTTCTCCTGTTAAAAAAAAAAGAGGAAATGCCACGTTCCTTCCTTTTTAAAGATGTTGAGAACTTTTTGTCCAACCAAAACTCAAGTACCTAGAGCCTGTAGTGGCACAGATCATGGAGCAAAGGCGAATGGTTGATCATTCCAACCAAAATTAGAACACCCGTCCTTGCCTATAGAAGGAAGTTGACCAACCCGAGAGGGAGAATATCACATGATACCACCCCTTAGATGATACCATGATATCATTTCAAAAAAATTCAATTTTAAATGTTTCAAAAAGTTCTGAAAAAAATTTGTCAATGTTCACATCACATGAATGTACAATCCCTATAAATTTCAGGTCCAAATTCAAAATATACTTTGAGAAACAAAAAAGACAAATCTAGCATGAATAGTGTCAAAAAGACAAAAGTCAAAACGCCACTATTCGCATCTGGATTTGTCTTTTTTGTTTCTTCAATGCGTATTTAGATTTTGGACCTGAAATTTTTAGGGGTTGTACATTCATGTGATGTGAACATCCACAATTTTTTCACCTGTCAAAAAAAAAATCCAGAATTTTTTGAAACATTTAAAATTGAATTTTTTGAAATGGTATCATGGGAGCATTTGGGAGGTGGTCTTCCATCATAACCCCTCTTTCTTCGTGCTTAGTCCAAACATTATAGTGTGGCATGAAACCCTTCTCAAGCAGGTGGATGTGAAGGGTTTTCGAGTCAGAGTAAAACTTCATATTCTCACATCTAGGTCATGGACAACACATAAAACTATTCTGCTTGTTTGCCTCAGGCACTTCGAGAAAATTATGCACGCCCTTAATGTACTCGAGGTACGTCTGTTACCGTACATCCATTGCCTGTTCATCTGCGTGCATTATATATAATTAAGTGTTTAAAAAACCATTACAGAACATCATAAATAGATAAGTGACCAAATTAATAGAAGTTCATCATCACATTAAAACCAAAGTACAGTAGTGATCAAATGTTATTACTGAAAAAATAAATACATAAAATTCATACATAGTTCTCATTGAACAACATATAGCTCTCTAGAGCATCTAATTAAACCATACATTGAAACTATGTAAAACATTTCAATGCAACAACAAATGCGATCATAATTGCAACTAAGATAACAATTGATCCAACGGTATAATGATACCAAGCCTCAGTATGAATGGCATATTTTTTAATATTTCTAATCTTCAAGCGCATTTCGTCCATCTTGATCTTGTGATCATCAACGACATCCGCAACATACAACTCCAATTCCATATTCTCCTCCTTAATTCTTTTCAATTTTTTCTTCAAGTAATCATTTTCTTTTTCAACTAAATTTAACCTCTCAACAAGAGGGTCGGTTGGAATTTCCGGTTCACATACCTCCTAGATAAAAACATCTATGTCACGTTGGTTGGCATAATTGTCATAAACACTAAATAAAACAAATAGTTGTAAAAGATAATATATCATATCCGAATCATAGATAGGACGAGGGCCGACGGGGGCGGATACCAAAACCATCGCACTATATAATAACAAACAATAATAAAATTAAGAAAATTATACAAGTATCTATCTAAATCATACAAGTAAAAAAATTCTTTTAGAAAGAAGATAAGAACAAGAGGCTCACCACGGTGGTGCCGGCGACGAGATCGGCGCGGGCGATCGACGACGGTGAGGACGGGGACGGGACAGGACGGACCGCTAAATCTAGACAAATCTTGAGGAAAATGGAGCTTGGACAAGGAGCTTCGAGAGGAGAAAGCTTAAGTGTGGCTCGGGCATTTCATCGAACACCTCATATGCATAGGAGGTGAGCTAGAGCACCACAAAGCTCTCCCACGGCCGGCCAAAAAAACAGAGCAGTGGCTCTGCTCGCGGGCAGGGGCGGGGGTATATATAGGCCTCTCTTTAGTCCCGGTTGGTGGCTAAAACCGGGACTAAAGGACTACATTTGGTCCCGGTTCCAGCCACCAACCGGGACTAAAGGTTGTGGGCCAGGAGCGAGGCCCATTGGTCCGGTTCGTGTCTGGAACCGGGACCAAAGGGGTCAGACGAACCGGGACCAATGGCCCCCGAGGCCCGGCCGGCGCCCTGGCCTCACGAACCGGGACTGATGCCCCCTTTGGTCCCGGTTCGTGAGTGAACCGGGATTAATGCCCTTATCCTGGCCTCAACCAAAGCCCTGTTTTCTACTAGTGGGGTGGGGCAACCTAGGTCACCGGGGTAGGCGAGTATGTTTTTCGTCTTAGGCGATTTGGAAGGGTACGGTGGTTTAGGTGACTTGGTCGGACGGGTGAGGCGACCTAGGCCACCGGAGGTAGGCGAGTGTGTTTTACGTCTTAGGCGATTTGAAAAGGGTACGATGGTTTTGGCCACTTGGTCTGACGGGTGGGGCGACCTAGGTCACCCGGGGAGGCGAGTATGTTTTCGTGTTAGGCAATTTGGAAGGTTTGTTGGTTTGGGCGCCTTGGTCGGATGGGTGGGGTGACCTAGGTCACCGGGGGTAGGCGAGTGTGTTGTCCGTCTTAGGAGATTTGGAAGAGTATAGTGGTTTAGGCTACTTGGTTCGACTGGTGAGGCGACCTATGTCACTGTGGGAGGCGAGTATATTTTTCGTGTTAGGCGATTTGAAAGAGTTCGTTGGTTTGGGCGACTTGGTTCGACGGGTGAGGCGACCTATGTCACCGGGGGTAGGCGAGTATGTTTTCCGCCTTAGGCGATTTGTAAGGGTATGATGGTTTAGGCGACTTGGTTCAACGGGTGAGGCGACCTAAGTAACCGGGGGTAGGCAAGTATGTTTTCCGTCTTAGGCGATTTGGAAGGTGTACGGTGGTTTAGGCGACTTGGTTTGACGGGTGGGGCGACCTAGGTCATCGGGGTAGGCGAGTATGTTTTCCGTCTTACGAGATTTGGATGGTGTACGGTGGTTTAGGTGACTTGGTCGGACGGGTGGGGCAACCTAGGTCACTGGGGTAGGCGAGTATGTTTTTCGTCTTAGGCGATTTGGAAGGGTACGGTGGTTTAGGTGACTTGGTCGGACGGGTGAGGCGATCTAGGTCACCGGAGGTAGGCGAGTGTGTTTTACGTCTTAGGCGATTTGAAAAGGGTACAATGGTTTTGGCGACTTGGTCTGACGGGTGGGGCGACCTAGGTCACCCGGGGAGGCGAGTATGTTTTCGTGTTAGGCAATTTGGAAGGGTTTGTTGGTTTGGGCGCCTTGGTCGGATGGGTCGGGTGACCTAGGTCACCGGGGGTAGGCGAGTGTGTTGTCCGTCTTAGGAGATTTGGAAGAGTACAGTGGTTTAGGCGACTTGGTTCGACTGGTGAGGCGACCTATGTCATCGTGGGAGGCGAGTATGTTTTTTGTGTTAGGCGATTTGGAAGGGTGCGTTGGTTTGGACGACTTGGCCAGTCGGTGGGGCGACCTAGGTCACCCGGGGAGGTGAGTATGTTTTTCGTGTTCGGCGATTTGGAAGGGTGCGTTGGTTTGGGCGCCTTGGTTCGACAGGGGAGGCGACCTAGGTCACCGGGGGAGGCCGGTATGTTAGTAGGCGAGTGTGTTTTCTGTCTTAGGCGATTTGGAAGGGTACAATGGTTTAGGCGACTTGGTTCGACTGGTGAGGCGACCTATGTCACCGGGGGAGGCCGGTATGTTAGTTGATTGAGTTTGTTTCATTCGGTGTGGACGTGGACGACTTAGTTGATTGAGTTTGTTTCATTCGGTGCTTGTAAAGAAAATTGGCTGATTGTGGGACGGGCGAAAGAAGGCAAGTACCTAGTTTAAAGGTAGGTGACTCCGTGCATTTGGGGATTGTGTTATTTTGCCCCGCGTCTAGCTTGGGCCCCAAGAACATACTATATGTGTTGGTAGGAGACTCCGTGCTAAAGATTTTAGGGTTGTGTGAGCGACTTTAGCGTGTGAGGCTTGGTCGAGTTTGCCTCTTGGCGGGGCGCATGATGGGGCAGCTATCGATAGATAGGCGACGTAGGGGCTGTTTGGTTGGTGCCCATGCGAGCCCTACCAAAACAAGGGCTTGCCAAAATTTTGGCGATGTATTTGGCCGCCAGGGACTCGCCCACAGGTTGCTGCAGAATCTGAAAGGGTGACCAAATAATTGGCAGGGATCCAAAAAATTGGCTGTGATCCAAACACCTACCAACCCATCGGTCAACGACCAAATAATTGGCAGGGCAGCTCTGGGCTCCCATCCAAACAGCCCCGTAATTCCCCTGGTTAGCCGACATTTTTGTCGCATCGAGGTGGCTATGTTTAAAGGCTTAGGTGGCTCTTGTGTGTGATTGGGGCTGTGTCGCAGCGTCCAGTGAAATAGTAATAGCTGATGTTGAGAATCAAAAGGTTGATGTGTGCGCTGAACGACTCGATCGGACGTGGCGGAAGGCCAGCCCGAGCGATGGTATGCCCATACAGCATGTGTACATGCAGTGACATTACTAATGATGTTAGCCATGACATCAGTATCATGTTTTGAACAGTTATCTTAACTAGATGCACGCACACCGTTCAATGAATGAATGAAATAATAGCTATTTTTTTCAGCATATATTGTCACAGATGCATCAGCTGTAGTTTCAACAACTGATACCACACAAAAGGGATTATGAATAGCTAGCTTAACTAGATGCTAGCTAAAAAAATACTTGCCATCTTAACTAGCAGATGCTACTATAGCTAGATGAAAAACAGATGCTAGCTTAGGCAACATATGCTGAAACATAGCTTAGGCGACATATGTTGATGAAAATAGATGCTGAAACATAGCTTAGACAATTTCAAACAACGACACTTGCACAACTTAGCGATGAAAAAATGTTCGCGACATATCATTGGAGTACCCCCTAAGAGAAAATGGTAGAATCCTGCTGTTGTTTTTGCCTAAAAATCATACACTATGCCTAGTTGTGAACTCCATCTACTTTTGCCTGGGGTTAGAAACCTTCTCCCTAATTCCTAAACTAACCCTACTTGCTTACACAAACATACAGTATTGCCCCGATTGCATGGGGGTTTTGCCTCTATTATTGCCTACAAAATCCACTTCCTGCAAAAAAACCTAGGATCTGAAGGTGGCCGAGAGGAAATTCACGAGGGAAAATGTCCCGGGATTATTGCCTACGCGATTTTGCACTTCCCCTATCCTTCCCCAAAAATCCACAAAACAGCAGAAGCAGCATGTTTGCCCCATGAAAAACACTGAACGCACTATACAATGCCATGCTACTTAAATCTGCAGTAGGAAATCCAGTACTAGCAGCAGCAATCTAGTACTTCCAAGCACTACCGGTCTCTAATTAATCGAATAATTAATGGCTAATTCATGCTAGATCCATCGCTAACATTACTCAATTTGACTGACCTGGATGCAGATTTCGTGAGCATTGGCTGTGGGGAAACCGCCAAATGTTGCCTCTCGATCCTCCTCTTGAATCCCACATGGTTGCCTGGTTATATATGAATCCCCTACAAAAATGCCCACCAATCGAAACAAAATTCCCTTGGTGGATAGGAAAAATTGCCGAAAGGGAGGGACTCACCTCGTGACTGTCAATGCGGTTCCAGCAACCAACCGCAAATATCAAACATGTCCTGAAGATTTAGACTAGCTAGTATTCCTGTGACAGGGTTGTTCCAATTTAGACTAGTATGCAAAGCAGACCAACACTCAGTACTGAAAAGGATAATGCAACATGAGTGCTGCCTGTATCATTTAGATGATGCAAAGAAAGGTTGCCTGCATTATTGAGAAGATGGACCTCTCTATTGCCTCATTTATTCAGTATTATTGCCTATCATCCGGAGTGTTGTTTGTGGCTTAGAAGAACCTACGCGGGATTTACACAAACCAAATCGATTGTACTAGGTCGCCCTGAATATGAAGCTTGCAAATATAGGTGCGTGTGCGCTGCTGCACCTCAAATAGGGGCTCAAAACGGACACGCTAGGACATTGATCGGACGCGTCTGCGGACGTTTGAGGAGCCAAATTTGCCGAGTCTGGTTGTAGATGCTCTCATAACTTAAATTGTTTTGTTGCATAGAAAAAAACACAGGAGCTTTTCTGATGGATTAGGTGTATTGCATAGTTTTCCGTAAAGGAATATTTCTACGAGGCTGTCTGAATGAAAGTTTGGACTGATAGGAAAAACCTATAGGAAAAAAAAAACATACCACAAAACAAACAAGCATTATAGGAAAAAATTATAAGGATTAAAATCCTCCAAAAATTTGTAACAAAACGTCCATCTTGAAAAAAACATGTGATGCATCATGTACAAAAATGTTCTTGTAGTGGCCAAGCTCGCCCTGCTTATCTTCGCGCTTGTCCCTCATCATCGCCGCAGCTGCCGTTCCATCCAAGAGGGCTCCACCTTCGTTCTTGGATCTAGGATATCCAAGGAGCGCTCGGACCCGCAGCCATGGTGCAGTACATCGACCTTTGGCGGCTGCTTCGCCCCATTGCATTATCGACTGCCCCCGACACCCTCTGCTGGCGCTGGACCGCCTCGGCTACATACTCTACCGGGTCGTGCTATGAGGCGCTGTCCTTTGGCTCATGTGAAGACCCCCACCGGCGGCTAACATGGAAGTCCTGGGCCCCGCTGCGCATCAAGCTTTTCCACTGGCTGGCTATGCAAGGCCGGTGCTGGACGGCCGACCACCTAGCTCGTCGCGGCCTTCCCCACGAGGCTACATGTGCCCTATGCGATCAGGAGCCCAAGATCATGCAACATCTTCTCGCGTACGGTCTGGTATGAGGTTCTCGCCTGGGTGTGTTGCACCGCGGACATCCCGCATGCTGACACACCCGTTCGGTCATGGTGGGCTGATACTTGCGACCGCGCTCCTCCATTGCTGCGTAGAGGACTTTCATCGCTCATCATCCTCTCCGCGTGGTGGCTCTAGAAACACCGCAGTGGATGCGTCTTCGATGGCGATCGACCCTCTTTTTCTCGCATCTCCGCGACCATCCGAGAAGAAGCGCGCCCCTGGGCTTGTCAGGGTTCAGGAACATCATCCCCGAGAGTTAGCCCTTGTTATTTTTTGGGGCTGAGCATCCCCCTCTGTATGCTCCTTTGCTCGCTACCATGCCTCCATGTGTACATGGCTAAGTGAGCGGTTGCAATCTTATTGTTGTAACTCTCCTTCTATCAATGAAAAGATACGCAAACTTTGCGTATTCAAGAAAAAAAAAACTTGAGTTTTTTCTATATTGATGTATTATTATTTTTCCGAAATCTTGGTCATCCGTGTTATTACCTTGAGTTGAGCTTCGGATACTATGTTTGGTAGCAAAGCATATACATGTGTCCATTACAAATACACGTGTGCTTTTGTTTATGAGCTTGATCGATCAGTCGTAACCTCTTCGGTACGAAATTTCCAAAGGCAAATATGTGATGCGTCACGTCCAATAATTGTAACAATTTGTGTCAATTTGCCACTCATCAATCTCTGAAATTTTATTTTCCGTGTTTCATATTTGTGCTTATCTGTTTGGATTATTCCAATCATCTAGCACTAAGTAGCTCGTTGGATTTGTTTTGTGAAAAACAACAATCCGAATTTCTTTATTGATTTTAATTTTTCTATGAAATACTGATATTCCCTAATTACTTTTTTTTATACTTTTGACAGGGATGGATTCTACTTAGGCGGGACTGAAGTAAGCGAATGCAAAAGCCCCAGTTAGCTACAAAATATTATTATTATTTTGTACTAGAAGATTAGTACCTTGGTTGCGGTACTTCTGAGAATGAAGAAGGGGGAGGTGAAAGATGTGTTGAAGTATGTCCTGGTTGTGATGTCCCTGACTTAATCATACACTAATCATACACGCAATTGTGTACGATCAAGATTAGGGACTCACGGGAAGATATCACAACACAACTCTAGACACAAATTAAAGTTATACAACCTTTATATTACAAGGCAGGGGCCTCGAGGGCTCGAATACATAATCTCGCTTACAAGCGTTAGCGGAAGAATCAGATATCTGAGTACAGACATAAAAGATAAAACAGATAGGCCTTAAGAAGGCGGGGCAAAACAATGACTAAGATCGAAAAGGCGTAGGCCTCCTGACTGAGACCCTCCGAACCTACTCCTGGTCTTCAGCCAACTCGTAGTAGTAACCATCCTCGGGGTAGTAGTAGTGGTCGTCGGCGGGGCAGCTGTCTCCTGGGCTTCGTCATCTGGTCGCATCAAAATGGGTATAGGAAAAAGAGGAAGCAAGCAGCCGTGAGTACTCATCCAAAGTACTCAGCAAGACTTACATCAGATCTATTCTATGTATGCAACATTATCAAAGGAAGGCTGTATCTATGGGCTAGACTACAGAAATGCCAGAATAGAAAGAAGGCCTAGTCCTATTGAACACTAGCATCTTGCAGCATTTAGAAGAGTACAAAATAGCATATTATAATTAACAAGTATGTTGTAACATTAGCGCCCAGAGATCCTTTCTCGACTCCCTGCGAGAAAGCAATCCCGGAGCCATCATATCCATATCTCATCCCAATATTCAGTTCTAGTTGTATCGATCGGAATACAACTCCGAGTGTCCGTTACCGAGGATCCGGCAATTCGAATAGATATACTTCCCTGCAGGGGTGCACCAAATTACCCACCACGCTCGATTAACTCTGGCCGGACACACTTTTCTGGTTCCTGCCCGGCCTCGGTCAAAACGACACGCCGCAGCCCTACCTTGGCTCAACAGAGAGGTCAGCACGCCGGACTAACCCTATGTGCGCAGGGGTCTTGGGCACATCGCCCTTTGCACTCCTGCACGTTGCGAACGCGGCCGGTGAGCAGACCTAGCCCCCTTAACAAGGACGGGCGTTCCCGTCCAACCCGGCGCGCGCCGCTCAGTCGCTGACGTCTAGAGAGCTTAGGCTGATGCATACGATGCAGAGTGCCCATACTTATTCCCGCGTGATGGTTAGTGCGAAAAAGCCAAAGCCTACTCGGATCAAATATCCAAACCGTTAGTGTATTGGGAGCACGCGGTAACGAGCAGAGACTCACGATCATGTGACCCCGTCGTCCAATCTCGTGGACTTGCGGCAAGGGCTAAGAATGCCCGGCCACGCCACGTAGAGATCTCGCGGGTACCCTCCAGGTTAACCCGACTCCACGTCACTCGCATCATATGCTCGTGCGGGTACCCCTCAAGGTCGACCCGACATTATCATGGTTCAGTGTAAAGTCATAGTAACCGTGTGTCCAAAACACCAAGGGGGGGGGGGAACCCGAGGAATCACCTTCGACGGATTCCCACTCGATGTAACCGACAAGGTGAACTAAGGAGGAATCACCCTCGATGGTTCACGCCTGAAGGGTTGTACGACAGAGTCGTTATCGGAAGTGGTGAAGGAGGAATCACCCTCGAAGACCACGACCGATTAGCTACTCTACAGAGTTATCATCATAAGTGCTAAACGAGGTATCACCCTCGGCACTCAATAGTAACCCTGCAGTGCCGTACAATTAAGGGGGTGTGATGTGATGTGTCGGGCTCTGGTTGTCGATCACGTTGATCGAGTCATCTGATAAACCAGCTGGGGCAACTAGGACAAAGTGAGGGGTCATGGTTGGATCACCAACCAACTTATACTAAGCAGTTTAGGATAAACAGGTAAGGTACAAGAGCAGGTTACAAAATCAGCCTATGCATTAGAATAGGACCAAACAAATACGGTAGCAAAATCTAATGCAAGCATGAGAGAGAAGGAATGGGCAATATCGGAATGATCAAGGGGGATTTGCTTGCCTGGAAGCTCTGCTGCAAAAGAGGGGGTCGTCGGTGTAGCAGTCCTCGTGGGCTACATCAGTACCGGGATCTACGGAGAGAGAAGAGGGGGAGGAAACAAATAAATACACAGCAATCATATGCAACACAGAGCATGCCATGCTAACGTGCAGTGCAGGGTTGCCTAAAACATGTCTAAACCATTTTAGTTATTATAGGATTAAAGTTGGAATTATTAGCCGGCAGTTATGCACTATTCATCTACCGAAAACGGACAAAAAGTTATGGGTTCACCTACATAGAGGGTCCCGACACGGAAACAGACGGCACTATCGGATTGGTCTCGTTTTTCTGATCAACTTTCATGTAGAAAATTTTTCGATCCGAGCTACGGTTTATTTTCTATGAATTTTCAAAAATTTAAACCATTTTCTGAAATTATTTGAATTAACAGAAATTGATTATTGCGTCAGCATGATGTCACTGTGACGTCAGCAAGTCAAACCGACTGGTCCAGGTCAAACCTGACCTGCGGGACCCACCTGTCAGCCACTGTGAGGTCTTAACAACGAATTAAACTAAACTAACAGAGGTATTTATTCAGTGGGCCCGGCTTGTCAGTGACTTAACTAATTTAACTGAGTTAATTAATTAGCCGAAACGGTTAATTAGTCACACGGGCCCACATGTCAGCGTTAGCAGGAACAGTAACCAGCGTTGACCCTGGACAACGTGGTCAACGAAGGCCAGGGGCCCACTGGCAGTGACCCAGCGGTGGGCCCCAGGCCACGCCAGCTCAGCGCCGGCGCCGGAGCTGCTCCGGCAAGCTCCAAACGCGGCGGCGAGCCTCGGCCGGCGTCGGGATTGCGCTACAGAGGTCCAAAACGGGCGCCGCGACCTGCGTTCGAACGAGCGAAGAGCGCCGCGTCCAAACAAGCTATCGCGAGGCCGCGGGGATGGCCGGAGTTGGCCGGACGGTGAGCCAGGCGGCGGCCAGAGCACAGGCCTCCGCGGAAGCGTTGAACTAACACGCGCGCGTGCGATCTGCGGGGCTCGGCCGCACCACGGGGGTGCCCCGAGCACGATGGCGTGCTCGGACGGCCTTGTCAGCAGCAGGAACCACGGCGGCAAGCTTAGCAGTGGAGCTCGAGCTGCGGTAATAGCGCGGCGGCGTCGACCGCATGCTACGGCGAAAAGCAGGCAGCCAGAGGGAGAGGAAGAGAGGGGGATGCTCACGTTGGGGCACACGGTGGCCGGAGTTAGGCTTAGTAGCAGCAGGCGAGTCGCCGGAGTCGGAGGCGTTCTTGGTGGACGGAGATGCGGTCGAGGGCGGAACGGCGTCAGCGGGGCTCCCCGGCTCCACCCAGCGGTCGGTGAGGAAGTGGAGGTCGTCGACGGAGCCCGCGGACAGGTCGAGAGGACTGGACGGCGCCGGTGGCCGCGGATCGACGGAGACGCGGCGGCGATGGCGCTCGGAAGAGGGGGAGAGGGGTGAGCGCGTGCGCGAGGAAGAGAGAGGGAGGACTGGCGAGGGGAGTCCAGGGGGGAGGGATGGCCTTGGTCTTATCCTCTCCGGGCGCTCTGCGACGGCAGCTGTCGAGGAGCTGCCAGAGGAGCGCGCGACGGCCATGGCGCAGGCGACACGGCGGAGGGGAGCAGGTGAGGGAGGTGGAGGTGGGCTGGGCCGTCGCGGCCCAGAGCCAGGTAAGTGGTTCGCCCACTTTTCTTTTTACTGTTTTTCCTTTTCAGTTAAAATAGAGAGGGTATCTGATTTATTTGAGCATCTATATAGTTTAGGAAAATTAGGGAACTTGGCCCATTAATTCCTATGCATTTTTAGGCAGCGCCACAAAAAGTTTGGGAGTGATTTGAATTCATTTGCATCTTGATTAAAGAGAAAAGGGGTTAAATAATGCTGCTTTAGTACTGTTTTAATTGCTATAGCTCATATTAGCAAATAAGTGATGTTGTTTTTCTTAAGAATAATTTTTTTTGAATTTTTGCTAAGTGATGAACATTTTTTGCAGCAATTTTAGTGAAACTTCAAATTTCACTTGCATTTGAATTTGAATTCAGTGGCAGAATTGGAAATGAGATATTAACCACTGTGATCAAGCAATGCAAAGGATGATGACTTGGCATAATTATGAAATGATCACTGTGCTCATTACCCAGGGGTGTTACACTGGTCTACGGCATCGATGTTCTTGTGCACTTCTTCCGCTCCATCATTTCTGGAAGTTCCAAATTCAGCTTCTGTTCGGCAGCGTTCTGAAACTCTCCCGCTTCTAAAAACTCTCCAAATCCAGCTTCTGTTTGTAGCTTCTTGCTCCACGCAGCGAATCACGCACGTTCGGCAGCGTCGCTGGCTTCACCATCGCTAGCTTGGGCTAAAATAGTTGGCTGGCCTATCTTAGCGCCATAATGGGCCGGCTAGAGGCAGCTCAGTTCGCGAACGAACGGTTTGATAGAGAGGGAGGGCTCGATCCTGTGGGCGAGAGTGGTTGTGTCGAGGAGTCAGCGTGAATCGTTTTCTTTGGCGGTGGCAAACTCTCGTAAATAGATGCAACTCCAGCTTCTGTTAAACGCGGAGCTCGGCTGACCTTGCTTCTCAAAATTGCACGGGAGGGAGGCTGAGCTTCCCGAAGCTAGCTTCTTCCGTCGGAATCGTTCGGCTTGGCTCCGCTCCAGAATTTTGTGAAGCGTGGAGTGGGAGGAGATCAGAACAGAGCACACACACATCTATAGGTCTCTAAGGTTCTAATTGTTTACTTCAATTCTGGAAGGGATTTATGAAAAAATGGTACTAATAAATGAAATTTGTGCACTAATGTTCAACGGCCATGACTGCTTTCTTGTTCATGGTATGTGTCTCGATCTCCTCCACTTCCGGGAAGGGACAAAATCCATCAAGGAAATTGAGCATTGCAACCTCCAAAACAAATAGCAAAATAGACATTTGTATGTCGTCACAAAGAAATTGAAATAAAAAAATATACCTCTTTGGCATTTGGTAGAACACCTCACGTGCGGGATCAGTCAATGTGACAATTAGTTACAACATGATAATTTACAGCTAAATCAACCTTTATCGAGACCCTTATCGTTAAACATCATGTAATCAGTCTCTCATCTCGGCTATTTAGGGGCATTTCAGTCAATAACACTCGCGGCCACAATTCACGCTGCTAGTTACCAAATGGCTTTACAGCTTTCTCGCAGCACACAACTCACAACTAGCAGCTATTCAGACACATCCTTAGCCGTCTGTTGATGAAGGGTAGTTTTGGCTACACGAGGGTAGTGTGGGAATGTGGTTTTTGTCTCACATGACAGCCCGAAAGGACTCGTGTTATTGTGTTGGCTTTACAGCGTTGTCGCAGCGCACAACCCATAACTAGATTTGGCTACTTTCGCACAACTGTTTTTGGGTAAATCACAGCGCACAACGACAAACCAATTAGTTTTGGGCACACTAGTCCAGTGTTAGACTATGTTTTTTACAAAGGTGATACGGCAAAACCCCAGACGATGAATGTGTTGGCTTTACAGCTTTCCCGCAGCGCACGACCCACAACTGTTTTCTTGTGAGTCACAGCATAACCAAACACATCCTTAGCCATCCGTTGATGAAGGGTAGTTTGGACTATGCTTGCAGCCTCATGTGACACGCCAAAACCCCCGTGAAAAGAGAGCCCCACGGTGATTGCTACCGCCGCCCAACAGTCTATAAATCGCCGGCTGCTGAACCCACAACCATCGATCTATCAGAGTCTACCAAATTCTCTAGCTTGGAGTTACGAGCGAGCGAGCGGGCGCCGCGATGCCCGGCAAGCCGCAGCTGCTGTCCGGGCAAGCAACGAGATGCTGCAGTGGCAGCGTTCCTCGTACCATTTCCAGCCGGCGAAGAAGCACATGAGCGGTACGTGATTAGTTGGTCCTCCCTCTCCCTCCGTCCGTTTGATTTGTTTTTGTCCGGCGCGCGTGCACGTGGTTTGATCGACTGACGTCGCTGCCTTTGCTCTTAGTGGTTGTTTGGATAAAAAATGTTAGCACCTAATTTTAGCAAAACGCGTTTCAAAAAAGATTTTGTGGAAACCAAGAATTCTGTTAGCAATGAGTTTACGCATAATATTATTTGGGTAAGAAAATGATAAAACACGTTTAAGCAATTCTTTGTTTGGTGCATCTCTTGGACCTTCCTATCATCTTCACGTTCGTCATTCCCTTGTTCATCTTCCTCAACCCATCGGTCCATCTCTTCCAGCCATAGATCGGTATCCCCCCTTCTGGTTCAGGACGAACCACGACAGGTCCACCCGGGTACTCCTCGCTACGACGGACTGTGCCATCCGAGTTGGGCAAGACAGATCGATCCATCATCGCCACCCACACCGCGCAGCGCAGCGCAGAGGCATAAATTGGCCACCACACTCGGATGGCTGCAGGCACCGTCCGACAAACCTAGTACAAAATTGAGTCACTTATTTTGAGACGGAGGGAGTATGTGGCGGCTAGGCCGGCCGAGAGGACGATTCGGAGGCATAAATCTGCCGCGATCGCGATGGATATCCGCCTCTCGAAATCAGCGGACACTCGCGCGCGTCGCGTGGCAGCTTACATGTCTCGTGCGCCTCCCGCCGCTTGTTGCGTAGCACGGCTATTCCCGTCGATGTTCGTGACCTGCGACGCGGCGATGATAAGGTTGTCCACGGGCGTCTTCAGGCCGGACCAGTTGATCATGCCCGCGCCTCCGGCTTTCTTGATCATATATCCGATCATGACTCTTACCGCGGATGTCGACGGCGCCTTCGGCGAACAGGTCGGCGACGAAGACGGTCGACATGTTGTTCACGCGCTTGTACTTCTTTGTGTTCTTGCCATCGAGCACCACCCTATTACCGAGCTGGACCTTGGAGACGATGCGGCGGCCCATGGAGCTGGCCACTATTGTGATGGTGCACGCGAGAGGCGGAGTTCCCGGCTCTGATGCTGACGAAGACACCGGACAAGACTCCGAGAAGCTGCCCACGACGATGAGGTTCCGATGTTTAGAGGAAACTCTTTTAGCAAAATCTCCTTATCCAAACAAGGCTTTAAGTAAGGCTAGGAACGCAAAACGTACTTAAGGCCAGCATGCATCCATCCATGTTTGGGGGCGCTCGCTCGCTCGCGTACGTAAGGATCGATTGGAAACAAGAAACTGCACCGGGCCAGCGATCGACCGGCCGTTCCGCGCGTGTCGAGATCGATCCAACTCAAAAAAAAAAAAGAGATCCATCTTTTTTCTTTCTTTTTGCGGGTCGGGATTCGATCCAACTAATTAATTGGTGTGGCCATTGTACGAATTTCCGTACAGTTCATTCGTACGTACACATGCAGTCATGCACGCACTAGTACGTACGTACGTGCATACTCGTGCTGCTTCCCTTCAAACGCTATCCATACATGCCTGCGTGCGTGACTATAAATGCACGCACGTACGTACCCTTCATGCTAGCTGAATACCTCTCACCTAATATCTATACTCCCTCCGTTCCATAATGTAGTGCCTATAGATTTTTGCAAAAGTCAAACATTACAAACTTTGATCATATTTATAGAGAAAAGTAGGTACATCTAGAATACCAAATGCACATCATTGGATACATCATGAGTTATATTTTCAGAATGTACATGTTTGGTATTGTAGATGTAGACAGTTTTCTCTATACACTTGATCAAAGTTGGCAAAGTTTGACTTTCACAAAAATCTATAGGCACTACATTGTGAAATGGAGGGAGTACCTAATAATAATAAAAAGAGGATTGTTTCTGTCCATCCGTCATCAAATTGTCCTTGAAGTTGAGAAAAATTACCCACCAATGCCATTGGTAGGTCGAAGAAAACGGTTCGCCCGAGCAGTAAGGAAAAAAAAAGGGTTAGACACGTCCGTTGAAAAAAAAGAGAGAGGGAGAGTGTGTGTGTGTGTGTGTAGAGACAGGTGCCTAGAGAGAGGGGGTGTGAGAGATATCTGGAGAGAGAGGGGATGTGTGTCGTCAGAGTGTCTATGTGCGTGTAAGAGACCTAGCTAGAGAGAGAGAGAGATTTGTGTGAGAGAGATACTTAGAGAAAGGGAGTGAGAGAGAGAGAGATCTAGAGAGAGAAAGAGCGTGTGTGAGACAGAGAGTCCTATCTAGGGAGAGAGAGCGTATGTGATAGAGAGAGTGTTGTGTGTGAGAGGAAAAGATACCTAGAGAGGGTGTATGAGAGAGAGAGGGATCTAGAGAGAACACTTATATGAGAAACATACAAAGTCCTGACTAGGAAGAGACTATATGTGATAGAGAGAGACCTAGAGAGAGAGGGAGAGAGGCCTATTTATAGAAAGAGTGTGTGAGAGAGAGAGAGAGATCTATCTAGAGAGAGTGTGTAGAGATACCTAGTGAGAGGGTGAGAGAGATACCTATAGAGTGTGTGTGTGAGAGAGAGTGTGTGTGAAAGAGAGATACCTAGAGAGTGTGTGTGTTAGAGAGAGAGAGAGTGAGAAAGTCATGTCTAAGGAGAGAGAGTGTATGTGATAGAGAAAGACAACTAGGAAGAGAGAGGGAGAGCGACCTATAAAGAAAGAGTGTCTATGAGAAAGACCTATCTACAAAGACGGGAGGGGGAGTGTGTGTTGTGTGTAAAATAAAGACCTAAGGAGCGAACTGACTGTAGCTCAGATGGTTAGGTTCCTTGTGGTGTAACCAGCTCACCCAGGTTCAAGTCTCAGACTTGGCATGGGTGCTCGCATTTTCTGGATTTATTTCATACTTTTCGACGATGTGCGTCAGTGGGATACGACGTTCCCATCGACTACGAGGTGTCTATGGTGACTTTGTCAATATTAAGACTTATCGGTTCAGTCTCTCAAAGGTGCTCATAAGGATATGGTGTGCGTATGTGCATTAATAGGAGTGAGTGTACGTGAGCGTCTACATTTGTATTGTGTTTTAAAAAAAACTAACTTTTAGATATCTATTCAATAAGATGATCTGACCTTACCTGAAAACTAGATTCATGAAGAAGCCCAAAAAGTGCTGGGCTTAGTGGAGCCCAGTTCCTAGCCAGTGTGGGGTTCTGCCATGGATATTCGGTTCACTCCAGAATTCCATTCATTTTTCAAACATAGATGATGGAGCTCGAGAGGACATAATTTCTTTTTGATCAAGGGAAAGAATCTAGGGTTAGTGAAAACTAATAAATTAGGCCAACTTGGTCAGTCTATCCTTAATATAGAAATAAAGGCCAAACAAATTCTAATAGAAAAAAGAATAGAGGTATGACAGGCATAATATCTACGATTGGATTGAAAATAGCATAAGCTTGAGGCAATTTGGCAAAGAAAAAATAGTAGGATAAATAATAGAATTAAAACAGAAACAGGTTAAACTAAGTGTACTAGGCATAACAGGCATTTCATTTTTGTAGAGTAAATAATTGGATTCTGATTGAGTTAATTTTTTAAGGGAAAGAAGGAAAAGGCAGATAGAGAGATAATATGCATTGTATGTGAGATAAAGGGACTGAGTTAATTTTTTTAAGGGAAAGAAGGAAAAGGCAGATAGAGAGATAATATGTATTGTATGTGAGATAAAGACCTATGGGCATTTTCATTCGGTCCCATGGCTGATCCTGCTAGGGTACGTAGCTATGCTTTAATGTCTTTTTTTTTTTTGGCGAATTCTATGCTTTAATGTCGAGGAGTTGTTTACTACGACCTCAGATATGTTCGTTCGGCCTGCGCGCAGAACATAACATAGGCTTCGGCTGATGCCATCAGCGCGAATGGGCCTTCCAGCGTCTCAGTGGGATATATACCAATTATAAACCCTCGCTTACTTATCGTCTGTTGGAAGCCCACAAATAAATAAATAAAAACTTGTCGTCTGTTGGTTTTTATTTAGGAGAAAATACTCCACTTTATTTATTTGCAACGTTAATAGGTATCGTTACAAGATCATGTGGAGTGCCTAGCCAAACATAGACGTTCAGATATGCATTAGTGGGTCCTCGCTCGCAAATACCGTAATCGTGCCGGCCCAATAGTACCAAGCTATGCTTCGCTCGGCAAAGTAGCTCGTGACCGGAAAACAAGGCAGCTAAGAGCATCTCCAACAGGACGATACAAAATAGGATTAGTGCCCAAAAAACTGTTTTTTCGGGTATTTGGATTAAAACACAGCTCCTGCAGATGATGTATCTGCAAATGACGCTGCAAAAAATTTGGGGCCAGCAGCCGCACGGCTCCCGCAAATCCAAAACCGAAGCCGCGCGCAGCCCAACCATCAACTAGACCACCACCAGCCCCCGCCCACCCCCCCACCCCAAACACAAAAAAAAAGATGAACAAAAAAAAAACCCCCCCCCCCCCCCCCCCCCCCCCACCTGGCGCCCCATCCCCTGCCGCGCCGGCGCCACTGACAAATCCGGCCGCCACCGCTACCGCCACCCCGTCCTATGCCATCTCGCGCCGCCACCCCGCCGTTTTCCGCCTCCTCGCGCCGCATCCCCCGCTCCAGCCGCCGTCCGAATCCAGTTGCCCCATCCCCCGCCGGCGCCGGATTTTAGACCCCCATCCCTCAATCTATCATTCCGGCCATCCGGTACCCCTTTCGGCCGCCGCTCCTCTGCGAATCGACTGCCGTCGCCGCCCCATCTTCCGCGTTGACGCCGGGCTTAGATGCTGCCGCGCCAGCCTCCGCCGGCTACGAGCCACCGTGCCACCGCCGCGATGAGCAGCATGGCTTCCATGGCGTTCGGCTCCGGCAGTCCGGCCGCTACGCGGCCGAGATCTCGTGCGTCGGGCGGCGGCAGTGGCTCGGGACCTTTGACACACCCAAGCTCGCCGCGCGCGCGTACGACCTCGTGGCTTGGAGGTTCCGCTAGCCCAAGTCCGAGTTCAACTTCCCCGAGGTGACGTCGGTCGAGGAGGTGGCGTTCCTCGCCCCCGAAGTGCGGGTTGTGTCCCGCAAAGAGGAGAAGGAAGACCGCCTGGTTGTTGGGTATCGCACCGCCCATGAGAGTGATGAAGTGGCTATGGCGAGGTTCGTCGTGGCCAATCTGCACCTCGTGGAGGCGGAGCACGAATTCTACGCCAGGAGGGACGCGCAACGCAAGAAGGAGGACGAGGCTAGCCCCTCAAGGGTATTAAGGTTGAGTCCGACGACGAGGTTGAGCCCGACAACGTTGAGTCCGACGAGGTTGAGACCGACGACGTTGACTGGCCCTCGCTCTTGCGCGATAGTGATGATGAGGAGTAGTGTGTCCGTAGGAGTCAATCGTAATACTGGCTATTTGCATGTTTAAGTTTGAACATTCTGTAGTTGGCAATATCGAAATATGCAATGATCAAGTTTAAGTTTGGAAGTTTTAGGTGCCCTATTTTACATCATCTGCTACGGCAGAAAAATTTCTGGTGCCTTAAACCTTCTCTCTCCTGCCCTAAAACATTTTTTGGGTGCCTTATTTTACATCATCTGTTAGAGATGCTCTAAGTATGTACAAGAGTTGTACTAGCGTAACATAGAATTCAAAAGTTTATAGTTTTCAAACTAAACGTCCAAATTATAATCTTTTAAATCACAATATTGTTACAACTGGATATTCAGTACACGGCACCACTTAGACGAGGAACAAATTAGTAGCTTAACAGAATAATTTTTAACTAGTAGGTGAAACAAGTCCATACGTATGGAAAAAATGTTCCTGTAGTTTAACAAACAGCTCCATATTTTTAAAAAGTGCTCATGTCTTTTTTATCCAAAAGAGTTCATGTATTTTAAAAAGTGCTTACATATTTTTAAAATGTTTCCATATTTTCAAATAATATTCGTGTAACTAAAGAATTGTTCAGTGTATTTAAAAAAAATCATGTATTCAAAAAATAATTATGTATTTTTAGAACATGTTCACGTATTTGTTTTAAATCACATAATTATAAAAGTTGTTCACCACATTTAAAAAATGTTCCTGTAATGAAAAACATTCACATATAATTAAAATCTAAGCCTAATTTAAAAGTGTCCTCAATGTTTTAAGAAAATGTTCAAGTAACTTTAAAAAATCACTATTTTTTCAAAAAATGTGTATTTTCAAAAAGTATTTAGGTTGTTAAAAATAAACAAAAAGAAAAATGTAACGTAAAAGAGAAATTGAAAAGAAAAAGTAAAAATAAAAAAAAGGAAAAGGGTAGCCAAACAAACCAGAAAGCGGAAAGAGGAAAATAAAACAAAACAGAAAAGGGAAGGGGAAAATGGTTTAGTGGGCTGTGGCCCGTGTGGAAAGTGATTGCTCTCTATATCTCGCCATAATGCAAAATATAGCGTTTCCAGTTGGTTGTAACAAAATATCAACGGGGGAAGACGAAACATATTTTTTTAAACGTATGACCTTTTTCTTTAAAGTACATGAACATGTTTAATGTATGCATTGAAGTTTTTATATAAATGAATATCGCAAGTACACAATGAACATTTTCCTTCATACATGAAGTAAAATACGGATGGACATTTTTTTTAATGTGTGATGGTTTTTTTTAGATAGTGGTGAACATTTTCTAAATGCATTTTGAACATATTTCAAATATGTGGTGAACATTTTTAAAATACAAGGTGAACATTTTTGAAAATACATAGTGGATATTTTCTAAATACCTGATTAAAACATGCATTGAATATGTTTCAAATACTTAGTGAAGATGTTTTTAAATACGTGGCAAATTTTTTTCAAATACGCAAAGAATATTTTCTAAATACCCAATTAAAACATGCATTGAATAATTTTCCAAATACTTAATGAACATTTTTTTAAATACGCGACGAAGTTTTTTGAAATATGCGAAGGACATTTTTTTTCAAATATGCGATGAACATTCGCATATATGTACGTGAATATTTTTATTTTCCACAAGTTTGCCCTTTATTTTTAGCAACATAGTTTTAGACTATTAATTAAAATACTTTTTCGTCCAAATAAAAAAATGTGAGCATAAATGGGCTGCCTCTGACCGGCCCATAGATCGGTGTCAAGGTGTCGAACGAGGTTACCGCTGAATATAGAGGCAAACACCCACATGGGGCTAGTTGGGCCGTGACCCATTTACTTCTCTGGTTTTCTTTAGGAAAAAAATGTTTTTGATTAACAGATTTTTAATATTCAGTTATCAAAATAAGGAAACTATTTTTACTTCACAGATTTATAAAGGTAAAATGTTAAATACAAATTAAAATGTAAAATTTATCATGTATTTAAAAAGGTTTATCGTGTAAAAAGAAAAAGGTTCATCGCATATATCTAAAAAAGTTCAAGCTTATTATAAAAGAAAACATAGAAAGGAAAGGGAAAAAGAAAAATGAAACAAAAACAAAAAATATACAAAAAAAAATAAAGGCATAAGTAGGAAAAAAATACAATAGAAACAAAAAAAATAACAGAAATGAGGAAGAAAAAGGAAAATTCATAGGAAAACCCAAAAAAGAAAAGAAAACCCACAACACCTGCACAGGGTCAGCCCACCAGAGCGACACGGGGTGCGGGCAGCTTTATGTGGGGAATACGATTTTCCTGACCTGGTAATCAATGGCGGAGCTTGATAACAACACAAGGTTGGAATCCCCCCCCCCCCCCCCCCCCCCCCCCCTCCCCAACACACACAGCACCCCGCAGATAGAATGGGTCGATAAATCAATATGTATCTAGTGGGCCAGAAACATCAAGGTCCGATGGACTAAATGCCTTGCGAAAAAATTGTAAGCTATCTTGAAAAGGCAAGGCTGCGATCGTATATGGTCTCTAAGGCCCCTCCACCCATAATCACAAATTAAAAGCAATGGTCGAAACTATGGAAGGTGAAGGTTCCGTCCAAGATCCAAGTATTTTGCATGGCGCTTGTCTAAGCTATCACTGCTTACAGGCGACGTGAAAATGCAAAAATGCATAGAACTTGGCAAGCATCCCCGGTTTGCTCAATATGCAGTGCCGCTGAAGATTCATGGCGACACTCCCTGTTGAACTGGAGCATGGCAAGATGTGTGCGGGCTCTAGGGGACGACGAGATGGTGGGAGACATTGCGAGCAGAGCATGGCGATACTGTGAGGGATGATATGATGGACGCTAAGCTTTGGCTCTTCTGGCTCATGGATACGTTGAGTCATGAAAATTTTGTCCAGTTTCTTGTTACCTTGTGATGGAGATTTTGGTGGGTCCATCGAGGAGCCATACATGCCGGCGAATTTCAGAGCACGTGTCAATGATGGGTTTCATCAAGAGGTATCTTAAACTTGAAGAACTGGATGTGGAGGCCATGGGCAAGCAGAAGCTGCAAAAGAAATGAGTCACAAAAGGTAGCCGTAAAAGAAAATTACATTGTAAACTCCCCTTAGGAAGAAAGGAAAAAACCTTACGTCAATCAAATAGGAAAATGAAACTTTCGTGAGGATGGCCCTCTAGGATGGGACGAGAGCGGTGGAAAACGAGTTTGAATTATTACATTTTACAGTGCGTGCCACTAAATCTAATCCGTTTCTCAAATTAATGGAAACCATTCTCGTATAGGAAATGGTTCAAAAATAGCTCGTCCATATAGCTATCACCCATCCATCGCCGCTACCCCACGAACGAACCTCCATCGTCCGTTCATGTAGCTATCATCCATGGAGGCTTCTTCCTCAATTATGCATTAATTGTCTTCTTCCTCAAGCCCTAACCGCAGGATCTGTCACCTGTAATAATCTTATGACAGACACCACGCATCTGCCTACGTGCACACCTGTTCGCTCCTGCGTCTTCAACGAATTGGAGCCGCTTGCGAGCTGTCCATACACAAGTGACCGGAGATGACTTTTATTGCACGCATGCGTGATGCGATCGTCGGAAGTTGGCGACTAGTTTGGCCGCGCGTGGTGGAGCTGCTGCTGTCCGGACCGTCCTGTGCCCGCCGGTTCAACATCCTAGTGCGTCATGCGATGCGGGTGTGTGTCTGTTCATGCACCTTTCTGTGGGGCAGTCAGTGTACCACTCTCTTGTTTACAGTTTACTTTTGGCTCAAGAGGATGATGAGAAGCCAATTCTGAGCCCCGGGTCACGTCCAAATTTCATTCCCTGTGTTCAAACTATCCTAATTCCGCCCCCCCCCCCCCCCCCCCCATAGTACTAGCTCTGGACGTAATTCTTTCAAAGCTTTTGAAAAATGAAAATGCATGGTTGATTTTGTTTTTTAAATAGTTGGTTTGAACTATAGTACCTAGAGGGAGTGGTTCAGATTTGAGCACCAGTGGCTGCCTACAGAAGGAATTAGGAGCACAATCCGAGGTGGCAGCCAGCATGTGATGTGGTGCGCTTACTGATCTCAGATCTCTATTCTCCTCCCATACTCGTACATTTGGGTGGCTGTGAATCTCTCGTCACTGTAGCTGTATTATTGATTATGTCTGGGATCTCACGGCATTATTCTGCTATATCTTTTGGAGCAGTGAATCTGGCTGGTCTTGATTCCGCTTGGTGGTCGTCGTCCTATCTTAGGGGTCGAGATCGACGATACTGTCCAAATGATGCAGCACCGTTCCTACTACGGATCTCCCTTTCTGTCTCGCATATCCTAAAAGCACACAAATAGAAAAAGCATGTGGTTCAGATTTAGATGCCATGCCATGTTGTGACTTAACAACACATGAATGTGTCACTGAAATCGTACGGCCTGTTGCATCCCTGGAAAAAGTAGGATCTTTTCTGACATGTTAAGTGCGTTGCGTGTTGTCGTAGAAATAAAGCAAGTTTTCTACGAGTTTGGAGTTAAACCAAAAATTCCTTCGAAATTGCATGCAAGGTAGAGTATAGGAAAACTTCCTATGCATGGTTTGCAGTACTAGAAACCGAACATGCCTTATAGGAAAAATTCATAAGTATTAGAGACCTCCAAATTTTGTATGATATTCCTTTGAACTGAAGAGACACTAATTTAAGTCTCTTATATGTACGAGTCCATGACGCAGCATCGTTGTTGAGAAAGAAAACAATGTGATGCATCATGTCCAATTGTTGTCTTAAAATTTTGAATTTCTTATTCAGTCACCAAGCTCTAATGTATTTTATTTGTAGCAGTGAATATTGCCTTTTTTTTGGTTGGTGGCCCAGCTCCCGGTCTATCGGCATACGTTCGGATGTTTTCGATGTGGCCCAACTCTGATACCATTTGTTAGCAGCCCAGGCCCAGCTCTCGGTCCATCGGCATATGTTCGGACATTTTCGGTGTGTATCGGACACTCCACTATAAGCGGAGAGCCCACCACATCCCAAAAGACCGGCCTGAAGGGAGTGTGGCACTCCCCCTTATAAGGAGGTCCTAGCCTCCTCCCATATCCGAGGTGGGACTAAAGTCACCGGCACTGCCCAAGGTCAGGTTCCTGACACAGCAACCGCCAAGTCGTTCTGATAGCGATCGCTCTCTCGACAGGGTGAGTCCGGAGCACCACGACTAGCTAACTACTTTCATCAAGCAACTCCATTATGCCTGAGTGCGTCAAATTGGCTCGAGTGCTCCATGGAGCCTCGTATTTTAAAAGATCCAGAAAGCAAGGTTCTTTGCTTTACATCGAATTAAACCATGTGTTCCACGCATGCACGGGTCAATTCAAACAAAAAAAATTGTTCTTCATATATGTAAAATTTTATTAAAAATATTTTAATCTATAAGCTACACGAAAAGACAAATTTATGGGCACGCAGAGTTAAATAGTAACTGTATTTCTATGATCAAATATATATGTCTGTTGCCTGTAGAGCACAACTGAAAATATATATTAATGAAAATCTATACAAGCATACTACACATCTGTATGTACATCTAATTTCTTTTCAGGTCTTTTTGAGGTTTCAAAGTATTGTATTCGATTTGTTTTTAGAAAACGCCGTTTCATTTTTCATCCTTGCGCCCGTGAATCCCTCGTACAATAAAAATATAAATGTTCTAAATTAATTTAATCCAGTGAGGCTGGTTGTAATGGGGAGTATCATATACTAGTATCATGCATATGATACTAGTATATGATACTACCTTCGTAATGCATAGTATCATAAGTTAGTATCTTAGGTTGCCTTATTAATTGCCATGCATGACACAAAGTAGTACAACATTTAATATGGTACAGTATCAATATGATACCACACCCTCTCTTTCCTCATTTAATTGTGTGCCACATCATCCAAAAAATCTAGTTGGCATGCATGATACCGCTTATGATACTTCCATTACGATCAGCCTGAACCGGACGCGTGCACGGTAGGCCAGCGGTCGAAGGAGAGCGACGGACCAGCTGAACTGCCTTTTGAGTGAAGTGGAAAGCCTAGTCAGCTCACGGGCTCCGTTGATTATATACGGCTGTGATTCTCTATGCATTGTTAATTTTATCTGGGATCTCTCGGCATTATTGTACTACAATAATTGGAGTTGATTCGGGTTGGTGGTTGTCGTCGTTTCTAAAAAAAAGGATCTCCCTTTCTGGTTCGCATATTCTAAAAGCGCCAAAAGTAGCAACAGAAAAAATGGACATGTGATGTTCTTCTTAAAACAATGTGATGCACCCTGTAAAAAGTTGTCTTATAGCAACTTCATTCTTTGAATAGAGCTTTTTTTTTAAAAGAGAATTTTTCTTGTTTTAAATGAAGGTAAATATCTACCTTACATTCAAAAAGGCCAAGAGGCCAAAGGTACATATTCAACCATCCTTTTTTTTCAAACGGAGGCAAAAGCTTTGCCTCATCTCATTAATAAAGAAGAAGAAACAAACATAGTTCGACGAGGTCCATTACACCTCAACAAATGGGAAAGAAAAAGCCTACTCTCGCAGCATCAAAGAACTCAAATGTTTTGCCCCTGCGATGACCCAATTCTTACATCAAAAAGCCTATTCAACCATCTCTGATAATGTAGCCGAAGGGATAAACTGCGAGCGCCATAAGGCACAAAGAAAAAGTCATAGAAAGCAATGAAAAGGCGAAAAGAAAAAGAAATAGAAAACCAACGGCCTTCACTATAGGGGATTATGCGGCACCAAAAGCATAGGCCCAAAGGATAATTGTTCCAGCAATAGAGTGAATGGCTTGCCCGTGTTTTTAGTCGCACTGATCCTGGAATCAACCAGACCGGAGAGGTCTTCTGCTTGTTAAAGATACGGCTGTTCCTGCCTTGCCCCATTTTTTTCAGCGCAAGCCGCAAATAAAACATGCCATTGGTCAAGTTGTTGCTCTTTAACTTGCTACACGAAATGCAAGATATTGCTATTTCTTGCACCCAGTGCATGTAGATTGATGCGCTCCCATATGCTCCGTCATTGCTCGTAATGTAAAAGGATATGATCAATAGATTTTGTCGTAGGCAGATTCCTTGCTCCAACATTTCTAGATCTCGACAAAGATATGCCGAGTGTCTGGAAAAGGATATTCGGCAAAAGGTGACACATGGCGCGCTGGGCTGCTCCAAGCTTTGCCAAGTGCCCAGTACTTGACCCTCGACAAAGTGTGGATACGTGGCACTGATGGTTCCATCACAAAACACTCGACCAACATGGCTTTGCCGGTAACCCCAATCGCCAAGTGGCATTTGAGTGTAACACACGACAAACGCATTGCCGAGTGTTTTTTGCCCATTGCCAAGTGTTGCCGACACTCGGCAAAGTTGCCGATTCCAGTAGTGACCATTGATTTGCTTTGAAATTATTAAACTTTGGACCCTCTTAGCCAGCGACCGTTCGCCAGCAAGGGTGGCAGGTGCGAATGGCGCGGGTGGCATTTTTAGTGCTAGGGGAGGTGGCAGTTTGCAGAAAAAGCATGGCAGTTCTTTACTTTTAGTGCAATTTTCTTTAAAAACTGCCAACCGCTAGATCTAGATCCTGTGGCTTTGGGGACATTTGCTGGGACCTCCCCCAGCGAACGTTCCCCCAATAGCATTACGGTAAACCTTTTATAGGAGGGGTGTACTGAAGCAAACCCTTTTTTAAACGTAATATGACCTTAGATATGACACCTGGGGGGCTGCTAGTGGTTTTGTTCTACAGATCCCACCTGCCTATGTGGGAGGGCAGGATGTGGCAGAACACACGCGAGCTGTGCCACTTTGTACCCTGACAAGCCATGCACCATTATTAACCTCCGTCGATCATATAGCTATCGTCCATGTAGTACATGAAACCTCCGTCGTTCCTATAGCATCACCCATGGAGTCATGGAGCCCTCCTCAACTACGCACTGTCTTCTTCTGCAAACCCAAAATACAGTGCACTGTTCATGGATCCATGTGTTCGCTCCTATATACTCCATCTTAAACAAATGGAGGCCGTTGGTCACAGTGATGATATGTACAGCTCACCTGTAAGAGCTTACACATATGCGTGTGACTGGAGGTGGGCCAGCAATATTATGATTGAACTGACCACCCGGAGACGTTGGCAATTAGCTTAGTTGCCCATGAGCTGTTGTCCCGACCGTCCAGTGCTCAGTGGTTCTACATCAAATCTGCGCCATGCAACGTGGATTAACTAGTAAGGTGACAATTTCCAAGGGAAAATTTTCATCGAGTCCCGTTGTCAATGCACCTAATCTTTCAGGGAAATTCCTACGCTTTCCCTGTGACGCAACAAAATTTTCATGTATTTTCAATTCGTATGATTGGTAATGACATTTGAATCCCATATCCTTTATTTTCTGTTTGTGCTGTTAGAATATGTGAACCGGAAAGAGCGATCCTTCAGTACGAACGGTGCTGCTACATTTGGACTATCGATCCCGACCCCTGATACAGGACGAAGGTCACCGACAGGAATCAGACCGGCGAGATTCAGTGCTCCAAAACTTAGTACACAATAATGTCTAGAGGCCTCTGCAGTTTGGGACCAGCTCGGCCTTCTTCGACCCCTTTCCATCCAAGGCATTTGGGCCTCCCCTACCCCGACGACGCTAGATGATGCGACTTGGCCTTCCGTGGCCCTCACCATTCTCTAGAAGTTGTGGGCCGGATTCTCGCAATGCGTGTGTCTTACGGGGAGAGAACCACTCTCGCTGTAACTATTAGGAACATTGTACTAGACCTAGGACTCATAGGTTCAAGGAACCTTCTCAAAAGGTGGTTGATATGTCATGGCGGACCCACCTCTCCTCGCGCATCGGCGCACGCCCCCCCCCCCCCCCCCCTATAACTCTGAACTTCGGTTCCTCCCTTGAGTAATATAGACAGGTGGGGGACTCCCCCCCCCCCCCCCCCCCCATGATTATTATTCGAGAGCTGAACTAGACGAGGAGGGGAGCATAGCCAACCAAATGTACGGAAGGGAGGGAGAGAGAGTTCTCAGATCAGTGAGCTCAGTAGCCAGCACATGCTAATTAATCTAAACCATTCACCTTTGCAACCCTAGAAATTTTGAATCAGAAGAAACAGTAGGAACGCGTGTCTTTCTGCCCTGTGCAAGGAAAATATAAAAAATTTGGTCCTAGAAAGACCTAGGTAGTAATTTTACCATCGAGTTGCAACACTTGTCTAGTGTGTGGTGTGATGTACCTGTTTTGAATTCTTGGAGGTACCATCTAAATGACCTAAATGCCGTCTGAAACTGGAGAAAAATTAGAAAGACCTTTTTTGGGGAGAGAATTAGAGAGCGTTTTCAAGGGAAGAAGTAGGCTGGGAGGGCGAGACCGAGAGGGCAGTGCATGGGGTGGATCCTATTCCGCGCGTAACACGCGGAATACCGCGCAAACGCGCACCTGAGAGAGCTGCGCTGTTACATGGGCCGACCCATTTTTCGGTTTTCCTTCCCACCGGTTTTGGGAAGGCCGAACCTTCCTTGAACCCTTTTTTTCTGTGTTTCTTTCTGTTGGTTTTCTTTCCGTTTTTTTGATTTTTTCTTTATTCTTTATTCTTTCACCTTTTGTTTTTCTTTTTTCCTTTTTTCAAAATCACAAACATTTTTTGAAATTGTGAATATTTTCAAATTCATGAACATTTTTTGAATTCATAAACATTTTTTAAAATCATGGATACTTTTCAATTTCATGAACATATTTTGAAATCATGAACATTTTTTTGAATCCATGAACATTTTTGGAATTCATTGATATTTGTTGAAATCATGAACATTTTTCAAAATCATGAGTTTTTTTGAATTCTCGAACATATTTTGAATTCATGAACATTTTTTGAATTCACAAACATATTTTGAATTCATGAACATTTTTTGAATTCACAAACATTATTTGAATTCACAAGCATTTTTCAAATTCATGAATATTTTTTGAAATCATAAAATATTTTTTGAATTGGCAAACATTTTGTGAATTCATGAATATTTTTTGAATTCATGAACATTTTTTGAAAATATGAGCATTATTTCTGAATTACCGAACAATTTTTAAATTCATGAACATTTTTTTAATCCGTGATTTTTTTTTGAAATTCATGAATTTTTTTGAAATTAAATTCACATACTTTTTGAAATCTAAAAAAATGGAGCTGTTTTTTTTTAAACGTACAGTCAGTAGCCAACATAATAGTGCCTGAGCAAAAGAAATAGTCGATCGCGATCGGTGGCGAATGTAGAAGAAACGGACCGGCCCAACAACCTTCGCCACAGCGCCGTGTATGCGTTTGCTCACTGCATGTCAGGGCCGCAGCGGCATGGCCAAGAGCGGCAGCAGTGCTGGGCCATATCGCTAGAATTGAAGCCCATAACAGCAGACGTATATGAGCCAGATGAAATAATAGGGCCAACAAGTGTTGAGTTACCTGAGTGCCTTGGAGAGGGGATGGATCTGATGGGGCATGTACTTTGGTAATTAACTTATGCATTTTCGAAAGATTCTGATGGAGCACATATCTCGGGTATAACCAGTACTGGTACAACACTGTAAAAAACTCTAGCAGAACAAAGGAGAAAGACTTTCATCCCCTTGCCTTTTCCCTGGAATGGAACCCTAGCCGTCAGACAGTCCTTGGAGGTGACCCGGAGGCATGCCCTCTGTCTGATGTGCTTGCTGGTCTAGCCCTAGCTCCAAGGGCTCTCGTGGTTTTTGGAGATGCTGTGGACCGCGGTTCTACGCTGGTGAGTGGGGGAGGTCCTAAGGTTTGTCTTCACGAGCATCGTCAGGCAGTGGTAGTATTCTTGCTTCAGAATAAGTCCTCCCCACTACAATGGTGCTCACTCCGGTACCGATGGAGTGTGTGTGTAGGGTACAATCCGCCGCTATTTCATCGGATCTGATGGATTGTTCAGGAGTCGGTGGGCGTCCGATGCTTCAGCTCTATGCGGTGTTGCCGACGATCCTTCAAATAATCTCAAGAGAGGCAAATGTGGTGTCTACTGGTGCACGGCGAGCATATATGGGTGTCTTACTCCGTGACGTCCGACGGTGGCCTGTGTTCTCGACTCTTTTCTTTCAATGATGACTTTGATCTCGTCTTCAGAGGCGGGTGACTATAGCGGCTGGTAAAACCAACGGGTTATGGTGTTTTTCTTGTTTCTTGAATGATGGCCGACATTGTCGCTCTTCTCCAGTGGCTACTTATTGATGGCAGAGCATGTTGGCAACCCCGGCAGAGGCGGAGGACGAAAAAAATTAAGGTGGGGCGAACCTTAAGTAAAGGTCAATACACACTACCAATGCACATCAATATTTTCATGTGATCCTCAATAGAATAGACATGCTCTTCTTCCATGAAATTCACTTGACCTTGATGAGTGTCATGCGTCGAAACATTGACACATTCATAGGTGCTTGGGTTGGAGCTACTACCACTACCACGTACTTCAAAATAGTTTTTTCAAATATGTAGTTCACAACACTAAATTGTCACTAAAAATCTAAAATCATTACAATTGTATATTACAAGCTATTAAAAAATGCTACTGAAATTTAGAGATATACCCCTCCCCTCTGGCTTTGCTAGCCCCTCTTTCCTCTCAACTTTCAGTTGGGGACGACGCTACGCCGCACTGCGTTCTACAGGCCGTGAAGGATGCGAAGTTTTTTTTGCATGGTAATACGTGTCTCATTTATATTGAATGAAGATCAAGTTACAAGGCACGTAAGCACCGACCATACATAACTGAAAAGATAGGAAAATCCTATGCAAAATACCAGCGCCTGTCCCTTTCCTTCGACACCACCGAAGCAGCCACCAAAGGATAAAAAGACAGATCACCTCTTCACCCAAGCTCGATGCGGCTCCATCGCTGATCAGCAGCTTTACGGACCTCCAAAGTAGTTTGCCAGAAGCAAAATCATATCCGTTGAAAGAATCAGACCGGGGCAACATGTCCCCGGACACGCCATCGAACTTCAGCACTGACACCCCCGCATGACGACGACGATGTCGGAGGAGGAAACCAGAACTGTCAGCCTTCGACCATAGACCCAACACAAGATACTCCATCTTCCAGCTGTCACTTGCGTAGACAACCGCCTGCGCGTACTCCTGAACAACAAAACCTCCCTGCTCCACCATGACGTCGGAGACAACACCACAGCAATGGGGACAGAGCAGAAGGAGAGACACACCTGATGGAGTCGCCGCCGCTGCCTCGCCAACACCATCCATGAACCCTAATGCTGTCGATCTGAGGGATCGACAGAGACACGATGCCATCAACTCCGAGACGCCGCCATGAAAGACACCGCAGGTGTGGGAGTGAAGTTGAGGCAGATTTATTCGTCCAGACGCCGCTCCCACCACCCCAACGACGCACCACGACCTACAAATCCAAACCCTAACTACAGAGCGAAGGATGCGAAGTTGAGCGTTGGCTTTTAAAGCGCTAGAACAAGTCCATCGGAAGTTGTACACGTACGTGTACGTGCAAAGCTAGAAGAAGCAAGCAACCAAACAGCTCGATTGATCTTCCTTGGAACAGTGCACGCACGGTTAGGCAGAATGACACGTAGGTACGTGATCTGGTAGGGACTAGCTCGTAACCGATCGGATCGACTCGATCTCAACAAAAAACTCATGGCGTCTCGCGAACTAAAAACTCGTGCCAGCCGAGAGATGCACATGCATAGGTATAGGAAAATTTTACCAACGATTCAAGGTATGGCGGCCGCCAGCCCTTGCCCACTGGAGTCCTCCGCCAGTGAACCCCGGCAAGCACAAAAGTCGCAGCAAAAGCTCCTTCCGGACTACCCATGGGAAGGAAAATGATGGATGCATGCCTTGCTACCTTGTGTTTCCTCATAATCAAATCATCTCTTTTCAAAAGCTAACATTTATTTATAAGCCTGGTTGGCACCACTCTTTTACCTTGTGAAACAACGAATCACTTGTTTGAGCACATAATCTTTTTATGGATCCCTAATTTGGTTGGTTGCTTTGTTGTCTACTTAATTAGCACTAGCCCTGCATGCGTATGCATTCCATACACACCATGTGTGCATCTCTTATACTCCCTCCGTCTCAAAATAAGTGTCTTAATTTTATACTAACTCTAGTACAAAGTTGTACTAAGGTTAAGACACTTATTTTGGGACGGAGGGAGTACTAATTAATCCTATCGTTGGAATATCCTATTCTTGCAATCTTTCCATTGATGCAATTTCATTGTCTCTCTATGGTGCAAGAAAGGACCCGAGGAAATGGGACGCTGCCACATTTGTTTGCTGCAATGATGTGATTCAGGTCTGCGATCTGCCAAAACGCACGCTCGGAGTCGGAGGTTGTCCCACTCCCAGCTGCACCCTGACAAGCCACCAATCTCCCTCCGTCGGTCCATTGACATAGCTATCGTCCATGTAGGCCACAGGTTACCTCGGTCGTTCACGTAGCTATCGCCCATGGAGCCCATGAGCCTCCGCCGTTGCCGTCGCTATCGCCCATGGAGCCCTCCTCCTCAACTAGGCATTGTCATTGTCGTCTTCTTCTTAAACATGTGCCGTGACACTGTTCGTGGATCCATGTGTGCCTCCTACTCCCAGATCTTAAACAAATGGAGCCGTTGGTAGTCACAGTAATGGCATGTACCGCGCCTCATGTAAGAGCTTGCGAGCCGTCCATACACACATGCATGCATGTGAGACTGAGAGTGAAGGTGGCCCAGAAATATTGTGATTGAACGGACGGACCACCCGGAGGTGGGATTGGCAGCTTGTTTAGTTGCCCGTGAGCTGATGCCTGGACCGTCCAGTGCACTCTCAGTGGTTCTACATAACATGTGCGTCATGCAACGTGGGTTAATTAAGTAGTTGTTGGTTGGCAGGCTAGCAAGCATCCATGGGGTGTGTCTGTTTACTGAGTATTGGAGTGTTGTTTCTTTTTGCCCCAAGAGGTTGAGGAAAAGCCAATCTTGGGCTACAGTTCACGTGCAAAGATCATACTGTTTGTTTTGAAATCTTGTAAAAAAACTACACGAGTTTACTAGCTGTCGAGTAATGTCTGGACCGAGAGAATGTCGTGCATCCATATCCATTTCATCTGTGTGAGAAGTAAAAATGCAAATTCGAAAGACCATGACAGGCTCTTGGGACCAAATGAAATTGATCTTTTACCTGCACAGAGCGGAAAGGTATATATGCACTACTACGTTCTTTGTTTCTTTCCTTTTTGACAAGTGAAAGTGCATGTTTCAATCAATCTTCTTAATGATGGTGTGTGAACAAGTACCTAAAGGACTGAACTGAGTGCATATCTGTTCTACTAAGTCTTTTCAACTCCAAAAGTAAAACGCCACGTTTCATCATGGAGTAGCTAGGATACGGCAGTCCAACCAAAACTCAAAGGCATATAGCCTGTAGTGACACAAATCACGGAGCAAAGGTGAATGGTTGATCACGCAGTCAACCCAAAATTTGAACACCCGTCATTGCCTACACTCTACAGAAGGAAGGAGGTCGACCAGCCCGAGCTGGCAGCTGCAGCTGCCGGCATGTGAGCTGACTGGCCCCTCTCACTCTCACTACCCTTTTCCTCACATTTGCATGGCTGTGCTTCTCTCGTCGACTGTAGATGCATTATTATTACCTTTGCCAGCAGGGATCTCTCATGTCACTGTAGTAGTGCTCTTTAGAGCAGTGGATCTTGTTGACTTGATTCCAGTTGGTGGCTGTTGTCGTCTACTTCTAGGGGCCCGGGTCACGTGGGCACCAAATTCCACTGGCATAGTACAAATGATGGTGCAACAACGCCCTCTTTAGTTGGAGGATGGTCAAAAGAATACAGGGATGGAATAAAACATATGGTGATTCAGATGTACGTGTTTTGTTGAATTCTAAATAATTTTGGAACGACGTGAATGTATTACTAAAATTGTTTTGTTGCATCGGTGAAGATGCATCGACTTTTTCCAAAGGATTAAAAAACACATGAACTTTTCGACGAGCCTGGCCCGAATGGAAATTTGGAGTGACAGGAAGACTTTATAGGAACAAAACATATGGTTTGCAGTACAATAAAACAAACAAGAATGGTAGGAAAAATTTCTAGGGATTGGAATCAATATACTCTGCATCGCCTTATTCGGACCACTGCCCGGTGGTTCTACAGTTGGTGCCGGTGGTGGGCGAACAGTGCCGGCGCTTGTCTCCTAGGTATGAATTATGTGGGAACATGAACCGTCCCTGCCGGACGCGGTGACCAAAGCTTTTTTTTTTTAAGCCAAGACCGTAGAACAATTGTTCTACGGTAAATTTTCATTAATTAAATATGTACACATACAAAAGCCTAAGAAGGCAAAAAGAAAAGATTAACCAATGCCTGTTTTATGGAACATCATAAAGATTTAAAGGTTATTCTGAATCCAGGTGTGAATCTTGACTGTCTTGTCTGCTTTAGCTCTTAGCTCTACTTCTGTCATGCCTTCCTTTAAATAGAATTTCCAAGTATCAATCGTTGGTGTAGCTCTTCTGAAGATCTTGTCATTTCTGCTCATCCAAAGACTCCAGCATCCCATTACAATCAAGTCCATAGCAAAATCTTGGGGAAGTGCTGCCAGGCATAGGTGAATCTCATCATATGTGGACATCCCTCGGTGCTTGTTGGGAACAATGGAGTGCCAACACATGAGAGCAAATGGACACTCCCAGAACAGATGTACACTCGTCTCTACTGTGTGCTCATAGCATAGGGCACAATTATAGTCTTCTAGGTACATACTTTTTCTTTGAAGCAAATTCCTGGTGCTGACCTTGTCATGTAAAAGAAGCCAGAAGAAGATCTTATGTCTTAGTCGGCAAGATGTTTTCCACAGTAGTTTGAATGTGTTATGAGCTGACTGATTCCCTTGGATGGCTTTGTACATCTTAATGGAGGAGTATTTTGGTGCTGACCAAGTGTAGGACCAGGTGTCCTTTCCCGTTGAAACCTCTCTGTTGCTGAGCAGCTCTTGCAGATCATTAAATTGAACAAATGCTTCTTGAGACATTGGTCTGTGGAATAAGTGGCTAATATCAGTAGTCTCCAGAACATCCTGCAATGAAATATTCTGTATGATGGCAAAGGAGTTCAGCTCTGGGTATTTGAGCTGTAGAGGAAGCTCTTGCCACTTGTCAGTCCAAAACAACACTGTGTTACCTAGGCCTGGTTTGCATACTGCATGATGCTTAAATGTATCAAGATGTTTAAGCACTGCCCTCCACCAAAAGGACCCAATCTTGTTGTCACCTGGCAGTTTGTCCTGGTAATGAGTTTCCCAGATTATGTTTACCCAGGGGATATTAGCTTTGTTGAAAAATTTATGAAGGAATTTAATGAGCAGAGCTTGACTGTGGACTTGTAAGTCTAAAACTCCCAGACCTCCTTGTTCCTTGGCCTTACATACTACATCCCATGATATATGCACCATTCCTCTTTCCTGAGTACCATATTTTCTCCAGAAGCAATCCATGAGGTAAGTGTTGATTTGTTTAATCACAGTCTTTGGAATCTCCAAGGTGCACATGACAAACGTGGGTAAGCTGGTGAACACTGACTTCAACAGAGTTAATTTGTCCCCAGTAGATAGCATTGTGGAGCAGCTCAACAGCCTGTTTTCAATTCTTTTCAGCATAGGGATGAAGTCCTCAATTCTTGGTTTCTTCAAGCAAAGTGGAAGTCCAAGGTAAGTATGTGGCAGAGAGCCAATCTTGCATCCAATGAGAGTGGAAAGTTCAGCCATTTTATGTGCTGGTGTGTTGATAGAGATCATGATGGATTTAGAGTAATTGACTTTTAGTCCAGTGTACTCAGCATAGTGCAAGAGGAGATTCTTAATGTGCATCAGTTGTGTAGCATCTGCCTTGGCCACTAAGATTGTATCATCAGCATATTGAATAATTGGGTAGTCAGGACATGAAGCATGAATGAGTGGTGATTCAATCAGGGCATTATGGTATGCTTCATTGAGAATAGATTGGAGAAGATCTGCTGCAATCACAAATATCAAGGGTGAAAGTGGATCACCCTGCCTGACTCCTTTTTTGCAGAGAAACTGTTTCCCTGGCACCCCATTAAGCAGAATAGAAGAGAAGCCAGTACCATAGATCATTCTAATCCATTGTATCCATTTGTTTCCAAATCCTTTAGCTTGTAGGATCTCAATGATAGTCTCATGGTTACAGTGACCAAAGCTTAGGAAAGGAGCAAACCGAGCGGGGACTTTGGTTCGGTTGCGAACTCGTTAAAGGAAATGACAAGAAATCAAAAACATTGGAGTAAGAAGAACTTTGCACATGTGGCCCGAGAGAATGAAAAACTGCATGATGAATTGACTAGTATGCGGGGTGGTAAAACCGAACGTGCAGCAATCCAGCAGAAGATGAATGAGCAAGATGAACTTTTATACCCCGAAGAGATGATGTGGCCGCAACGCTCACATGTCACTTGGCTCAAGGAAGCGGAACACAATACACAATACTTGCATCAATGTGCGGTGTGGCAGACGCGGATGAACTTGATTCAAAGGCTCCGCAAACAGGATGGTACGTGGTGCGACATGCCATCAGGGATGGTAAAAAGGATCCCACCATTGATCCGGAGGTGGTGGTTTAGAGTATTACGACGAAGGTGGACGTTGAAATGAATGATGCTCTGTCGGCTCCATATACAGAAAAAGAGGTGTCAGATGCATTATTTCAGATCAGACCTCTTAAAGTGCCGGGTACAGATGGATTTCCTGCACATTTTTATCAACGTAATTGGGCGGTATTGAATGAACAACTATTGAGGTGGTAATGAATTTTTGCATCACTAGGATTATGCCTGATGGGGTTAATGATATGATGATAGTCCTAATTCATAAGGAATCCCACCCAAAGGAGTTAAACGATTTCTGGCTAATTAGTATCTGTAACATGGTCTATAGAATTGTGTTGAAGTGTTTGCTGAATTGGTTGCGTCCTATTTTGACTGACCTCATATCAGAAAATCAAAGGCGTTTAATGTGGGATGACTTATCTCTGACAATTCCATCATAACTTTTGAATGCATTGATTATATGCAATCACTGAAGGGCAATGTATAGGGATGTTAGACTTATAAACATGACCTTCCCAAGGCTTATGACCGTGTGGGTTGGAATTTGTTGGAGAATGTTTTGATCAAGTGGAGTTTCTATCAAGACTAGGTCTCACAGATCATGGACTGTATGACCTCAGTTAAATATTCGGTGAAGTTTAATGGCAAACTATTAGGCTCCTTTACACCTTCTCGAGACCTTCGACAAGGTGATCCTTTGTCCCCATTTTTATTCTTGTTTATCACTGATGCCTTTTCTGCTTATTTAACAAGGCTAATATTTTTGGAAATTACAAAGGAAGTGTTTGAGCCAAAATACTTGGAACTACTAGTACCAGAGGGTAGGTTGCGCATCACTAGTAGAAAATAGGGCTTTGGTCCTAGCCAGATCAGAGCATTAGTCCCAGTCGTGTTACGAACCGGGACTAATGGGAGCATCAGTCCCGGTTCGTGAGGTTAGGACGCCGGCCGGGCCTTGGCAGACATCAGTCCCGGTTCGGCTGGGACCTTTAGTCCCGGTTCCAGCGACCAACCGGTACTAAAGGGGTTGCTGCCCTTTAGTCCTGGTTGGTGTCTGGAACCGGGACTAAAGGGTAGGCCATTAGTCCCGGGTTTAGACACAAACCGGGACAAAAGTTTTGCCTATATATATATCCACGCCCCCCATCTCCTCTGTTTTTTGGCCGTGGAAGGGTGGAGGTGTGGGCTAGTCTGTTTTTTTGCCTATATATGGACATGAGGTGTTCGATGAAATGCCGGAGCCACACTTAAGCTTTCTCCTCTGTTCTTCCTCCAAGCTCGACCTCCAAGCTCCATCTTCCCCAAGATTTGTCTAGGTTTGTCGATGCACCAACTATCCAAGTGTTCTAAAAAGGTTAGCAACTTCATCCTTTCTTCTCTCACTGCTAGTTTAGCTCATTTCAAATGCTCTAGAAGTAGTGTGGTTTGTGGGTTTTAGTGGAGGAGTGTATGTGTGAGTTTATTTGATTTAGATGCACAATTTGAGCTCAAATTAACTTCTTAGTTTGCACATGCGTAGGGTGTCGTCCCGTCCCCATCCCCGTCCTCACCGCCATCGATCGCCTGCGTCGATCTCGTCGCCGGCACCACCGTGGTGAGCCTCTTGTTCTTATCTTTTTTTGTAAAGAAAAAATTCTTAAGAAAAAAATTCTTACTTGTATGATTTATATAGCTACTTGTATAATTTTCGTACTTTTATTATTGTTTGTTATTGAAGGAAATATGCCCTAGAGGCAATAATAAAGTTGTTATTTTATATTTCCTCATTCATAATAAAGGTTTATTATTCATGCTAGAATTGTATTGATCGGAAACTTAAATACATGTGTGAATACATAAACAAATACCGTGTCCCTAGTAAGCCTCTACTAGACTAGCTCGTTGATCAAAGATGGTTAAGGTTTCCTAACCATTGACATGAGTTGTCATTTGATAACGGGATCGCATCATTAGGAGAATGATGTGATGGACATGACCCATCCGTTCGCTTAGCATAATGATCGTTCAGTTTTATTGCTATTGCTTTCTTCATGTCAAATACATATTCCTTCGACTATGAGATTATGCAACTCCCGGATACCGGAGGAATGCCTTGTGTGCTATCAAACATCACAACGTAATTGGGTGATTATAAAGATGCTCTACAGGTATCTCCGAAGGTGTTTGTTGAGTTGGCATAGATCGAGATTATGATTTGTCACTCCGAGTATCGGAGAGGTATCTCTGGGCCCTCTCGGTAATACACATAATAAGCTTGCAAGCAAACGACTAAGGAGTTAGTCACGAGGTGATGTATTACGGAACGAGTAAAGAGACTTGCCGGTAACGAGATTGAACTAGGTATGTAGATACCGACGATCGAATCTCGGGCAAGTAACATACCAATGGACAAAGGGAATTGCGTATGTTGTCATTACGGTTTGACCGATAAAGATATTCATAGAATATGTAGGAGCCAATATGAGCATCCAGGTTCCGCTATTGGTTATTTACCGGAGAGGTGTCTCGGTCATGTCTACATAGTTCTCGAACCCGTAGGGTCCGCACGCTTAACGTTCGATGACGATATAGTATTATATGAGTTATGTGTTTTGGTGACCGAATGTTGTTTGGAGTCCCGGATGAGATCACGGACATGACGAGGAGTCTCGAAATGGTCGAGAGGTAAAGATTCGTATATAGGACAATAGTATTCGGACACCGGAAGTGTTTCGGGGGGTACCGGGTACTTATCGGGTCACTGGAAGGGGTTCCGGGCACCCCCGGCAAAAGATATGGGCCTTATGGGCCAAGAGGGGAAACGCACCAGCCACAAGGGGCTGGTGCACCCCCCATATGGGCTGAACCAGGAGGAGAAGGAAAGAGGGGAAGAGAAAGGAAAGGGGGGGGGGGGTTCGGCCTCCCCCTTCCTTCTCTCCCCCCTCCTCTTTCCTTCCCCCTCCGGCATATATGGCAGGGGGGGCGGCAAGGGAGGAGCCCAAGTAGGATTCGGTCCTCCTTGGGGCGCCTCCTGGCCTCTTCCCTCCCCCTCCCACCTATATATATGTGGGGGGGGGGGGGTAGGGGGGCTAGCACATACCAGATCAATTGTTAGCCGTGTGCGGCGCCCCCCTCCACAGTTTACACCCCGGTCATATTTTCGTAGTGCTTAGGCGAAGCCTTGCGGAGATCACTTCACCATCACCGTCACCACGCCGTCGTGCTGACGGAACTCATCTACTGCCTTGACATCTTGCTGGATCAAGAAGGCGAGGGACGTCACCGAGCTGAACGTGTGCTGAACGCGGAGGTGCCGTACGTTCGGTACTAGATCGGTTGGATCGCGAAGAAAGTTCGACTACATCAACCGCGTTGTGAAACGCTTCCGCTTACAGTCTATGAGGGTACGTAGACACACTCTCCTCTCTCGTTGCTATGCATCTCCTTGATAGATCTTGCGTGTGCGTAGAATTTTTTTTGTTTTCCATGCAATGTTTCCCAAAAGTGGCATCCGAGCCAGGTCTATGCGTAGATGATATGCACGAGTAGAACACAAAGAGTTGTGGGCGGTGATAGTCATACTGCTTACCACCAACGTCTTATTTTGATTCGGCGGTATTGTAAGATGAAGTGGCCTGGACCAACCTTACATGTCCACGTACATGAGACCGGTTCCACAGACAGACATGCAACTAGTTTTGCATATAGGTGGCTGGCGGGTGTCTGTTTCTCCTACTTTAGTTGAATCGAATTTGACTACGGCTGGTCCTTGAAGAAGGTTAAAACAACAAACTTGATGAATCACCGTTGTGGTTTTTGCTGTAGGTAAGAACGGTTCTTGCTAGAAGCCCATAGCAGCCACGTAAAACTTGCAACAACAAAGTAGAGGACGTCTAACTTGTTTTTGCAGGGCATGTTGTGACGTGATATGGTCAAGACATCACTAATAGAAAAAAGGCTGTTAGTGGCGCACCTGTTTTTGCTATTAATGGCGCACTATAGGTGCGCCACTATTAACACGCCACTAGTAACAAATAGTAATGGCGCACCTCTGGTGCGCCATTAGTATCCTAGATAATAGTGGCGCACCACATAGTGCGTCATTACTATGTCCAACAGTGCGCCATTACTATGCCTCCTAGGGGGCCATATTTACCTTCACGTATGCCCCCAAGTGCGCCATTACTATGCCCCATAATGCGCCACTGGTATTTAGCCTCGGTGCGCCACTAATGCTCAATATGGTGCGCCACTACTATGAATATTAGGAATTATTATTTTTTGCTTTTCTGGTATTTGCACAGGTTACAAAATATCTGGTATTTGCACAGGTTACAAAATACGTTACACATCACAGAATATAAACATCACACAATAGAATTCATCATATTAGTCTCCAAATTCGAAATAGCGAACAAAGTTCAAACATTAGCCAAGTTTAGGTCTCGAGACAATAGCAAAGTTCATCATATATATTAGCCGAGTTTGTCGTCCCATTACAAAGTCGATATCGATCATCTAAACTACCATCACATAGAAGAGAGCTGCGGTCACGATGAGCATCATCGCGATGAAACTGGTCTTCATCCGGTTCCTCCTCCGCTCCCTCCTCTCTCCCGCTAGATGTAGGGGAACGCAGCAGAAAACAAAAATTTCCGACCTACGCACCAGCCCAGGACCACTATGAAGACTGCATACAAGGTTTGATCATTTTCGTTACCGACTCGTAGCGCAGCGGAAGTAGAGTCGATGACGATCAGCGGTGCAGATCCCCGCAGCTAGGATTTACAACCTCCCAACCGCGAGGATGTATACCCTCGTCTTCCCTTCGGACAGCCCTCCGGGAGGCGGTCGAACAGTCCCCTGGACGGTGTCGCGGACAGCCCTTCGGGAGGACCTTCGAAACTCGAACGGTCACTCGGGCAGCCCTTCGGGAGGACTCACAGAACTTGGACCGTCACTTGGACAGCCCTTCGGGAGGCACTCACGAACAGCCCCTCGGGCACTAAGATCGAAACTACGACCTCTCTACAGAGTTGCACACATACGGTGTCATCTATCCGGCAGGGCTTCACCGTCCAGAACTAGTTCCCACCGGAACCCAGACAGCCTTTCGGCTCTGCAAAACTATTTTGCGGGGAGGGAGAGAGAAGCCAGATCATGCAATGGCACTTGTATGTGAGAAGGAGTGAGTCTTTAGGCAGCCCCCTCCACCCCTATTTATAGGCCAAGCCCAAGGGTGGCTTCTCCAAGAAGCCAAGGGGAAAAATACCAAAGGACCCTCAAGGTGGCTTCTCCAAGAAGCCACCCAAAAAGCACTTTCACTATTCATGACGACATTTTTCAGCGTCCGTTCGAACTGAAAATATTTATGTGGGCTTAGAACATTTCCAGTACCCACTAAAATAATTTTCAATGAGTTCTGGAACAATTCCAGTTTTGTGATTTCATCTGCGAAAAGCATCTGAAGCGGTTCCGGCAGCTCCGGAACATTTCCGGTTTTCATCTCAGAAAATTCCCAGAAGTTTCCAGAATGATTCTGGCACCCTCCAAGAATTATCAGGCATGTGCCGAAACCAATTTGACTTAATGGAATACCCCGAAACAACTTTTCAGTTTCACCGAAACTCATCCGGTGTTCTCTCTGCGGAACTTTTCCGCTGTCCGAAACTTTTTCGGTGTCCGAAACTTTTTCGGTGATTTTCTCTCAGACTCCCTGTCTAGTATTCAGCAGATAGATGACCCTTAAGCATGTGACCCTATAGGTTCGGTGAAGTATAGACATGACACGGAACCCCTTCCGATCAATGATCAACATCGGAGCCGTGGACACCCATATTGATCCCTATACCCACACGAATGAATATTCGAGTGAACCTCCAGTTGTTGTGTGCTATTCCTGTTGCTTCGCGATATGTTACAAATACCCGAGGTGAGACATGATGGCATCCCCGTGGGTCAACAACTTGTCCACTATGCCAGTTACCTCGTTACCGGTATTTGTTCTCTTTTCTCGTTCCCGTGTTCCGGCATCCCCGTGATCAGATCACAAAGTGTCTGGCCAGACGATGATGGATACCGTAACACCAAGAGGGCCCAGAGATATATCTCCATCGTCGGAGGAGCAAATCCCAATCTCGAGCTATCAAGTTACTTGACACACTTTTCCATGAACCCGTAAGCCGCCGTAATAGCCACCCATTTACGGATGACGTTTAACAAACCCCAAAGTTCATGAATCAAGCATGAAGAAACTCGATACTCTCATGGTCTAAGGAATCATGCAAACGTTAACCATCTCTGTGTTATTAACCATTAACTTGTGACGAAAGTATCCCATAGCATAACATCAATTCGGGTCGATTCAACACAAATGTTCTTCTAACATTGTGCCCTCAAAGTTGCCGGCATAGTCATGCCGATGATCAGGAAAACAGAACCATCATGCAACACTTGAGCTAGTCTCAGAGGCCAGACTAGGAATACATTTTACCGTTTATTATTCCACACGTGCATATGAGTCTTCCTCCGAGCCTCGTGGTTATTGTAGACTCGAGAACCATAGCAGTTATAGCATGGAACATAAACATAATTATGAACAGGGAGATAATCAATAACATTTATTATTGCCTCTAGGGCATATCTCCTACAGACTCCCATTTATGCTTTGAAGCAGTGGCGTCATTACCTCCTTGGTAATCGGTGTGAGATTTACACCGATCATCAGAGCTTGAAGTACTTATTCACTCAACCGGAACTTAATCTTCGTCAGCAGCGTTGGTTGGAAACTATTACCGATTATGATTGTTGAATTTCCTACACTCCTGGCAAAGCTAATGTGATGGCTGATGCCTTGAGCCGCAAGTCATATTGTAGTAACCTCATGGTTAAACAAGCTCAACCCCAGCTATATGAAGAATTGCGCAAGCTGAATCTCTGCATCATCCCGCAAGGTTCTCTTAATAACCTTGTGATACAGCCAGATCTTGAGAAAGCTGTCAAGATTGCGCAAGCTAAAGACGCCGAAATTGGCCTAATGAAGAAAGAGCTTCACCTTCAAAAGTACAGGGATTTCTCGATTGCTGAAGATGGAACCTTGTACTTCCGAGACCGCATTGTAGTACCTCGCTTCGAGCTGATGACCGACAAAGTCATGAAGGAGGCCCATGATACACCGCTATCTATCCATCCGGGTAGTACCAAGATGTATCGAGATCTTCGTCAAAGGTACTGGTGGTCTAGAATGAAGCAAGATATTGCTCGTTATGTTGCCGAGTGTCACGTTTGTCGTCGCGTGAAGGCAGAACATCATAAACCTGCTGGAATTCTACAACCGCTCCCTATTCCTCTATGGAAGTGGGATAAAGTGCAAATGGACTTCATTACTGGTCTTCCCAAGTCTCAGAAGGGTCACGATGCTATTCTTGTCGTCGTTGACCAACTTTCCAAGGTTGCACACTTTCTGCCAGTTACGGAGACTATTACTGCTAGTCAGTTAGCAGAGCTATATATCTCCAGAATTGTTTCACTCCATGGTATTCCCAAGGAAATCAGTTCAGACCGTGGCAGCATTTTCACTGGCCATTTCTGGGAAAGTTTCCAGAAAGCAATGGGAACTCATATTACTTGGAGTTCAGCTTATCATCCCCAATCCCAAAGTCAAGTTGAGCGTGTTAATCAAGTGCTTGAAGATATGCTTCGAGCTTGTGTTATATCCTTCGGTAAGAAATGGGAGGAATCTCTCCCGTATGCCGAGTTCTCTTATAACAACAGCTATCAAGCCAGCTTGAAAATGGCCCCCTTTGAGGTTCTTTATGGTCGTAAATGTCGAACCCCTCTGAATTGGTCAGAAACTGGGGAACGACCTCTTGTTGGACCGGACATCATTCAGCATGCCGAAGAACAAGTCCGAATTGTCCGGGAGAATCTCAAAGCAGCTCAAGACCGTCAGAAGAGTAATTATGATCGTAAGCGATGGGGTGTGATCTATCAACCTGGTGATCAAGCTTATCTTCGTGTCACTCTAATGAAGGGCACCCGTCGTTTCGGAATCAAGGGCAAGCTTGCTCCTCGCTATATTGGTCCTTTCCGCATCGTGGCTAGACGTGGACAGGTGGCATATAAATTGGAGTTGCCACCGCAATTCTCCCATATTCATGATGTCTTCCACGTGTCGCAACTTCGTAAGTGCTTCAAGGAATCCCCGCACCGTGCAGTGGATCATGAGATGCTCGAGCTACAAGATGATCTTTCTTATAAGGAGCATCCGATCCGCATCCTCGACGAATCTGAACGTCGAACTCGTCAGAAGACGACCAAGTTCCTAAAAGTGCAGTGGTCGAATCACACTGAAGATGAAGCCACTTGGGAACGCGAGGATCATCTTCGGGAAGAATATCCCGGACTCTTTCCTTCTACCTCCTAAATTCTCAGGGCGATAATTTCTTTTAGAGGAGGAGAACTTGTAACACCCCCTTGTAATAAGCTCTGTGACACTCTGTTAAAACTGCCAAGTCATGATCATTTGCAGTGCCAAGTCATATGGGTTAATGATCCAACCCAAATTCACATCTGAAAATCAACTCAAATTCAAAAGTGAAATATAAAGTTGTTCGAACTCTGTTGGGAAAATGTTCATTAAATGGCAAATAATCCAGGAACATTTCTAAACCCAATATCAAAATAATTGGAGTTGGACAAGTGACTCAAACAAGATGAAACAGCACCCAAAACAGTAATATTAATTCATTTAAAATCATTACAAATTCAAATGGCTTCCAAATCTGTCCAAACCACTTTTTGGTGAGAGCTAATATTGCATTGCAATATTTGGGACAACTCTCACATTTTTCAAAAGTGTAGAAATGCCCTAACTATTTCAAAACAGAAAAGGAAAGAAAAACAGAAAATTAAGAAAAAGAAAAAAAGCTAAAGCTGGACTGGTCCAAGTGCACAGTGCACTGGCCCAGCCCAGCCGGCCCACCTCACCTCCCTCCTCGTGCGTGTCGGCGCGCCCCTGGCCGCGCGCGCCCGTGCCAGCCGGGCGGCGACACGACGACGCTGCCGACGCCACCGACAGCCGGAGGGGATAAGGGCGAGGCCATTCACTCCCCCTAGCCCCTCCATCACTCTCTCCCTCTCATCCTCGCTCGCTCCGCCCGTTCTCCTCCAGATCTGCGCGAGGCAGAACGCCACCGCCGCCGACCACGCTCGTCCTCGCGGCCAACGCTACTCCCGAGCCACACCACCATACCCAGGCGCTTCGCCGTGCTCGTCTCCGTCGACTGCGCCGAGCAGAAGGAGCCGGGAGCCCTGCAGCGAGTGGATCGAGCCGCCCCCGCACCTCTCTGCCTCCGGCAAGCTTCGTCGTCTCCAGCGCCGTCTGCTGCTCCTAAGCCACCAAGGGCTTTTCGTAGCCGCTCGGTGAGCTCCGCGCTGTCCTCCTCCTTTTCCTTCCTTGTCTCATCGCGCCTCTAGTCATAGTTGCCGCCATTGCCGTAGCTCGGCGCCGCCGACGAGCTCAACGCCGTTGCTGTGGCCCTTAGCACGCTCGCCTGAGTCGCGCACCATGCTCCTGGAGCTCGTGCGAGTCCAACACGCCCCCGCACGCGCTTCCCCGAGCCCTCTAGCCTCTAGCCCGACATGTGCCCGACAGCGCCGCCGCCCGCGCTCATCGCCGGCGTCATTCCGGTGATCAGTTGGTCACAGGGCCGAGCCTTTTGTGCTCGACACATTGCGCAGCACCTCCCCAGCACCTCCATTTGCCGCCTAGCGCGCTGCAGCACTGTTTGCGTCGACGCCCGTACCCGCTCCGCCGCAGACCTCGACGCCGGCGAAGTTTCCGGCCAGGTCCGGCGAAACCAACCCCACCACTCGACTCGCGGGCGGGCGCCCTTTCGAATGAGTCAAGCCGCGTGCCGAACGACGGTCTGTAGGTGAATTCCGGCGAGAGCCGAGGCTCTCCGCCGCGTTCTGGCGTCGCCGGCGGCGAGACGCCGGCCACCGCCTACGTGGCGCAGACGGGCCCGCCCCCAGAGTCACTGACGCTGGGCCCCGCGGACCCCAGTCGACTGGTTGACCCAGTCAACGGTGCTGACTGAGCAACCCAGTCACTGACATACGGGCCCCACCGTGTAATTAGATTAACTAAAACGTTTTTATAATTAAAAGTTAATTAGTTAGATTACTAGACACTGACATGTGGGGCCCGTCCCCTAATTAACCCTGGAATTAAATTAGCCCACTGTTAAAAATAACAGAGGCTGACAGGTGGGTCCCACTGGACCCACATGTCATATTTGACCAGTCAACGCCACTGTTGCATGCTGACGTCATCCTCACGCAATGCTGACATCATCAGGCACTATTCTGGATAATGTTGAGTTTATTAAATAAATAAATTCCAGAAATTCAAATAAACTTTAAAAATTAATAACTTTTAAACCGTAGCTCGGATCGAAAAAGTTAAAACATGAAAGTTGCTCAGAACGACGAGCCGAGTCTGATCGTGCTGTCTGTTTCTCCATCGGAACCCCCTACGTAGAAGAACTCGTAACTCCGGACCCGAATCCGGCAGATGAATAGTGCACACACATCGGATATTAAATCCCAGAATAATTCTAAAAATAACTAAAATGACTTAGATGCATATTTAGGCAACCCTGCACTGCATCATAGCATCACACGCACCGTATTGCATTTGTTTGCATTATGTTTACCTATTTCTTTCCCCTCTTCTCTCTCGGTAGACCCCAACGTTGACGTAGCTCCCGAGGCAGACGCCGCACAGGAGTACGACTACGTCCCCGACGGTACCACTGAAGACCTTGTCCTTGCCCCAGAGCAAACAGGCAAGCACCCCCATTTTGAGCATGCCTATATCGCCTATTCTCTTCTCTCTTATGCTTGCATTAGAACTGCTACTGCTACTGTTTTCCTATATCTGCTGCATAGCCTGATTATTGTACCCTGCCTTGTTACCTTACTGGTTATCCTAGACTGATTAGTATAGGCTGGGTAGAGACACGACAGAGACCCCCACTTGATCCCGACTGCCCTGCTGGATATCAGAAGACCCGATCATCGGGATTGAAGACTAGACCCTGGCACCGCACATCACTTCTCCCTATGTTGCTCGACACTGCTGGGTTACCGTCGAGTGCCGAGGGTGATACCTCGTCAGCACTTCTGATGTTAACCTTGTAGGTTAGTTACTCGATCGTGGTAAGCGAGGGAGATTCCTCCTACACCACCCCCGATAACGACATCGTCGCGCAACCTCTCAAGTGTGGACCTCGAGGGTGATTCCTCCTTCGTTCACCTTGATGATAACATCGAGCGGGAATTCCATCGAGGGTGATTCCTCAGGGTTCCCTTCGGTGTCAGACACACAGGTACTGTTGATGAGTTGTATTGCACTAAACCATGATACTAAAGACGGGTCTGCCCTGAGGGGTACCCGCACAAGCTTAACACGAAGTGATGTGGAGTCGGGTTGACCTGGATGGTGCCCGCGAGATAACTACGAGGCGTGGCCGGGCATTCTTAGCCCTTGCCGCAAGTCCTCGAGATGGGGCGACGGGGTCACATCGATCGTGAGTCTCTGCTCGTTTCCGCGCGCTCGTAATCCACTACGGTTTGGATATTTGATCCGAGGGGCCTCTGGCCCGATGGCACTAACCATCACGTGGGCATAGTATGGGCGTTCTGCGTCGTATACTTCAGCCGGAGCTTAATGGACGTCAGCGACTGAGCGGCGCGCGCTGAATTGGACTGGGAACGCAATCGCGCTTGTATAAGGGGTTGCTAGGTCTGCTTTCAGCCGCGTACGCAACGTGCAGGAGTTCCCGGGGCGAAGGCCCAAGACCCCTGGGCGCATAGGTTTAGTCCGGCGTGCTGACCTCTCTGTTAGGTATTCGGTCGGGTTGCGGCGTGTTGCTTAGCCGAGGCCGGGCATGACCCAGAAAAGTGTGTCCGGCCGGAGTTAAGCGAGCGTGGTGGGTAAGTTGGTGCACCCCTGCAGGGAAGAAACTTCTATCGATAGCCTGTCCTACGGTAACGGACACTCGGAGTTGTATCCCGATCGGTACAACTAGAACATGTGATGAGAACTGGATAGTACGGCTCTGGGATTGCTTTCTCGCAGGGAGTCGAGAAAGGATCTCAGGTCGAGGTTGATGATACTACTACTACTACTACTTTACATTATGTTCATCTGATCTCTTCTATTGCTGCAAGACTGACGAAGATTGATGAAGATGCTAGTCTTTGATAGGACTAGACTTTCCCCTTCTATTCTGGCATTTCTGCAGCCCAGTCCACATATACAGCCCCCTTTGAAAATGATGCATATGTAGTGTAGATCCTTGCTTGCTGAGTACTTCGGATGAGTACTCACGTTTGCTTTATTTTCTTTTTCTCCCATATTCCATTTGATGCCACCAGACGACGGAGCCCCTGAGTCAGACGCCCCAGTCGACGACCAGTACTACTACCCGCCTGGCGAGTACTACTACTACGAGGAGCCGACTGACGACCAGGAGTAGGATCGGAGGGTCCAGGGCAGGAGGCCTACGCCTTTCGATCGTAGTATATTATTTTACCCCGCCTTTGTGAAGGCATATTTCTCTCTCTGTAATATATCTGTACGCAGATATCTAATGCTTCCGCTGATGCTTGTATGCCATCGAGCTATGTATTCGAGCCCTCGAGGCCCTGGCTTGTAATATAAAGCTTGTATGACTTTATTTATGTTTTAGAGTTGTGTTGTGATATCTTCAAGTGAGTCCTTAGGCTTGATCGTGCGCATTTGCGTATATGATTAGTGCACGATTAAGCCGGGGTCGTCACAGGTTGGTATCAGAGCTGACTGCCTCTAGGAATCCCCCTATCCAATTCCTTGGCCGAAGTTGAGTCTAGTGGTCAAAAACTATTTTACTAACTTGGCTGTGTGGCTTACGGGCCCACGTCGCCAACTGGGTGGTATTAGGATCTTTTATTCCTCATCTTTACTCTGGGATTCTAATCCCTCATCTATTCGGGTTTAATAAAATTTACTAACACCGACATTTAGGTTCTCGTTAATCCTATCCACCCGGAGAGCTGGATTCAGTGCGATTTCCCTGACGTTGATCTGATTAGTCTGATAATCATTTTCCTTTCCATTGTTTTGTTTAACCCTTCTCTCCGAGTTGTATTATACTCCGAGTTGTCATTCGATAAGACCGAATTCTGCAACAGAGTGCACACGGAGAGTAGGATCCAGCGAGTTGATCGATCTTCGGTGTTCTCTAAACTCGACTTGAGGTTGGGTTATCACCAGATCCGTGTCCGCGAAGAGGATATTCCGAAGACTGCATTCGTTACTCGTTATGGCTCTTACGAGTACATAGTCATGTCGTTTGGCTTAACAAACACTCTAGCTACTTTCTCCCGCTTAATGAATTACATATTCATGGATTACCTCGACAAATTCGTCGTGGTATATCTGGATGATATTCTGGTTTATTCGAAGAACAAAGAAGAACATGCTGAGCACCTTCGTCTTGTTCTAGAGAGACTACGAGAGCACAAGTTATATGCCAAGTACTCTAAGTGCGAATTCTGGCTTTCTGAGGTAACCTACCTTGGACATGTCATCTCCAAGGATGGTATCGCAGTTAACCCGGAACGAGTTCAGGCTATTCTTGACTGGACCCCTCCGAAGAATGTCAAGCAAGTCAGAAGTTTCCTCGGGCTTGCAAGTTATTGCCGCCATTTCATCGAGAATTTCTCCAAGATTGCCAAGCCCCTGACTAATCTGCTTCACAAAGGCGTTAAGTTTGAGTGCATAGACAAATGTCAGGAAAGCTTCCAGACCCTCAAGGACAAGCTGACTTCTGCTCCAGTCCTTGCTCCTCCAGACTCCCGCAAAGATTTTGTGATCTTCTGCGACGCCTCTCGCCAAGGACTAGGTTGCGTCCTAATGCAAGAGCGCAGAGTAATTGCATATGCTTCGCGACAACTGCGTCCACATGAAGAGAATTACCCAGTGCATGACCTTGAACTTGCTGCTGTCATTTATGCTTTGAAGCAGTGGCGTCATTACCTCCTTGGTAATCGGTGTGAGATTTACACCGATCATCAGAGCTTGAAGTACTTATTCACTCAACCGGAACTTAATCTTCGTCAGCAGCGTTGGTTGGAAACTATTACCGATTATGATTGTGGAATTTCCTACACTCCTGGCAAAGCTAATGTGATGGCTGATGCCTTGAGTTGCAAGTCATATTGTAGTAACCTCATGGTTAAACAAGCTCAACCCCAGCTATATGAAGAATTGCGCAAGCTGAATCTCTGCATCATCCCGCAAGGTTCTCTTAATAACCTTGTGATACAGCCAGATCTTGAGAAAGCTGTCAAGATTGCGCAAGCTAAAGACGCCGAAATTGGCCTAATGAAGAAAGAGCTTCACCTTCAAAAGTACAGGGATTTCTCGATTGCTGAAGATGGAACCTTGTACTTCCGAGACCGCATTGTAGTACCTTGCTTCGAGCTGATGACCGACAAAGTCATGAAGGAGGCCCATGATACACCGCTATCTATCCATCCGGGTAGTACCAAGATGTATCAAGATCTTCGTCAAAGGTACTCGTGGTCTAGAATGAAGCAAGATATTGCTCGTTATGTTGTCGAGTGTCACGTTTGTCGTCGCGTGAAGGCAGAACATCATAAACCTGCTGGAATTCTGCAACCGCTCCCTATTCCTCTATGGAAGTGGGATAAAGTGCAAATGGACTTCATTACTGGTCTTCCCAAGTCTCAAAAGGGTCACGATGCTATTCTTGTCGTCGTTGACCAACTTTCCAAGGTTGCACACTTTCTGCCAGTTAAGGAGACTATTACTGCTAGTCAGTTAGCAGAGCTATATATCTCCAGAATTGTTTCACTCCATGGTATTCCCAAGGAAATCAGTTCAGACCGTGGCAGCATTTTCACTGGCCATTTCTGGGAAAGTTTCCAGAAAGCAATGGGAACTCATATTACTTGGAGTTCAGCTTATCATCCCCAATCCCAAGGTCAAGTTGAGCGTGTTAATCAAGTGCTTGAAGATATGCTTCGAGCTTGTGTTATATCCTTCGGTAAGAAATGGGAGGAATCTCTCCCGTATGCCGAGTTCTCTTATAACAACAGCTATCAAGCCAGCTTGAAAATGGCCCCCTTTGAGGTTCTTTATGGTCGTAAATGTCGAACCCCTCTGAATTGGTCAGAAACTGGGGAACGACCTCTTGTTGGACCGGACATCATTCAGCATGCCGAAGAACAAGTCCGAATTGTCCGGGAGAATCTCAAAGCAGCTCAAGACCGTTAGAAGAGTAATTATGATTGTAAGCGATGGGGTGTGATCTATCAACCTGGTGATCAAGCTTATCTTCGTGTCACTCTAATGAAGGGCACCAGTCGTTTCGGAATCAAGGGCAAGCTAGCTCCTCGCTATATTGGTCCTTTCCGCATCGTGGCTAGACGTGGACAGGTGGCATATAAATTGGAGTTGCCACCGCAATTCTCCCATATTCATGATGTCTTCCACGTGTCGCAACTTCGTAAGTGCTTCAAGGAATCCCCGCACCGTGCAGTGGATCATGAGATGCTCGAGCTACAAGATGATCTTTCTTATAAGGAGCATCCGATCCGCATCCTCGACGAATCTGAACATCGAACTCGTCAGAAGACGACCAAGTTCCTAAAAGTGCAGTGGTCGAATCACACTGAAGATGAAGCCACTTGGGAACGCGAGGATCATCTTCGGGAAGAATATCCCGGACTCTTTCCTTCTACCTCCTAAATTCTCGGGGCGAGAATTTCTTTTAGAGGAGGAGAACTTGTAACACCCCCTTGTAATAAGCTCTGTGACACTCTGTTAAAACTGCCAAGTCATGATCATTTGCAGTGCCAAGTCATATGGGTTAATGATCCAACCCAAATTCACATCTGAAAATCAACTCAAATTCAAAAGTGAAATATAAAGTTGTTCGAACTCTGTTGGGAAAATGTTCATTAAATGGCAAATAATCCAAGAACATTTCTAAACCCAATATCAAAATAATTGGAGTTGGACAAGTGACTCAAACAAGATGAAACAGCACCCAAAACAGTAATATTAATTCATTTAAAATCATTACAAATTCAAATGGCTTCCAAATCTGTCCAAACCACTTTTTGGTGAGAGCTAATATTGCATTGCAATATTTGGGACAACTCTCACATTTTTCAAAAGTGTAGAAATGCCCTAACTATTTCAAAACAGAAAAGGAAAGAAAAACAAAAAATTAAGAAAAAGAAAAAAAGCTAAAGCTGGACTGGTCCAAGTGCACAGTGCACTAGCCCAGCCCAGCCGGCCCACCTCACCTCCCTCCTCGTGCGTGTCGGCGCGCCCCTGGCCGCGCGCGCCCGCGCCAGCCGGGCGGCGACACGGCGACGCTGCCGACGCCACCGACAGCCGGAGAGGATAAGGGCGAGGCCATTCACTCCCCCTAGCCCCTCCATCACTCTCTCCCTCTCATCCTCGCTCGCTCCGCCCGTTCTCCTCCAGATCTGCGCGAGGCAGAACGCCACCGCCGCCGACCACGCTCGTCCTCGCGGCCAACGCTGCTCCCGAGCCGCACCACCATACCCAGGCGCTTCACCGTGCTCGTCTCCGTCGACTGCGCCGAGCAGAAGGAGCCGGGAGCCCTGCAGCGAGTGGATCGAGCCGCCCCCGCACCTCTCTGCCTCCGGCAAGCTTCGTCGTCTCCGGCGCCGTCTGCTGCTCCTAAACCACCAAGGGCTTTTCGTAGCCGCTCGGTGAGCTCCGCGCTGTCCTCCTCCTTTTCCTTCCTCGTCTCATCGCGCCTCTAGTCATAGTTGTCGCCATTGCCGTAGCTCGGCGCCGCCGACGAGCTCAACGCCTTTGCTGTGGCCCTTAGCACGCTCGTCTGAGTCGCGCACCATGCTCCTGGAGCTCGTGCGAGTCCAACACGCCCCCGCACGCGCTTCCCCGAGCCCTCTAGCCCGACATGTGCCCGACAGCGCCGCCGCCCGCGCTCATCGCCGGCGTCATTCCGGTGATCAATTGGTCACAGGGCCGAGCCCTTTGTGCTCGACACATTGCGCAGCACCTCCCCAGCACCTCCATTTGCCGCCTAGCGCGCTGCAGCACCGTTTGCGTCGACGCCCGTAGCCGCTCCGCCGCAGACCGCGACGCCGGCGAAGTTTCCGGCCAGGTCCGGCGAAACGAACCCCACCACTCGACTCGCGAGCGGGCGCCCTTTCGAATGAGTCAAGCCGCGTGCCGAACGACGGTCTGTAGGTGAATTCCGGCGAGAGCCGAGGCTCTCCGCCGCGTTCTGGCGTCGCCGGCGGCGAGACGCCGGCCACCGCCTACGTGGCGCAGACGGGCCCGCCCCCAGAGTCACTGACGCTGAGCCAAGACCCCCTTGTGCTTAGGATGTAGACCGGCGGGGACCTCTCTGCTGAGCTGTAGGTAGGGTTGCGATGTGTCGTTTGGCCGAGGCCGGGCAGGACCCAGGAAGTGTGTCCGGCCGGAGTTAAGCGAGCGTGGTGGGTAAGTTGGTGCACCCCTGCAGGGAAGAACTAATCTATTCATAGCCGGATCCTCGGTAACGGACACTCGGAGTGGTATCCCGATCAATATAACTAGAACTTGAGATGAGACTTGGATACTATGGCTCTGGGATTGCTTCTCGCAGGGAGTCGAGAAGGGATCTCAGGACGAGGTTGATGACTGTATGGCTCTAGGATTGCTTTCTCGCAGGGAGTCGAGAAAGGATCTCTGGGTGAGGTTGAGACTTAATGATACTGCTACATTATATTGTACTGTTCTACTCTCTTCTATTGCTGCAAGACCGCTGAAGATGCTAGTCTTCGATAGGACTAGGCTTTCCTCTCTATTCTGGCATTTCTGCAGCCCAGTCCACATATACAGCCACTCTTTGATAATGTTGCATATGTAGTGTAGATCCTTGCTTGCTGAGTACTTCGGATGAGTACTCACGGTTGCTTTGCTTACTTTTCCCCCCATATTCGTTTGATGCAACCAGATGACGGAGCCCCAGATATAGCTGCCCCCGCTGACGATCGCTACTACTACCCCGAGGGTAGTTACTACTACGAGTTGACTGACGACCAGGAGTAGGATCGGAGGGTCCCAGGCAGGAGGCCTACACCTTTCGATCGTAGTGTTTTATTTTGCCCCGCCTTTCTAAAGGCCGTTCTGTTTCTCTTTTATATCTGTACTCAGATATCTGATGCTTCCGCTGACGCTTGTACGCAAGCTTATGTATTTGAGCCCTCGAGGCCCCTGGCTTGTAATATAAAGCTTGTCTGACTTTATTTGTGTTTTAGAGTTTTGTTGTGATATCTTCCGGTGAGCCCTCAGGCTTGATCGTGTGCATTTGCGTGTATGATTAGTGCACGATTGAGCCAGGGGCGTCACAAGTTGGTATCAGAGCCGACTGCCTGTAGGAACCTCCCTTTCCAACTCCTTGGCCGAAGTTGAGTCTAGTGGTCCAAAACTAATTTACTAACTTGGTCGTCTGGCTTACGGGCCCACGTCGCCAACTGGGTGGTATTAGGATCTTTTACTCCTTGGCCTTTACTCTGGGACTCTGATCTCTCTTCTATTCGGGTTAAAATTTTACTAACTCCAACATTAGGTTCTCGTGATCACATCCACCAGGAGTTCTAAAATATCCCCCTTGCTCCGAGATTGTGGGCCAGGTTCTGCTTACAGGATCCTTTTATCGAAGGCACCCTGTGTTGTCACTTGCAGATTCCTCGCTCCAATAGTTTTCTCCGACGTTGATGTAGCCTTTGCTATGTCTCGTTGTGTGCTTCCTTACCGCGTGCCTGCGCGCCGCCTAGTTTGTCTAGCTGCGAGCATTCCCGGGCGCGTACTATCCATTTGAATCCAACTCTGTGCATGGATTGGTATGTCTTTAACGACTACTATCATATATCTAATGCCCTTCTTGTTCATTCCCCATGTCACATCATGAACTCTATACACATGCAGTTGTTATTACTAAACTGCCCCTGTTGAATTGGTAGGATGGCCGACGATCCTCCACCTCCACCCTATATTGTCGCAATGATGCAGCAGTTTGAACTCAACCATCAGCAGTTTGAGCTCAACCGTCAGTTTATGACCGGACTAATGGCTCAATTCCCAACTCAGAATGCTCAGCAACAGTCTGCTCCAATAACTCTGCCGGAATTCGTGCGCCTCCATCCGTCCACTTTTCGCAGCTCAATTGATCCAATGGATGCTGATGATTGGCTCCGTGACATTGCCTTTCAGATGAAGTCGGCTAGTGTTAACCCTGACAGTTACGTCACCTATGCGACGTATCACCTGAGGGGATCAGCTGCTTAATGGTGGGAAAACCACAAGGGTATGTTGCCTGCTGAAACAATAACCACTTGGCAGGAATTTCAGTCAGCTTTTCGTGCATGGTACATTCCTCAAGGTCTGATGGACCAGAAGAAGTAGGAGTTCCGCAAACTCTCTCAGGGTAAAATGACTGTGGATGAATATCAGCGGAAATTTCTTGAATTGTCCCGCTATGCTGAAGATGACATCTGCACTGATGCACGCAAGCAGGAGAAATTCCGTGAAGGACTACGTACTGATATAAACCTCGCACTTGCAATCCATGATTGCACAGACTTCGCAACGCTTGTCAGCCAAACTTTCCAAGTTGAGACTTCTCTGACTAAACACCAGGAGTCGCTCAAGCGCACTCATGAAGCTGGCTCATCCTCGGGTCGGCCTGTTCAGAAGCATCGAGTCTGGATTCCCCACAATGTTTACCACTGACCTGCTCCAACACCAAGGCCGTCTTATGTTGCACCTCGACTGCCTTCACCGCCGAGACAGCTAACGGTTCAGGATATACCTTTCTAGTGAATTCAATCCCAGCTTCTGTACTCTTTGATTCTGGAGCGTCGCACTCCTTCATGTCCGAAGGTTTTGCGCGAAGCCATGATATACCTTTCGAGGAGATGTGCACCCCATTAGTAATCCAGTCCCCCGGGGCTAATTGGCAAACTACCATGATAAGCCATGGTAACCACATTGAGATTGGAGGATTGGTGTTCCCCGTTTCAGTCATTGCTCTCAAGACCTCCAACATAGACATTATTCTGGGTATGGACTGGTTGAAGCCCAATAAAGCTTTGATTGACTGTGCCACTGAAACAGTCCAGCTCACCCACCCTTCTGGCCAGACGGTCAGATACTCAGCCCGAACAGTTCAGAATGCCGAGACTCAGATATATGTTCTAAATGCGTTGAATGCTTCACCTCTTGAAGGCATCGAGAGCGTTCCAGTCGTTCGTGATTTTCAAGACGTCTTCCCAGAGGAACTTCCAGGAATACCCCTTGCTAGAGCTGTTGAGTTCGTCATCGACTTGAAACCAGGCACTACCCCTATTGCGAAGCGGCCTTATAAAATGCCTCCACATCACCTTCTCGAGCTTAAGGAAGAAATCGACAAGTCACTTAAGAAATGTTTCATCCGTCCCAGTTCCTCTTCTTGGGGAGCACCTTCACTCTTCGTTAAGAAGAAGGATGGAACTAACCGATTGGTTCAGGATTACCGGCCCATTAACCAAGCCACAATTCAGAACAAATATCCGCTCCCCCGAATCAACGATTTGTATGATCAACTTGCTGGATCATCGGTGTTTTCTAAACTTGACTTGAGGTTGGGATATCATCAGATCCGTGTTCGTGAAGAGGATATTCCCAAGACTGCATTTGTTACTCGCTATGGCTCCTACGAGTACACGGTCATGTCTTTCGGCTTGACTAATGCTCCATCCACATTCTCCCGTCTAATGAATTACATCTTCATGGATTACCTCGACAAGTTCGTCGTGGTATATCTAGATGATATTTTGGTATATTCGAAGAATAAGGAAGAACATGATGAACACCTCCGTCTTGTACTGGAAAGGCTCCGAGAACACCAGTTGTATGCCAAATACTCCAAATGTGAATTCTGGCTTTCTGAAGTAACCTACCTTGGTCATGTGATTTCCAAGGATGGAATTGCTGTTAACCCAGAACGAGTTCAGGCTATTCTTGACTGGTCTCCCCTGAAGAACGTCAAGCATGTGAGAAGTTTTCTCGGCCTTGAAGCTATTGCCGTCGCTTTGTCGAGAATTTCTCAAAGATTGCTAAGCCTTTGACTGATCTGCTTCACAAGGGCGTTAAGTTTGAATGGACAAAAAAATGTCAGGAAAGTTTCCAGACACTCAAAGACAAGCTAACATCTGCCCCAGTACTTGCTCCTCCAGATTCCCGCAAAGACTTTGTGATTTATTGTGACGCATCCCGTGAAGGATTAGGCTGTGTCCTAATGCAAGAGCGTAAAGTGATTGCCTATGGCTCTCGTCAGTTGCGCCCACATGAAGAGAATTATCCGGTACATGATCTAGAACTAGCTGCTGTCATCTATGCACTGCAGTTGTGGCGACATTACCTCCTCGGTAATCGTTGCGAGATCTACACGGATCACACAAGTCTGAAGTACTTGTTCACTCAACCATCCCTGAACCTTCGTCAGCAAAGATGGATGGAGGCCATTGCGGACTATGATTTGGGTATTTCCTATACCCCTGGCAAGGCTAACGTGATGGCTGATGCCTTAAGCCGCAAGTCCTATTGCGACAACCTCATGGTTAGGCGAGCTCAACCTCGTCTTTTTGAAGAACTGCGCAAGCTGAATCTGCGTATTGTTCCACAGGGTTCTCTTAATAACCTTGTGATACAACCAGACCTTGAGAAAGCTGTTAAGGATGCGCAAGCTAAAGATGCTGAAATTGATCTGATGAAGAAGGACCTTCACCATGAAAAGTACAGGGATTTCTCGCTGTCTAAAGATGGAACCTTGTATTTCAGAAATCGCATTGTGGTACCTCGCTTCGAGCTTATGACTGATAAGGTCATGAAGGAGGCACATGATACCCTGCTATCTATTCATCCGGGTAGCACCAAGATGTATCGTGATCTTCGTCGAAGGTATTGGTGGTCTAAAATGAAGCAGGATATTGCTCGATATGTTGTTGAATGTGATTTTTGCCGTCGCGTTAAAGCAGAACATTAGAAGCCTGCTGGAATTCTGCAACCGCTTCCTATTCCTTTATGGAAATGGGATAAGGTTCAGATGGATTTCATTACTGGCCTTCCCAGGTCACAGAAGGGTCACGATGCTATTCTTGTAGTCGTCGACCAACTCTCTAAAGTTCCACACTTTCTGCCTGTCAAGGAAACTATCACTGCTAGTCAGTTAGCAGAATTATATATCTCCAGAATTGTTTCACTCCACGGCATTCCGAAGGAGATTAGTTCGGACCGTGGCGGTCTTTTCACCTCAAAGTTCTGGGAAAGTTTCCAAGATGCTATGGGAACTCATATTACCTGGAGTTCAGCTTATCACCCTCAATCCCAAGGCCAAGTCGAGCGAGTCAATCAAGTGCTTGAAGACATGCTTCGGGCTTGTGTTATATCGTTCGGTAAGAAGTGGGAAGAATCTCTTCCTTATGCGGAATTCGCATATAACAACAGCTATCAAGCCAGCTTGAAAATGGCTCCCTTTGAAGTTCTATATGGACGTAAGTGTCGAACCCCTCTGAATTGGTCAAAAACTGGGGAACGACCGCTCGTGGGTCCAGATATTATTCAACACGCCGAAGAACAAGTCCGAATTGTCCGAGAAAATCTCAAGGTGGCTCAGGACCGCCAGAAGAGCAACTATGATCGCAAACGATGGGGTTTGACTTATCAACTTGGTGATCAAGCTTATCTGCGTGTCACTCCTATGAAGGGCACTCACCGTTTTGGAATCAAGGGCAAGCTAGCTCCACGCTATATTGGTCCTTTCCACATTATTGCTAGACGTGGTCAGGTGGCATATAAATTGGAGTTGCCGCCGCAATTCCCTCATATCCACGACGTCTTCCATGTGTCGCAACTTCGTCATTGCTTCAAGGAATCTCCGCACCGCGCAGTGGATCATGAGATGCTCAAATTGCAATATAATCTTTCTTATAAGGAGCATCCGATCCGCATCCTCGATGAATCTGAACGTCGAACCCGTCGGAAGGTTACCAAGTTCCTCAAGGTGCAGTGGTCAAATCATACTGAAGATGAAGCCACTTGGGAACGCGAGCGGAATAACCCGAACTTTTTCCTTCTATCTCTTAATTCTCGGGACGAGAATTCTTGTTAGTGGAGGAGATTTGTAACACCCATGTATTAAGCTACAGTAATCCCCTTTTGATAATGCCATGTCATCATGATTAACAGTGCTTAATCATCATTTGTGTCATATCCCATTTCCATATTCTAATTCAAATGGAAATTCAAACTAAAGTGAAAATAAAAGGTGTTTAAATCTGAAAACAAAAATGTTCAGTAAATAGCAAATATTCCAGAGACTATTCTAAAATTGTAACCAACAATTAATAAATTAATTGGGTGGCTCTAACATTACCAAAACAGCAAGGATTAATACATTTTATTTAACACAAAATTTGTGTGAACTCCATTTGTCTCCAAACCATTTTTTGGCAGTTATAGGTATTACATAGCATCTAATGGGCTAGGTCACTAATTTGGTAAAATTCAATTGATGGCCTAACTATTTGCGAAAAACAGAAAACAGTAAAACAAAAGAAAACAAAAAAAGGAAAATAGAAATGAAACAGAAAACTAAAAAAAAAGGAAGACAGCACTAAAAAACACCCCCCCCCAAAAAAAGACAAATATGGGAATACCAGGAAAAGAAATGGAAGGCAAAAACGGACAAAAAAAACAGAGACAAAGGGCATATATGGAATCGCACAGAAGACAAAAAAAAAGAGTAAAAAAAAACCAAAAAAAATAAAAACAACAAAAAAAAAAAAACACCCAAAGAAAAAAAAATAAAAACAATAAAACATAACAACCAAACACACCCACTCCGCCACCGCTCCTACGATTCCCCCCCCCCCGCGGTCTCTCTCTCCCTCCACCCGATCCATCTGGATCGGGCCAGCGGCCCCGGTGACCGCGCCCCGCCGCCGAACTCCGTCGCCGCCGTCGCCGCTGGACCCCGCCGCCCTCACGCGCCGACGCCCCGCCGCCCTGTTGCCTCCTCGCCTCGCCCTGACGCTGGCACCACCTTGCCCCGACTCCGCCCGTCGGCTCCGATGCCACCTCGCCGCCTCGACCTCGTGCCCCCTCACCGACGGCCTCACCAGGCCTCGCCGCCCCTCGCCCCGCATAATGCACGTGAGGACCCCCGTGCCCCCTTCCTCTCTCTGTCACCGCCGCCAAGCGCCCGCCTCCTGCTGCGGCCCGCTGCTCAGCTCGCGGCCGCGCTCGCCGCGCGTGCCCACCGCACGCACCGCACGCCAACCGCGCCCGGCCCTGCGCCTCCCTGCGGTCCCGCGTGCCCCGTCCGCCCACGCATCGCCCGCGCCCGCGCGCGCTCGCCCGCTGCTCGCCGGAGCCACCTTGCCTGCTGCTGCCATGCTCCTCCGCCGCTACAGCGCCGTCTTCGGCCGCCACCGCTCGCCTGGCCGTGGCTGTGGCCTCGCCATGGCATCGGCTAACGCCGCGCCGCCGCGCGCCCGTGCGCGCCCGTGCCCGCTGTGGCCCCTATGGGCCACTGACGCGCGGGCCCTGCCACCTAGCGCTATGACAGGGGGGCCCCACCCCAGAACTTTTAAAAGAAAAAAATAATAGTTAAAATAAATAATTAATTAATTAAGTGAATTAATTAACCTAATTAATTTGTTTAATTAAATTAATCAATTAGTTAGCCTAATTAATCTGTAATTAGTATAATCAAACCTTAGTTAACTAAACAGTCAATGACAGGTGGACCCCACACGTCAGGTTGACCGCTGATGTCATGCTGATGTCATGCTAACCTCAACCTACACTGTTCTGGATAATATTGGTTTAATTAATAAAAATAATTCCAGAAAATGCTAAAATCTTTAGAAAATCATAGAAAATAAACCGTAGCTCGGATCGAAAAACTTTGTACATGAAAGTTGCTCAGAACGACGAGACAAATCCGAAAGCGTGGTCCGTTCGTCTGCCAGACGTCCCTAACTATCCGAACAGGGAACCGTTCCCCTCCGGTCATCTGTCTGACAAATGTCCGGAACCGGGAAAACATTTCCGGATGGATTCCCCCTTCCTCGGTAACGTGCAACCATACGTTAGGACACACTCGGCACTGCGTATTGTCATGTCATGCTATTGTTTGCGGTGTATTTATACAGTTTCCTCCCCCTCTTCTCTCTCGTTAGACCCCGACGTCGTCCCCGAGACCGACGCAGCTCCAAAGACCGACAACACCGTTGACGACCTTGCCCTTGCCGCCGAGCAACCAGGCAAGCACCCCCCCCCCCTTGAGCATACCGATATTGCCTATTCTTTCTCTCTCATGCTTGCATTAGAATTGCTGCTACTACTGCTTTACCTATTTTGATGCATAGCCTGTTTATTGTAACCTGCTATTGAAACCTTACCTGCTTATCCTAAATTGTCTAGTACAGGCTGGATAGAGACCTATCAGTGACCCCACTAGTCCTGACTGCCCCGCTGGATTTTCAGAAGACCCGAGCAACGGGATCGAAGACCAGGCCCCGGCACCGCACATCACCCCCCTTTAGTTGTAACGACACTGCAGCGTTACTATCGAGTGCCGAGGGTGAAACCTCTTGTAGCACTTCAGATGTTAACTCTGCAGAGTAGCTATTCGGTCGTGGTCATCGAGGGTGATTCCTCCTTCACCGCTTCCGATAACGACGCCGTCGTACAACACCTCAAGTGTGAACCCAGCGAGGGTGATTCCTCCGAGTTCACCTTGACGGATACATCAAGTAGGAATCCAACGAGGATGATACCTTGGATTCCCCTGATGTTATGGACACACGGACAATTGGACTTTACATTGTTACTTGGAAGGCGGGTCGACCCTGAGGGGTACCCGCGTGTGATGTGAAGACGGGTTGCCTGGATGGTGCCTGAGTGAGAATACGAGGCGTGGCCGGGCATTCTTGGCCCTTGCCGCAAGTCCTCGAGACGGGGCGACGGGGTCACATCGATCATGAGTCTCTGCTCGTTACCGCACCCCCAAGGTACTAACGGTTTGGATATGTGATCTGAGTGGGCCTCTGGCCTGATAGCACTAACCATCACGTGGGCATAGTATGGGCGTTCTGCATCGTAGCATCAGCCGAAAGCTCTGACAGACGTCCAGTTCAGCATTGCGGCACGGTCAGATCATGTCGGCCACCTGAGGTGACGCTGGTATCCACCCTGTGCGCAACGACCCGAAGGGTGAGGGGCGATGGCCAAGACCCTCTTGCGCTTAGGATGTAGACCGGTGGGGACCTCTCTGCTGAGCTGTAGGTAGGGTTGCGATGTGTCGTTTGGCCGAGGCCGGGCAGGATCCAGGAAGTGTGTCCGGCCGGAGTTAAGCGAGCGTGGTGGGTAAGTTGGTGCACCCCTGCAGGGAAGAACTAATCTATGCATAGCCGGATCCTCGGTAACGGACACTCGGAGTGGTATCCCGATCGATATAACTAGAACTTGAGATGAGACCTGGATACTATGGCTCTGGGATTGCTTCTCGCAGGGAGTCGAGAAGGGATCTCAGGACAAGGTTGATGACTGTATGGCTCTGGGATTGCTTTCTCTCAGGGAGTCGAGAAAGGATCTCTGGGTGAGGTTGAGACTTAATGATACTGCTACATCATATTGTACTGTTCTACTCTCTTCTATTGCTGCAAGACCGCTGAAGATGCTAGTCTTCGATAGGACTAGGCTTTCCTCTCTATTCTGGCATTTCTGCAGCCCAGTCCACATATACAGCCACTCTTTGATAATGTTGCATATGTAGTGTAGATCCTTGCTTGCTGAGTACTTCGGATGAGTACTCACGGTTGCTTTGCTTTCTTTTTTCCCCATATTCGTTTGATGCAACCAGATGACGGAGCCCCGGATATAGCTGCCCCCGCCGACGATCGCTACTACTACCCCGAGGGTAGTTACTACTACAAGTTGACTGACGACCAGGAGTAGGATCGGAGGGTCCCAGGCAGGAGGCCTACGCCTTTTGATCGTAGTGTTTTATTTTGCCCCGCCTTTCTAAAGGCCTTTCTGTTTCTCTTTTATATCTGTACTCGGATATCTGATGCTTCCGCTGACGCTTGTACGCAAGCTTATGTATTCGAGCCCTCGAGGCCCCTGGCTTGTAATATAAAGCTTGTATGACTTTATTTGTGTTGTGATATCTTCCGGTGAGCCCTTAGGCTTGATCGTGTGCATTTGCGTGTATAATTAGTGCACGATTGAGCCGGGGGCGTCACAGAAAAGCACATAGTTATGATGTTATTCATGGCAATGATCATGTACATAGGAATCACGCCCGTGACAAGTAGATGATACGTCACCAACGTATCTATAATTTTTTATTGTTCCATGCTATTATAGTATCAATATTCGATGTTTTATATACAATTATATATCACTTTTTGAGACTAACCTATTAACCCAGTGCCAAGCGCCAGTTGCTATTTTTTGCCTGTTTTTGGTTTTCCAAGAAATCAGTACAAAACGAAGTCCAAGCACTACGGAACTTTTTGACGATTTTTTGGATGATAACCCACAAGTATAGGGGATCACAACAGTTTTCGTGGGTAGAGTATTCAACCCAAATTTATTGATTCGACACAAGGGGAGCCAAAGAATATTCGCAAGTATTAGCAATTGAGTTGTCAATTCAACCACACCTGAAAGACTTAATATCTGCAGCAGAACTAGCTCCAGTTCATCAATGTAATGTAGGCATGTATTCCGTATATAGTCATACGTGCTTATGGAAAAGAACTTGCATGGCATCTTTTGTCCTACCCTCCCGTGGCAGCGGGTTCCATAAGGAAACTAAGGGATATTAAGGCCTCCTTTTAATAGAGAACCGGAACAAAGCATTAGCACTTAGTGAATACATGAACTCCTCAAACTACGGTAATCACGGGAAAGAATCCCAATTATTGTCACCTTGGGGTATGCGGATCATAACTCGTAATAGGTGCGTATAACTTGCAAGATCGGATCAAGAACACAAATATATTCATGAAAACATAATAGGTTCAGATCTGAAATCATGGCACTCGGGCCCTAGTGACAAGCATTAAGCATAGCAAAGTCATAGCAACATCAATCTCAGAACATAGTGGATACTAGGGATCAAACCCTAACAAAACGAAATCGATTACATGATAAATGTCATCCAACCCATCACCGTCCAGCAGGCCTATGAAGAAATTACTCACTCCCGGCAGTGAGCATCATGAAATTGGCGGTGAAGGAAGGTTGATGATGACGACGACGACAGATTCCACCCTACGGAGCCCCGAACGGACTCCGTATCGTAAAACATGATGAATCCTTCTCTCTTATTTTTTCCCCGCGAATAGGTATATATGGAGTTGGAGTTAGGGTTGTCGGAGGTCTAGGGGGCTCACAAGCTCACCTCGCACCCTGGGGGGTGGGCGCACCCCTGAGCTTGTGGCTCCTGGGTGGCCCCCCTCTGGTATCTTTTTCCATGAGTATTTTTTATATATTCCACAAAACTTCTCTGTAAATTTTCAGGTCAATCCGAGAACTTTGATTTCTGCACAAAAACGACACCATATCAATTCTGCTGAAAAACAACGTCAGTCCGGGTTAGTTCCATTCAAATCATGCAAATTAGAGTCCGAAACAAGGGCAAAAGAGTTTGGAAAAGTAGATACGATGGAGACGTATCATTGGACAAGAGTGACCCTACAAGCTTCAGGAGGAGACCATAAGGCAAACAAGGAGACGACAAGGCAACAGGGCGCACCCAGGGGGTAGGCGTGCCCTGATGCCTTGTGGGCCTTTCGTGGATCCGTCTGACCTAATTCCACCTCTATAAATTATCTAAAATCGGGAAACCAACAGAGAGCCACCCAAACTACTTTTTCCGCCGCCGCAAGTTTCTTTTCTTCCGCGATCCCATCTGGAGGCCTTTTCCGGTACTCTGTCAGAGGGGGAATCGATCATGGAGGGCTTCTACATCATCCTTGCTGCCTTCCAATGATGTGTGAGTAGTTCACCATAGACCTACGGGTCCATAGCTAGTAGGTAGATGGCTTCTTCTCTCTCTTTGATCTTCAATACAATGTTCTCCTCGATGTTCTTGGAGTTCTATTCGATGTAATCTTCTTTTGCGATGTGTTTGTTGGGATCTGATGAATTGTGGGTTTATGATCAGATTATTCATGAATATTAATTGAGTCTTCTCTGAATTCTTTTATGCATGATTATTATATTTTTGTATTTCTCTCCGATCTATCCGTTTGGTTTGGCCAACTAGATTGATTTATCTTGCAATGGGAGAGGTACTTTGTAATGGATTCAATCTTGCGGTGCTCTATATCACAGTGATAAAGTAGGGGACAAGACACGTATTTGTATTGTTTCCATTAAGGGAAAAACGACTGGGTTTATTCATATTGGTTGGATTTACTTTATCTACAACATGTCATCTTGCTTAAGGCGTTACTCCGTTTTTATTAACTTAATACTCTAGATGCATGCTGGATAGCGGTCGATGGGCGGAGTAATAGTAGTAGATGCAGGTAGGAGTCGGCCTACTTGTCTCGGACGTGATGCCTATATACATGATCATTGCCTTGGATATCGTCATAACTATGTGCTTTTCTATCAATTGCCCAACAGTAATTTGTTTACCACCGTATGCTTTCGTTCACGAGAGAAGCTTCTAGTGAAAATTATGGCCCCCGGGTCTACTTTTATCATATATAAAATCCAAAATACATTACTGCAATTTATTTACCATTATTTTATTTTTTGTTTTATTTTATCTATCTATGACTACGAGATTTGATCCCTGCAAATAACCGCCCAGGGGATTGACAACCCCCTTCTTCGCGTTGGGTGCAAGTATTTGCTTTTGTGTGTGGAGGTGCTGCTAACAAGGTTTCGTGTGGTTCTCCTACCTTGGTTCTTAACTGAGGGAAATACTTATCTCTACTATACTGCATCATCCTCTCCTCTTCGAGGAAATCCCAATGCATCTCACAAGTAGCAGTAGACCGACTCCTGCCTACATCTACTACTATTACTCCACCAATCGATCGCTATCCAGCATGCATCTATGGTATTAAGTTCATAACAAATAGATTAACACTATAAGCAAGATGACATGATGTAGACAAAGTAAACTAAAGCAATATGAATAAAACCCATCATTTTACCCTTAATGGCAACAATACAAATACGTGCCTCGCTACCCTTTCTGTCACTGGGTGAGGACACCACAAGATTGAACCCATCACAAAGCACCTCTCCCACTGAATATATATCAATCTAGTTGGCTAAACTAAACAGATAGATTGGAGAGAAATACAAATACTCAATTAGTTCAATGAATAATCTGATCATAAACCCACAATTCATCGGATGCTAACAAACACATCGCAAAAGAAGATTACATCGGATAGAACTCCAAGAAGATCGAGGACAACATTGTATTGATGATCAAAGAGAGAGAAGAAGCCATCTAGATAGTAGCTATGGAACCGTAGCTGTGTGGTGAACTGCTCACGCATCATCAGAAGGCAGCAATGACAATGTAGAAGCCGTCCGTGAACGATTCCCCTTCAGGTAGAGTACTGGAAAAGGCCTCCAGATAGGATCGCGAAAGAACAGAAGCTTGCGGCGGCGAAAAAAGTGTTTCATTTGGATCTCTAGTGTTTTGGAAATATTTGAGAATTTATAGAGCTGAGATTAGGTAAAATGGAGCTATGAGGCGCCCACGAGCTTAGGGGTTGTGCCTACCCCCCTAAGGCGCGCCCTGTAAGCTCGTTGCTCTCTCGTATGTCTTCTGGCCTCCTCTCAAACCTTCTAGGGCCCCTTCTGGTCCAGAATAAATCACCGTGAGGTTTCATCATCTTTGGACTTCGTCTGGTACTGATTTTCTGAAAAGTCAAAAAACAAGCAAAAATGCAGGAACTGGCACTTGGTTAATAGGTTAGTCCTAAAAAATGATATAAAATAGCATCTAAATGCAAATAAAGCATCCAAGATTGCTAATATAATAGCATGAAATAATAAAAAAAATACATACTTTGGAGACGTATCAGCATCCCCAAGCTTAATTCCTGCTCGTCCTCGAGTAGGTAAATGATAAAAACAGAATTTTTGATGTGAAATGCTACCTAACATGTGTATCATGTAATCTCTTCGATGGTTTAAATATTGAGAAACAATGAAGTAACAATATCAACATAATAATATCCATGAATATAAGAAGCATAATCATTATTAGAGCATTGTCCCAGTGAGGAAAAGACAATGGAGACTATGATTCCCCCACAAGTCAGGATGAGATTCCAGAGGAAAAAAGAGAGGCCAAAAAGAGCCCAACAAAAAAATGCGAGTAAAAGAGAGAAGGGGCAATGTTACTATCATTTACCACACTTGTGCTTCAGAGTAGCACCATGTTTTTCATATAGAGAGTCTCCTGAGTTGTCACTTTCATAGACTAGTGAGAATTTTTCATTATAGTTCTTGGCTTGTATATTCCGATGATGGTTTTCCTCAAATGCCCGAGGTCTTCATGAGCAAGCGAGTTGAATGCACACCCACTTAGTTTCAGTTGAGCACTTTCATACACCTATAGTTCTTAGTGCATCTGTTGCATGGCAATCCCTACTCATTGCATTGATATCGATTGATGGGCATCTCCATAGCCCGTTGATCCGCCTAGTGGATGCAAGACTTCCTCCCTTTTTGACTTCTCTTATTGATCCCTACCACCGCATTCTATTCCACTTAGTGCTATGTCCAGGGCTCACGCTCATGTATTGCGTGGGAGTTGAAAATGCTGAAGCGCGTTAGAAGTACGATCCAATTGTCTGGTTTAACACCTTGGTGCTCATAATTTATATTTATGCGGTGAAGAGGGAGCCATACGATGCTAACATGATAAAATGAGGGGGGGGGGGGGGTAATGATCTTTAAGGATCGTATATTTTGGAAAAGTAATGCTTATGCTTCTTATATTCATGGATATTATTATGTTGATGTTGATACTTCATCGTTTCCCAATATTTATACCGTCAAAGAGATTAAATGATACACATGTTAGGTAGCATTTCACATCAAAGATTCTACTTTTATCATTTACCTACTCGAGGATGAGCAGGAATTAAGCTTGGGGATGCTTGATACGTCTCCAACGTATCTATAATTTTTTATTGTTTCATGCTACTATATTATCAACCTTGGATGTTTTATATGCAATTATATGCTATTTTATATCATTTTTGGGACTAACCTATTAATCCAGTGCCCAATGCTAGTTCCTGTTTTTTGCTTGTTTTTTGGCTTTCCACAAAATCAATACCAAACGAAGTCCAAACACAATGAAACTTTACAGTGATTTTTTATGGACCAAAAGGGACCCTAGAAGCTTCGGGAGGAGGCCAGAAGATGTACGAGAGGGCCATGAGCTTGCTAGGCGCGCCCTGAGCTCGTGGGCCCCTCGTAACTCCGTTTGACCTAATTCCGACTCTATAAATTCCCAAATATTACCAAACCAACAGAGAGCCACCCAAACACTTTTTCCGCCGCCGCAGGCTTCTGCGGTCCCATCTGGAGGCCTTTTTCAGTACTCTACCGGAGGCAGAATCGATCACGGAGGGCTTCTACATCATCCTTACTTCCTTCCGATGATGCGTGAGTAGTTCACAGACCTACGGGTCCATTGCTAATATCTAGATGGCTTTCTCTCTCTCTCTCTCTCTCTCTCTCTCTTTGATCTTCAATACAATCATCTCCTCGATCTCCTTGGAGTTCTATTCGATGTAATCTTCTTTTGCGTTGTGTTTGTTGGGATACGATGAATTGTGGGTTTATGATTAGATTATTCATTGAAAGTAATTAAGTCTTTTCTAAATTTAATTATGCATGATTGCTATATCTTTGTAGTTCTCTCCGATCTATCCATTTGGTTTGGCCAACTAGATTGATTTATCTTCAGTGGGAGTGGTGCTTTGTAATAGGTTCAATCTTGCGGTGCTCTATATCCCAGTGACATAGTAGGGGACAAGACACGTATTTGTATTGTTGCCATTAAGGGTAAAACGATGGGGTTTAATCATATTGCTTGAGTTTACTTTGTCAACATCATGTCATCTTGCTTAAGGCGTTACTCTGTTTGTCATGAACTTAATAACATAGATGCATGCTGGATAGCGGTTGATTGGTGGAGTAATAGTAGTAGATGCAGGCAGGAGTCAGTCTACTTTTCACATACGTGATGCCTATATACATGATCATTGCCATGAATAACATCATAACTATGCGCTTTTCTATCAATTGCCCAATAGTAATTTGTTTACCCACCGTATGCTATGTGTTCGAGAGAGAAGCCACTAGATGGCCCCCGGGTCTAGTTTTATCATATAAAGAAACTAAAAATATCTTGATACTTTCTTTTTGTTTTGCAATTTATCTATCTATCACTACAAGATTTAATCCTTGCAAGTAACAAGTTCAAGGGGATTGACAACACTCTTGCCCGCATTGGGTGCAAGTACTTTCTTTTGTGTTGACAGGTGTTGTTCACGAGGATTTAGTTGGTGATCATATTAGTTCTATAACCTTGGTTCTTGCTGAGGGAAATACTTATCTCTACTATATTACTTCACCCCTCCTCTTCGGGGGAAATCCCAACGCAGTTTACAAGTAGCATGGCCCCGGGTCCATCCACACCATATTACTAAAACCCTAAATACCTTTCTGAAATTTATTTACTTTTATTTAGTTTTGCAATTTATACATCTACCACTATCAGAATTAATCCTTGTAATTAACGAGTACAAGGGGATTGACAACCCTCTTGCCCGCATTGGGTGCAAGTATTTGTTTGTGTGTGTGCAGGTACTGTTGATCGTTGTTTGCGTGAATCTCCTATTGGTTCGATAACCCTTGGTTCTTAATTGAGGGAAATACTATCTGCTACTATACTACATCACCCTTCCTCTTTGGGGAAATCCCAACGCCTATCACAAGTAGCAACGCTTACTAGATATTTTTGTGGCTGCTACTGAACTTCAAATCAACTTCCACAAAACTACATTCATTCCTTTCAACCTGTATCATACCCTTGCTATAGACCTAGGTACACCAATTGCCCGATCCACCAAACCAACCTAGGATTGCCCCTCTCACCACACAAATTGCACCCCTCGGCCTTCCAACCGATCACAGATAATTTTGATATGTATCTTTTCGTTTGATAGCTCTTTGGATCACAAAAGGTAGTAAGTTGGTGCTCCACTTGACTGTTCTAGATAGCCTTCCTTCTTACTTCATGGAAGTCTTTAACGTCCCTAAACAAATCGTTGAGTAATTGGACAAACGTAGACAATGGTTCTTCTGGTCAGACACTGAATCCTACTCGGGACCAAAATGCTTAGTAACGTGGGATAAAGTGTGCTCACCCAAATTAACAGGTGGTCTAGGTGAGATAAACGTACATGTATAAAATGTTTGCTTGTTGCTGAAATTTGATCACAAATTCCTATAATTACCTCCCCTCCATGGAAAATCTGGATTCTACACCGGTCCCCGGCCCCTACCCATCTGAGGTTAGAAAAAAAATGCTTCATCTAGAATATTCCACCAAAACCGCGCAACACTCAGACAAACTACTGAATTTCAGGTTAGAGATGGAAGCTCAACCTTATTTTGGCTCCATCGTTAGCTTTTGCAGGAGCTAGTTGCCTCTGTGTTCCATGCTTTATTCCCCCACCACCTAAAACCCAATGCCTTTGTAACCACTACATCCATGAGGGATAGACCTATCCTGGTGTAGCCAGCTTACCGTGGTTGCATTTTGCAGAACTATGCCTTTTGTGTCCTCTTCTAGTGTAGGTAAATCTTCAAAACGCGGGTGATGTCTGAACAATCCATGGAGGTGGCCTCTTCACCACCAAAAAAGCATATGCTTCTCTGACCGAACAACTGATATTGCCGGAACTAGCACATATGTGGAAGGCTAATGTTCTGGCACACATCAAAATATTTGCCTGGCTAGTGCAAATGGATTGACTCAAAACTTTTGAAAACCTCAAGAATAAGACCATCATTGATGATGAATCGTGCACTCTTCGTGCTCCTATTTTAGAGTCATGAGATCACATATTCTTTCAGTGCTTCTTCACTCAATGGATCTGGAGCGGACTTACCATCATGCAACCCTACATGCCCATTGGCGCTCTACTCGTCTCATCTGCTACACCACCACTGCCTAACTCTCTTAAATCTTCATCATGCTCACTATCATGTGGAAGATCTGGGATTGCAGGAACAGGTAGGTCTTTTGAAACAAGGTTCTATTCTCCAATGTTGTAATAATGAACATCCTAGATGATTTCACTCTCTGGACAAATCAGCTCCATAAGCTGGAACAAAAACATCATGGCAGATTGCGGCATGATCACATTTCCTCGTGATAGTGCGATATGAAATATATTCATGTGGGGATTATCTCCCCCTTTGAAAATTTCAAGAAAAAACAACTAAGCACACACACCTATATGTGTCTAGGGTGGCAATCGTTTACTTCAATCTCGTAAGGGGTTTATACAAAAATGGTCATAATCAATTAATTTGTGCTATAATGTTTGATGACCTTAATACTTCGAGAAAAGAGGAATATCCATTAGGAAAATTGAGCATTGCAACTTCTAAATAAAGTGCAACAATAGCCATTGGAAAGTAGTCACAAAGAAATGTTCATGGAATGTGGCTGCAAAGGAGACCTCTACGCCCTACTTGCTGTTGTGATCAACTTTCAATCGTTGTTCTTCTTGCTGCTAGCGATGTTAGGATTTGGTGCAATGCGTGTGTTTGCATGTTTTAGGGTATGATATATGTAAGTTAGCTTGTTCATTCTGGTTCCTTATTTTCAATTTGTATTATACATAATTATGGTCAGATTCATGCATTTTCTTGATTTGTATTGTACATATATTGCTGTTTTATTCAACATATGTGTATTGTTGTTTTATTCCAAATACACAAGTGAAATGTCTCTCAGACTCGATGTGATATATCTATGTTTTTCTTATGGGCAGATGCGATTAAAACCAGTCGATTGTGTGCATGTTTATGTGAAAAATGTGTATGCCATCATTGCTTGCATTGAATTTGTGGTAAATTTTCCTTATACGTTAGTCTTTTGGTATGAAAATAGATGGAAAAGGCCACACCTTTGAGATAGAACATCGTCTGTCCGACAAATCAACTCGAACATTAGCGTGGTAAATGCGGGCATTAGCTACCACATGATTATTTACAGCTAAATCAACCTTCAACGAGATCCCTATCGTTAAACATCATGTAATCAATCCTCTTGGCTCTTTCGGGGCATTTCAGACATTTAGTCTCGCGACCACAATTCACACGCCAAAACACCTTACGTTGGCTTTATAGCTTTCTCACAACGCCTAACCCATAACTAATTTTTGTCGGCTACTTTCTCACAGCTGTTTTCTGGTAAATTACAGCTGAACCTAACACAGTCTTGACCGCCCGTCGATGAAGGATAGTTCTGGCTACACAAGGATAGTGTTGGACATACATTTTTACAAATATGACACATCAAAACCCCTGACGTGACTATGTTGGCTCTACAGCTTTCTCGCAACGCACAACCCATAACTCTTTTTCGTCGGCTACTTTCCCACAGCTGTTTTCTGGTAAATCAAAGTCGAGCCTAACACAGTCTTGGTCGTCCGTTGATGAAGGGTTCCTTTGGCTACACTGGCGTCCACCTGTATCGTGTTTGCACTATGTTACTGCCTCATGAGACACACTGAGACCCCTACGAAAACACCACAGTGACTGCTCCCAGTAAAATTGAAACAAATTCTAAGCCGTTAGTTGATGAAGGAAGTTTTGGCTACACCAGAATAGTGTTGTACTATGTTTTTAGACTTAGGTGACACACTATAACCCCTCATATATACCTGGCCATGGGATACCCGGCCCGACCGGTCCCACCCAACCCGGCCCAAAAAAGCCCGACCCGACCAGGCCCAGTCTTGCCCGTGGGCTGGGCCTGAAACCTAAGCCCGATGGCCGGGCCGGGATGGGCTTGGGCTTGGCTTATTTGCATTTTAGGGAAGAGGCCCAACCCGAGGCTTGACGGGCTTTTCCTCTGATGGGCCAGGTCTAGGCCTGAAATCTAGGCCCGATGGCCGGGCCGGGCAGGGTCTAGGCCTAGGTTTTCTGCTACGGGTTTTGTCCCGAAGCCCGACCCGGCCCGACGGATGGCCAGGTATACCCTCGCGTGACTGTGTTGGCTCTACAGCTTTCTCGCAGCATGCAACCCATAACTTTTTTTGTCGACTAGTTTCCCACAGCTGTTTCCTAGTAAATCACAGTCGAAGCTAACACAGTCTTGGCCGTCGGTTGATGAAGGGTAGTTTTGGCTACACGAGAATAGTGTTGGACATACGTTTTCACAAACGTGACACACCAAAACCCCCGACGTGACTGTGTTGGCTCTACAACTTTCTCGCAACGCAGAACCATTACTTTTTTTGTCGACTAGTTTCCCACAGCTGTTTCCTGGTAAATCACAGTCGAAGCTAACACAATCTTAGCCGTCCGTTGATGAAGGGTAGTTTTGGCTACACTGGCATCCATCTGTATCGTGTTTGGACCATGTTAGTAGCCTCATGTGACAGGCCAAAACCTCCGTGAAAACCCCACTGTTACTGCTCCCAGCTTACAGCCGCCCAACTTGCTATAAATGGCGCTAGCTCGCCGGCTCCAGAACCCACACCCATCGAGCACTCACAATCTACCAAACTCTCTTGGAGTTCACGAGGGGCGCTGCGATGGGGTCACACGGCAAGCCACCGCTACCGTACGCGTACAAGCCACTGCCCTCCGGCGCTGCCGCCGACGCCGACGGTGAGCGGACCGGCTGCACGAGGTGGCGCGTGTGCGCCACCGTGCTGACGGCCTCGGCCATGGTGGTGGTGGTGGTCGGCGCCACGCTCCTGGCAGGATTCAGGGTGGACCAGGCCGTCGACGAGGAGGCGGCGGGCGGGTTCCCGTGGAGCAACGAGATGCTGCAGTGGCAGCGCAGTGGTTACCATTTCCAGACGGCCAAGAACTACATGAGCGGTACGTGATTAGTTGGTCCTCCCTCTTCCTCCCCCCATCCATTTCCTTTTCTCTGGCGTGGTTTGATCGAGAAACTGACATGGCTGCTTTTGCTCTCTGTTTGCCGGCGGACGGCGACGGCGGCGGTCTTCTCCGGCGACATCATGCAGATCCCAACGGTTAGTACTCTACGCACTAACTAATTAGGTCTTGGAGGAGGGGGGGGGGGGGGGGGGGGATGACGGAATATTAGACAGAATCGAAGTTTAACTTGGACGGAAACTTTCGCAGTAAAACAGGGGAAAACAGAGTTTCCATATGGGTTCACAGGGGCGTAGATTTGATACATTGTGAGTAGAAGTAACGTGCATAATGTGGTCCCCCTTCCCAAAATGCAAAGCGTATAATTTTTGTTCTTAGTTAACCGTCGTTAAGTTTATAAAAAATTGACATCTAAGATACCAAAGCAATATCAATGTGTCCATTGAGAAATATCTTACAGAAAACTTAACTACCATACATATTTTTTAGATGTATACACGATTTTATATTTTAATGAGGAGTGAGTAAGATACACAGTGAAACTCAAGAGTGATGTCTCATGCCCCTGCCATAGAAATGTAACAAGGCTAAGATTACATTTAGCCAATACAGATGTGATGTGACATGCCCCATCCAATGCTCTAGATGCTAAACAGAAAGAACAAACATGTAAACAAAAAAATAATTATGCTAGTGTGGGATGAAACAGGCAAGATAATTGATTTCGCACATCTGATTAACTAAATCATTGCAGGTCTGATGTACTACCGTGGATGGTACCACATGTTCTTCCAGTACAACCCGGTGGGCACCGATTGGGACGACGGCATGGAGTGGGGCCACGCCGTGTCCCAGAACCTTGTACAGTGGCGCACCCTCCCTATTGCCATGGTGGCCGACCAGTGGTACGACATCCTGGGGGTCCTATCGGGCTCTATGACGGTGCTACCCAATGGCACGGTCATTATGATCTACACGGGGGCCACCAACGCCTCCGCCGTTGAGGTCCAGTGCATCGCCACCCCCGCCGACCCCAACGACCCCCTCCTCCGCCGCTGGACCAAGCACCCCGCCAACCCCGTCATCTGGTCGCCACCGGGGGTCGGCACCAAAGATTTCCGAGACCCGATGACCGCTTGGCACGATGAATCTGATGACACATGGCGCACCCTCCTCGGGTCCAAGGATGACCACGACGGTCATCACGATGGCATCGCCATGATGTACAAGACCAAGGACTTCCTTAATTACGAGCTCATCCCGGGCATCTTGCATCGAGTCGAGCGCACCGGCGAGTGGGAGTGCATCGACTTCTACCCTGTCGGTCGCCGCAGTAGCGACAACTCATCGGAGATGTTGCACGTGTTGAAGGCGAGCATGGACGACGAACGACACGACTACTACTCGCTAGGCACATACGACTCGGCGGCGAACAAGTGGACGCCGATTGACCCGGAGCTCGACTTGGGGATCGGGCTGAGATACGACTGGGGTAAGTTTTATGCGTCCACCTCGTTCTATGATCCGGCGAAGAAGCGACGCGTGCTGATGGGGTATGTCGGCGAGGTCGACTCCAAGCGGGCTGATGTCGTGAAGGGATGGGCCTCGATTCAGGTATATATCTATCTATACTATACATAGATGGAGTATGATTGTTTGACCTTGCATCTATCATTACTTGTTCATTGTGCTGCTGTCGTTATATCAGTGCAATTGCAGTCTACTCGTATGCGTACGTATATATATATACAACATATCTGCTTAAAATGCTGATGCACGCAGGCCGATTGGCTAGAAAAGATGGACCAAAACGTAGGCAGGCAGAAACACGTTACTGTCAATCGATGAATTTCAGTAGTTTCTGAAATTCAGAAACCGCAAGATGACCAAACCGCAAGATGAATTTCAGTAGCTTCTGATGTTCTTTATGCGAATCGTTCAATACCATTTTTGTTTGTGCGGTCGTTTCTTCTCTGGAAATCAGATTTCATTATTTTAATTTAATAAAAACTACTTTTGCGTATGTTTTTTTGTTTGAAGTTGTCAATGTCAGTATGTACACATGAGCTTGTAACTAACTGATTAATGGTGTTTGACATGCGTGCAGTCAGTTCCTAGGACGGTGGCTCTGGACGAGAAGACCCGGACGAACCTCCTCCTATGGCCCGTGGAGGAGATTGAGACCCTCCGCCTCAACGCCACCGAGCTTAGCGACGTCACCCTTAACACTGGCTCTCTCGTCCATATCCCCCTCCGCCAAGGCACTCAGCTCGACATCGAGGCAACTTTCCACCTTGATGCTTCTGCCGTCGCTGCCCTCAATGAGGCTGATGTGGGCTACAACTGTAGTAGCAGCGGTGGTGCTGTTAACCGCGGCGCGCTAGGCCCCTTCGGCCTCCTCGTCCTCGCTGCTGGTGATCGCCGTGGCGAGCAAACGGCGGTGTACTTCTACGTGTCTAGGGGGCTCGACGGAGGCCTCCATACCAGCTTCTGCCAAGACGAGTTGCGGTCTTCATGGGCCAAGGATGTGACGAAGCGGGTGATTGGGAGCACGGTGCCGGTGCTCGAAGGCGAGGCTTTCTCAATGAGGGTGCTCGTGGATCACTCCATCGTGCAGGGCTTCGCGATGGGCGGGAGGACCACGATGACGTCACGGGTGTACCCGATGAAGGCCTATCAGGAGGCAAAAGTGTACTTGTTCAACAATGCCACCGGTGCCAGCGTCACGGCGGAAAGGCTCGTCGTGCACGAGATGGACTCAGCACACAACCAGCTCTCCAATATGGACGATTACTCATATGTTCAATGAAGCTCTTGCATCTCATCAGTAATAAGCTACATTGGATCGAAGACGCTCACCAAGGAAGGCCAAGACATATGTAAAGATTCTGCACAACCTCGCTTGCAGAACTGAAACATCTATCCGTGGATCATGTTCTTCATTGATGTCACTAGTCGTCAACCCGTGCTACTGCACGGGCTAGATATTATGCAAAATTCATAAAATACTTGAAGCCACTATTAGAATTTGGAATGTGGTAGTTTGAACAGAGCCTTCGCCACCAATTTTGCTTTCACTTCTTACCTTCAATCTGAAGTGGTTATTTTTATTGTCTTCAAAAACCACCCTGCTACAGTGCTTATATAGTGAGCTGTTGTAGTTTTGCATGGGAGGACTCCTTGTTTACATAGTGACTTTTATTGCTCCGGTTTTATGACTCCTTGTATGTGCGCACGCGCGCTCAAACGAGTCCTAATTTTTTTTCTTGGTGAGGATATTTAACAAAGCTTACCCATTGTTTTATTTTGTTTATTTGGTATGCATGGAGACACTTTTTCGTTTTATGTGCGATCGATGTGACTAGAATGATTGCCGATCTTCGTCATACGTAACTGTATACTATTGCGGAGATTTAAAGAGGTTTGGTCCTCTATAGATTAGGTACTTTACTGGTTGAATTTCCTGATGTTCTTCATGGTCGACAAGAGCTATGGTGGAAAAATAATGACAAGTTTCATCCCGTCATGCTTGGAATTTCAAGGTCTATTGTCTTGGTTGTTTTCACCGATAATTCAATTCGGGACCCGAGCTCAGATGCACCCGGAGAACTGTAAAATTGAAAAATAGAAAAAAAAAATAAGAAGAATTGTAGTACAAGATGCTCATGTGTGTGAACTCCGTGCAAATTTTTGTGAAGTTTGGACATTCGAGGAGCTCCTGGCAGAAAAATATAAAATCGCATGTAAACAGTGCGATTTTTAGAAGTTTCTCAGACACCCAGAATTTGTCTTTTTTGCCACGAGCTCCTCGAATGTCTAAACTTCACCAAATTTTGCGCTGAGTTCACACGTACAAGCATCTTGCACCACAAAATAAATTGTATTTTTTTTAAGAAAATCTAATTTATTTAATTTTACTGTTCATCCCCGGGCTCATCTAGGCCCAGGTTCTGGAATGCTCCCTTCTTTTCACCCCTTTTAAGGATCGTTCCCATTGAGAGCTCCTCGTCAGCCCTATAGCACCAAAAGGCATTGTATGGGACAGCCCATGTAAAACTTGCTCCGGTCGATACACTCACCCTGTTTTTTTCTCTTTCGGCCACTACAGTGATAGTCACTCGCTTTTTTCCTTTCGATCACTGTAGCATAAGGTTCAAGACAAAAACGATTGCCAGCTATTTTTGTAAATTATACATTCAAAAAAGTTCACAAGTGTTGAAAAAACTTTATAAACATGAAACAAGTTAATGAGTTAAAAAATGATAAATTCTAAAAAGAAAATTGAATTTGAAAAAAGTTCATAAATTCCAACAATGTGTACAATTATAATAAAAATCATAGTTTCAAAAAAAGCACGTAGTTTTAAAAAAATTTACGCATTTGAAAAAGCTCATGGATTTGAAAACATTCACGAATTTGCAAAATATAAATTTGAAAAAAAAAACAAATTGAGAGGAAAGACGAAACTAAAATAAAAAATTAATAAATAAATAGCCTCTTTAAACTAAAAACATAAGTAAAATTAGAAAGAAAAAAAACCCTGCCTGGAAAATCGAAGGGGACCTTCTCCAATGTTTCAAAACCAGACATGGAGAGAGACACATGTGTCTATCCAAATAAAGTTAGCAAAGGATGTGGGTGCCGATAACATTGTAATTGGCACTATAAACGTTGAATAGAAAGTTCGGCTTATATTTCCCTTGATTCGGTTACCCTTATTATATAAAATCATTAGTTAAGTGGTACCCGTTGCAAAGGTCGCTCACACCTCCTCTAGTGGTGACAAGAGAGCGCACTGCGTATTCGAAACTTGTCACAACCTGGAGGTTTTATGCTTTTTCATAATTTCTTATTTCCAAACATTTTATCTCTTCAACCGTGCGTTCAAATCATGAATCGTTTTCACCATTGTGTTTCTCTCGTTGAGATCTTCAAAATGAGATCCCATGTTATGTTTTGGCGAACTTTAATAAAATAAGAAAAAAATGGGTAACAAAAAAAGGGATACCCCCAAAAAATTCAGGAATCCGAAAAAACCATAAATAGAGAAAAAAAAGGAAAACCAGTAGGAAAACAGTGGTTGACAAGGAAGCACAGTTTATGCTTCACAGGGAAGAAAATTTTATGCTTCAGTTTTTTGGGGTAGCATAGTTTGTGCTTCACGGCGTGCACAACTTTGCTTTTCAGTTTTTGGGAAGCACAATTTGTTCTTCACGCTGTGCACCACTGTGCATTTTAAGTTTTCAGGAAGCACAATTTGTGTCTCACGTGGAAGCACAACTGGACTTCACAGTGGACCGTAATTGTGCTTTTAACTTTTTGGGAATCATGGTTTGTGCTTCACGCGATGCACGACTATGCTTTTCAATTTTGGGATGCATGGTTTGCGTTTCGTGCAGTGCGCAATCGTGCTTTTCACATTTTGAATAAGCACAATTTGTGCTTCATGCAAAAACACAACTGTTTTTTTCACTTTTTGGGAAGCAAAGTTTTGCTTTTGCACGGTGTGTTTCATGCGGAAAAAATAAAAATTCAATTCGGAACCCGAGCTCAGATGCACCCGAAGAACAGTAAAATTAAAAAAATAGAAAAAATAAAAAATAATAAGAATTGTAGTACAAGATGCTCATGTGTGTGGACTCCGTGCAAATATGGGCCGGCCACTTGTCCACACGGTGGAGCAGGGGGGTGCGCGAGCGCTCGCTCTCGCGTGACCTACACGCTGAAGAGGAGAACCCCGTTGAAGGGTCTTCCCACTGAGAGCTCCTCGTCAGCGCTATAGAACTAAAAGGTGCTTGTATGGGCCAGCCCATGTAAAGCTTGCTCTGTTCGAGGCACTCGCCCTGTTCTTTCTATCGTCTGCTCCATTGAAAGTCACTCACTTTTTTTCCTTTCAAAAATATTTTAAAACATGCAATCTTCTTTCAATTTTCAGGAAGCAAGTTTGTGTTTCACACAGTGCACAATTGTGCTTTAACTTTTCGAAGAAGCACAGTTGTGCTTCACGCGATGCACAATAGTTCTTTTCACTTTTCGGGGAGCACAACTTTTGCTTTTACATGGTGAGCTTCATGTGGGGAAAACGAAAAAAATCAAGAGAAGTCTAGGAAAATCCATGCAAAATCCGAACCCAAAAAAACAAACAAATAAATAAAAACACGTGCAAGAACAAGAAGAAGTGCTCCCCAGCGCACTACACGTGGCGACGGCTGGGTGCACCCGGAGGCGGCCCTCACACGGTGCTATTGCGAAGGCCACGCAGGGGATACCCGCTGGTTAGTTGGTCCCCTTATTATCCATCGGCATCCGTTATTCTCATTCTTATCTCATGGGCTTTGTCTTTTATCTGGGCCGCAAGGACAACAAGCCCATCCAAGTATTCCTATGGGTCAGTGAGAATGACAACACCAAATGACGAAAACCCTATCTGACGCATTGTGCATAGGCGCTAAAAGATACAGGGCAGTGCATACATGGGTCCAACCAATGCTTGTCTAGGTATTTCCGAGTGAGGTCTGGTTTACTTGGGTTTTCTTTTTCAAGTTTGTTTATTTTTTCTTTATATATTTTTTTTCTAAAATGTCTACAGAAATTTCAATTTTTGTTTGGAAATTTTAATTTTTTTTGAATTTTAAAAAATGTTTGGGACTATAAAAATTTATGTGGAAATGAAAAATATCACAGTTTCAAAAAATGTTTGGGATTTAAAAAAATGTACTTTTCAAGAGAAAGTTTGAAATTCTTGAAAAATTAGTAAAAAACTAAAAAAAGGCAGCATTTTAAAATTTTGTTTGGAACTTTCAATTTTTTTTGGTAATCACAAACATTTTTGCCTTTCAAAAATATCATTGAGATCTCCAAAATTTGTTCAAAAATTTCAGATTTCATTGGAATATTTAAAAAAAGATACAACTGTGCTTTTCAATTTTCAGGAAGCAATTTTGTGTTTCACGCAGTGCACAATCGTGACTTTTCCTAGAAGCATAGTTTGTGGTTCACGTGATGCACAATTGTGCTTTTCACTTTTCGGGAAGCACAACTTTTGCTTTTTACCCAGTGAGCTCCATGGGGGAAAACAAAGAAAATCAAAAGAAATCTAGGAAAATCCATGCAAAATCCGAAGCTGAAAAACAGAAAAAAATAAAAGAACACGTGCAAGAACAAAAAAGATCTCCCGCAGTTTCACCCAGCGCGCTACATGGGGTGACCGCAGGGGTGCACAACGAGGCTGGCCCTCGTGTGCTCCTATGAGGAAGGCTATGCACGGGATACCCGCTGGTTAGTTGGTCCCCTTATTATCCATCGGTATCCGTTATGTGGGCTGCAAGGACAACAAGCCCATCCAAGTATTGCTATGGGTGAGTGAGAATGAGAGCACCAAATGAGGAAAACCCTATCTGATGAATTGTGCACTGGAACACACAGGACAACGTACTCATGGGCCCACCCAATTCTTGTCTAGGTTTTTCCGAGTGAGGTCTTGTTTATATGGGTTTCCTTTTCCATATATGTATTTTTTATTTTTTTTTTCTAAAAACTATCTAGAACTTTCAATTTTTATTTTGAAATTTTATAAGATTTTCGCTTTGTCAAAAATGTTTGGGATTATCAAAATTTGTTTGGAAATAAAAATATCTAATAGTTTCAAAAAATGATTGGGATTTAAAAAAAATGCACTTTTCAAGAGAAAGTTAGGAATTCTTGAAAAATCATAAAAAACTCAAAAAAATCAAGCTTTTTAAAATTTGTTTGGAACTTTCAAATTTATTTTGGTTATAAGTTTTTTTTTGTGTTTCAATTATATTTTTGGGATTTCCAAAATATGTTCAGAAATTTTGAATTTCACTGAAATATTAAAAAAAGATGGCATTGTGCTTTTCAATTTTTGGGAAGCAATTTTGTGTTTCACGCAGTGCACAATCGTGCTTTTCACTTTTAGAAGGAGCACAGTTTGTGCTTCATATAGAAGCACAATTGTGCTTCACGAGATGCACAATTGTACTTTTCACTTTTCGGGAAGCACCACTTTTGCTTTTGCATGATGAGCTTCATGCGGGGAAAACAAAAAAACAAGAGAAAACTAGGAAAATCCACGCAAAATCCAAACCTGAAAAAACAGACAAAAAACTAAAAACACGTGCAAGAACAAAAAAAGTGCTCCCACGGTTGGGCCCAGGGCACTAGACGTGGCGACGGCTGGGTGCACCACGAGGCTGGCCCTCGCGTGGTCCTGCTAGGAAGGCCACACAGAGGGTACCAACTCGTTAGTTGGTCCCTTTATTATCCATCGGTTACCGTTATTCTCATTCTTGTCTAGTGGGATTTGCCTTTTATTTGGGCTGGAAGGACAACAAGCCCATCCAAATATTCCTATGGGTGAGTGAGAATGAGAGCATCAAACAATTTTATTTGTTTTTACTGTTCATCCCCGGGCTCATCTAAGCCTGGGTTCCGAAACACTGCTCCTTTCTTTTCACCCCTTTTAAGGGTCGTTCCCATTGAGAACTCATCGTCAACCCTATAGCACCAAAAGGCGCTTGTATGGGACACAGGGACAGCCCATGTAAAGCTTGCTCTGTTCGATACAATCACCCTGTTTTTTTTTCTCTTTCGGCCGCTCCAGTTAATGTCACTCATTTTTTTTCCTTTTTATTACTGTAGAGAAAGGTTAAAGAAAAAATGATTACCAGCTATTTTTGTAAAATATACATTAAAAAAGTTCACAAGTGTGCAAAAAAACTTTATAAACATGAAACAAGTTAACGAGTTAAAAATGTTACATTATAAAAAAGAAAATTGAATTTGAAAAAAGTTCATGAATTGAAAAAAGTTAGTAAATTCCAAGAATGTGCACAATTATATTAAAATCATAGATTCAAAAAAAGTACGCAGTTTTGAAAATTTTACGCATTTGAAAAAGCTCATGGGTTTGAAAACATTCATGAATTTAAAAAATATAAAATTTGAATAAATAAATAAATAAATAAAAATTGAGAGGAAAAACGAAACTAAAATAGTAAATAATAAATAAATAACCGCTTTAAAACAAAAAAACATAGGTAAAAATAGAAAGAAAAAACCTTGCCTCAAAAACCGAAGAGAACCTTCTAGAAGGTCTCAAAACCAGTAATGGAGAGAGACACATATGTCTATCCAAATAAAGTTATCAAAGGACGTGGGTGCCAACTACCGATAACATTGTAATTGGCACTATAAGCGTTGAATAGGAAGTTTGGTTTATATTTCCCTTGCTTCTGTTACCCTTATTATCTAAAATCACCAGTTAAGTGTTATCCCTTACAAAAGTCGCTCCCACCTCCTCTAGTGGTGACAAGTGAGCGCACTGCTAGAAATCGTTAAAGAAACATGCCTTGTGCCGGGTGGAAGGGATGCACAGGTCTTATCTCTTTCCCTTGCCTTTTTCAGCTAGTGAGCATACCTAGCTTGCCACCCGCACTTGCCTACCCGACTGGCTATTTTAGCAAAGGGGATCCAGATTATTTCAGAACTCCAACTGAATGATGCTATACTCGAATCTGATTCTGCTGCAGCTTGACAAGGACCTAGGTCCCAATATACCCAATGCCAGATCGCTGCCAAGAAACACAAGCCAGAAAACACAAAACGAAGTTCTTTTCTCATAAATCAGGTCAAAATCTTGAAATCATGCCAAAAAAGGGGGGGGGGGGGGGGGGGGGGGGGGGGGGGGGGGGGGGGGGGGTGGGGTTACGCAACTTTTTCCAGTGAGATCATCTATTCCCTTCTCTTTGGCGGATTCAATCATGCCTTGGTAATTGTGGCTTGGCCTAAGCGCTCACCTGAGAGTCCAAGAAAGAAGGCAAAACACCTCTTTCTCTGATGTGTTCTTAGAATCCACTACCCTCCCTCCTAAAAGACCATGTGACCATCGGATTCACCTCACGATAGTCAACCAGTGAATCAAAGGCATATCTTTAGCTCGAGCAGCATCCGCTCCCGAAATGTGACTTAAGCTGAGGTTACCAAACAAAGATGAATCCTGCGCAATCAGAGATTAAGCCATAAGATCCCACCCAGAAACTGGAAGAGTCGGGGGCACCTACCGAAGGAGTCTTCCCTCCATCGATTCAATGACAAAATAGCTCTATTGAGAGGGCCTTTGACAACCCTCTTGAATGTGGCTCGCTCCTAGTTTTTCTTCCCCCGCCCGTTCTATCGTTTGGCCTTAATGAGATGGACCTTGATTCCTCTCCGGCCAGGAAAAGATGCGGCTCCTCTTTGTTCTACTACCTTCATCCTTGGGTGAAGCCGGTTGGCTCAGCCCACTTGTTTCGGGCAAGAATGAATGGGACTGATCGACTCGAGTTACCGAGCGACCTCCACTCTTCGACTCGAGCTTTCGCTTCTGCTTTTCTCTGCATGTTCAAAACTTGTCACAGCCTGGAAGTTTTATGTTTTTCGTAGATTTGTTATTTCAAAACATTTTATCTCTTCAATCGTGCGTTCAAATCGTGAATGGTTTTCACCGTTGTGTTTCTCTTATTGAGATCTTCAAAACTAGATCCCATGTTATGTTTGGGCGAACTTTAATAAAAAAGAACAAAAACAGAGAAAAAATAAGGAAAACCGATAGGACAACTGTGCTTCACAAGAAAGCACAGTATATGCTTCACAGGGAAGCAAATTTTATGCTTCAGTTTTTTGGGTAGGATGCATGCAGACCCCAACGGTTAGTACGTTTATCGATCACTTGCTCACCGTCTATCTGTCAATCTGCTGTGGATCTACTTGTTGATTCAAAATACAATATGCAGCTCCCATGTACTACCATGGATGGTACCACTTCTTCTACCAGTACAACCCGAGGGTCGAAACATGGGGCAACATCTCATGGGGCCACGCCGTGTCCCGCGACATGGTCAACTGGCGCAGCCTACCCCTCGCCATGGTCCCTGAGCACTGGTACGAGAGCAACAACGTCTCAGGAAATCTCACATTTTATTCGGAAATTTCAAAAAAATGTTGGGAATTAAAAAACATCATTTTTTCAAATATTTTAAAAAATGTTCTCATTGTTTCAAAACATCTTCATATTTTAATATAAAAACTGCGTGAAAATAAAACTAGAAAAAACCCGTTCGCTGTAGTCTACTAGCTACAGTACAGCTTGCTGCAGAGCTTTGATTTCCTACAGTGCCTACGGTGCGGCCCAGTTGGCTGCTCTTGTGTGCGTCGCGCTGGGCATTTCCTAACGTGCGCCTTAAGCGCCCGTTTCTTCTGTTGCCTCAAACGGGCGCATACCCCCGCGCCGCGCTGGGCCGACCCGTTTCCTTCTTTTTCTTTCTGTTAAAAAACTGCAGCAAAAATCTTATTTCGAATGTGAGGGCTCAAACCCGCAATCTCTCCGTTGAAACAGCAGCGCACTAACCAACAGACCACCGTACCAATTGTGTCCATTTACTTATTTTCGTTCTTTTATTTATGTAGGCCGCGAGAGCCCACCAAACCAGCTATTACTGCTCGCTGATTTCTGGGCGTTTTTTCTTTTTCTTTTCTCATTTTCCTTTTTTTAATTTCTTACAAATGCGAATTTTTAAAATTCGTGAAATTTTTCAAATTGAATGAATATTTTTTAAAATTTGATGAAATTTTTTAAATTCCATGAACTTTTTAAAACGTGAACAATTATTGAGAACATGAACAAAAATTTATATACGACGAGCGATTTTCAAATATACACTGAACATGTTTTTTATATAAGATGAACAAATTTTTTACATTGAACATTTTTGTAATATAATCTGAACAATTTTTAACTACACATTGAACAATTTTGTGATATGCACTGAAAAACCATTTAAATACCCATTGAACATTTTTTTTATGTACACTGAACAATTTAAAATTGTGAACAAAATTTGAAAAATTGAATAAATTTGAAAACTATGAACATGTTTTGAAATCACGAACAAAAAACGAAAAATACATTAATTTTTTTTCAATTTCATGAACTTTTTTCAAATTTGATCAATTTTTGCAAAATGGATGAATTTTTTTCAAAATCGATGAATAATTTTTCAAATTCGATGAACTTTTTCAAAATTTGACGAACTTTTTCGAAAATCGACGAACTCTTTTTCAAAATCGATGAACTATTTTTTAAAATTCATAAACAAATTCAAAATCTGATGAAGTCTTTTTTATAAAAATACACCTTTTCCAAATTGTTTTCAAATAATTCGCAAATCTAATAAATAGCGCTGACGCATTGGTCTTAAATAGTTCGCGTTCCTTGTAGTCGCTGGTGCTCACAGGTTGTAGTGGTTATTAAAACGGTTCTCGTGGCCGTAAGGCGTGAGTTCGAGTGGCTGTGTCCGCTCTTTTTGTGTGTTATTTTCGCAAGACCTTTTTTTCCTTCTACTGCACGTGGTGGGCCGGCCCATGGGGTGCGGAGTGTGAGCGCCAGCTGCCTGAACCGGCGCTTAAGGCGCCGGTTAGGGAGAGCTCCTATGCGCCGCTCGTTGCGGCGAATTGTCGAGCGGACGCACAGGCGCGTCTCCAGCTGGGCCAGCCCATTAGCGCAACACAGTGAAAAAAATCGCAAAAAACTCCACTCGAGGGAGGGATCGAACCAGGGACCTCCATCTTTGTACGCACGAGCCTAGCCACCGCGATAGACAAGCTTTCTTGGTTTGCCATGGCACGCGAAGCTAAATGTAATGTAGATCTGAACATTTTCTCAAATTCCTAATGCGAAAATTATTTTGAAAAAGTGTTTTTTAAAAAGCGAACACTTTCCAAATTTTAGAAGAAAAACTAAAAAGCTTGAACAAAGTTTTGATAAAATGAAGACTTTTTAAAATCCCAAACATTTTTTTAATTTAGAGAACAAAATTTTGAAATCGAGAACAAAATTTGAACATGAACATTTATTAAAGCATGAACATTTTTTTAATTGTGAGAACAAATTTTGAAATGGAGAACAAATTTGGAAGCGCGGAATTTTTTTTAAAGCATGAACTTTTTTTTTGAATCTTGAGAACAAATTTTGAAACGTAGAACAAATTTGGAAGCGCGAACAATTTCTTGAAGCATGAACATTTTTTGAATATTGAGAACAAATTTTGAAACGCAGAACAAATTTGAGAAATCCCGAACAAATTTGGAAGCGCGAACATTTTTTGAAAACATGAACAAAAAAAATTGAAGTCTGGTACATTATATTAATTTCGAAAGTTTTGAACTTTTTTGTGTAACGAGAACAATTTTTGAATTTTGAGAACAATTTTTGAAAAACTGAACATTTTATGGAAAGGCAAACATAATTTCAATATTTTGAAAAAAAAGAGAAAAGAAAAAGAAAATGAAATAAGAAACCAAAGAAAGAAAACAAATAGAAAAAACAAAAAAAGAAGAAAAGAAAAAAGAAACAGAAAGGAATTTGAAAAATCTGAGGAACAAAAAGGAAATAGAAAGAGAAGAAAAAGGAATTGAAAAATGAAATAAAGGAACAGAAAAACAAAGAAAGAAGAAAAAAAAGAGAAAGAAAAAAGAAACAGAAAAAAAAAACTGTTCAAGAACCTTCTAGAAGGTTCCCAAAACCGGTCAGGAACCTTCCAGAAAGTACCCAAAACCGGATACTGTAGCACGTGTTATCTCGTAGTTGGGCTGGCCCATCTTGATCGCTAGGTCGCTCGCGTCTGTGCGTTGGCTCGACATTCTGCCGCAATGAGCGTCCGTTAGGATATTCCCCGGTTAGGAGCCCCTGTCGCGCTGCTATATGACGCAAATGAAATCACATGTATGCATTTCAACTATGGGCTAACTTTTAATTAGCCGAGAAAGCCCAGTTTGATGTGGCGCCACCTCTGGGAGCCATGTGGTTTCGCTCTCTCTCTCTCCGCTTCCACACAGTACTATCTTTCGACTACTTAACCTGCACGTGGCTGCACCATTGTTTTTTATGGATTACTCGATATTATTAAATCATCTGCTGAACTAGGAGAAATAATATATACATCAAATCTCTCGGCTATCAGTATTGTGGATTATATTCTTCATTTATAGTATGGTAATTTTTATTTGGAAGAATTTCTGGCCTAGCAGCAAATGTTGTGGGGTATGTGTATTGCAGTAATAAGTTTCATTTGGTAAAATCTTTCGTCTTAACTGGAGTAATAAATATGATTTGGATAATCTCTCAGGGTGGATATTGAAAAGATACGAAGGATCTCCTTCAAGCCGTGGGTACAACTTTTATGGAAAACGGTTTTCCATGGGATTCTATAGGGATCTATAATATATATCTTTTACATCACCCCCCCCCCCCCCCCCCCCCCCCCACACACACACACGCAAAAAAGAGAGAGTATAAATAGCATTCTTTTGGAGTATTACAGTATCATATATCTCGTCATAACTAGAGTATTGCTATTTATGATTTCGATAATCTCATTGGATCATGAAAGATAAAAAGATCTTCCTTCAAGCCGTACATACAACTATTATCAAATACCTATTTCAACAGAATTTTTAGGGATAGATGAGATCGAGCATGGCTACCCAGCAGATTTGATTTGGTTGATCTCTCGATCGGCTTGGGGCATTGTGGAGTACGCGTTATCAAAATTCGGTTTGGTCAAATCACATGTATGCATCCTCTATAACACTAAGCTTCCTAGTTTTAAAGAGCCCACATTCGATTGAGGTCTCCAATTGAGATTGGACCACCCGATTTTGACCGGGTAAACAATTTCTCAAAGCTTTTCCAATCAATTTTGTTATACTACACATTATGCTCCTTAATTTTTGAGGCCTCACAATTAGTTGATGTCTTTAATTTAGAATTGGTTCGACTCGATTTTGACCGGGTCAACAATACTAAGCTCCCTAATTTTTAAGGCCTCACAATCAATTGAGGTCTCCAATTGAAATTGGTTCACCCAATTTTGACCTAGTCAACAATTTTTCAAAGCTCTCCCATTCATTTATTTTTTACTATACACTATGCTTCCTAACTTTTAAGCCACCACAATTAATCAATGTTTTAAATAGCGGGCTATGGGAAATAGCGGCGGGCCTCAAAATCAGCTATAGCGGGCTATAGCAGGCTATAGCGGGCTATTTGTGAAGGTGACCATTTAGCGGCACTCTCCTGAAAAGGCTATAGCGGGCTATAGCGGAGCTATAGCCGGCTATTTAAAACTATGCAATTAATTGGTGTCTTCAATTTAGAATTGGGTCACTCGATTTTGACCGGGTCAACAATTTCCCAGAGGAGCTTTCCCATTCAATTATTTTAATTCACTATGTTCCCTAATTTTGAAGCTCTTTCATTCGATTGAGGTATTCAATTTTAGATTTGGTTTATTATTTTGATCGGGCCAATGATTTTTTTAAATCAATCAGCAGCAACCGGCCTATAGAAACATATCAATCTCGGGCACCCTCCCACCACGTTGAAAAAAGAAACGCCACCATATGATACTGCAACACCAATATACTACATGCAACACCAATATACTATATGCAGCTACTGACGCAGAAATTTCCCCACATAAATATGGATTTATTAGCGGATAACACAGAATCACACAATGAAAGGCCCACCAAATCACCGTGTTATAAAAAACCCACTCCATCATCTCCCTGCCCCGCCGAACTAAATATTCCATCAATTCGAAAATATAAGGGGTATTAGTATTTTTGGAAAGTTAAATTCCTTTAACTTTGACTAAATTTAGAGCCAAAAATACTGACATCCACAATATTAAACAAAATAGTATGGAAATTCATTTCATGATAAATCTAATTATATCAATTTGTTTATATGGATTTTGATATATTTATCTACAAATTTGATCAAACTTAAAAATGTTTGACTTTTTAAAAAGTAATACACCTTGTATTTTGAAACAGAGTGGGTAATTTTTAAGATACCCAACAACATCAACGGCGCAACAAAGCGCGCCCAACCCTTCTAGTTCCAACTATGGTCAACCTCCAAATAGCCGAGAAAGGCCAGTCTGATGTGGCGTCACCTGGGAGCCAACATGTGATTACGCTTTCTCTCGCTCCGCTTCCACGCAATACTATCTCTCGACTACTTTACCTGCATGTGGCAGCACCATTATTATTTTTATGTATATCTCGATATTATTGGTTCATCTGCTGAACTGGAGATTAATTTTTGTTTGCATCAAATCTCTCGGCTATTAGTATTGTGGATTATATTGTTCATTTAGAATACGATAATTTTGATTTGGACAATTTCTGGCCTAGCAGCATATGTTGTGGGGTATGTATATTGCAGTATTATGTTCCATTTGGTAAAAAAACTCTCTTATCTTAACTGGAGTACAAAATATGATTTGGATAATCTCTCAGGGTGGATCTGAAAGATACCAACGACTTCCCTCCAAGCCGTGCGTACTACTTTTATCGAATAAGGTTTTCCACGGGATTCGGATCTATGAGATTGAGTATGGCTAGCATTCTTGTGGAGTATTACAGTATCAAATCTCTCCTCATGTACTCCCTCCGTTCCAAAATTCTTGTCTTAGATTTGTCTAGATACGGATGTATCAGTCGATACATCCGTATCTAGACAAATCTAAGACAAGAATTTTGGAACGGAGGGAGTACTATTTATGATTTGGATAATCTGATTGGATCATGAAAGATAGAAAGATCTTCCTCCAAGCCGTACGTACATACACTATTATCAAATACTCCCTCCGTTTCCTAATATAAGACCTTTTAACTTTTTCTTGATTCGTATGTATGTAGACACATATTAGTATGTATGTAGTCAATATTTTGAAATAGTTAAAAGGTCTTATATTAGGAAACGGAGGGAGAACCTTTTTCGACAGATTTTTTAGGGATAGATGAGATCGAGCTTGGCTACCCAGATTTGATTTGGTTGATCTCTCGATCGGCTTGGGGCATTGTGGAGTACGCCGCCGTTATCAAAATTCGGTTTGGTCAAATCTATGGGTATTATTGCCCGTGCCCAAATCCACTATAAATCCCCTCCGCTTGGCTGAGCTGCCCAACACATTCTCAGTTTGAGCTGAAGAGTGGAACAAATTCTCTGTGTTCGAACTGTTGTTCGCCTGCCGTGATGGAGTCACACGCCATGCCTTACCGGACTAGCGGTGCGGTGAGGTGGCGCGCGTGCGCCGCCGTCTTGGCCATCTCGGGCGTGGCGGCGCTCCTAGTCGCCCACACCCTCACGGGGGCCAGGGTGTCCAGCGACGGGCATGTCCGGTCCCGTGTCCTGGCAGAGACGGAGAGCAGCACAGGGGAGGGCGGCGGCGGCAAGGATCGGTTCCTGTGGAGCAATGCCATGCTGCAGTGGCAGCGCACAGGGTTCCATTTCCAGCCGGACAAGCACTACATGAACGGTCGGTAACCAGTATTTCGGTTTGGGTTATGTTTCTCAAGGTTTGATGTATCTATGGAGAAGCTGACATGGCTGCTTTCTTCTTTGTCTGCTGACCGTCGGCGGCGTACGTACTCCGGCGACATGCATGCAGACCCCAACGGTTAGTACGTTCATCGATCACTTGCTCGCTGTCTATCTGTCTATCAGCTGTGGAACTATTAGTTAATTCAAATACAACATGCAGCTCCGATGTACTACCGTGGATGGTACCACTTCTTCTACCAGTACAACCCGAGGGGCGAAACGTGGGGCAACATCTCATGGGGCCATGCCGTGTCGCGGGACATGGTCAATTGGCGCAGCCTGCCCCTCGCCATGGTCCCCGAGCACTGGTACGAGAGCAACGGCGTATTGACGGGCTCCGCCACCTTGCTTCCCAACGGCAAGGTCGTCGTGCTCTATACGGGCAACACAGACAACCTTGCTCAGGTTCAGTGCCTTGCCGAACCTGCGGACACTAGTGACCCCCTCCTCCGCACCTGGACCAAGTACCCGGGCAACCCCGTCCTCTTCCCGCCCACCGGGACCTATAAAAAAGACTTCCGCGACCCCATGACAGCATGGTTCGATAAGTCCGATAACACATGGCGCACCATGATTGGGTCCAAGGACGACCATGGTCATGCCGGCATAGTCCTCATGTACAAGACGAAAGACTTCATCAACTTCGAGCTCATCCCACACCCGGTCCACCGTGTGGAAGGCACCGGCATGTGGGAGTGCGTCGACTTATACCCCGTCGGTGACAGCAAGAACTCATCGGAGAAGGAGTTGTATGTGCTGAAGGCGAGCATGGACGATGAACGGCACGACTACTACGCGCTGGGGAGGTTCGATGCGGCGGCCAACAAGTGGACGCCGTTGGACCCGGAATTGGATGTGGGGATCGGCCTGAGGTACAACTGGGGAAAGTTATTTGCGTCCACATCCTTCTATGATCCTGTGAAGCGGCGACGCGTGAGCTGGGGGTATGTCGGTGAGACCGACTCCAATCGTACCGACATCACCAAGGGATGGGCAAACCTCCAGGTATCTTTATCGTACATTGATATGATTGTTTTATCTTGTGTTTACCATCTATCAGTAGCATGGTTTTGGGTACCGCCCGAGAAAACCGGTTACCGGGCGGTTACCGCGTTTCCCAGTACCCCACGAGAAATTAACTTCCAAAGCGAAAAATTCTGAAATTTTGAATTTGAATGGATTTTTGACAAATTTTGTTCGGATTCAAAAAAATTCGTCCGAAATTTGCTCGGAATTTCGCGGTAACCGTGGTAACTGAGTTTCTCGGTGACCCACGAGAAAAAAATGCCCCTCGGTAGCCAAAACCTTGATCAGTAGTTCTATTAGTTCGTTATGCATTTTTTCCGATAAAGATCCGTTCGTTATGCATGCTCAAATAGATATATCATGCATCGCCTCTTGAAGATTGAGTATATCACCGCATGTATATATCAATCGATCAATCAGTACATGTCAATTGAATACCCTTCGCATCTTCAAAGAGGTTAAATTTTCGAGTCCGTGCTAACAAGGCAAAATCAGGACATTTTCCTTCCTCCCTATCTGCTGCAGTATATGCCGCGCCATTGTTACTTATAAACAAGAATCATTTTGGTCGTTTTTTTTCTCAAAATATTATTGGCGTCAATGTGCATTCATACTTGCTCGAAGAACTAACTAATGACTGGTGCATGATGAGCACGTAGGCGATTCCAAGGACAGTGGCGTTGGATGAGAAGACCCGTACGAACCTACTCCAATGGCCGGTGGAGGAGATCGACACCCTCCGCCATAACACAACCAACTTCGGTAGCATCACCGTCGGGACCGGCTCTGTCATCCCCCTCCGCCTGCACCAAGCCGCTCAGCTCGACATCGAGGCCTCCTTCCGCCTCAATGCTTCTGCTGTCGCTGCCCTGAACGAGGCCGACGTCAGCTACAACTGCAGTACCAGCGGCGGTGCTGCCAACCGTGGCGTGCTGGGACCCTTTGGCCTCCTAATCCATGCCACCAACAGTCGCAGTGAACAAATGGCGGTGTACTTCTACGTGTCCAGGGGCCTCGATGGGGGCCTCCGGACCCACTTCTGCCACGACGAGTCACGGTCGTCTCGGGCCAATGAGCCGGTGAAGCGGGTAGTCGGAAGCACCGTGCCGGTGTTTCATGGTGAGGCTTTATCTGCTAGGGTTCTTGTGGATCATTCGATAGTGGAGAGCTTTGTGATGGGAGGGAGGTTGACTGCAACGTCACGGGTGTACCCAACGGAGGCAATTAACGCAGCGGGTGGGGTGTATGTTTTCAACAATGCCACTGGCTCCACTGTTACCGTTGAGAAGCTCGTGGTGCATGAGATGGCCTCATCACCATTAAAGCCATATGCTGAAGGACAAGATTAAATTCCGAAGCTTGAGTTTGGTGTCGAATTTGTTCCAGTACCATCAGATGGATCTAGTTAGCAGTATACGATAGCGTTTTCTTTCACTTGAGTTTACTGTCAAGTTTGTTATACTTACATTCGTGCCAATGCAATGGATCATTTGTATTGATATTACACTACTTCGTGACATTTCCCAACAAATATGCGAAACACTAAATACAACACCGAGCGAAAGCTTGGGATAGGAGACAAAGAGCAAAGCGACAGCCCCCGCGTCGCTCAGCTTGGGCGACTCGGGGGATCCAGTGCGCGCCGCCGGCCGGTCCTCCTCTACGCCTCCTCCCCTCCGCTGTTGCCGCTGGCCTCGCCGCAGTGGCGGCGGCCCCCTACCTCCGAAGGCGGTTGGGGGAGAGCTCAAGGTGAACGCGCGGTGGACTAAAGGCTGCCGTCGGCTGGGTGGCGCCTGTAGGGGAACGCGACAGAAAAAAAAAATTCCGCACTACGAACACGCTTTGGATCATTATGTAGATGCATACAAGGTTTTGATCTGATCATTACCGACTCGAAATGCAGCGGAAGTAGAGTTGATGAAGATTGTCGGTGCAGATCCCCGTAGATAGGATTTACAATCTCCCAACTGCGAGGATGTTCTTCCTCGTTTGCTACTCGGATAGCCCCTCGGACAGCCCTTCGGGAGGCGGTCGGACAGTCCCTCGGACGGTGTCACGGACAGCCCTTCGGGAGGTCCTTCAGACAGCCCCTAGGGCAAAAGATTGAACCTACGACCTCTCTACGGGGTTGCACACATATGGTGCAAGTTATCCGGCAGGGCTTCGCCGTCCAGAACTAGTTCCTACTGGAACCCAGACAACCTTTTGACTCTACGAAACTATTTCGTGTGAGGGAGAGAAGAAAGCCAGATCATGCATGGCATTTGTATGAGAGTTGGAGTGAGTGTGGAGAGCTCGTCTCCACCTCTATTTTTAGGGAAAGACAAGGGGTAGTGTGGCACTTGAAAAATACCAAAATGCCCATGCTTTATGTCCCACATAAAGGGCAAAATGGGGAGTCATGCAAGTGGAGCTCCATGGAGGAGCTCCTCTTGTCCGGCGACCCCTTGTGGGGTCCATGGGGGGCCCCACCTTCCACCAAACAAGGACCACCAAACAAGGGTGCTTCCGCCCCAAAAAGCCATCAAACATGGGCTGCCCCCCAAAGGGGGCACCCCAACGAAAGAGCCCATGAATCATGGGATCTTGTCCCCTCACGCTGGGAAAAGATATTTTCCGCGATCGTTCCTTCTGAAAAATTCTAGAAAATCTCAGAACATTTTCGGCACCCTCTAAAATTATTCTGGGCACGTTCCGAAACATTTCCGGTATGGTGGTTTAACTTAGAAACATTTTCGTTTACTCCAAAACAATTCCGGTTTTCTCTCCGGAACTTTTCCGTCGTCTTCGAAATTTTTCCGGTGACTTTCTCTCAGACTCCCTGTCTAGTATTTAGTAGATAGATGGCCCTTAAGCGTGTGACCCTGTAGATTCAGTGAAGTATAGACATGACCGGAACACTTTCTGATCAATGATTAATAGCGGAACCGTGGACATCCATATTGACCACTATACCCACACGAATAAATATTCGAGTGAACCTGTAGTTGCTGTGTGCTATTCCTGTTGCTTCGCGATATGTTACAAACACCCAAGGTGAGACTTATCGGCATCCCTGTGAATCAACAACTTGTCCACTATGTCAGTTACCTCGTTACCGGTTTTGTTCTCTTTTCTCGTTTTCGCGTTCCTGCATTGCTGTGATCAAATCACATTGTGTCTGGCCAGACGATGATGGATACCGTAACACTGAGAGGGCCCTAAGAATATCTCTTCATTGTCGGAGGAGCAAATCCCAATCTCGAGCTATCAAGTTCTTTGTCATACTTTTCCGTGAAACCGTAAGCCGCCGTAATAGCCACCTTGTTACAGATGACGTTTAACAAACCCCAAAGTTGACGAAGCAAGAACGAAGGAACTCGATACTCTCATGGTGTAATGAATTATGCAAACGTTAACTTTCTCTATGTTATTAACCATTTACTTGTGACGGATGTATCTCATAGCATAACATCAATCCGGGTCGATTCTACACAAGTGTTCTTCTAACATTTTGGCCTCAAAATTGTCGGGATAGTCATGCCCATGATCAGGAAAACAGGACCATCATGCAATACTTGAGCTAGTCTTAGAGGCATGACTAGTTATACATTTTACCGTTTAATATACCACACGTGCTAATGAGTTTCCTTCCGAGCCTCGTGGTTACTGCAGACTCGAGAACCATTGCAGTTATAGCATGGAACATAAACATCAATTACAAACTTGGAGATACAAAATAACTATTATCATTGCCTCTAGGGCATATCTCCTACAGACTCCCACTTGCACTAGAGTCAATAATCTAGTTACTTGGCTTCCCTAACACCAATGGCTATCTGGTGCTGCTCATGCTTTGCTCATGGTAGAGGCTTTGTCATCGGGTCTGATACGTTCAGATCCGTGTGAACTTTGTGTACTTTCATTAAACCCTCTTCAACATGATGTCGAATGAGTTTATATTTGCGTTCAATATATCTTGTCTTATGGTGAGAACATGGCTCCCTTGCCTGAGCCATGGCGCCACTATTATCACAATAGATTTCCACCGGGTCCAGAGCACTTGGAACGACACTAAGGTCTTTAAGAAACTGCTTGATCCAGACCGCCTCCTTGGAGGCTTCTGAAGCTGCAACATATTTTGCCTCTATCGTAGAATCCGCCACAGTGTTTTGTTTGGAACTTTTCTAGTCCACTGCTCCACCGTTCAATATGTAAACATAGTCTGAGTGAGATTTGAAGTCATCTGGGTCAGTCATGAAGCCCGCATCGGTGTAACCACTTACAACGAGCTCTTCATCACCTCCGTACACATGGAGAAAATCCTTGGTCCTTCTGAGGTACTTAAGAATATTTTTAACTGCGGCCCAGTGTTCCAATCCTGGATCACTTTGGTACCGGTTGCTAACACTTAGCGCATAGGAAACATCTGGTCTTGTACATAGCATGGCATACATAATTGAACGAACTACCAAAGCCTATGGAATATCATTCATTTGTACTCGCTCATCGAGAGTCCGAGAACACTGATTCTTGCTAAGCACTCCCCAGGTGACGTGGGGAGTAGGTCTTTCTTGGATTTTTCCATGTTGAACCTTTTCAACACCTTGTCAATGTATGTGCTTTGGCGAAGCGCTATCAGGCGTCTTGATCTATCTCTATAGATCCTGATACCCAATACGTATGCCGCTTCGCCTAAGTCCTTCATTGAAAAACTCTTCTTCAATGAGTCTTTTATTTCACTAAGAAAATTTACATCATTTCCAATCAACAATATGTCATCCACATATAAGATTAGAAATGCTTTTGCGCTCCCACTAAACTTCTTATAAACACAAGAATCTTCGTCGTTCCTGATGAAGCCAAACTCTTTGACTACTTCATCAAAATGAATGTTCCAGCTCCTTGATGCTTGCTTCAGACCATAAATGGCTTTCTGAAGTTTGCATACCTTTCCAGCATCCTTTGGAATGACAAAACCTTCAGGCTGTATCATGTATACATCTTCTTTGAGATTTCTGTTTAGGAAAGCCATTTTGACATCCATCTTCCATATTTCATAATCAAAATAAGCGGCAATTGCTAGTAATATTCGTACAGACTTAAGCATAGCTACGGGCGAGAAAGTCTCGTCGTAGTCCACTCCTGGAACTTGCGTGAACCCTTTCGTGACAAGTCTAGCTTTATGGATATTAATGTTACCATCCGCGTCTGTCTTTCTTTTGAAAATCCATTTACAACCAATGGGCTTTACGCCTTCTGGAAGTTCTACCAAGTTCCAAACTTGATTTTCATACATGGATTCCATTTCAGATTTCATGGCTTTGTGCCATTCCCTTAAGCTAGGCCCTACCATCGCTTCCTTGTAGTGCACAGGTTCATCGTCTTCAAGGATGAAGATTTCGTTATGAAACCACTCAGGTGGCTCGATAGCCCTATCAGATCTGCGTGGTTTAAATACAAACTTGTCTGAAGTTTTCGCATCACATGCGATATCTTCCGGCTCGGTTGTAGGGATAATTTGTGGAATTACTTCCGGTTCCTTAGCCATATCAATGGTTGGCGAAGATTCACTAATCTCGTTAAGTTGTATTGTCATCCCACTCAATTCTTTAGCGAGAAACTCTTTCTCAAGAAAGACTCCATTTTTGGCGACAAAGACTTTGCACTCGGAGGGTTGGTAGAAAGAATACCCAACTGTTTCTTTGGGATAACCTACAAAGTAACATTTGTCTGATCTGGGATCAAGTTTGCGTGGTTGTAAATGTTTTACATAAGCTTCACAACCCCATATTTTGCGATGCGATGAACTGGGTTTCTTCCCATGCCATAACTCGTATGGTGTCGTTTCAACAGGCTTAGACGGTGCTCTGTTTAATGTGTGAGCAGCAGTTTCCAGTGCGTGACCCCAAAAGGATATTGGTAGATTTGTAAGAGACATCATCGACCTTACCATGTCTAACAGGGTTCGGTTACGTCGTTCGGACACTCCATTTCATTGTGGAGTTATAGGAGGCGTAAGCTGTGCAACGATTCCACGGTCACTCAGATGTTGGCTAAACTCATGACTAAGATATTCACCCCCGCGATCCGATAGCAGAAGCTTAATCCTTTTGTTACGATGATTTTCTACCTCATTCTGAAATTCTTTGAACTTTTCAAAGGTTTCCGACTTATACTTCATCAAGTAGATATATCCATACCTAATTAAATCGTCAGAAAAAGTCACGAAGTAGAAATACCCACCACGTGCGATTGTGCTCATTGGACCACATACATCACTGTGTATTATTTCCAACAATTCACTCGCCCGTTCAGGATGACCCGTGAACGGCATCTTGGTCATTTTCCCCATCAAGCAAGCCTCACATCTGTCAAATGATTCAAAATCAAAAGACGGTAAAACTCCATCTTTGTGGAGTCTTTGCATGCATTTCTTTCCGATGTGGCCAAGACGACAATGCCACAAAAAAGTGGTGGTGGTATCAGCCTTCTTAAGGCGTTTAGCATTCATGTTAAAGACATCATTTCCACATTCAATATTTAGTACGAAAAGGCCCCCAACAATGGGTGCAAATCCATAAAACATATCCTTACAATAAACTGAACAACCATTGTTCTCAGACTTGTAGGAGTACCCATCGTGTACCAAACATGATCCAGAGATAATGTTTCTACACAATGCCGGAACAAAATAACAGTTACTTAGTTCTAAGATAAATCCTGAAGGGAGACGTAGAGGCATAATGCCGATGGCTTGAGTGGAGATTCCAGCACCATTCCCGACGCGCATCATGACTTCATTCTTTGCCAGCTTGCTCACCTTCTGAAGTCCCTGTATCGAGTTGCAAATGTGAGCAACCGATCCGGTATCAAATACCCAAGACTTAGAATTTTCGCTAGCAAGCAAAACTTCAATGACATTAACACGTATGACAGTTATACCTTTCTTCTTGTCTGCCAGGTACTTCTTGCAGTTCCTCTTCCAGTGTCCGACGCCCTTGTAGTAGAAGCACTCAGTTTCAGTCTTGTCTCCGTCCTTAGAGTTGCTCTGGGAGCCGATCTTACCGGCGCCCTTGCCCTTCTTGGACTTGCCTTTCTTTTTGAAAGTGGCGGTTTTATTCATAAGCAACACTTGCTTGCGATTTTTCCGCAGTCCTCCTTCCACAGTTTTCAGCATGGCGAGCACCTCGTTCTGTGTCTTCTCCATCCCATTCATGTTGTAATTCATCATAAAACCATCGTAAGATGGGGGGAGTGAAGCAAGCAACATGTCCATCGTGAGGTTTGGTGGAATTGGAAATTCCTGGGTTATAAGCCTTTCAGCGTAGCCAATCAATTTGACCATGTGTTCGCCAACTGAACCTCCCACAACCATCTTGCAATCCATCATGATATTTGTTACATCGTAACATTCAGACCGTGCATTTTGCTTGTACAGAGCATCCATTGCCTGGATCATATCTCGGGCATTATGGAATTCAAAACGTTTTTGAAGCTCTGGACTCATGCAAGCTAGCATGAGGCACTGCACTACATTGCAGTTATCCTCCTTAGTGGCCTAGACATTTCTTTCATCTTCCGGGGCAGTTGCCGCTAGTTTAGCTGGAAGAGGAGTGTCAAGCACATACACTTTCTTAGCACTCCTGAGGACAATCCTCAGGGTACGGACCCAGTCCGCATAGTTGTTTCCAGTCGCAGCTAACTTCTTTTTCTCTAACATCGGGCCTAAGCTGAACGGTGAGTTGCGAGCCATGTGATCTACAATGGTAAACACAAGTTTCACTTAGACTTTGTTCATAATTAATTTGCACTAGTGAATAAACAATTTTATTCTAAGGTGCGCTCCCACTCAAATTGCATCTAGGGCATATCTCCTACAGTTTATGGGGATAACACTTGGAGAAGCCACCAAGCTTCTCAACAACATGACGGTAAATTATTCCCAATGGCACACCTAGCGCGCTCCAAGTGGTAAAAGGTAAATTCTGTCGAGGAAATTTCCTCTCTTAATGATAAAGTTGATGCTATTATGTCCATGCTAGTTACTAAGAGTGCTACTATTGATCCAAATGATGTGCCTTTATCTACTTTGATTGAGTAAAATAAGGATAACATTGATGTGAATTTTATTTCGAGGAGCAATTTTAATAATAATGCTTATAGAGGGAACTTTAATAATAATCCAAGACCATATCCCACTAATCCCTCAAATGCTTATGATAATTATTATGATAAAGATTGCTTGAAATTGAAAAGTCCACTAAATTTTTTATACATACTCAATTTGAACAAAATGAATCTTTCTCTGGAGAAGTTAAAGAACATTCCTCCATGCTTAAAGTGATTAGCAAACAACTTGATGATATTAATAGAGAGATGCTTAACCTTCAATTACAACTTGTGCAAACTGAAAGTATTTTGGGAAAAAGTCTGATAAGCAAACCACGCTAGTTAATAGAATGGCAGTTAAACCCGAATCACATTTTCTTGCGAATAATGATGAAGATGTTAAAACTATTGGTGTATCTACTATTGAATTTTAGAAATATTAAATATGATAATGATGGGACTAGAGAAGAGTCAATTTTAGTTAGAAGGCATCCCAATTGTTCGGAGGGTGATAATCTTAATGCTAAAAAGGATAAAAGTGGGTTTGGAGAGGTAAAAACTTTAGGTAGTGTTGCACCCACTATTTTGAATTTCAAGGATTTTAATTATGATAATTGTTCTCTTACTGAATGAATTTCCTTGCTTCAATCCATGATTAATTCACCCAACGCTTATGATCAAAACAAAGCTTTTACTAAACATATCGTAGAAGCCCTTATTAAAGCTAATGACGAAAAAAACTTTAGCTTGAGATTTCCATCCCTAGAAAATTGCATGATGAGTGGGAACCTACTATTAAAGTTAAAATTGATAATTTTCAATGCAATGCTTTATGTGACTTAGGAGCTAGCGTATCAACTATGCCCAAAGCATTGTATGATGTTCTCGGTTTTGATAATATGAGTGAATGTTCTTTAAATTTGCACCTTGCGGATTCCACGGTTAAAAATCCTATGGGTAGAGTAAATGATATGCTTATAATTGCTAATAGAAATTATGTGCTCGTCAATTTCATTATTCTAGATATTGAATGTAATCCCGCATGTCCTATTATACTTGGGAGACCCTTTTTGAGAACTATAGGTGCAATTATTGACATGAAGGAAGGCAATATATGGTTCCAATTTCATCTAAAGAAATGTATGGAACATTTCCCTAGAAAGAAAATTAAGCCTCCTTTCGAATCTATCATGAGAGCCACATATGATACATCATTGAAAGATGATAAAACTTGATAGATTGCATTATGTCTAGCTAGGGGCATTAAACAATAGCGCTTGTTGGGAGGCAACCCAATATTTATCTTAAATTTCTTTTTTATTTTTAGTGTGTCAACATGATTATTGCTACTGTAGTAATTGTGTTTGTATATTTTCTTTTATTTTTGTGCCAAGTTAGTCCTTTGGGATGTTGCAAATGCTTGTTTATTAGGTTCTGTGCAGAAACATAAACTTTTGCGTCTAGTGTCTGAATTTTCATTCTGTGCTGGAACGTGATAAATTACTGAAATTTTTACACAGTACTGAAATTCCAATTCTCTCAAATGTACTAATTTTTCAGAAATTTTAGAGTTACATAAGTATGATAATTACTTCAATATTTATGTACTATTCTGTTTTTGACAGATTCTGTTTTGTTTTTCTTGTTTGCATGTTATAAAGTTTCCATGCAATATATTGGGGGATATAAATTGTGGAAATGATAGAATATAGTAGAAATCATTTGGAAATAATTATGAATCTTGTTTTGATACTACATGAGTGGATGATTTATTTTTATTATACTAACCTATCTCATGAGTTCTGTGAAGTTTTGTGTGAATGGAGTTTTTAAGTTTTGTGTGAGATTGAGATATGAGAAGAATAAGGAGCGGCAAGAGCCTAAGGTTGGGGATGCCCACGGCACCCCAAGGTAATATCTAAGGAAGACTCAAGCAGCTAAGCTTGGGGATGCCCCGGATGGCATCCCCTCTTTCGTCTTTGAAACTATCGGTATATCTTACTTGGAGCTATATTTTTATTCTTCACATGATATGTGTTTTGCTTGGAGCGTCGTTTACTTCTGTTTGATTTTATTTTCTGGTTTTTACAATCATTGTTTCCTGATCACACCTATTAAGAGAGACACACACTCATCTTATATTTATAGAATGCTCAATTGTTCTTCACTTATATCTGTTTGAGTAGAGGCACTATAGAAATTGCTCTAGTTCTTCACTTAAATATGTTAGAGCACGGTGATAAGTTATGTTTTTATAGAAAAGATTAAGACTCTTTTGCCTCACTTAAATCTTTTTAGAGAGTTGAATGGGAATTGGAAATTTGCATGAATTATATGTTGGTCTAAAAATAATGGGTATATATGAGTGGTATAATAAAACTTGCATGAACTTGTAGATCATTGAATACGATAAGTTTGGTTCCTTGCAATAGTTTTGCGATATTAAGGTGGTGATATGTGATTGTGTGGGTGAATGATTAAAGTTAAGTACGGATATTAGTGTTAAGGTTTCTGAGTCCGTATACATGAAAGTGGTAGCTGATACGTCCATTTTGCATCATGATTTATTGCTGTTATTTATAAAGTTTTCATTCAATATAACACTTCATGGAGTATTTCTAATGCCTTTTCTCTCTTAAAATGCAAGGTTTACACAAAGAGGGAGAATACCGGCAGCTGGATTTCAGGGCCTGAAAATGCTACAACAGAGATACCTATTCTGCACAACTCCAAATGGGCTGAAATCCAACGGAGATTATTTTCTAAATAAAAAAAAAATAATGGGCCAAGAATTTACTGGAGGAGGCCAACCAGGTGCCCACATGGCACCTGGGCGCCCCCCCGAGGCGCGCCCTGGTGCCATGTGGAGGTCCTGGCCCACCTCCGGCCTCCTCCTTCTGGTATATAGACCATTTTACCCTAAAACTTTTATGGGGAGGCTTTCGGGACAAGGCGCCGCCGCCACGAGGCGGAACTAGAGCAGGAGCACTTTTGCTCTCCGGCGGGCAGATTCCGCCGGGGACACTTCCCTCTGAGAGGGGGAAATCGAAGCCTTCGTCATCACCAACAACCCTCTTGTCGTGGGAGGACCAATCTTCATCATCATCATCATCAACAGCACCATCTCATCTCAAACCCTAGTTCATCTCTTGTATTCAATCTTTGTATCAAAACTATAGATTGCTACTTGTGGTTTGCTAGTAGTGTTGATTACCTATCATAGTTGATGCTAGTTGGTTGGCCTTGTGAGATGTTAAATTTTCAGATCCTTTATGTTATTCAACAACCCTCCGATCTTGAACATCACGATGATGAGTGAGTAGTTACTTTTGTTGAGGACACGGGAGAAGTCTTGTCATAAATAATCATGTGAATTCGGTATTTGTTCGGTATTTTGATGATATGTATGTTGTGATTCTCTTAGTGGTGTCATGTGAACGTCGACTACATGACACTTCATCATTTATGGGCCTAAGGGAATGCATTGTGGAGTAGTAATTAGATGATGGGTTGCTAGAGTGACAGAAGCTTAAACCCCAGTTTATGCACTATTCCGTAAGGGGCTGATTTGGATCCACACGTTTATTGCTATGGTTAGACTTTGTCTTAATTCTCTTTTCGTAGTTGCGGATGCTTGTGAGAGGGGGTAATCATAAGTGGGAGGCTTGTTCAAGTAAGAACAGCACCCAAGCACCGGTCCACCCACATATCAAATCATCAAAGTAACGAACGCGAATCGAATGAACATGATGAAAGTGACTAGATGAAATTCCTGTGTGTCCTCAAGAACATTTGCATCATTATAAGTACTTGTTCGGGCCTGTCCTTTGCACTCAAAAGGATTGGGCTATCTTGCTGCACCTTATTTACATTTGTCACTTGTAACTTGCTACAAATTATCTTGCTATCAAACTATCTGTTACCGCTTGTTTCAGTGCTTGCAGAAACTACCTTATTGAAAACCACTTGTCATTTCCTTCTACTCCTCGTTGGGTTTGACACTCTTACTTATCGAAAGGACTACGATTGACCCCATATACTTGTGGGTCATTAGTAGCCGCTGGCATTAGCGAAGAAGTCAGAGTATGGGATGTCTTAGAGTGGCGCCCGTGTGCGTTCGGATCAGGGGCGCACGATGGTCAACTCATACCAACCTCCCACCCCTAGGGGCATGCGAGTTGTGCTTGCTATGAGGGCTACTAGACTTTTGCAATAAGTATTTGAGTTCTTTATGACTAATGTGAGTATTTTGGTCTACATGCACTTCCACCATCCATATTTTGCTAGCCTCTTCGGTACCGTGCATTGCCTACTCTCACATTGAGACATGGTGCAAACTTCGCAGGTGCATCCAACCCTGTGAGATGATACACTCTCTCACACATAAACCTCATTATATCTTTTCAAAACATCCACCATACCTACCTATTTTGGCATTTCCATAGCCATTCCAAGATATATTGCCATGCAACTTCCATTATTACTATTCATTACATGACTTGAGCATTCATTGTCATTTGCTTTGCATGATCATAGAGCTGACATGATATTTGTGGCAAAGCCACCATTCATCATTGATACATGTTATGCTAGAATCATTGCACATCCTGGTGTTGGAAATATGCCCTAGAGGCAATAATAAAATGGTTATTATCATATTTCCTTGTTCATGATAAATGTTTATTATTCATGCTAGAATTGTATTGACCGGAAACTTAAATACATGTGTGGATACATAAACAACACCGTGTCCCTAGTGAGCCTCTACTAGACTAGCTCGTTGATAAAGATGGTTAAGGTTTCCTAACCATAGACATGAGTTGTCATTTGATAACGGGATCACATCATTAGGAGAATGATGTGATGGACAAGACCCAACCGTAAGCTTAGCATCAGATCCTATCACTTAGTTTATTTGCTACAGCTTTCTTCATGTCAAGTATCTGTTCCTTAGACCATGAGATAATGCCACTCCTGGATACCGGAGGAATACTTTGTGTGCTATCAAACGTCACTTCGTAACTGGGTGATCATAAAGGTGCTCTACAGGTATTTCCGAAAATGTTTGTTGGGTCGCATGGATCGAGACTGGGATTTGTCGCTCCGTGTGACGGAGAGGTATCTCTGGGCCCTCTCGGTAATACAACATCACAAGAAGCTTGCAAGCATGTGACTAATGAGTTTAGTCACGGGGGTCTTGTATTATGAAACGAGTAAAGAGACTTGCCGGTAACGAGATTGAACTAGGTATGGAGATACCGACGATCGAATCTTGGGCAACTAACATATCGCCGGACAAAGAGAATTGTATATGGGATTAATTGAATCCTCGACATTACGGTTCAATCGATGAAGATCTTTGTTGAATATGTAGCAATCAATTTGGGCATCCAAGTCCCGCTATTGATTATTGACCGGAGAGGTGTCTCGGTCATGTCTGCATGTTCCCGAACCCGTAGGGTCGCACGCTTAATGTACGGTAGCACTAGGGTATTATTGAGATATTAATAGTGGAAAGTCCGAAGGTTCTTCAGAGTCCTAGATGGGATTCGGGATATCACAAGGAGCTCTAGAATGGTCCGGAGGTAAAGATTTATATATGGAAAGTCGTTTTCGGGGTTCCGGAAAAAGTTTGGTTTTTTCGGGTATTGTACCGGGAAGCTTCCAGAAAGTTCCGAAGGGTTCCGGGAGTCAACCGAAGGGTCCCACCTGTCCCGGAGGCCTGCATGGGCTGAGGGGGGGGGGGCCCTGGCCTACATGGGCCAGGCGCACCAGCCCCCCAAGGGCTCATGCGGCTTGGGAGGGGGGCCGCGCCCCCTGGCTTGGAGGGGGGGGGGGGGGGCCTTGGCCCCTGGCTTGGAGGAGGGGCATCCGCCCCCCACACCCCTATATAAAGAGGGGAGGGGCACAGGGGGCAGACACACCAAACCCTTCCAGCCTTGCCCCCCCGTCTCTCCCAACTCCTCCCACCTTTCTCCGGTAAGCGCTTGACGAAGCCTTGCCGGAATTCCGCTGCCACCACCACCACCTCGCCGTTGGGCTGGTTCTGATCTCATCTACCTCCTCTCCCTCGCTTGTTGGATCAAGAAGGAGAGGATGCCATAGAGCTAAACGTGTGCTAAAATCAAAGGTGCCGTCCGTTCGGTGCTAGATCGGATTGGATCGTGATTGGATCGCGAAGAGTACGACTACATCAACCGTGTTACATACGCTAATGCTTTCGGTCTACAAGGGTATGTAGACACACTCCCCTCTCATTGCTATGCATCTCCTAGATTAGATCTTGGGTGTTTCAGGATTTTTTTTGATTTTCATGCAGCGTTACCCTTCAGTGGCTTCAGAGAGAGGTCTATGCGTAGATGTATGTGCACGAGTAGAACACAAAGAAGTTGTAGGTGTTGCTGTTCAGATTGCTTACCTCCTTTGTTATTTTGGATTCGGTGGTATTGTGGGATGAAGCGGCCTGGACCAACTTTACTTGTCCTCGCACAAGAGACCGGCTCCACTGACTGACATGCAACTTGTATTGCATAAAAGTGGCTGGCGGGTGTCTGTCTCTCCCACTTTAGTTGAATCTGATTCGATAATGGCGGCCCTTGTAGAAGGTTAAAAGGCAACTTGTATATCACCATTGTGGCTTTGCTTAGTTAAGAATGGTTCTTATATGTTGCCCATAGCAGCCACGTAAAATTTGCAACAAAAAAGTAGAGGACGTCTAACTTGTTTTTGCAAGGCATGTTGTGATGTGGTATGGCCAAAACGTGATGTGATATATGTTGATGTATGAGATGATCATGTTTTGTAATAGGTTCATGACTTGCATGTCGATGAGTACGACAATAGGCAGAGCCATAGGGTTGTCTTTAATTTATTGTATGACCTGCGTGCCAACCATTAAACGCCATGTAATTGCTTTACTTTATCGCTATGAGTTAGCAATAGTCGTAGATGCAATAGTTGGCGGAGACAACCATGTGATGACACGATGATGGAGATCATGATGTCATGCCGGTGCTGATGGAGATCATGCCGGTGCTTTGGAGATGGAGATCAAAAGCACAAGATGATAATGGCCATATCATGTCACATATTGATTGCATGTGATGTTTATCTTTTACTCATCTTATTTTGCTTAGGACGACGGTAGCATTATAAGATGATCCCTTCACTTAATTTCAAGATAAAAGGTGTTCTCCCTAAGTATGCACTGTTGCGAAAGTTCATCATTTCGAAGCACCTCGTGATGATCGGGTGTGATAGACTTTATGTTCACATACAACGGGTGTACGCCAGTTTTACACATATGGAATACTTGGGTTAAACTTGACGAGCCTAGCATGTACAGACATGGCCTCGGAACACGGAGGACCGAAAGGTCGAACATGAGTCATATAGAAGATATGATCAACATGGAGATGTTCACCATTGATGACTACCCCATCTCACGTGATGATCGGACATGGGTTAGTTGATTTGGATCATGTAACACTTAGACAACTTGAGGGATGTTGATTTAAGTGGGAGTTCACTAGTAATTTGATTAACTGAACCAATTATCATGAACATAGTCTAAATGTCTTTGCAAATTTATGTTGTAGGTCAATGGCTCGCGCTGTAGCTCCCCTGAATTTTAATGCGTTCCTAGAGAAAGCTAAGTTGAAAGATGATGGAAGCAACTATGCGGACTGGGTCCGTAATCTGAGGATTATACTCACTGCTGCACAGAAGGCTTATGTCCTTGATGCACCGCTCGGTGCGCCATCCCCTCCAGTGCCGTCTATAGATGTTGTGAACGTCTGGCAGGCACGTTCTGATGACTACTTGATAGTTCAGTGCACCATGCTTTACGGCTTAAAACCGGGGCTCCAAAGACGTTCTGAGCACCACGGAGCATATGAGATGTTCCAGGACTAAAATTGGTATTTCAGGCTCACGCCTGGGTTGAGAGGTATGACACCTCCGACAAGTTCTTCAGCTGTAAGATGGAGGAGAGTAGCTCCGTCAGTGAGCATGTACTCAAAATGTCTGGGTACTATAATCGCTTGAATCAGTTGGGAGTTAATCTTCCGGATGAAGTAGCGATTGACAGAGTTCTTCAGTCACTACCATCAAGCTACAAGAGCTTCATGATGAACTATAACATGCAAGGGATGGAGAAGATGATCCCTGAGCTTTTCGCGATGCTTAAGGCCATGGAGGTAGAAATCAAGAAAGAGCATCAAGTGCTGATGGTCAAAAAGACCACCAGTTTCAAGAAAGGCAAGGGAAAGAAAGGGAACTTCAAGAAGAATGGCAAGCCAGTTGCCGCTCCAGTGAAGAAACCCAAGGCTGGAGCCAAACCTGAGACGGAGTGCTTCTATTGCAAGGGGAATGGCCACTGGAAGCGGAACTACCCTAAGTACTTGGCAGATAAGAAGGCTGGCAACGTCAATAAAGGTATATTTGATATACATGTTATTGATGTGTACCTTACTAGTGCTCGTAGTAGTGCATGGGTATTTGATACTGGTTTGGTTGCTAATATTTGTAACTCAAAATAGGAGCTGCGGAATAAACAGAGACTAGCTAAGGACGAGGTGATGATGCCCATTGGAAATTGCTCCAAGGTTGATGTGATTGCCGTCGGCACGCTCCCTCTACGTCTACCTTTGGGATTAGTTTTAAAGCTAAATAATTGTTATTTGGTGCTTGCGTTGAGCATGAACATTATATCTGGATCGTGTTTATTGCGAGACGGTTATTCATTTAAATTAGAGAATAATGGTTGTTCTATTTATATGAGTAATATCTTTTATGGTCATGTACCCAATGTGAATGGTTTATTCTTGTTGAATCTCGATCGTAGTGATACACATGTTCATAGTATTGATGCCAAAAGATGCAAAGTTAAGGATGATAGTATCACATACTTGTGGCACTGTCGCTTAGGTCATATTGGTGTAAAGTGCATGAAGAAACTCCATGCTGATGGACTTTTGGAATCACTTGATTATGAATCATTTGAAACATGTGAACCATGCCTCATGGGAAAGATGACTAAAACCCCGTTTTCTGGTACCATGGAGCAGGCAAGTGACTTGTTGGAAATAATACATACCGATGTATGCAGTCAAATGAGTGTTGAGGCACGTGGTGGATATCGTTATTTCCTAACCTTCACAGACGACTTAAGTAGATATGGGTATATTTACTTAATGAAACACAAGTCTGAAACATTTGAAAAGTTCAAGGAGTTTAAGAGTGAAGTAGAGAATCATCGTAACAAGAAGATTAAATTCTTATGATATGATCGTGGAGGGTGAATATCTGAGTGACGAGTTTGGCACGCATTTAAGACAATGTGGAATTGTTTCACAACTCATGCCACCTAGAACACCACAGCGTAATGGTGTGTCCAAACGTCGTAATAGTACTCTATTGGATATGGTGCATTCTATGTTATCTCTTGCCGATTTGCCACTATCGTTTTGGTGTTATGCATTAGAGATAACTGCATTCACTTTAAACAGGGAACCCTCTAAATCCGTTGAGATGACACCATATGAATTATGGTTTGGCAAGAAACCAAAGCTGTCGTTTCTTAAAGTTTGGGGATGCGACGCTTATGTCAAGAGCCTTCAGCCTGATAAGCTCGAACCAAAAGCGGAGAAGTGTGTCTTCATAGGATACCCTAAACAGACCATTGGGTATACCTTCTATCATAGATCCGAGGGCAAGATCTTTGTTGCCAAGAATGGATCCTTTCTAGAGAAGCATTTTCTCTTGAAAGAAGTGAGTGGGAGGAAGGTAGAGCTTGATGAGGTAACCGTACCTTCTCTCGAATTGGAGAGTAACGCATCAGAGAAAGAAGTTCCCGTGATGCCTACACCAACCGGAGAGGAAGCTAATGATGATGATCATGAAACTTCGAATCAAGCTACTACTGAACTTCGTAGGTCGACCAGGACATGTACCGCACCAGAGTGGTACAGTAATCATGTCTTGGAAGTCATGTTGTTAGACAACGGCGAACCTACGAACTATGAAGAAGCAATGATGAGCCCGGATTCCAACAAATGGCTTGAGGCCATGAAATCTGAGATAGGATCCATGTATGAAAACCAAGTATGGACTTTGGTGGACCTGCCCGATGACCGGCAGGCCATTGACAACAAATGGATCTTTAAGAAGAAGACAGATGCTCATGGTAATGTCACCGTCTATAAAGCTCGACTTGTCATAAAGGGTTTTTGACAAGTTTAAGGGGTTGACTACGATAAGGCTTTCTCACCCGTAGCGATGCTGAAGTCTGTTTGGATTATGTTAGCAATTACTGCATTTTTTGATTATGAAATCTAGCAGATGGACGTCAAAACAGCGTTCCTTAACGGTTTCCTTAAGGAAGAGTTGTATATGATGCAACTGGAAGGTTTTGTCGATCCTAAGGATGCTAAAAAGGTATGCAAGCTCCAGCGATCCATCTATGGAATGGTGCAAGCATCTCGGAGTTGGAATATACGCTTTGATGAGGTGATCAAAGCTTTTGGTTTTATACAAACTTATGGAGAAGCTTGTATTTACAAGAAAGTGAGTGGGAGCTCTGTAACATTTCTAATACTATATGTGGATGACATATTATAGATTTGAAATGATATAGAATTTCTAGAAAGCATAAAAGGTTATTTGAACAAGAGTTTTTCAATGAAAGACCTGGGTGAAGCTGTTTACATATTGGGCATCAAGATCTGTAGAGATAGATCAAGATGCCCGATAGGACTTTCACAGAGCACATACCTTGACAAGATTTTGAAGAAGTTCAAAATGGACCAGTCAAAGAAGGGGTTCTTGCCTGTGTTGCAAGGTGTGAATTTTAGGAAGACTCAAAGCCCGACCACGGCATAAGAAAGAGAAAGGATGAAAGTTGTCCCCTATGCCTCAGCCATAGGTTCTATAATGTATGCCATGCTGTGTACCAGTCCTGATGTGTGCCTTGCCATAAGTCTGGTAGGTAGGTACCAGAGTGATCCAGGAGTAGATCACTGGACAACAGTCAAAAATATCCTTCAGTACCTAAAGAGGACTAAGGACATGTTTCTCGTATATGGAGGTGACAAAGAGCTCGTCGTAAAGGGTTACGTCGATGCGAGCTTCAAAACTGATCCGGATGACTCAAAGTCTCAAACTGGATACATATTTATTCTGAATGGTGGAGCAGTCAGTTGGAGTAGTTCCAAGCAGAGCGTCGTAGCGGGATCTATATGTGAAGCGGAATATATAGCTGCTTCGGAAGCAGCGCAGGAAGGAGTCTGGATGAAGGAGTTCATGTCCAATCTAGGAGTGGTACCTAGTGCATCGGATCCTATGACTCTCTATTGTGACAACACTGGCGCCATTGCCATAGCCAAGGAGCCAAGGTTTCACTAGAAGAACAAGCATATCAAACACCGCTTCAACTTCATTCGTAATTTCATTAAGGATGGAGACATAGAGATTTGTAAAGTACATATGGATCTGAATATGGCAGACCCGTTGACTAATCCTCTTCCATGAGCAAAACATGATCAGCACCAGAACTCGTTGGGTGTTAGATTCATTACAATGTAAACTAGATTATTGACTCTAGTGTAAGTGGGAGACTATTGGAAATATGCCCTAGAGGCAATAATAAAATGGTTATTATCATATTTCCTTGTTCATGATAAATGTTTATTATTCATGCTAGAATTGTATTGAACGGAAACTTAAATACATGTGTGGATACATAAACAACACCGTGTACCTAGTGAGCCTCTACTAGACTAGCTCGTTGATCAAAGATGGTTAAGGTTTCCTAACCATAGACATGAGTTGTCATTTGATAACGGGATCACATCATTAGGAGAATGATGTGATGGACAAGACACAACTGTAAGCTTAGCATCAGATCGTATCACTTAGTTTATTTGCTATAGCTTTCTTCTTGTCAAGTATCTGTTCCTTAGACCATGGGATCATGCCACTCCCGGATACTGGAGGAATACTTTGTGTGCTATGAAACATCACTTCTTAACTGGGTGATCATAAAGGTGCTCTACAGGTATTTCCGAAACTGTTTGTTGGGTTGCATGGATCGAGACTGGGATTTGTCGCTCCATGTGAGGAGAGATATCTCTGGGCCCTCTCGGTAATACAACATCACAAAAAGCTTGCAAGCATGTGACTAATGAGTTTAGTCACGGGGGTCTTGTATTACGAAACGAGTAAAGAGACTTGCTGGTAACGAGATTGAACTAGGTATGGAGATACCGACGATCGAATCTCGGGTAAGTAACATATCGCCGGACAAAGGGAATTGTATACGGGATTAATTGAATCCTCGACATTGTGGTTCAACCGATGAAGATCTTTGTCGGGGGGATGACCCCAGGTAGGCTCAAGGGGACAAGTCATCATTTCAACGCATTGGGACGGCTCGGCTCCCTCATGGCCGGTTGGCCCCTCGGCCGGCTCCACCCACTGGAGGCCGGCTGGGCGCAGCACCCCAGCCGGGCTAGATGGCCGCAGCCAGCAGCCGGTGGGGTCAGTGCCCGTCAAATCCAACCATACCAGCTACAGGAATGGGACATCTCCCACATCATTGAGGGCATGACAACAGTGCCTCTGGCGCCGCTGACCGGGGCGACCAACTCCTGGATGGACCGGCACTGTAGAAGCGTCACGCCAACCACCCTCTGACATGCTACAACAACAAGCAGCCGGCGGGGCCTAGCAGCTGGCAGGCCCCATGGCCAACAGGACCCCGCCGGAGGCCAGAGACGCTGGCAGTTGGGACCCATCCACCTTTTCAGGCACTTTGTAACCTCAGAGGCCCAAGTATAAGGCCTCCTAGGAGCCCCCTGATGAGGGGGTCGTCTCATTCTCACCACACACACACACATGCGAGTCAGAGACCAGGGTTAGAGCTCTCTTCTTCCTCCACCCAAACAGTTCCAGGAGCAGCCATGTATACCTCATGATCTTCATAGCGATCCTTGCAGGAGTAGGGGTATTACCTCCATCGGAGGGCCCTGAACCTGGGTATGTCTCTGTGTTCATCAGTGGTCGTGCCTAATCCTAGATCCGGACACTGTCGGTGTCCATCGGCCCCTAACCAGACGAGATAAGCCATCCCATGGCATCTACCGTGCCAAAACCATGACAGTTGGCGCCCACCATGGGGCCTCCCGCGGCGCCGACCGGAGTCACGTTCCGAACGGGACCCTTCACTCCCTCCGGTGAGTGCGTCGCACATGGCCTGGTCAGCTGGTTCGGAGCATTCGACTACGTCCGCGACAACATGGCGTGCTTCGCAGACACCGCTTTTCCTACGGGCGGCTCCATCATCCCTTTTGGCCAGCACTTCGTCTACGTCGCGGTCGTCACCGACGAGTACCCTTGGAAGGTGCTCACCTTCCCCGACCCGCCGCTGGCCGGCAGCTGCTGCGTCCCTCACGGCATTGCAGATCTTTGCACCCGCATGGAGGTGCTGACCACCGGCTCGTAGAATGCGGCCTCGACTGGGACCTCCCATGCCCGCCTGGAGTACCTGCGCACGCCCATCACGCTTGGCACTGACCAAGCCGCCGCCGCGGCCGAGCTCGATGAGGCTGCGTGAGTACGACATCGCCCACAGCCTCACCCTTGCTGGCGACGCCCCCAGCCGCCTAGGGGAGGTGCAGCACCGAGGCAGGGCCCTCGGCCAAATGCTGGGCATGAACCGGCCCACCTACAGCTCCCCTGTTAAGAACATGAGGGCGGCGGAGGCAGCCGCGGCCGAGCTGCCATACTTGGAGGGCGAGGAGCTGCAGCAGCAGCAGCAGCGCGTCCGTGACCTCCTGGCCGCTGCGAACCAACAGCAGGCGCAGCCACTTCCGGCTCGGAGTCACCTCCTCTCTAGATGGCCAACCAACAGCCGACCGGGGGGCCTCGACAAATGCAACAAGCATCTTCCCCGCACGGCGACTATCGCCGTGGAAGCCGACTGTAGGGCAGCTGGAGCAAGAGCAACAATGACCCGTCGACTGTTAACAGCCACGCGAATGCACCGGCTGGCGATGCCCGCCCCCACATGGCACGGCAACCCCTGCCTGCACGGCGGGACTGGCCGGCGTCCGTGGGTCCGGCTGCGCGGCATGTGTTGAGCGAGCGGCTGGGGCCTCGCGCTCTTCTCGACGGGCAGGATGCTAGCCACCACATCAAGCGGCTGGCACAGTCCCTGGCCTTGGAGGAGGAGAGCTCTGCCGGCCCGGCGTGCTTCGGGCCACGCATCCGCGAGGACCCTTTTCCCAAGGGCTTCACGCTGGCCCGTGACATCCCCAAGTACAATGGGGCCACCAAGCCGGAGGACTAGCTGACGGACTACACCACCACCGTCAGCATTGCCGGCGGCAACAAGTGCGTGGCGGTGCGCTACGTGCCCCTCATGCTACTCTGTTTGGCTTGGACGTGACTGAACAGCCTGCCGGCCAACAGCATCAACACCTGGCTGGACTTCGAGGAGGCCTTCATGCGCAACTTCACCGGCACGTACAAGCGCCCTGGCCAGCCACGCCAGCTCTCTCTCTGCATCCAGGACAAGGACGAGTCCCTCCGCGACTACCTCATGTGGTGGACGGAGCTCCGAAACTCCTGCGAAGGGGTCCATGAGGTGCAGGTGATCCAGTACTTCATCGAGGGTTGCAAGGACGGCACCATGCTCAAGCACAAGCTGATGCGCACGGAGCCGGTAACCATGGCGGAGCTCATGGTCAAAGCGGACAAGTACACTATGGCCGACATCATGATGAAAGTGCCGATCCGGCTCAACGCAGCAGGCAAGGCGATCCAATACCGGCCGGCTGGCCAACATCCGGTTGGAGATGACAGCTCCGGCTCCTTGAGGTGGCGCCAGAATGACCACGGCAAGCGGAAGGACAAGCAGCCCGACAGCCGCTACGGCAGCCGGCAAGTCGCAGCCGTGGAAGAAGAGCAACCGACCACTTTAGGCAATAGCCGGCGCCAGCGAACCGGCCGAAAGACTTGGCAGCCCAAGCTCTCTTTTGAGCAGATGCTCGACGCACCGTGCAAGCACCACAGCGGAGCGAAGCCGGCCACACACACCACCAGCTAGTGCAGCTGGACTCAGCGTCTGATGCGTGGTGATGCCATCCCACCCCCGCCTTTGCCGCCTCTGCCGCCGCCGGCTCCCGCAGCCCGAGGCAGCCACCACAAATTCCCCCACCAGGATGCGGCCTACGTCGTCTTCACCAGCGAAGGCGATGACAAGTGCAGGCACGCGCAGAAGGTGAATGCCATTGTCTACCCAGTCCCCCAGTTCATGCACTGGTCCAAGAAGTCCATCACTTGGGGGCCCGAGGACCATCCGGCCGTGTTGCCCACACTGGGCGGCTATTCGCTGGTCCTTGACCCCACCTTTGTTTCTGAGAGGCTCACCAGCCGCTTCTCGCGAGTGCTGGTCGACGGCGGGAGCAGCATCAACATCCTCTACTGCAACACCATGCTCAAGCTGGGAATCAAGGAGGTCTAGCTCCAACCCAGCCAGATGGTGTTCCACGGCATCGTGCCGGGGCACTCCTACTCTTCCATCGGCAAGATCCGGCTGGACGTTCTCTTCGGCACCAAGATACACTTTCACTGCGAGCCGATCTGGTTTGAGGTGGTTGATTTGAACAGCCCCTACCACGCACTCCTGGGCTAGCCCGCACTTGCCAAGTTCATGGCGGTGCCCCACTACACGTACCTGAAGATGAAGCTACCGGGTCCCAAGGGCATCATCTCCATTGCCAGCGACTACAAGAAATCCCTCGATTGCGCCGCAGCCGGCGCCAAGCTGGCCGAGTCCCTGGTCATCACCGAAGAGAGGCGCTAGCTTGACCGGCTCGTGTCCCTATCACGCGAGCAGCCAGCCATGCCGGAGAAGCTAAAGCAGCCGGCTGACGAGGCGGCGTTCAAGGCCAAGGGCACCAAGAAAGTCCTGCTGGACCTGTCCGACCCGAGCCAATACATCATCGTGGGAACCGGCCTCGACAGCAAATAGGAAAGCGAGCTCGTCGACTTACTCCATGAGAATTTGGATGTCTTTGCATGGTCCCCCAAAGACATGCTGGGTGTCCCGAGGAAGTTTGCCGAGCACCACCTCCACGTCCGGCCGGATGCCAAGCCGGTCAAGCAACCGCTCCGCCGCTTCTCCTCGAGGAGAAGCGAAGAACCATCAGTGAAGAGATCGCCTGGCTGCTCGCAGCTGGCTTCATCATGGAAGTTTTCCACTCGGACTGGCTGGCAAACCTAGTCCAAGTGTTGAAGAAGAACGGAACTTGGCGCATGAGTATTGACTACACCAGCCTAAACAAGGCATGCCCCAAGGACCCCTTTGCTATGCCCTGTATTGATCAGGTCATCGATTCCACGGCCGGCTGTGAGCTGCTATCTTTTCTAGAGGCCTACTCAGGCTACGACCAGATAAAGCTGGACCCGGCCGACCGACTCAAGACATCCTTCAACACCCCGTCCGGGGCTTTTTTTGCCTTTCTTTTCATACTTTACCGAATTTTTCGCCTTTCCCCGGGGCCGGCAAGTCCGGCTCGGGGGCTCGCCGGTTGGCCCGCACCCTCCTTTTTTGGAGCCGGCTTAGTAATTTGTACATCGCCAAGAGCCCACTCTTCGTCTCCAGCTACATACCGCAACCCGGCTATCCGGCTGGCAAGATCACACGGCTGGCGACGCTCGCACATGAACAATGACTAAGGGAAACGATTGGCTTGGGCCGTCTGCGCTCTCGCCGGCTGAACTCCAGCCAGCCATGCCGCCTGCCACCCAGCCAGCTCGCTGCTTGCTTGTTTGAACCTAACTCCTAAAAGCCTAAGTACTGTGCTCCCACCCTTGCGGCCTACTACCCGTCCCAGCTACAGACCGCAACCCAACTATCCGGCTGGCGGGGCGGAAGTCAAAAGAGGGGGGCAGACAGGAAGCATGGCCAAGGGACCAAGGGAAAAATACGAGCCGACAGCCGGCGACAAACACACATATGCACAAAAGGAAACTTCCATAAGATAATGGCCCATGGCCAGAGGTTCATTACAACCATTACAACCCTAGTGGGTGGACTTGCAAACTAACTTTTGTTCCAAAGCAAAAGACAGAGGACAACCAAAGCATCTAAGCGGTGGGTGTGTCGACTCCCAGGGTTTCCGCATCGGCAGCCGCCGAAGTTGTCGCGTCGGTGTCTGCCTCGGCAGCCATCATGGTCTCAACATACGCCTCGGTGCTGGAGCCCGTCTCCTCGTCGCCTGTCTCCCCGGGGCTGCCTTCCACATCATCAAGGGCCAGCCCGAAGGTGTCCTCCGGGATCTCCTCCCCAGTCTCCTCACACTCCTTGATGAACTCGTCAAAGGGAGCGTAGGAGGTGAGGTCGCTGGCACGGGCGCCAATGGCGTCGGCAAGCGGCACCAGGTGCTCCTTCGCGCCGGCCCACCGGGCTAGGTCCACCTCCGGGTACCAGGAGAGGACAAAGCTCAGCGCTATCTCCGCACCGGCCCGGGCCGCGGAGGCCCTCCATGTGTCGACCTGTTCTGGTGCCACTTCCAACCACCTCGCTGGCCGATTGGTAGTGCCGGGCACGACAGCAGCCGGCCAAAGGTTTTGCACTAGCCACAGGCCCGCGTCGCGAAGCCGACCTAGGACACGGCCGATCGGCGCCAGTCGGGCCTCGGTGGCAATGGCGACCTCCTCCACCGTCCAGGCGTCGTGCTCGCCTATGAAGACGCCCCGCGCCCTCTCCTCGTCCCGATGCTCCTCCACGGTCACCTCGGCCACCCCTTGTGTGTTAGGGAAGGCCTCTGAAAGAAAGAATGGGGCGGGTAAGACAACTGTCAAGGAGCCGGCTGGCGACGGCCACCAGCCGGGCGCAGAACAAGAAGAGAGTACAAGGAAACTGGCCGCTGCAGCCGCAGCAGGCCGAAGACTCAACACCAAAGACTCACCTGCGAGGAGGGTGTCAAGCTCCCGCGCGTGTGCCAGCATCTTCCGCTCCTTTGCCGCGTCCACGCCAATCTGGCCGTTGTGCTCGATTGTAAGCTGGCTGAGCTCCACGACGGCCTTGCCGACCTCCTCCAACATCGCTGCGATCTCCTTACGATGCTCCTCGCCGAGCCACTTGAGCTCGGTCTGGTGGTCGGCCACCTGCCGGTCCCTCTCCGCGACCAGCTGGCTCACTTGCTCTTGCAGCCGGTCGCGCTCCACGGCGATCAAGCCGCGCTGCTACCCGGCTCGGGCCAGCCGGTGCCGGAGGTCTTAGACCTGGGCCGGGTCGGTGGTGGCAGCTGCAGGAAGAAGCCAAGCCCGCGGTCAACGGCTAGCTGGAAGAAGAACAGAAGAAAAAGATAAAGGCCTGGGAAGGTTCAGCCCGGCTGCTATGCAGCCGACCCGAACCTCGGGGGCTACACCCAGTGGGTGCGCTGGCGCGCCCCCACTGAAAGATGCGTACCTCTTGCCTGCCATAGTTCCTCCTCCTGAGCCTGGAACCGGCCCTTGAGGTCATGATACTCGGCCTTGCCCGCCTTGAACTGGGTCACGACCTGGTTGAACAGTGCCGTGCGCTTATCGCTGATGGCCTACGGAAGAAAAAGCAAAGAAGGAAATCAGAAGGCGCCAGGGAAGGTTTGACCTGGCTGCTACGCAGCCAGCTAGAACCTCGGGGGCTACACCCTGTGGGTGTGCTGGTGCACCCCTAAAGGAAGACAGCTAGGCCTGCCCAAGAAACAGGAAGAAGAGAAAAACTCCAAAGAAACGAAAACGTATGTGACAAGGGCAAAAAACTAACCGCGACGGACTGCTCCACCCGAAGCAGTTTGGCCAACGCGCTCTTGGCGAAATCCTTTAGCCCCTCGCGGTATTCAACGAGGAGTGCATGCATCATGGCGGGGTGGGCCATGTCGGCCTGGTCGCTCATGACGGCCGCACCGGAGCTTTCGCCCATGCTCGCCCACACCAGCTGCAGCTGGGACACAGAGCCCATGCTACTGACGCTTGTGGCCGGCCTCGACCCAGAGGAGCTCCTAGGGGCGCTGACGCCTACCGAGGAGATGATCATGGCGCCACGGTTGTCGGCCGTAGCCTCCGCCTCCGGCCACTGCATCCCTCTGCCGGCTACGGCTACTGCGGGTCCTCGTTTGGCCGCTTTGCCCCCCCCCCCGGTTGGGGCCTCCCGGTCTTGGCTGGCTGCCTGGCCGCCGCCGGCCCCTCCGGCGCGTGCGTCGGCCTTCGCCCGTCGGGCCGGATCATGCGTCCGCTTCATGCGGCCCTCCTGAGGCGGCGACGGCTGGGAGGGGGGGGGGGGGCAATCCGTCTCCCGGGCCGGCGACGCCGAGGCTTCCTCACCGCCCTTAGCCACGGCCTCTGATACGTCTCCAATGTATCTATAATTTTTGATTGTTCCATGCTATTATAGTATCAATCTTGGATGTTTATTATGCAATTATATATTATTTTTGGGACTAACCTATTAACCTAGTGCCAGTTGCTGTTTTTGCATGTTTTTGGCTTTTTAGGGAAACAGTACCAAACGAAGTCCAAATGGAGAAAAACTTTGGATTAATTTTTCTTGGACCAGAAGAAACACTAGAAGCTTCGGGAGAAGACCTGGGGAGCCACGGAGGTGCCACAAGCCAGCCAGGCGCGCCCTGGGGGGTAGGGCATGCCCCCAGGCTTGTGGGTCCCCTGTGGCACCTCTTGACCTAATTCCAGTGTTATAAATTCTCAAATATTCCCAAACCAACTGAGAGCCACCCGAAATAGTTTTTCTGCCGCCGCAAGTTTCTGTTCCTTCAAGATCCCATATGGAGGCCTTTTCCGGTGATCTGCTGGAGGGGGATTCGACCATGGAGGGCTTCTACTTCAACCTTGCTGCCCTTCCGATGATGCGTGAGTAATTTACCACAGACCTACGGGTCCATAGCTAGTAGCTAGATGGCTTCTTCTCTCTCTTTGATCTTCAATACAATGTTCTCCTCGATCTTCTTGGAGATCTATTCGATGTAATCCTTCTTTGCGGTGTGTTTGTTGGGATCCAATGAATTGTGGGTTTATGATTAGATTATTCATGAATATTATTTGAGTCTTCTCTGAATTCTTATATGCATGATTGTTATAGCTTTGTATTTCTCTCCGATCTATCAGTTTGGTTTGGCCAACTAGATTGATTTATCTTGCAATGGGAGAGGTGCTTTGTGATGGGTTTGGTCTTGCGGTGCTCAATACCAGTGACAGAAAGGGACATGACACGTATTGTATCATTGCCATTAAGGATAAAATGATGGGGCCTATATACATGATCATTGCCCTTAATATCGTCATATCTATGCGCTTTTCTATCAATTGCCCAACAGTAATTTGTTTACCCACCGTATGCTATCTTCAAGAGAGAAGCCTCTAGTGAACACTATGGCCCCCGGGTCTATCTTTCATCATATATAAAACCAAAAATACTTTGCTGCAATTTATTTACTGTTATTTTACTTTTATGTTTTACTTTATTTATCTATCACTACGAGATTTGATCCTTGCAATTAACCGCCAAGGGATTGACAACCCCTGTTTTGCGTTGGGTGCAAGTATTTGCTTTTGTGTGTGTAGGTGCTGGTAACGAGGTTTTGTGTGGTTCTCCTACTGGATTGATAACCTTGGTTCTTAACTGAGGGAAATACTTATCTCTACTATACTGCATCATCCCCTTCTCTTCGGGGAAAATACCAACGCAGCCTACAAGTAGCTGCCTCCTCCTGCGCCTTGGTGGCCTCCCGCTTCTTGGCGGCTTCCTCCTCCCGTGCCTTGGCGGCCTCCTCCTCTCGCGCCATCATCGCGCGTTCCTCCTCCTGGAGTGCTTGGGTGGCTTGCTGGGCCGCGAGCTCCTCCATGGCCTCGTCCGCCGGCTGGTGCTCGCCGGTGCCGGCCGAAGCCCCCTGCTAGCCGGCCGCGCTGCCGGGTGTGGCAGATGCGGTGGTCTCAAGAATTTGATCGGGGCCCTGCGCTGGGGGGGGGGGAATCAAATGAGGAGCCAAATAAGAAATGAGGAAGATGACAAGACAAAGCAGAAGGAGGAAATGAATCAGACTCAGAAGAAGGAAGTTACTCAGTGCTGGTGGGGATCGGGTGTTTCCCAGCTAGGCGTCGTGCCATCGGCTGCTTCGGGGTCGGCTGCTGGCCGACGGGCGCGTGGCCGGCTGTACGGATCTTTTTGGGGGCCTGCACCTTGGCCGGTTGCGCACCGACCGGCCGCTTCTCAGTTGGCCGTTTCTCCACCGGCTGCGTTTCGACCGGCTGTTTGCCGTGCGGATGCTCCTCGGCCAGCTGCCTTCCCTGCGGTCGCTCCTTAACCGCCTGCCCGGTGGCCGGGGCCACTTCGCCCGCCTTCCACAGCCGCCTCCTGGCACCGGCTGGCTCGGGCGGCGGTGATACATTGCTCGCGCCCGTGAGATTGTCCACATCATCGTTGGACCAATCTCGAACAGTGACATGGGCAGGGACTGATGGGCCGTGAAGATAAAACTAAAGACTATATCCCCCGTGTCCGGGTGGGACTCCTATATGCGTGGACGGCAAGTTTGGTGTCCAGATATGTTATTTCCTTCTTCTGCAAACCGACTCTGTACAACCCTAGATTCCTCCGGTGTGTATATAAGCTGTAGGGTTTAGTCTGTAGAGGCTATTAGAATTCTCATAGGCTAGACAGCTACGGTTTAGCCATTACGATCTCGAGGTAGATCAACTCTTGTATCCCCTATACTCATCTAATATAATCAAGCAGGACGTAGGGTTTTATCTCCTTTAAGAGGGCCCGAACCTGGGTAAACATCGTGTCCCCATCGTCCCTTGTTACCATTGATCCTCAAACGCACAGTTCGGGACCCCCTACCCGAGATCCGCCGGTTTTGACACCGACATTGGTGCTTTCATTGAGAGTTCCACTGTGTCGTCGGTAGAAGGATTGATGGCTGAACTTGTCGTCAGCGACGATGCTATTTCCGGGGAGACCTTTCTCCCTGGTCAACTCTTTGTGTTTGGCGGCTTCGCTCTGCGTGCCAATTCAACTGGTCATCTGGAGCAGATCAACAGCTACGCCCCTGGTCATCAGATCAGGTTTGGAAGCTTGAATTACATCGCGGATATCCGAGGAGACTTGGTCTTCGAAGGGTTCTCGGCCTCGGCCGCCGCTCTTCATCCACATGAAGGAAGCCCGTCGGATCCGTCGTCAGATTCCGCTCAAGGATCGACTTCATGCCTGCCCTGGCCTTAGATCCAGGGCGGACCATTCTGTCCGAAGACGGGAGGATAAACCCCGCCGGACTCTCTATCATTTCGGAGCTTCCTGCCGGAGACCCAGAGGCGACTATACTGTCAGCAGACCCACAGTCAAACATGACTCTTCCTGACATCGGGGAGCCGGACTCGCCTCTGGACGTCAACTCCGAACTCTCGAGGTCTGCGTTCATTGAGCTCGGTCAAGTGGTTAGTACCGAACCTAGCTCCGCAGATCATCATACGCCCGTCCAGCTTTCGCTCTTAAATGAGACACTGGACCTAATGCGATCTCTCGCCATCACAGAAGTATCACCTCTGAACTATGACCAGCCTAAACTGGGGGCTGAGAGCAGGGAATTTTACGTCCCACCCACCACCCACTTAACATCACACTGTCGAGGATCTAACTGACATGCTAGACTACGCCTTCGAAGACATCGACGGTATGGACGACGATGCCGGAGCCGAACCAGGTCAAAACCCACCTATCACTGGGCGTTGGACGGCCACTTCTACCTATGATGTATACATGGTGGACACACTTGAGAAGCAGGACGACGATGGCACTCAAGATCCAGATCAGGACAAGCCCGTCGATGATCAACCAAAGCGCCAGCGTCAGCGGCGCCGCTCATGATCATGTAGGGCGAATGACAGCAACACCGGCACTGGAGATAATGACACTCCGGACAATGCCGAAGACCCCGTCGACCCTGCGTTCGAGCAAGATGATAGGGAAGAGGGACAAGTCAATTCCGATGAACTTGTCGATCATGAGGATTCGGAAGATAGTAACTATCTACCGGCCTCCGAGGAGGATGTTAGCCTCGGTAACGTAGATTTCATAATGCCAGAGGAACCCCTCGAACAAGAACGCTTCAAGCGACAGCTCATCGCCACTGCGAGGAGCCTGAAAAAGAAACAGCAACAGCTTCAAGCCGAACACGATACGCTCAACGACAGATGGACCAAGGTCCTGGCTGCCGAAGAATACGGCCTCGAGCGCCCGACAAAGAGCTACCCAAAACACAGGCTACTACCACAATTCGACGATGAAGCCCTTGAGCCAATACCGTCAAGATACAATCATGCTGATCAACTGGACCGACCACCACGTGGACGTGACAAAGCGGCTAATTATGCCGAACACCAGCCCGCGCCACCTCGCCGTAGAGGCAAAGAGGCAGCGGCTCCGGGCTACATGTATGACTTACGTCAGGACCTGGACAATAGAGCCGGCCAGACCAGATCAATCTACGGATCAAGGGGACGTGCTCCAACACGAGACGACGGCCATCAAGCCTGGCGCGACAAGCATAAGCAAGTTCGAGCTGAGAACCGAACACGGATGCCATCCGAACTCCGTCGTGATGTTGCCCGATATAGAGGCGCCGCACACCCCATGTGCTTTACCGACGAGGTAATGCAGCACCAGTTTCCTAAAGGGTTTAAACCCATAAACATCGAGGCATACGATGGAACGACAGATCCCGCTGTGTGGATTGAAGATTTTCTTCTCCACATTCACATGGCTCGCGGCAATGATCTCCACGCCATTAAATACCTTCCTCTAAAGCTAAAAGGGCCAGCACGGCACTGCTTGAATAGCCTCCGAGAGAACTCCATTGGCAGTTGGGAGGATTTAGAGGATGCTTTTCGGGACAACTTTCAGGGCACTTATGTCTGGCCACCGGACGCTGATGACCTGATTCACATAGTCCAGCAACCCGGAGAGTCAGCCCGCAAACTCTAGACTCGGTTCTTAATTAAAAAGAACCAAATTGTCAACTGTCCGGATGCCGAAGCCTTAGCGTCATTTAAACACAGCGTCCGCGACGAATGGCTCGCCCGACACCTCGGTCAGGAAAAGCCGAAGACTATGGCAGCTCTCACTACACTCATGACCCGCTTCTGTGCGGGCGAAGATAGCTGGTTGGCTCGTAGAAGCAACAGCACCAGCGACCCTGGCACCTCTGAGGCCAGGGACGGCAATGGAAGGCCACGACGCAGCAAAAATAAGCGTCGGAACAACAATGAAGAAACCGAGGATACGGCGGTCAACGCCGGATTTAGCGGCTCTAAACCCGGTCAGCGGAAGAAGCCGTTCAAAGGAAATAGAGATGGCCTGTCCAACTTGGATAAAATACTGGATAGGCCCTGTCAAATCCGCGGCACCCCTGACAAGCCTGCCAACCACACCAACAGAAACTGCTTGGTTTTTAAACAGGCCGATAAATTAAATACCGAACATAAGGGGAAAGGACCTCAAAGCGAGGATGACGATGAACCCCGCCCTCCGAACACCGGGGCACAAAAGAAGTTCCCCCCGGAGGTGAAAACAGTGAACATGATATATGTCACGCATATCCCCAAGAGGGAGCGCAAGGGCGCACTGAGGGATGTCTACGCCATAGAGCCTGTCGCCCCGAAATTCAACCCTTGGTCAGCTTGTCCAATCACCTTCGATCGCAGGGACCACCCAACCAGTATCTGTCACGGAGGTTCGGCGGCCCTGGTACTCGATCCCATCATCGACGGATACCATCTCACGAGAGTCCTTATGGACGGCGGCAGCAGTCTCAACTTGATTTACCAAGACACTGTCTGTAAGATGGGTATTGATCCGTCAAGAATCAAGCCCAACAACACTACCTTTAAAGGAGTGATACCTAGCGTAGAGGCCCGCTGCACGGGTTCCTTAACGCTGGAAGTGGTATTCGGCTCTCCAGATAACTTTCGAAGTGAAGAATTGATCTTCAATATCGTCCCTTTTCGCAGTGGTTATCATGCATTGCTTGGACGAACTGCTTTCGCGCACTTTAATGCAGTCTCACACTATGCTTATTTGAAGGTCAAAATGCCCGGACCGCGCGGTGTCATCACAGTCAATGGAAATATGGAACGCTCCCTCCGTACTGAGGAGCACACCGCGGCCCTAGCAGCTGAGGTACAGAACGGCCTCAAAAGCTGATCGGTCATCAAGACCCATGACACCGCTAAGCGAGTCCGATCAACATTACAGCATGACAGCTCGGCGAATCCGGAGCTTGAATAGCAGTTCAGCCTCCGCCGATCGCCCCATAAGGTTGCGGCATACGTACCACACGTGCATAATTACGCACTTAGAATACCTTGGGCAGCGCTGGAGGCATACTGCGGAACAGGTCTATAGTACGGCTTGACCCTATTCGGACCTTAACTTTCTTTTTTCTTTTCTTTCTCTTTTACCACAGGTTCATTAAAAACCTACCTACTCTACGGTTGTACAGGGACTCATTTCTAGGTTCCCCTTTCTTATAGACGACCATCGACTCCTCCTCTCAAAGGATTTCCAACCAAGGAGAAACAGCGCAGACGTGCAACAGGGCATCATTAGGACCTTCAAGCCACTATTTTCTCAAAAAAGCCCTGTATAAACCTTTTCCTTGTGTAAACTTTCGGCATGTAAAATGGCCTTGACCTTCGGGCTTGATCTGTAATGACACGCCTCGACGTATTAATCAGGGCATAAAGGAAGCAGTTGATCACCACTTTTGTTTGGTACTCATCTATTTTATCATCTATCTTCCCTCCCTATGCCCGACTGCCACACGTGCCTTAGTCCGGTCTTAAACACCGGGGGCTGTATCTGGCCTGACACATTTTAAAGTCCGAACTACTATTGGGTACTCTTCGGCATCCCAAATATTGCATTATATGCATCGGCTCCGAATCATGTCTTTGGTCTATAGTTGGGTTGCCTAGCTCCTGTGCTTACCACCTTATGTTCCGCTCGTTCGGCTAAGGTAGTAAAGGGAGAACTACTGCGATTGTATTTCTGGTTCGTCCGGTCAAATACCTTAGTAGAGAAAGCCGAAAACTGACTGTCATGATAAAGCGAGAGCTGGTCGGCGATTCGGTGACTTAGTCTTATACTACAATCGTTAGCGATTTACTCCGTGTTATACGAAGGGCTGGTCTTCGTCCAAGCCATGTGGAAATGGCTATTCAGCCCGGATTGCCGCACACGCACAAGGGGCTAGTGCTTAGCCCCACCGTCAAACTCCTATGGCTAAGTGAAAGTAATAAAGCCGCATAGTCTGATTGCCTGGTTCACCTCGCGGACACCTCCTTTACGGACCAAGACGTTGGATAAAGTGTGGTCGCGCGTCACTACGAACACCCCCGTAGCATCTACGTGGGGGGTGAAGCCGACGACTGGCAACTTTCAGAAATAAACGGCCGCACATGAGGAAAACATTGCTTGAAACAAAAGGCACAATAAACAGATATATTACAAGCATGGGTTCATACCATAATTTTTACAACCCGAATACATCTACTCAAATATGACATCCTTAGAACATTGGCCCTCCACTATTCAGGCCCCTGCCAGGACGTCATCGAAATATCTCTCCGGCCTCCGATGATCTTTGCCTTCGGGCGGGCCTGCGGTCGCCACATCAGTGGCCTTCATCTTTGGCCATTGCATCTTAACGCAGGCGAAGGCCATCCGGGCACCTTCTATGCAAGCCGAATGCTTCACAGCATCAATCCGAGGCAGCGCGCCGATGAGCCGTTTCACCAAACTGAAGTTGCTACTGGGAATTGGTTCGGCGGGCCAAAGTTGGACTATTAGATCCTTCATGGCCAAACCGGACACCCTATGCAGCTCCATCAGCTGCTTCATCTGGTCGTTCAGGAGCACCGGGTGCTCCGGTGCAAGAAACTGCGACCAGAACAGCTTCTCGGACGAGTTCCCCTCCTGGGCTAGGAAGAACTGTGCGGCATCGCCGACACTCCTCGGGAGATCCACAAACGCGTCTGGAGAACTCCACACTCGAGTGAGCAAAGCATATCTATGACCTCCAAAAATACTCTGCAAAGGAAAGGCCTTACCAGCTGCTATCTGCCTCGCTTGACGGATCTCTTCGCGAGCACTCCAGGACTCGCTCCGCGCCTCTTTGGCATCATGGAGAGCCTTCGCAAGCTCGGACGACTGGGCCGAAGTCTTCTGCTCCAATGTCTCACATTTGCTGATGGAATCCTTCAGCTCCTGCTCGACTTCGGCCACCCGAGCTTAGTGTTGGTGGCGGGCAACTTGTTCGGCTTCTAGTTCAACAGCCGCTTTATCAGCAGCTGCCTTACTCGCCTCGGCTTCCTTCTTGGCCTGGGCGAGGGTGCCTTTGAGGGTCTCGACCTCCGCTGCGCCAACTATGCTCATAATCAAAGCATCCTGTGAGTTAACCTCTCCACATACATATCACTTCTGACATGAAAATGAATTTTTTCATCATGCACATACCTTGCGTCTCATCGAACCGCTTGTTGATGCAGTCGAGCTCTTCATTGGCCGCTTCAAGCTTCCGATTGAGTTTGGAAACTTCTGCGGCCTGGGCGGTGGCCGCCAACAGGGAAGCCTGTTGCAACAGCAGAGTATTATGATAACACGCCCGAGTACTATGTGGATCCTTTGTTCGGTTCTTTTCAAACCAAACAGAGCCTCAGGGACTACTATCTGTATACAGGTATATTCCTCTAAATGAAACAAAAATGTTTAGGACATTGCGTCGCATACCTCAAAGCCTGTCAGTAGGCTGGTGAAGGCTTCGTTCAGTCCGCTTTTTGCAGACTGAACCTTTTCCACCACCGCACCCATCAAGGTGCGGTGCTCCTCCACGATGGAAGCACATTGCATTGCTTCCGCTAGAGCGTTCGGTGCCTCCGGATTAGCGGAGGTCGCCGACGGAGCTGATGCTCCTCCCCCCTCTTTTGAAGGGGGCAGCTCACCTAATCCCGAAGCCGCATTGGTCTCCGGAATGGTGTCCGGCTGGGGCCCGGATTGTTGGGGGTCCCCACCGTCGGTTGTCATAGGGGTCGCCTCCCCTATGTCTTCGGCGACCGAGGTATTAACCTCGGGCGCTTTTTCGACAGCCTCGCCCGCCCCTCCGTGGCCAGGAGAGGTCCTTCGGGATAACACCTCGGTGTCGTCCATGGGGATAAGCGAGGGGGCTCGTGGCAACATCTCGCTCTCTGCCATCTCGGGTGGCAGAGAGTTCCCCTCCGATAACGGAGTGTTCGGAAGCTCGCGTGGAGGGTTGAAAGGCACACAACAAATGGCTTATATAATGGAATTAGGAAAACCGAAAAGATGAACTTGTAAGTCTATGAATACTTACGATTCAGCCAGGGGCTTCGCCCTGAAAGGTTTTTTGGAGACTAGTTCGGAATACGAGTCCGAACTGTCCGGGAGGGTCATCTTCCCTCTTTTGGGTGCCTCCCCCTTCGGGTCTTTGGAGGTCGCCCTCTTATTTTTCCTCCCCTTACGAGGGGAGTTGCTTTCCACTTCCTCCTCCTTTCCTTCCTCGTCTCCGTCATGGGAAGAGAGGGCTTCGGTCTCTTCGGATACTGTGTCCGCAGGACCCTTATGGCGGGGGCCGCCCTTGGCCTCCTTGCCCTTCGTCTTCTTGGCCTTCTTCTCCGGCGCCTGATAAGGCGTCGGGACCAGCATATCTGTTAGCTGGGGGGTGGCTGGGTTCTCAGGCAGCGGTGCCGAACAGTTGATCCCCTCCGCCTTTGCCGTCCAGCCCTGGCCAGAAGGCAGGCAATATGACTTACATTATATTCAAACTACTGACCGGATAAGTTTTCGGAAAGGTTATGCTCACCGGTGAGGCCGGGTTCTCGATGTCAAGTCCGATGTCCTCGGTCTTCTTCGGCCACGTTTTCTTGGCCTTGAAGAGCTGCTTCCAAATATCTTCGTGCGTTGTGTCGAATAAGCGCTTCAGGGTCCGTGGCTCCTCCGGATTGAACTCCCACATGTGAGAGGCCCAGAGTTGGCAAGGAAGAGTGCGGCGGAAGAGCATCACCTTAATCACGTTTGTGAGACCGGCGTTTTTGCCTATCATGTTGGTGATGTGTGTTTGCAGCATCCGCACCTTCGCTGTGGACACCCAATCAAGGCCCTTGGCGGTCCAGGAGGTGAGCCTCGTGGGGGGTTCGGATTTGAAGTCAGGTGTGGCCGCCTAGTTGGCGTTGCGGGGTTCGGTGATGTAAAACCACTCCTGCTGCCACACGTTGACTATCTCCACAAATGCCCCTTTGGGCCAGACGGCGTTGGGGAGCTTGCTTACCATGGCCCCGCCGCAATCCGCATGCTGGCCATCGACCACCTTCGGCTTCAGATTGAAAACCTTAAGCCATAGGCCGAAGTGTGGTGGGATGCAGAGGAGAGCCTCGCACACGACGATGAACGCCGAGATGTGGAGGAAGGAATTTGGGGCTAGATCATGGAAATCTAGCCCGTAGTAGAACGTGAGGCCCCGGATGAAGGGATGGAGAGGAAACCCTAGACCTCAGAGGAAATGGGGAATGAATACAACCCTCTTGTCAGGCTCCAGAGTGGGGATGACCTGATCCTTATCAGTGAGCCTGTGCGCGATATCCGCGGATAGATATCCCGCGCTCCGGAGCTCCTTGATGTCCTTCTCAGTGACGGAGGAGGCCTCCCACTTGCCCTTGGAACCGGATCCAGCCACGGCTGAGGAGGGTGGTGGCAGTGGGAAAGATTGAAGTTTTGGGCGCTGGAGCTCGAAGGTTGGAAGGCAGGAGCTAGAAGAAGGTGTGGGGGAAAAAGGAGGAATCTTTACCCTCTTATAGGCAGTGAAATACCAAACGCCCCCCTCTCAAGCCTTAAAACTCGCCTGTTCCCAAAGAGATCGTGCGAACGGCGCGGTTGGATTACCCAAACCACATTGAAGTGAATCCCGTAATGGGCGGGCACGATATCTGCTTTGACAAGACACGCCAATAAGAGCTAGGCCTCGAAACGCGAAATGGGAGGCGTGAAAACGGTTCAAAATGTTGAAGGGTCAAGTGTGACGCTTCGCCGAAAAAGTTGTCAGTAAAAGACACTGTTCCTATTTTGACGTCTTATCTTCGCAGCTAAGGGTTGTATTGATTATGCAGTGCCGGATATAGTTCCTTTGTGCAGGAAGCTAACTTAAAGTATTCAGGAGAAGGAACCTGCCTTGCGATACCGAAGATAATCCACGCCGAACATATCGTCATCAAAGACTGGTTCAGGGGCTACTGAGGGAGTCCTGGATTAGGGGGTCCTCGGGTGTCCGGATTATTTGATATGGGCTGGACTGAGGGGCCGTGAAGATAAAACTAAAGACTATATCCCCCATGTCCGGGTGGGACTCCTTTATGCGTGGACGGCAAGTTAGGTGTCCAGATATGTTATTTCCTTCTTCTGCAAACCGACTCTGTACAACCCTAGATCCCTCCGGTGTGTATATAAACTGGAGGGTTTAGTCCGTAGAGGCTATCAGAATTCTCATAGGCTAGACAGCTAGGGTTTAGCTATTACGATCTCGAGGTAGATCAACTCTTGTATCCCCTATACTCATCTAATATAATCAAGCAGGACGTAGGGTTTTACCTCCTTTAAGAGGGCCCAAACCTGGGTAAACATCGTGTCCCCAACGTCCCTTGTTACCATTGATCCTCAAACGCATAGTTCAAGACCCCCTACCCGAGATCCGCCGGTTTTGACACCGATAGTGAGCTCGGATAAAGTGCGGGATGCTTCGGCCGCTCCCCCTCCCCCTCAATTTAAGCACCATGGGGATCGTGGGATCGTTTGCGCCCATGATTGCCCACTTCCCCCATGATACACGACTGCATTAAGTGGCACGAAAGTGCAACCGTCGGGCACGGGCCGCAACGGATCCCACGCGCGGGCTGAGGCCGCCACCTGGCGGGCCAAGCCTGCGGCGATGTCTCGTCGCGCGCGGCCTAGTGGGACCCTGCCCCCTCGATGGGCCGCACATGGCACACAGCTAGCATGCGGTGGGGCACGAATCGACGCCTCGGCCGGGCGCGAGCCAACCGGGCGATCCAACTTCCGCGCCGGCTGTGGGTCGGCCTAGCTGGCTGCGGGCAGCCGGCGTCGCCAGCGTCTTTCTGGGGACCTTTTGCCAGCCGGATTCGTCTCCACCGTCCTCCATGATCACCGTCTACAACCCATCTACGGGGAAAACCTGTGGAGGCCCTGCGTTCGAGACCGCAGGACCTCAACAACTTCGGGGGCTACTGTCGGGGGGATGTCCCTCGGTAGGCTCAAGGGGACAAGTCATCATTTCAATGCATCGAGATGGCTTGGCTCCCTCATGGCCGGCTGGCCCCTCGGCCGGCTCCACCCGCTGGAGGCCGGCTGGGCGAAGGACCCTGGTCGGGCCGGCTAGCGGCAGCGGGTAGCCGGCGGGGTCAGCGCCCGTCAAATCCAACCATACCAACTACAGGAACGGGACGTCGCCCACGTCATGGAGGGCATGGCAACAGTGCCTCTGGTGCCGCTGACCGATGTGACCCGGCACTGTAAAAGCATCACGCCAACCACCCTCTGACACGCTACAACAACAAGCAGCCGACGGGGCCCAACAGCCAGTGGGCCCCATGGCCAACAGGACCCCGCAGCTGGCGGGCCCCACAAGAGGCCAGAGACGCTGGCAGCTGGGGTCCATCCACCTTTTCAGGCACTTTGTAACTTCGGAGGCCCAAGTATAAGGCCTCCCAGGAGCCCCCCAAGGAGGGGGTCGGCTCATTCTCACCACCACACACACGCATGCGAGGCAGAGAGCAGGGCTAGAGCTCCCTTCTTCCTCTACCCAAACAGCTCCAGGAGCAACCATGTATACCTCATGATCTTCATAGCGATCCTTGCAGGAGTAGGGGTGTTACCTCCAACGGACACTGTCAGCGTCCATCGGCCCCTAACCACACGAGATAAGCCATCCCATGGCATCTGCCGTGCCAAAACCACGACAATCTTCATTGAATATGTAGGAATCAATATGAGCATCCAGGTCCCGCTATTGATTATTGACCGGAGAGGTGTCTCGGTCATGTCTGCAAGTTCCCGAACCCGTAGGGTCGCACGCTTAACGTTCGGTAGCACTAGGGTAGTATTGAGATATTAATAGTGGAAAGTCTAAAGGTTGTTCGGAGTCCCGGATGGGATCCGGGATATCACGAGGAGCTCCGAAATGGTCCAAAGGTAAAGCTTTATATATGGAAAGTCGTTTTCGGGGTTTCGGAAAAAGTTCGGTTTTTTCTGGTATTGGACCGGGAATCTTCCAGAAAGTTCTGAAGGGTTCCAGGAGTCAACCGGAGGGTCCCACATGTCCTGAAGGCCTACAAGGGCTGGGGGGCGCCTTGGCCTACATGGGCCAGGCGCACCAGCCCCCCAAGGGCCCATGCGGCTGGGGAGGGGGCACCGCAGCCCCCCTGGCTTGGAGGGGGGCCGTGGTCCCCTGGCTTGGAGGAGGGGCATCCGCCCCCTGGCTTGGAAGGGGGCATCCGCCCCCCTCCACACCCCTATATAAAGAGGGGAGGGGCGCAGGGGACAGACACACCAAACCCTTCCACCCTTGCCCTCCGTCTCTCCCAACTCCTCCCACCTTTCTCCGGTACGCGCTTGGCGAAGCCCTGCCAAAATTCCGCTGCCACCGCCACCACCTCGCCATTGGGCTGGTTTTGATCTCATCTACCTCCTCTCCCTCGCTTGCTGGATCAAGAAGGGGAGGACGCCATCAAGCTAAATGTGTGCTAAACTCGGAGGTGCCGTCCGTTCGGCGCTAGATCGGATTGGATAGTGATTGGATCGCGAAGAGTACGACTACATCAACCACGTTACATACGCTAACACATTCAGTCTACAAGGGTACATAGACACACTCCCCTCTCATTGCTATGAATCTCCTAGATTAGATCTTGGGTGTTTCATCGGAATTTTTTTGATTTTCATGCAACGTTACCCTACACCTGGTACACTACCAGAGGCATTCATATTGTGGTCATCATGTTGTTTCATATTATGAGTTGTAAGTAAGATAAAAGTGTGATGTTCATTATTAGATTGTGCCCCTACCTATGAGGATATAAAAAAAGAGAAAAGGAGGAGGCCCATGATTCCTCGAAAAAGTGTGGAGGAGGCCAATGAGCCTAACAAAAAAATGAAAAGAAAAAAGAAAAAAATGAGCGAAAAATAGAGAGGGGGTGCACTACTATCCTTTTCCACACTTGTGCTTCAAAGTAGCACCATGTATTTCATATAGAGAGTTTTTCATATTATTCATTTCATATGCTAGTAGGATTTTTCCATGATAGAACTTGGCTTGTATATTCCGTTGACGAGTGAGGGAGTCCTGAATTAGGGGGTCCTCGGGTGTCCGGACAGTTCGATATGGGCAGGACTAATGGGCCGTGAAGATAAAACAGAAGACTATCCCCCGTGTCCGGGTAGGACTCCCATATGCGTGGGTGGCAAGTTTGGTGTCCGGATGTGTTATTTCCTTCCTCCGCAAACTGACTCTGTACAACCATAGGCCCCTCCGGTGTGTATATAAACCGGGGGGTTTAGTTTGTAGAGGCTATCAGAATAATCATAGGCTAGACAGTTAGGGTTTAGCCATTACGATCTCGTGGTAGATCAACTCTTGTAACCCCTATACTCATCGAATACAATCAAGCAGGACGTAGGGTTTTACCTCCATTAACAGGGCCCGAACCTGGGTAAACATCGAGTCCCCATTGTCCATTGTTATCATCGATCCTTAGACACACAGCTTGGGACCCCCTACCCGAGATCTGCCGGTTTTGACACCGACATTGGTGCTTTCATTGAGAGTTCCGTTGTGTTGTCGATAGAAGGATCGATGGCTCGCCTTGTAATCGACGATGACGCTCCTTCCGAGGAGACTTTTCTTCCTGGTCAACTCTTTGTGTTTGGTGGCTTCGTACTACATGCCAACTCGACCGGTCACCTTGAGCAGGTCGACAGCTACGCCCCTAGTCACCAGATCAGGTTTGGAAGTTTGAACTACATCGCCGATATCCGAGGAGATCTAATCTTCGAGGGGTTCACGGCCTCGGCCGCCGCTCCCCACCCATACAAAGAAGGCCCTTCAGATCCGCTATCAGATCCCGTCCAGGGATCGACTATCATGCCCGCCCTGGCCTTAGATCTGGATCAGAACACTTCGTCCGAAGACGGGGGGAGGGGGGGGAGGGGTGAACCCCGCCGGACTCTCTCCCATTACGGAGCTTCTAGCCGGAGACCCAGATGCAACCATGCCGTCGGCGGACCCGGAGTCAAACGGGACTCTCCCCGTCATCGGGAAGCCGGATTCGCCTCTGGACGTCAACTCCGAACTCTCGAGGTCTGCATCTATCGGGCTCGGTCAAGTGGATATTACCAAACCTAGCTCCGCAGATCCTCAGACGCCTGTCCAGCTTTCACTCTTAAACGAAACACTGGACCTAATGCAATCTCTCGCCATCACGGAAGTATCACCTCCGAACTACGCCCAGCTTGAACTGGGGGCTGAGAGTAGGGAATTTTGCATCCCACCCACCACCCACTTAATAGCCACTATCGAGGATTTACCCGACATGCTAGATTAAGCCTCCGAAGACATCGATGGCATGGACGACGATGTCGGAGTTGAACCAGGCCAAAACCCGCCCATCACTAGGCATTAGACAGCCACTTCTACTTATGATGTATACATGGTGGACACGCCTGAAAAGAAGGACGACGATGGCACTCAAGATCCAGATGAGGAGAAGCCCGTCGACGAACCACCAAAACGCCGGCATCAGCGGTGCCACTCACGATCGCGTCGGGCAAGGGAAAGCAATACCGACACCGGAGATAATGACACTCTGGATAACGCCAAAGACTCCGACCGCCCCGCTGAGCCTGGGTTCGAGCAGGATGAGAGGGAAGAGGGTCAAGTAAACCCCGACGAAATTGCCGATCATGGGAATTCGGAAGATAGTAACTACTTACCTGTCTCCGAAGAGGATATTAGCCTCGGTGATGAAGATTTCATCGTCCCAGAGGAACCCCTCGAACAAGAACGCTTCAAGTGACGGCTGATCGCCACTGCACGAAGCCTGAAAAGGAAACAGCAGCAGATTCAAGCCGAACATGATACGCTCAACGACAGATGGACTAAGGTCCTGGCTGCCGAAGAGGGATACGGCTTTGAGCACCAAACAAAGAGCTATCCTCAGCGCAGGCTACTGCCACAATTTGACGAGGAGGCCTTTGAGCCAATACCGACAAAATACAATCATGCCGATCAACCAGACCGACCACCACGTGGACGGGACAAAACGGCCAATTATGCCGAACATCAGCCCACGCCCCCTCGCCGTAGAGGCAAGGACACAGCGGCTCCGGGCTACACGTACGACCTACGTCAGGACCTAACCAATAGAGCCGACCAGACCAGATCAATCTATGGATCAAGAGGACGTGCTCCAGCACGAAATAACGGCCACCAGGCCTGGAACGACAAACATAACCAAATCCGAGGTCAGCCCCGAACACAGATGTCATCCGAACTCCGTCGCGATGTCGCCCGGTATAGAGGTGCCACGCACCCCATGTGCTTTACCGATGATGTAATGCAGCACCAGTTTCCGGAAGGGTTTAAACCCGTAAACATCAAGCCATACGATGGAACGATAGGTACCGCTGTATGGATTGAAGATTTTCTTCTCCACATTCACATGGCTCACGGAGACGATCTCCACGCCATTAAATACCTCCCTCTAAAGCTGGAAGGACCAGCACGACACTGGTTGAACAGCCTCCCAGAAAACTACATTGGAAGCTGGGAAGACTTAGAGGATGCTTTTCGGGACAACTTTCAGGGCACTTATGTCCGGCCACCGGATGCTGATGACCTGAGTCACATAATTGAGCAACCCGGAGAGTCCGCTCGCAAACTTTGGAATCGGTTCTTAATTAAAAAGAACCAAATCAAGGACTGTCCGGACATCGAGGCCTTAGCGGCATTTAAGCACAGCGTCCGTGATGAATGGCTCGCCCGACACCTCGGTCAGGAAAAGCCAAAGACCATGGCGGCTCTTACTGCACTCATGACCCACTTCTGTGCGAGCGAAGATAGCTGGTTGGCTCGTAGAAGCATCAATACCAGCGACCTCGGCACTTCTGAGGCCCGGGACGGCGATGGAAGGCCACGACACAGCAAAAACAAGCGCCGGAACAACAACGAAGAAACAGAGGATACGGCGGTAAACGCCAGATTCAGTGGCTCTAAACCCGGTCAGCGGAAGAAGCCATTCAAAGGTAATAGGGACGGTCCATCCAACTTGGACAAGATACTGGATCGACCCTGCCAGATTCATGGCACCCCTGAAAAGCCTGGCAACCACACCAACAGAAATTGCTGGTTTTCGAATAGGCCGGTAAATTAAACACCGAACATAAGGGGAAATGACCTCCAAGCGAGGATGATGATGAGCCTCGCCCACCGCGCACCGGGGGACAGAAACAGTTTCCCCCCGAGGTAAAAATGGTGAACATGATCTACGTCACCCACATCCCCAAGAGGGAGCGCAAACGCGCGTTAAGGGTCCTCTACACCGTAGAGCCTGTCGCCCCAAAATTGAACCCATGGTCGGCTTGTCCGATCACCTTTGATCGCAGCGACCACCCAACCAGTATCCGTCACGGAGGTTCGGCGGCCCTGGTACTCGATCCTATTATTGATGGATACCATCTTACTAGAGTCCTTATGGACGGTGGCAGCAGCCTCAACTTGCTCTACCAGGATACTGTCCGTAAGATGGGTATCGACCCGTCAAGAATCAAACCTAGCAACACTACCTTTAACAAAGTGATACCTAGCGTGGAGGCACGCTGCACGGGCTCCTTAACACTGGAAGTCATATTCGGCTCACCAGATAACTTCCAAAGCGAAGACTTGATCTTCGACATCGTCCCTTTTCACAGTGGTTATCATGCAGTGCTCGGATGAATGGCCTTCGCCCGCTTTAATGTGGTCCCGCACTATGCTTATCTAAAGCTCAAAATGCCTGGACCTTGTGGCGTCATCACAGTAAATGGGAATATGGAGCGCTCCCTCCCTACTGAGGAGCATACTGCGGCCCTAGCAGCCGAAGTACAGGGCAGCCTCATCAAGCCGGACAACCCATCGGTCATCAAGACCCACGACTCTGCTAAGCGAGTCCAATCCACACCACAATGCGATAGCCCGGTGGAGCCGGAGCTTAAATAGCAGTTTAGCCTCCGCCGATCGCCCCCATAAGGTTGCGGCATACGTACCGCGCGTACATAACTATGCACTTAAAATACCTTGGGCAGCGCCGGAGGCACACTGTGGAAAAGGTCTATAGTACGGTTTGACCCTATTCGGACCTCAACTATTTTTTCCACTATAGGTTCGTTAAAAAAAACCCTACCTGATCTACGAAGGCTCTTTTCCAGGTCCCTCTTTCTTATAGAGGACCATCACCTCCTCCTCTTAAAGGATTTCCCACCAAGGAGAAACGGCGCAGACGTGCGGCAGGGCACCATTGGGATCTTCAAACTACTACTTTTAGGCCCTGTGTAAACCTTTTCCTTGTGTAAACTTTTGGCATGTAAAATAGCCTCGATATTTATGGCATTATCTGTAATAACACGGCTCGACGTACTCATCAGGGTATAAAGGAAGCAGTTGATCACCACTTTCATTTGGCACTCATTTATTTTTGTCATCTGTATGCCCTCCCTACTTCAGACTTCCACACGTGCTTTAGTCCGGCCTTAACACCGGGGGTTGTATTCGGTCCTGCACATTTCAAAGTCCGAACACCTATAGGGTACTCTTCGGTGTCCCGGATATTGCATTATATGCATCGGCTCCGAATCATGTCTTTGGTCTATAGTTGGGTTGCCCGGCTCCTGTGCTTACCACCTTACGTTCCGCTCGTTCGGCTAAGGTAGTAAAGGGAGAACTACTACGATTGTATTTCTGGTTCGTCCGGTCAAGTACCTCACTAGAGAAAGCCGAAAACTGACTGTCATGATAAGCGCGAGCTGGTCGGCGATTCGGCGACTTAGTATTATACTACAAATCATTAGCGATCCACTCCGTGTTATACGAGGGGCTGGTCTTTGTCCAGCCACGTGGAAAAGGCACCGTAGTCCGGATAGCCGCACACACACCAGGGGCTAGTACTTAGCTCCACAGTCAAACTCCTATGGCTAAGTGAAAGTAATAAAGCCGCATAGTCTGATTGCCTGGTTCACCACTCGGACACCTCCTTTACGGACAAAGATGTTGGATAAAGTGTGGTCACGCCTTACGCCAAACACCCCTGTAGCATCTACATGGGGGCTGAAGCCGACGATTGGCAACTTTCAGAAATAAAACAATAAACGGCCACACAGGAGGAAAAATCGCTTGAAACAAAAGGCAAAAACATAGATATATAAACAGCATGGGTTCATCACATTGTTTGTACAACCCGAACACACTCAATCAAATATTACGTCCTTAGAGCATTGACCTTCTATCACTCGGGCTCCTTCTAGGACGTCATTGAAGTACCTCTCCGGCTTCCGGTGATCTTTGCCTTCGGGCGGGCCTGCGGTTGCCACTTCGGTGGCCTTCATCTTTGCCCATTGCTTCTTGACGGGGGCGAAGGCCATCCGGGCACCCTCTATGCAGGCCGAGCGCTTCAATGCATCAATCCGAGGCCGCGTGTCGACAAGCCGCTTCACCAAACCGAAGTAGCAACTAGGGATTGGCTCGGCCGGCCAGCGCTGGACTATCAGGTCCTTCATGGCCAAACCTGCCACCCTATGCAGCTTCGTCAGCTGCTTCAGCTGGTCGTTCAGAGGCGTCGGGTGTTCCGGCGAGAGAAATTGCGACCAGAACAGCTTCTCGGTCGAGTTCCCCTCCTGGGCTTGGAAGAACTGTGCGGCATCGGCGGCACTCCTCGAAGGATCTGCAAGCGCGCCTGGAGAACTCCAAACTTGGGTGAGCAAAGCAAACCTCTGACCTCCAAAGATGCTCTACAAAAGAAAGGCCTTACCAGCCGCTATCTGCCTCGCCTGATGGATCTCTTCACGAGCACTCCGGGACTCGATCCGCGCCTCTTTGGCATCATGGAGAGCCTTGGCGAGCTCGGTCGACTGGTCCGAAGTCTTCTGCTCCAAAGTTTCGCATTTGCTGATGGCATCCTTCAGCTCCTGCTCTACTTCGGCCACACGAGCTTCGTGTTGGCGGCGGGCATCTTGCTCGGTCTTCAGTTCGGCAGCCGCCTTGTCAGTGGCTGCCTTATTTGCCTCCGCCTCTTTTTTGGCCTAGGCAAGGGCGCCTTTGAGGGTCTCGACATCGGCTGCGCCAGCTGTGATTATAATCAAGGCATTCCATGAGTTAATCTCTAAATATACATATCACTTCTGATATCAACATAAACTTTTAACATTATACGCATACCTTGCGTCTCATCGGACCGCTTATTAATGCGGTCGATTTCCTCATCAGCCACCTGAAGCTTCCGATTGAGTTCGGAAACTTCTGCAGCCTGGGAGGTTGCCGCCAACAGGGAAGCCTGTTACAATAACAGCACAGCAGGTTAATTCTTCCGAATACTATATGGATCCTCTGTCCGGTTTCTTTAAACCGAACAGAGCCTCAGGGGCTACTGTCTGTACACAGGTATATTCCTCTATATGAAAAGTTTTTAGAACATTACGTCGCATACCTCAAAGCCTATCAGTAGGCTGGTGAAGGCTTCGTTCAGTCCGCTCTTAGCAGACTAAACCTTCTCCACCACCGCACCCATCAGGGTGCGGTGCTCCGGCACGATGGAAGCACGCTGCAGTGCTTCCTCCAGAGCGTTGGGCACCTCCAGATTAGTGGAGGTCGCCGATGGAGCTGATGCTCCTCCCCCCTCTTCCAAAGGGGGCTGCTTATCCAATCCCAGAGCCGTGTTGGTCTCCGGAATGGTGTCCGGCTGGGGCCCGGATTGTTGGGGGTCCCCACCATCGGTTGTCATAGGGGTCGCCTCCCCTAGGTCTTCGGCGACTGAGGTATTAACCTCGGGCGCTTTCTCGACGGCCTCGTTCGCCCTCCCTCTGCCAGGAGAGGTCCTTCGGGACGACACCTCGGTGTCCTCCATGGTTATTGCCGAGGGGGCTCGCGGCGGCGTGTCACTCTCTGCCATTTCGGGTAATGGGGTTTGCGGAAGCTCACGGGGAGGGCTGAAAGGCGAATCACAAAAATAACTTATACAATAACAACAAGTAGACCGAAGATAAATGAGTAAGTTTCTGAATACTTACGATTCGGCCAGGGGCTTCACCCTGGGAGGTCTCTTGGGGACTAGTTCGGACTCTGAGTCCAAACTATCCGGGAGGGTCACCTTCCCTCTCTTGGGCGCCTCGCCCTCCGGGTCTTCGGAGTCCGCCCTCTTCTTCTTCTTCTTCCCCTTATGAGGGGAGTCGCTTTCCACCTCCTCCTCCTCTTCTTCCTCGTCTTCTTCGTGGGAAGAGAGGGCTTCGGTCTCTCAGGACACTGTGTCCGAAGGACCTTTGTGGCGGGGGCTGCCCTTGGCCTCCTTGCCCTTCTTCTTCTTTGCCTTCTTCTCCAGCGCCTGATAGGGCGCCGGGACCATCATCTCTGTTAGCTGGGGTGTGGATGGGTTCTCAGGCAGCGGTGCCGGACAATTGACCCTCTCCGCCTTTGCCGTCCAGCCCTGTACGGAAGGCATGCAAGGTAATCTACATTATATCTGAAGTATTGACTGGATAAGTCTTCGGAAAAGTTATGCTTACCGCTGAGGCCGGGTTCTCGATGTCGAGTTCGATGTCCTCGGTCTTCTTCGGTCGCGTTTTCTGGGCCTTGAAGAGCTGCTTCCATATGTCTTCGTGCGTATTGCCGAAGAAGCGCTTCAGGGTCCGTGGCTCCTCTGGAGTCAACTCCCACATGGGGGAGGCTCGGAGTTGGCAGGGAAGAGTGCGGCGGAAGAGCATCACCTGAATCACGTTTGTGAGACCGGTGTTTGCACCTATCATGTTGGAGATGCGCTTTTGTAGCATCTGCACCTCCGATTTGGACCCCCAATCAAGGCCCTTGGCGGTCCATGAGGTGAGTCTCGTGGGGGGTCCAGATCTAAAGTCAGTCATGGCCGCCCAGTTGGTGTCGCGGGGTTCGGTGATGTATAACCACTCCTGTTGCACACCTTGACTGTCTCCACAAATGCCCCTTTGGGCCAAACGGTGTTGGGGAGCTTGCTTACCATGGCCCCACCACAGTCGACATGCTGTCCGTCAACCACCTTCGGCTTCAGATTGAAGACCTTGAGCCACAGGCCGAAGTGTGGGGGGATGCGAAGAAGAGCCTCACACACGACGATGAACGCCGATATGTGGAGGAAGGAATTTCGGGCTAGATCATGGAAATCTAACCAGTAGTAGAACATGAGGCCTCGGACGAAGGGGTGGAGAGGAAACCCTAGCCCTTGGAGGAAATGGGGGATGAACATGACCCTCTCACCAGGCTCCAGAGTAGGGATAACCTGATCTTTGTCAGGGAGCCTATGCGCGATATCCGCGGACAGATAGCCCGCGCTCCGGAGATCCCTGATGTCCTTCTCGGTGATGGAGGAGGCTTCCCACTTGCCCTTGGAACCAGACCCGGCCATTGCTGGGGAGGGTGGCAGCGGTGGGAAAGATCAAAGTTGTGGGGGCTAGAGCTTGGAGGTTGGAAGATAGGAGCTAGAAGAAGGTGTGGGGAAAAAGGAGGGATCCTTATCCTCTTATAGACGATGAAAATACCTAACGTCCCCTTCTCAAGCCATAAACCTCGCCTGTTCCCAACGAGATTGTGCGTAATTCGCGGTTGGGATACCCAAACCACATTGATTAGAATCCCGTAATGGACGGGCATGATCTCTGTTTTGACGGGACGTGCCAATGAGGGCTAGGCCTCGAAACGCGAAACAGGAGGCGTGAAAACGGTTCGAAATGTTAAAGAGTCAAGTGTGACGCTTCGCCGAAAAAGTTGTCAGTAAAAGACACTGTTCCTATTTTGACATCTTGCCTTCGTGGCTAAGGGTTGTATTAATTGTGCAGAACCGGATACAATTCCTCTATGCAGGAAGCTGACTTAAAGTATTCAGGAGAAGGAACCCGCCTTGCAATGCCGAAGATAATCCGCATGCCGAACACATCGTCATCGAAGACTGGTTCAGGGGCTACTGAGGGAGTCCTAGATTAGGGGGTCCTCGGGTGTCCGGACAGTTCGATATGGGCCGGACTGATGGGCCGTGAAGATAAAACAGAAGACTATCCCCCGTGTCCGGGTAGGACTCCCATATGCGTGGGTGGCAAGTTTGGTGTCCGGATGTGTTATTTCCTTCCTCTTCAAACCGACTCTGTACAACCCTAGGCCCCTCCGGTGTGTATATAAATCGGGGGGTTTAGTCTCTAGAGGCTATCAGAATAATAATAGGCTAGACAGCTAGGGTTTAGCCATTACGATCTCGAGGTAGATCAAGTCTTGTAACCCCTATACTCATCGAATACAATCAAGCAGGACGTAGGGTTTTACCTCCATTAAGTGGGCCCGAACCTGGGTAAACATTGAGTCCCCATTATCCATTGTTATCATCGATCCTTAGACACACAACTTGGGACCCCCTACCCGAGATCTGCCGGTTTTGACACCTACAACGAGCTTCCTCAAAATGCTCGAGCTCTTCATGAGCAAGCAAGTTGGATGCACACCCAATTAGCTATATTAGTAGAGCTTTCATACATTTATAGCTCTAGTGCATCCATTGCATGGTAATCCCTACTCCTCACATTAATACCGATTGTAAGGCCTCTCCGTTGCCTAACGATCAAGCCGCATTGATGTGAGACTTTCTTATATTTTTGTCTTCTCAATTGAACCCCCATCATCATTCTATTTGCCATCCAAAGTGCTAAGACCATGGCTCACGCTCAAGTATTGCGTGGGAATTAAAAAGTTGAAGCGAGAAAAGTATGATTTAATTGCTTGGTTTGGCGCCGGGGTTGTTCATGATTTGGTGTCTTTATGCAAGGAAGACTGAGCATGCTATCCTTATCATGATTAAGTGTGTATAGATCACATTGTTTAGCGTCTTTATTTTGGAAAGGTAATGATTGTTTATTTGCATGCTTGTGTATCACTGTTTTAATGTCAAATTGATAGAATATTGCCTTGAATCATTCGTATCCTAAATTCATGCCATGATTACATCATTTGATCAAGAACATGCTAGGTAGCATTCAACATCAAAAATTATTTTTTGATTATTATTTACCTACTCGAGGACGAGCAGGAATTAAGCTTGGGGATGCTGATATGTCTCAAACATATTTAATAACTTTTGATTGTTTCATGCTGCTATATTATCATTTATATATGCTTTTATTATCATTTTACATCATTTTATATTATTTTTTTGGACTAACATATTAATTTAGTGCCCAGTGCCAGTTCCTGTTTTCTACTTGTTTTTTTTCGTAGAAAAACCATATCTTGGAAGGTCCAAACACGATGCCAATTTTTGACCATTTTTTCTGGACCAATAAGGACCTTGGAAGCTTCGGGAGACATCAAGAGGATGCTCAAGGGTCCCACAAGCCCAGGTGATGCGGCCAGGGGGGTGGCCACACCACCCAGGCTTGTGGCCCCCCTGAGCCTTGTTTTGTCCTAATTCCACCACCATAAATTTCTAGAAATACCGAAACCTTTTGTTGTTCCCGAGAGAGAATTTTATCGCCGCCGCATGCCTCTGTTCCGAAGAGATCCCATCTGGAGCCCTGTCCCGGAGTTTTGCCGGAGGGGGAAGCCATTGGAGGAGGCGTCTTCATCAACGTTGCTGCCTCCATGATGATGTGTGAGTAGTTCCTTTAGGACCTACGGGTCCATAGTAGTAGCTAGATGGCTCTTCTCTCTCTCTTTTGGATTTTCAATACCATGTTCTCCTCCGAGATCAACCCAATGTAATTCTTATGGTGTGTTTGTTGGGATCCGATGAATTGTGGATTTGTGATCAGATTATTCATTCAATATGTTTGAATCTCTTAAAGTTTCTTTGATGTGTAATTGAGTAGCTATGTATGCTTTCTGAGTTATTTGTCTTCTTTGGCCAAGATAGATGGGTAATTCTTCAGAGGGAGTGGTGCATAGTAGTAGGTTCAATCTTGCGGCATTCTATATTCGAGTGACAGAAAGGGACAAGACACGTATTTGTATTGTTGCTACTAAGGATAAAATGATGGGGTTTGATTTTATTGTTGCGTTTCTCTATTTTTCATTAAACATAATACCATGACATGCATGCTGGATAGCAGTTTCGGGGAGGAGTAATTGTGATAGATGCAGTTGGATAACGGTCTAGTTATCACGGACGTAAGGCCTATACAAGATTATGCCATGAATGATCATAATTATGAATACTGCTTTTCTATCAATGGCTCAACAGTAATTTGTCTACCATGCCATTGCCCGCTTTCGAGAGAGATGCCACTAGTGAACCTATGGCAACCGGGTCCATTCTCCATTAATACTTGTGCTTACACAATTTCTCTTTTATTTCCTTTTACTATTTTGCCGTTTTGCCATACCACTATCTATCGCTATTTGCTTTTAATCTTGTAACTAGCAAGACGTGGGGATTGACAACCCCCTTGCCAAGTTGGGTGTAATCTTTTATTTTGTTTGTGTGCACGTGCTACTGTAACACTCCTATAATTAAGCTACAGTGATTCCACCCTAATGATGCCATGTCATTATGTTTTACTAAGCTTAATGGCCACTTGATCAAAACTCAAAGTCAAATTCAAATTCAAATTGCAAGTAAAAAATTTATATCTTCAGACAGTGAATCAAAATTGTTGGTACTGTTGCAAATATTACCTAATAAATTATGTTAAGGAAAATAACATCATCTAAGTTACCAAAAGGCCCCTAGGTACTAAAATAGTGGATCAGCAGCACTTATATTACCCATTTCAGAATAAACAAATATTTAAACAATTCCAAATGCTCTGAAACTTTGTGTGCTAACTCAAAATATTCCCTAGTATTTATGTGACAAGTTTCATGTTCAACAAAATTCATTTTGTAATAAAGTAAAATGCAAATCAGTAGCAGAAAAATATAAAACAGAAAAGAAAACGGAAAAGGAAAATAAACCACTGCTCGGCTGGACCGCAAGTCAACAGTGCGGCCCAGCCCAGCCTGCCGAGGCCTTTCGTCCTCCTCTCACCACCGCTCGTGGTAGAGCCAGCCATCGTCGTCCATGCCAGCACACCGCGCGATGAACGCCACCGCGATGCCGCTGTAGCCCTAGATCAGATAAGAAGACCACCGCGGACACGCTGGACACGCCAGGATCTTTTCCCCCTCCTTCCTCACGCCGCTTTCTTCCTCCCACTGCAAGCGGACGCCATCTCCGCCATGGCCAAGCTTGTCTGCGTGGCCACCGTCATCCCCGCATTGAGCTAGGTTGTCCATCCGCTCCGTCGTCATCCGCTTCATCATCTTCGCCTACTGGATCCAGCCAGGAGCCCCCGCATCGCTTGCATCATCGTCTTCATCTACCTTCGACTACCGGAAAGCTTCATCGATTTCGTCGCCGTCTGCTGCTCCCGTCACTCACCGGGCCTACATGCGCCTCCACGGTGAGCATCCGCTCAAAAGCCCTCTGGTTGCGCCTCTAATCCATGCCCGTAGCTCGCTCCGCCGTCGTTGCCAAACTCGTCACCACTGCTCGCCTCGCCATCGCAGCCACCGCTTGCAGAGCTCGCGCCCGAGCTTCGTCTCGAGCTCCTGGAACTCCCAGGAGGTCAATGCACCCGCGAGCTCCTTCCTCCATGCTCTGTATGCTCGAAACCGAGCAAGCCCGATTCCGGCAGCCGCAAAGCTTGTCGCCGACGTCGTTCTAAGCCACCCCAGCATCTCCCCTTTGCATTGTTTGATGCGGTTCGTCCCTGCCGTTCGAAGGGCAAATCCCGAGCCTCCCCGCCATTCTTTGTGTCGCTGGGGGTGCGCCGGCGTTTAAACGCCGGCTGGGTTACTAGAAGGTGGCCCCCGCCTATCAGGTATTTAATTAGGAGCTAATGGCCACTGACATGTGCGGCCCCCACTGTAGCGATTAAGTTAATTCAATTAACCCAGTAATTAACAAACACACTGACAGCCTGGGCCCGCACCCTAATCATCAATCAATCAATCAATCAATCAATCAATCAATCAATACCTATACTAATTAGGCACTCCCAAGAAATTACCACGTTAATCAGTAATTAAGAGCCGTTCATCAGGTGGGGCCAAATTATTACGGTGTAGATCTACCTACAAAATCTTGGGAAAAAAAACCCGCTCAAAAGGTCCAATATCCTTCTCGGTAGACAAAATAAATGTAAGAAAAAAACCAAGTCAATCTTCTCAATCTCTAAAGCTCCAAAGCATTTTCACCCATTAGAAAACAGAAAAACAATTTGAGAAAGCAACCTGTACACGTTAAAAAGAAAATAAATGCAAGCAATTGATATAGTGGGACCAGATTATGGCGTTTCATATTAAATACTTTCTTTTGCGGAAGGGTTCAGATTAAATACTAATTAGAGATTCTTAAAAATCCCTACGTTAATCAGAGAAAACTAAAACATGTAGGTTAATCAGAAAAAAATACAAGCTATTGATCTCACGGGACCAGATTATAACTGCCGTTCAGATTAAATAGACTCCATGTCATGTACGATTCATACAATCCTTTGGAGCCCTCAAGTAATTAAATCTCCGTACATAACTAGCTGGGTAAACTGATAGCCATCGGATGTTGGCTGAAAAAGAGAAAATACATGTTGTTTGATCCGTGATTGATTCTGCCGTGTCCCGAACGACCTGGAGCCTTGACGCTCCATATCTCCTTGCTTTCCTCGAGCCCTTCTCAGCTTCTCCGCTCCATTACATTTTGAATCTAGCAGTGACCGTGTTCTCCTGTTTTGTCGCCTGTTCGCCACCTAGAGTTCCAGCTCTACCTTATTGGACATATATTCTCTACGTATGGCAGTGTCACAATACCTACAAGCAATCAAGCTCTCTATGCTAGCAAGATTAAAGAGGTGTGGCCTGACTGGTCGGGCGCCAAAGCAATAGTTCATCGTGCTTGCTCCATAGTGGATCCGCCCAAATTTGAGCAGTAACCGTTAAAGATGCTTGCTTTCTTCTTATATCTATTTATGTGAATTACAGATCCATGAGAGTATGTTGCCATTTGTGCGTATTTGTCTACCTTTCCTTTTCTCTTACTTTCTACTTGCTTTTCGTCAAATACAGTTGTCATCACGTGCGCAGATGAACTGGATCGATCTATTCAGGTAATCCAATACTTTCCATGCAACAATGTGGTGAAACAGAAATAGATTTGCACAAAGAATTTCATAGTCATGTGGATGTAGCACCAAATTTCTATATGCACCGAGCTTGAACAGAACTCCCTGGTTGAAGATGTGTGCTTAGCTTATTATTTTCTTGGAACAATGATTTATTATGATTCCACTTGATTTTGGTTTGACGCAAACATATAGATAGATTTAACAAGGTAATAGCAAGCCCATGTGACATGATATACAATCTCGGGTATATACTCTATATTATGACCTTTATCTAATTAAAAAATTATTGAAATAAAACCGGCTACGCTGTAACTTATAGATCATATTTTTTTGTAGGTTAAATCTAGGAAATCATATGTCGTCAAAACTCTAACAAGCCATCAGATTTGTTATGACAGTATCCTTACTGCAATGAGAAATCACTTCACAAGATTCATATTCTCATTCTGATGACCAATACAAACAAAGTACATCGCAATGTATGTGTGTTGGTTGGAGAAACTCACACACAAGCAAAGCTATGGTATTTCATGTTAAGCTTGCATGTACAGATCGACCTGCAATGATTGAGTTAGCTCAAATTATTGTGTGGTATATTACTAACCTGCTCTTTGTAGTTTGTATTTATGGACACATATCATGCTGTTTTATGGTCATTTTAATAATGTTTCCCTTTTCAAATATTTGTTATGATGATGTATAATTAGGCTAGCTTGAAAAAGGAACGATGATGCTATTAGCTGTTCTTGAGCTAGGAGCTCCTAATTAAGTGTCCTTTTAGTTTCCGTATTACAGCTTTGTTGTACTGATAGATCAGTAGGTTGGCACTTTTTCTGCCATGTGATTTTTTTTATCCATTGCCCTTTTCTAATAGTGTGGTACTATTCTGTTACAAAGTAAATTCTTTTCCGAGATCACACTTTCATATTTGTAGAAAATAATTGTCTTTTATGAAGATCTATCTCTGAATATTTTAGTTAATGAACAGCAGTCTTACTGCCTAATCTTAAACTAATTGTTTGAACTTTTCATAGAGATCAGAATTGTACATAGACAGCTGGTTATAAACTTATAATGAGTTGTCTTGGTACATCTTCAATAATTGATGACTGGATGTTTTGTACAGAACTCTGCTTCAGATGGTGAATAAATTAACGAAGAACATTTCTTATGCATGTGGAATCACCTGGTAATTTTCTTAGGAACGCGATTTTCCTATTCCACAGTGAAATCTGAGGTTGCCTTTAAACTACTACAAAGGAACGGGTGATGCTGCCATTGTGTGGCCTCTTATGTTATCTTTTTGGACCATTTACTAGATGGCACACGCATTAGCTACCATAAGAAACAAATCATTTTTTTATTTTAATATGTCAGCTGAGACGAGTTTGACTACCTTCTCACTTATTATGCAGGGCACCAAGTAACGAATAATTGGATCTCAAAGCTCATATATGAAGCTCCGATCTTGGTCGTGGCATAAATGGAAGATGAGATCTATGAATAACAAATACAATAATTACCTGTAGTTTCTATAATTTTCAAAGTTTGTAGTCTCTTCAAGATTTTCAGTTGTTCAAGCTCACAAATAAGATACATGTGGGCATCAATTCTATCAGCTGTTTACACACAGGCTTCATTTTTGAAGCAAAGAAGTAAGGCAAAACCCAGGTAAATGCACCAAAAATGAGATGTCATCAAAAGTTTTTAAGTTATTGCTACATCACTTTTTATGATTTGGTGTACCTCTGAATTTCTATTTGTTAGCATTAATCATGGAAAAAATAAACAATTTTCTTTCCCTATATAAGCAATCATAAAATTGCATGTTTCCAATAAAACAAGTGGGTCAATGTTGTATTTTTATATTTTATATCTCTAAATATGGTTTATCTAATAAATGCTTTAGTACCTTTATAGAATAGCCCGTGCGGATGGACGGGTTGACGACTAGTTAAACCTAATTAGTTTAGTTTAAACTCGGTTAAACTAACAGAATATGACATTTGGGTCCCAGTGGATCCATTGACCAGTCAATTGGTCCACGTTGACTGCTGACTCGGCAGTCAACTGGACCCCACCACTCAACCACAAATGCACATCCCTGGGTACACTCTCAGTGTACGCATAGCAATTACATTTAATATATTTCAAATTAAATTAAATCCAGAAATTTTAGAAAATCATTTAAACTTTAAAAATCATATAAAATAAACCGTAACCCGGATGAAAATAATTTATATATGAAAAATGATCAGAAAAATATAACGAATTTGAATATGTCATATACATACATGACAGATACCTCTAACATAATGAACCTTGAACCTTTATGATCAGGTCAATACACCGAATAATATGTGGAGCTGGGAAAATATTTGGGAATATTTCCCCACTTCAATTAAAATGCTTAGTAATGCATTAGAGCATATCACCAACACATATTGCCATGACATACATCTGTGATGCATTTGTTGCTCTGTTGTTCATTTGTTTCCGCGTTACTTCTTTGTCGGTAGACCCCGAGACCACTGTTGATCCTGCCATCGACTACACCGTCTATAGAGCTTCTAGGCAAGAAAACCCCCTTGATCATTCTGATATCGCCCATTCTTTCCCTCTAATTCTTGCATTAGAGTAGTGATGCAGTTTTTGTTTTATCAGTAGATCCTATTCTGATGCATAGCATGATGTTGTTACCACTATTGATACTTCACGTACTATCCTATTATTCTTAGTATAGTTATGCTAGAGTCCCATCAATGGCCCTACACCCTTGTCTGTTTGCCATGCTATACTAACGGGCCGTGATCCCTTCGGGCGATGATCACGGATATACTTATACTACTACACTAAACATGTTCATACTAAAGACGGGTCGGCTCAGAGAGCACCCGCAAGTGATGATATATTGAAGTCAGGTCGGCTCGGAGAGCACCCGCGAGTGATTCAATGTCTCGGCTGGCTGTTAGCGGTACCACCCAGGATGTGGTGGTAGTTCGGGATCTGTCCCGACAGCCAACACGAAACATTCACTGTGGTGGAACGACAAGGCAGGCGGAGACCATCTAGGAGAGAGGTGGGCCTGGGCCCTGGTCATCGTCCTTGGTTATTTAATAATAACACGCTTAACAAGTTCTGGGTATTTGATCTGAGATTGCCACTGGCATGTACGCACTAACCACTGCGTGGGATAATGGTTATGGGGCCCTCGGCGTCGTCAGTTCCTCCCAAAAGCTCTATCAGATGTCATAGTTCAGCGACATGCGCCTGGGTGAGTGGATACCACCTATGCCTGGAAGAGCTAGGTGGGCTTGGTCCCGGCCGCCCACGCAACATGCAGGAGTGCTTAGGGTGATTGGCCGATGACCCCTTCACGATTAGGATGTAGACCAATGTGTTGACCTCTCTAGAGAGCCTAGGTAGGACTTCGGTGTGTTGATCATGCATCCGAGGCTAGGCATTACCCAGAAAAGTGTGTTCGGCCAGAGGTAATCGAGCATATCGGGCTATGTGGTGCACCCTTGCAGGGAAGACAAACTATTCCAATTGCCGAGTCAATGGTAACATGACGGCTTGGAGACGTATCCCGACCTCTTACTACTTTAACCGGATACATGATAAAACACACCAATATAATAGACGGGAATACCAGGAGATCGCTTCTCGCAGGGAGTCGAGGAAGGATCTCTGGGTATGGATCTCTAGGTATGTTATTGCTATATGTAACTACAAGTTGGTATCAATTACGCTACTCTCTTCTATTGCTGCAAGATGCTGATAGTCTTCGTTAAGTTGAGCTTCGCCCCCTTATTCTGGTATTTCTGCAGTTTAGTCCAAAGATATAGCCCCATTCCTTTTGTACCGATGCATATCTAATATAGATCTGATGTAAGTCTTGCGAGTACTTTAAATGAGTACTCACCATTGCTTTGCTATTGTTTTCATTCACCCGGTTCTTGCAACAGCTGGTTGCACCGTGGATGTAGGTTATCCCGATGGTGCGTACTATGTGGAGACTGTCGGTGTCAAAACCGGAAGATCTCGGGTAGGGGGTCCCAAGCTGTGTGTCTAAGGATCGATGGTAACAATGGACAATGGGGACACGATGTTTACCCAGGTTCGGGCCCTCTTAATGGAGGTAAAACCCTACGTCCTGCTTGATTGTATTCAATGAGTATAGGGGTTACAAGAGTTGATCTACCTCGAGATCGTAATGGCTAAACCCTAGCTGTCTAGCATATATGATTATTCTGATAGCCTCTACAGACTAAACCCCCCAGTTTATATACACACCGGAGGGGCCTAGGGTTGTACAGAGTAGGTTTGCACTGGAAGGAAATAACACATCCGGACACCAAACTTGCCACCCACGCATATGGGAGTCCTACCCGGACACAGGGGATAGTCTTCTGTTTTATCTTCACGGCCCATCAGCCCGGCCCATATCAAACTGTCCGGACACCCGAGGACCCCCTAATCCAGGACTCCCTCAGTAGCCCCTGAACCAGTCTTCGATGACGATGTGTTCGGCACGCGGATTATCTTCGGCATTGCAAGGCGGGTTCCTTCTCCTGAATACTATAAGTCAGCTTCTTGCATAGAGGAACTGTATCCGGCTCTGCACAATTAATACAACCCTTAGCCACGAAGGCAAGATGTCAAAATAGGAACAGTGTCTTTTACTGACAACTTTTTCGGCGAAGCGTCACACTTGACTCTTTAACATTTTGAACCATTTTCACGCCTCCCGATTCGCGTTTCGAGGCCTAGCCCTCATTGGCACGTCCCATCAAAACAGAGATCATGCCCGTCCATTACGGGATTCTGATCAATGTGGTTTGGGTAACACAACCGCGCCTTACGCATGATCTCGTTGGGAACAGGCGAGGTTTACGGCTTGAGAAGGGGACGTTTGGTATTTTCACCGTCTATAAGAGGATAAAGATCCCTCCTTTTTCCCCACACCTTCTTCTAGCTCCTGTCTTCCAACCTCCAAGCTCTAGCGCCCACAACTTCGATCTTTCCCACCGCTGCCACCCTCCCCAGCAATGGCCGGGTCCGGTTCCAAGGGCAAGTGGGAAGCCTCCTCCGTCACCGAGAAGGACATCAAGGATCTCCGGAGCGCGGGCTATCTGTCCGCGGATATCGCGCATAGGCTCCCTGACAAAGATCAGGTTATCCCTACTCCGAAGCGTGGTGATAGGGTCGTGTTCATCCCCCATTTCCTCCGAGGGCTAGGGTTTCCCCTCCACCCCTTCGTCTGAGGCCTCATGTTCTACTACGGGTTAGATTTCCACGATCTAGCCCCAAATTCCTTCCTCCACGTATCGACGTTCATCGTCGTGTGCGAGGCTCTTCTTCGCATCCCCCCACACTTCGGCCTGTGGCTCAAGGTCTTCAATGTGAAGCCGAAGGTGGTTGACGGACAGCATGCAAACTGTGGCGAGGCCATGGTAAGCAAGCTCCCCAACACCGTCTGGCCCAAAGGGGCATTTGTGGAGACAGTCAAGGTGTGGCAACAGGAGTGGTTCTACATCACCGAACCCCGCGACGCCAACTGGGCGGCCACGCCTGACTTCAGATCCGGACCCCCCACGAGACTCACCTCATGGACCGCCAAGGGCCTTGATTGGGGGTCCAAACTGGAGGTGCAAATGCTACAAAAGCACATCTCCAACATGTTAGGTGCAAACAACGGTCTCACAAACGTGATTTAGGTGATGCTCTTCCGCCGCACTCTTCCCTGCCAACTCCGAGCCTCCCCCATGTGGGAGTTCAATCCGGAGGAGCCACGGACCCTGAAGCGCTTCTTCGGCACCACGCACGAAGACATATGGAAGCAGCTCTTCAAGGCCCAGAAAACATGGCCGAAGTAGACCGAGGACATTGGACTCGACATCGAGAACCCGGCCTCAGCAGTAAGCATAACTTTTCCGAAGACTTATCCGGTCAATACTTCAGATATGATGTAGATTACCTTGCCTGCCTTCCGTATAGGGCTGGACAGCAAAGGCGGAGCGGGTCAATTGTCCGGCACTGCTGCCTGAGAACCCGGCCACACCCCAGCTAATGGAGATGCTGGTCCCGGTGCCCTATCAGGCGCAGGAGAAGAAGGCCAAGAAGAAGAAGAAGGGCAAGGTGGCCAAGGGCGGCCCCTGCCACAAAGGTCCTTCGGACGCAGTGTCTGGAGATACCGAAGCCCTCTCTTCCCACGAAGAAGACGAGGAAGAAGAGGAGGAGGAGGTGGAAAGCGACTCCCCTCATAAGAGGAAGAAGAAGAAGAGGGCGGCCTCCGAAGACCCGGAGGGCGAGGCGCCCAAGAGAGGGAAGGTGACCCTCCCGGACAGTTCGGACTAAGAGTCCGAACTAGTCCCCAAGAGACCTCCCAGGGTGAAGCCCCTAGCCGAATCATAAGTATTCAGAAACTTACTCATTTATCTTCGGTCTACTTGCTGTTATTGTATAAGTTATTTTTGTTATTCGCCTTTCAGCCCTCCCCGTGAGCTTCCGCAAACCCCATTATCGGAGGGGAACTCTCTGCCACCCAAAATGGCAGAGTGACACACCGCTGTGAGCCCCCTAGCCTAGCACCATGGAGGACACCGAGGTGTCATCCTGAAGGACCTCTCCTGGCAGAGGTAGGGCGAACGAGGCCGTCGAGAAAGCGCCCGAGGTTAATACCTCGGTCGCTGAAGACCTAGGGGAGGCTACCCCTATGACAACCGACGGTGGGGACCCCCAACAATCCGGGCCGCAGCCGGACACCATTCCGGAGACCAACATGGCTCTGGGATTGGATAAGCAGCCCCCTTTGAAAGAGGGGGGAGGAGCATCAGCTCCATCGGCGACCTCCACTAATCCGGAGGCGCCCAACGCTCTGGAGGAAGCACTGCAGCATGCTTCCATCATGACGGAGCACCGCACCCTTATGGGTGCGGCGGTGGAGAAGGTTCAGTCTGCTAAGAGCGGACTAAACGAAGCCTTCACCAGCCTACTGACAGGCTTTGAGGTATGTGACATAATGTTCTAAAAACTTTTCACATAGAGGAATATACCTGTGTACAGACAGTAGCCCCTGAGGCTCTGTTCGGTTAAAAGAAACCGGATAGAGGATCCATATAGTATTCGGGAGAGTTAACCTGCTGTGCTGTTATTGTAACAGGCTTCCCTGTTGGTGGCAACAGCCCAGGCCGCAGAAGTTTCTGAACTCAATCGGAAGCTTCAGGTGGCCGATGAGGAAATCGACCGCATTAATAAGCGGTTCGATGAGACGCAAGGTATGCGTATAATGTTAAAAGTTTATGTTGATATCAGAAGTGATATGTATATTTAGAGATTAACTCATGGAATGCCTTGATTATAATCACAGCTGGCGCAGCCGAGGTCGAGACCCTCAAAGGCGCCCTTGCCCAGGCCAAAAAAGAGGCGGAGGCAAATAAGGCAGCCGCTGACAAGGTGGCTACTGAACTGAAGACCGAGCAAGATGCCCGCTACCAACACGAAGCTCGAGTGGCCGAAGTAGAGTAGGAGCTGAAGGATGCTATCAGCAAATGCGAAACTTTGGAGCAGAAGACTTCAAACCAGTCGACCGAGCTCGCCAAGGCTCTCCATGATGCTATAGAGGCACGGATCAAGTCCCGGAGTGCTCATGAAGAGATCCATCAGGCAAGGCAGATAGCGGCTGGTAAGGCCTTTCTTTTGCAGAGTATCTTTGGAGGTCAGAGGTTTGCTTTGCTTACCCAAGTATGGAGTTCTCCAGGCGCATTTGCGGATCTTCCGCGGAGTGCCGCCGATGCCGCACAGTTCTTCCGAGCCCAGGAGGGGAAATCGACCGAGAAGCTGTTCTGGTCGCAATTTCTCGCGCCGGAACACCCGATGCCTCTGGACGACCAGCTGAAGTAGCTGACGAAGCTGCATAGGGTGGCAGGTTTGGCCATGAAGGACCTTATAGTCCAGCTCTGGCCGGCCGAGCCAATCCCTAGTAGCTACTTCGGCTTGGTGAAGCGGCTTGTCGACGCGCGGCCTCGGATTGATGCATTGAAGCGCTCAGCCTGCATAGAGAGTGCCCGGATGGCCTTCGCCCACATCAAGATGCAATGGGCAAAGAGGAAGGCCACCGAAGTGGTAACTGCAGGCCATCTCGAAGGAAAAAATCACCGAAAGCCGGAGAGGTACTTCGATGACGTCCTAGATGGTGCCTGAGTGGTAGAGGGTCAATGCTCTAAGGACGTAATATTTGATTGAGTGTGTTCGGGTTGTGCAAACAATGTGATGAACCCATACTGTTTATATATGTATGTTTGCACCTTTTGTTTGAAGCGATTTTTCCTCTTGTGCGGCCGTTTATTGTTTTATTTCTGAAAGTTGCCTGTCGTCGGCTTCAGCCCCCATGTAGATGCTTCAGGGGTGTTCAGCGTAATGCATGACCACACTTTATCCAACGTCTTGGTCCGTAAAGGAGGTGTCCGCGTGGTGAACCAGGCAATCAGACTATGCGGCTTTATTAGTTTCACTTAGCCATAGGAGTTTGACTGTGGAGCTAAGTACTAGCCCCTGGTGCGTGTGCGGCTATCCGGACTACGGTGCCTTTTCCATGCGGCTGGACGAAGACCAGCCCCTCGTATAACACGGAGTGAATTGCTAACGATTTGTAGTATAATACTAAGTCACCGAATCGCCGACTAGCTCGCGCTTATCATGACAGTCAGTTTTCGGCTTTCTCTAATGAGGTACTTGACCGGACGAACCAGAAATACAATCACAGTAGTTCTCCCTTTACTACCTTAGCCGAACGAGTGGAACGTAAGGTGGTAAGCATAGGAGCCGGGCAACCCAACTATAGACGGAAGACATGATTCGGAGCCGATGCATATAATGCAATATCCGAGATGCCGAAGAGTACCCTATAGGTGTTCGGACTTTGAAATGTGCAGGACCGAATACAGCCCCCGGTGTTAAGGCCGGACTAAAGCACGTGTGGCAGTCTGAAGTAGGGAGGGCATACAGATGACAAAAATAAATGAGTGCCAAACAAAAGTGGTGATCAACTGCTTCCTTTATACCCTGATGAGTACGTCGAGCCGTGTTATTACAGATAATGCCATAAATATCGAGGCTATTTTACATGCCAAAAGTTTACACAAGGAAAAGGTTTACACAGGGCCTAAAAGTAGTGGTTTGAAGATCCCAATGGTGCCCTGCCACACGTCTGCGCTGTTTCTCCTTGGTGGGAAATCCTTTAAGAGGAGGAGGTGATGGTCGTCTGTAAGAAAGAGGGACTGGAAAAGAGCCTCCGTAGATCAGGTAGGTTTTTTTTAACGAACCTATAGTGGAAAAAATAGTTGAGGTCCGAATAGGGTCAAACCGCACTATGGACCTTTTCCGTAGTGTGCCTCTGGCGCTGCCCAAGGTATTTTAAGTGCGTAGTTATGTACGTGCGGTACATATGCCGCAACCTTATGGGGCGGTCGGCGGAGGCAAAACTGCTATTTAAGCTCCGGCTCGACCGGGCTATCGCATTGTAGTGCGGATCGTACTCGCTTAGTAGAGTCGTGGGTCTTAATGACCGATGGGTTGTCCGGCTTGATGAGGCCGCCCTGTACTTCGGTTGGTAGGGCCGCAGTATGCTCCTCAGTACGGAGGGAGAGCTCCATATTCCCATTTACTATGATGACGCCACGAGATCCAGGCATTTTGAGCTTCAGATAAGCATAGTGTGGGACCGCATTAAAGCGGGCGAAGGCCGTTCGTCCGAGCAGTGCATGATAACCACTGCGAAAAGGGACGATGTCGAAGATCAAGTCTTCGCTTCGGAAGTTATCTGGAGAGCCGAATACGACTTCCAGTGTTAAGGAGCCCGTGCAGCGAGCCTCCACGCCAGGTATCACTCCTTTAAAGGTAGTGTTGCTAGGTTTGATTCTTGACGGGTCGATACCCATCTTACGGACAGTATCCTGGTAGAGCAAGTTGAGGCTGCTGCCGCCGTCCATAAGGACTGTAGTAAGATGGTATCTGTCAATGATAGGATCGAGTACCAGGGCGGCCAAACCTCCGTGACGGATACTGGTTGGGTGGTCCCTGTGATCAAAGGTGATCGGACAAGCCGACCATGGGTTGAATTTTGGGGCGACAGGCTCTACGGCGTAGACATCCCTTAACGCGCGTTTGCGCTCCCTCTTGGGGATGTGGGTGACGTAGATCATGTTCACCATTTTTATCTCGGGGGGAAACTGTTTCTGTCCCCCGGTGCGCGGTGGGCGAGGCTCATCATCGTCCTCGCTTGGAGGTCCTTTCCCCTTATGTTCGATGTTTAATTTACCGGCCTGTTTGAAAACCCAGCAGTTTCTGTTGGTGTGGTTGGCAGGCTTGTCAGGGGTGCCATGAACCTGGCAGGCTCGATCTAGTATCTTGTCCAAGTTGGATGGACCATCCCTAGTACCTTTGAATGGCTTCTTCCGCTGACCGGGTTTAGAGGCACTGAATCCGGCGTTTACCGCCGTATCCTCTGTTTCTTCGTTGTTGTTCTGGCGCTTGTTTTTACTGCGTCGTGGCCTTCCATTGCCGTCCCGGGCCTCAGAAGTGCCTGGGTCATTGGTATTGTTGCTTCTACGAGCCAACCACCTATGTTCGCCCGCACAGAAGCGGGTCATGAGTGCAGTAAGAGTTGCCATGGTCTTCGGCTTTTCCTGACCGAGGTGTCGGGCGAGCCATTCGTCACGGACACTGTGCTTAAATGCCGCTAAGGCCTCGGCGTCCGGACAGGCCACGATTTGGTTCTTTTTAATTAAGAACCGATTCCAAAGTTTGCGAGCGGACTCTCCGGGTTGCTGAATTATGTGACTCAGGTCATCAGCAACCGGTGGCCGGACATAAGTGCCCTGAAAGTTGTCCCGAAAAGCATCCTCCAATTCTTCCCAGCTTCCAATTGAGTTTTTTGGGAGGCTGTTCAACCAGTGCCGTGCTGGTCCTTTCAGCTTTAGAGGGAGGTATTTAATGGCGTGGAGATCGTCTCCACGAGCCATGTGAATGTGGAGAAGAAAATCTTCAATCCATACAACGGGATCTGTCGTTCCATCGTATGGCTCGATGTTTACGAGTTTAAACCCTTCCGAAAACTGGTGCTGCATTACCTCATCGGTAAAACACATGGGGTGCGCGGCACCTCTATACCGAGCGACATCGCGACGGAGTTCGGATGACATCTGTGTTCGGGGTTGACCACGGATTTGGTTATGTTTGTCGTTCCAGGCCTGGTGGCTGTTATCTCGTGCTGGAGCACGTCCTCTTGATCCATAGATTGATCTGGTCTGGTTGGCTCTATTTTGTCATGTCCTGACGTAGGTCATATGTGTAGCCTGGAGCCACTGTCTCCTTGCTTCTACGGCGAGGGGGCGTGGGCTGATGTTCGGCATAATTGGCCGTTTTGTCCCGTCCATGTGGTGGTCGGTCCGGTTGATCGGCATGATTGTATTTTGACGGTATTGGCTCAAAGGCCTCCTCGTCAAATTGTGGCAGTAGCCTGCGCTTAGGATAGCTCTTTGTTTGGCACTCAAAGCCGTAGCCCTCTTCGGCGGCTAGGACCTTAGTCCATCTGTCGTTGAGCGTATCCTGTTCGGCTTGAATCTGCTACTGTTTCCTTTTCAGGCTCCGTGCAGTGGCGATCAGCCGTCCCTTGAAGCGTTCTTGTTCGAGGGGTTCCTCTGGGATGATGAAATCTTCGTCATCGAGGCTAATATCCTCTTCGGAGATAGGTAAGTAGTTACTATCTTCTGAATCCCCGTGATCGGCAATTTCGTCGGGGTTGACTTGACCCTCTTCCCTCTCATCCCGCTCGAACGCAGGCTCAGCGGGGTGGTCAGAGTCTTCGGCGTTGTCTGGAGTGTCATTATCTCCGGTGCCGGTATGGCTTTCCCTTGCCCGACGCGATCGTGAGCGGCGCCGCTGACGCCGGTGTTTTGGTGGTTCGTCGCCGGGCTTCTCCTCATCTGGATCTTGAGTGCCATTGTCGTCCTTCTTTTCAGGCGTGTCCACCATGTATACATCATAAGTAGAAGTGGCCGTCCAATGCCCAGTGATGGGCGGGTTTTGGCCTGGTTCAACTCTGACATCGTCGTCCATGCCATCGATGTCTTCGGAGGCGTAATCTAGCATGTCGGTTAAATCCTCGATAGTGGCTATTATGTGGGTGGTGGGTGGGACACAAAATTCCCTACTCTCAGCCCCCAGTTCAAGCTGGGCGTAGTTCGGAGGTGATACTTCCGTGATTGCGAGAGATTGCATTAGGTCCAGTGTTTCATTTAAGAGTGAAAGCTGGACAGGCGTCTGAGGATCTGTGGAGCTAGGTTCGGTAATAACCACTTGACCGAGCCCGATAGACGCAGACCTCGAGAGTTTGGAGTTGACGTCCAGAGGTGAATCCGGCTTCCCGATGACGGGGAGAGTCCCGTTTGACTCCGAGTCCGCCGACGGCATGGTTACATCTGGGTCTCCGGCTAGAAGCTCCGTAATGGGAGAGAGTCCGGCGGGGTTCACTTCCCCGTCTTCGGACAAAGTGTTCCGCTCCGGATCTAAGGCCAGGGGGGCAGGATAGTCGATCCCTGGACGGGATCTAATAGCGGATCCGAAGGGCCTTCTTTGTATGGGTGGGGAGCGGCGGCCGAGGCCGTGAACCCCTCGAAGATTAGATCTCCTCGGATATCGGCGATGTAGTTCAAACTTCCAAACCTGATCTGGTGACCTGGGGCGTAGCTGTCGACCTGCTCAAGGTGACCGGTCGATTTGGAACGTAGTACGAAGCCGCCAAACACAAAGAGTTGACCAGGGAGAAAAGTCTCCCCGGAAACAGCGTCGTCGTTGATGACAAGGCGAGCCATCGTTCCTTCTGTCGACAACACAACGGAACTCTCAATGAAAGCACCAATGTCGGTGTCAAAACCGGCAGATCTCGGGTAGGGAGTCCCAAGCTGTGTGTCTAAGGATCGATGGTAACAATGGACAATGGGGACACGATGTTTACCCTGGTTCGGGCCCTCTTAATGGAGGTAAAACCCTACGTCCTGCTTGATTGTATTCGATGAGTATAGGGGTTACAAGAGTTGATCTACCTCGAGATCGTAATGGCTAAACCCTAGCTGTCTAGCCTATTATTATTCTGACAGCCTCTATAGACTAAACCCCCCAGTTTATATACACACCGGAGGGGCCTAGGGTTGTACAGAGTCGGTTTGCAGAGGAAGGAAATAACACATCCGGACACCAAACTTGCCACCCACGCATGTGGAGTCCTACCCGGACATGGGGGATAGTCTTCTATTTTATCTTCACGGCCCATCAGCCCGGCCCATATCGAACTGTCCGGACACCCGAGGACCCCCTAATCTAGGACTCCCATAGAGACCGACATCGACAAGTAGTTCAGAGGTCCTAGGTAGGAGGCCTGCGCCTTTTCTATCTACTGTCATTGTTTGGCTCAGCCTTCTTAAGGCAAAAACTTGTCTAACTCATCTGTACCCAGACTTATGTTGTTTGTTGACTAATGTATTCTAGGTCCTCATGACCTTGGTTTGTCATATAAAGATTAATGTTGATATTTGTGTCGTAGAGTTGTGTTGTGATATTAACTTGAGTCACCATTCGTGATCGTGCATGATGCATGTATGATTAGGGCACGGTTATGAATCGGGGGCGTCACAAGTTGGTATCAGAGCCGACTGCCAGTAGGAACCCCCCCAAAACTCCTTGGTCGATGTCGAGTCTAGTCTTGGAAAACTATTTTCGAATTACTAGGTGTGTTTTGTGGCTTATGGGCCCACGTCACATATGGATGGGATTAGGATTCTTTTATTCCGCTTCTTTACTCTGGGTTCTGAACTTCTTACCTCTTCGGGTTATAATTTCGCTAACCTTAGGTTCTCATGACGACTTCATTCCGGAGATCCAGTTGTTCCCGTTACTCTCTTGATTTACCAGACGATTCCAAAGACACTCTCCAATGTTCCGAGAATCCCTTGTGTCTACTGCCTTGCAGTTCCTTGTCGCATGAATACACTTATGTATAATTCATCACCCTTACCGGGGATCCATTCATCCCCAGTTGTTCATGTGTTTCACAAAATACTTCGAAATGCTATTCGATCTTTCGATAATCCTCTGCAAGCCTACTGCTCTTGAAATTCTTGCTTGCCTACATTATGGTTAATTCCATATGTCTAGCATTTTTCATTAACATCCTTTGTCATTGTCATTTTGAACCTATTGATTCCATATGTATGCGAATACTCGCAATCATCAGTCGAAACTAGAATTCGTCCTTCTGGCTCAGACGTCATTTTGGACATGAGCTAGTTCTCGACCAATCAAGTTTTGATCGGTTGTGCCTCTAAGTCTATTCAACTTACTCATCCTTGATGAGAGCATCTGCTTCTGCTTCCTTGATTCGGAAATCAAAATCCCTTTGTATTTTATATTTAGAGTTAATTAGATGTTGCCATAAACCGATACACTTGCATCCTTTCCTCTTCTGGTTGAGTACCGATACTCACATCAGATTCTTTGCGGACCACCCCATCTTTTGGTGGATTACTACCCGACCGTTCCTTCGTGTTTTAAATCATTGATGAATTCCCCTGATACAAAATGCCTTCGGCGAATTGTATCATCTACTCCGTGTCGTCAGCCCTCTGCTTTCGAGCGTGTATCCGTTGCTTCTATAAGTGTGTTGTATAGCTTCCTAAACTCCTCTGATGAGTTGTAGCTGTGCTTTCTGCAATCAGTGTGAACCCGGAAACTTCTATGGGTCATACTCTACTGGTGTTTAGCCAGATAATTTTTCAACACTACAACTTCTTCGAAAACAATTAGTAAATGAAAAGCTATACATTGAAAAAGTGGGAGTCCACCTTGAACGTTGTGTTCATGCCCATGGATGCGACGTGGATCTTATCATTGAACCTTCTCATAAAAATAATTATCCCTTTGCATAAATCACTGAAATCCTTAATGTGATCCCATGCGGTTATGGTTTTGACTATGCTGTCCTCATTTGATATATCTATGTAATCCATTCCTATGCCACGTCTATTTTTTGATAAGGTTAAAGTATTTGTGCTCCGCAGATCAATAAACCAATCTGACCTCTATTCTGATCTACCTTCGAGTATTACCCTCTGGTATCTCGAGGATATCATGGAATTGCATGGCTTCTTATAAGTTCTTCATCAAGTATTACTTCTCATCGATTTCAGTCTTTCCACGGGTTCTGAGTTGTTGGTCACTCGAGAACACCAATAAGTGAAACGAATCCACACCATCATTCAATACTCCTATTAATTCCTATGGTCTGGAAATCTGAGTTTGAAAATGTCATTCCCGGCCTATTGGCTGCATCATCATACTAAATCTTGACCATGCTGCCTAGTCCTTCATCCCCAGAACGCAATTCCAACAGAACATTTTAATTAACTAATTAAGCTAATTAGTGATGTGGGGTCTAGAGGTCAGGGGCACAGGTTTAGTTAATAGCTACAGTAACTGGGCCCACATGTCAGTGATGGTAGGCAAGTTAGTTTAGTCCTAATCTAATTAACTGGCAAGTGGGGCCTGCACATATCAGCGACACAGTGACGGTTTAAACTGTTATGCGTGCTGACGACGAGCTCAGGCATGGTGGCGGTGGCCAGAAACGATGCTCCGGCGACCAAACAGACGGCGGAGAGCATCGTTTAAACAAGCACAAGAACGCGCGTGGAATGGTACAAGCGGAGCGTGCAGGGGTGGTCTGTATCGGTGGTAGCAACAACATCATCGGTGTCTGAGGTACGGTGTCAACGGGATAGAAGCTATGCGGTGGGATTCGGCAATCTGAGGGCATGGGCGGCACCAGGGTGTGCCCTGTGCACGTTGCCGTGCTTTGCCCGACCAAAAATGACCTAAGGTGATGGCAACGATTACGACGGCAGTGCGGAGCTATGACCGAAGGAAAACAATAGCGACAGCGAACCTAGAGCTCAAACCTGAGCAAGGTAGTAGAGTGGAAAGAGAGAGAGAGAGGCTCACTATGGAGCGCACAAGTGGCTCGTTGGGTGCTAAGGAGCACAGACGGCGGCGAATCGAGTGGTGGTGCTCGGCGGCCATAGAGGAGGAAGATGGATGCTGGCGATAGTGTTGCAGCTTCTCGGTCCAAATCAGCAGGCATAGATGACGTAGCCGATGATGGCGGTCCTCCTGGACATGGTGATGCAACGGGGAACGGCCAGTGGCCACGGCAGCAATGGCGGCGCGGTGACAGCTTCTCGAACGTCGACTAGATCGATGAGAGCAGGTGAGAGAGAGGGAAATGGCGATCTAGGGTTTGTCCACTAGCTCGGGGTCGACCTTATCCGCCTCGATTTGCCGGCGAATGGCCGACGCGTGCCCATCGGTGGCGTGGATGCGCACGCGGCCGATACGGCGCGAGGAAGATGATGACCAGCGAAGTTTGGCTGGGCTTGCACTTTGCACTTGGGCCTCGAGTGCACAGTGCAGGTTTTAGTCTTTTTCTTTTCTGTTTTTGAATTTTTGTTCCGTTTTGTATTTATTTTAGCTAGCAAATAATTTTTATTAGAGATGAAACTTTTTATACACATTCACTATAATATATCAAGTCCACATGCAAATTTCCAGAATTTTTGGATTAGTATAAATATAAACTATGATTTAAATGGACCTGTTTAGTACTAATATAAGGTTTTATTTATTTATTTATTCAAAATGAGCTTCTGTTATTTTATCTTTGAGTTACTGAATTTTATGAATCCAAGAAAATTGGTTTGAAGATTTTTAGAAAACTTTCTTTTGTACTGTATTTTGAATTTGAATTTGAATTGGGTTTAACTCCTAATTGAATTTAACAAGGTTAAGCATGGTGACATGGCAACTTACACTAGTAAAAAAATAGGCCTTTCGTCCATAGCATTAGTCCTGGCCGTGTTTTGAACCCGGACTAATGGTAACATTAGTCCCGGTTCCAAAGGCTAGTCATTAGTCCCTGTTCATTTGGGACCTATAGTCCCGGTTTGAGATACAAACCGGGACTAAAGGGGTGGTGGCAGGCTGGTGTCAGTCTGGGGCCCCCACGAGCCCCTTTAGTCCCGGTTTGTATCTCAAACCGGGACTATAGGTGGACCTTTAGTCCCGATTTGTATAACCAACCGGGACTAAAGATGTCCCTATATAAACCCTTCGTCCACCCGAGCCCATTCTCTCTATTTTTTCCCCTTCCTCTCCTCTGTTCTTCCCCTTGCTCGAGCTCACCTCCATTTTTGCCAAATATTTGTCAAGATTTGAAGGCACCCCATCTATCCATGTGTTCACAAAGGTTAGCAACTTTGTCTTTTCATCTCTCATTGCTAGATTAGCTCTTGCAATGCTCTATAAGTATAGTGATTTGTGGGTTTTAGTTTGGGAGTAATTATGTGGGAGTTTATTTGATTTATATGCAATTTGAGCTCAAATTAACTTCTTAGTTTGCATATTTGTAGGTGTGGTTTACCCGATCTAGTGCCTTCCCGTCCTCACCGTCGTCGATCGCCCGCGTCGACCGGTCGCCGGCACCACCTAGCTAGCTTGGTGAGGCTCTTATCCTTTTTGTGAAAAAAAATCTTATTTGTATGATTAAGATAGTTGAGATAGTTGCTTGTATAATTTTCTTACTTGTATGATTGTTTGTTATACGTAGTGCCATGGTTTTGATATCCGTCCCCGTCGGCCCTCTTCCGGTTTATGATTCAGATGTGGTATATATATTCTCTTTTATAACTATTTGTTGCATTTCGTGTTTATGACAATTATGCCCATCAAGTTGACATAGATATTTTTATCTAGGAGGTATGTGAACCGGAAATTGCAACCAACCCTCTTGTCAAGAAGTTAAATTTAGTTGAAAAAGAAAATGAGTATTTGAAAGAAAAATTGAAAAGAATTGAAGAAGAGAAGATGAAATTGGAGTTGTATGTTGCCGATGTCGTCGATGACCACAAGATCAAGATGGATGCAATGCGCTTCAAGATCCGAAAGATTAGAAAATATGACGTTAATAAGGAGGCCTGGTATCACTATGCTGTTGGATCAATTGTTACCGTAGTTGCGATCTTGGTCGCATTTGTTGTTGCATTTAAATGCTTTAGCTAGATATTGTATGTTGTTTTATGAGAATAAGTGTGTATGAACTTTATGTATGAACTTGTATTAATTTGGTCTTTTCGGTGTTGTGTAATGAAGATGAGCCGGCAATGGATGTACGATGACTGACGCTCTCCCCAGTTCGTTGATGGCGTGCATAGTTTTCTGTGTGTGGCTGAGGCAAACAAGCGGGATGATGGTTTTATGTGTTGTCCATGTGCTGTCTGTAAGAATGATAAAAATTACTCTAACTCAAGAGTCATTCACATCCACCTATTTATATCCGGTTTCATGTCCGGCTATAACTGTTGGACCAAGCACAGAGAAAGGGGGGTGCTAATGGAAGAGAATGAAGAAGAAGAGGATGATGACAACTATCCTAGGTTCCATGAATACAATGGTACTACAATGGGGGAAGAGAATGAAGAAGAAGAAGCTGAAGAAGAGGCATCAGATGAGCCCGCTAATGATCCTAGTCGGGCCATTGCTGATGCAAAGAGAAACTGCGAAAGTGAAAAGGAGAAGTTGATGTTGCAGCGCATGTTAGAGGATCACAAAAAAATTGTTGTACCCAAATATCAAAGATGACAACACAAAGCTGGGTACCACACTGGAATTGCTGCAATGGAAGGCAGAGAATGGTTTATCTGACAAGGGATTTGAGAAGTTGCTGAAAATAATGAAGAAGAAGCTTCCAAAGGACAATGAATTGCCCGATAGTACGTACGAAGCAAAGAAGGCCATCTGCCCTCTAGGATTAGAGGTGCAGAAGATATATGCATGCCCTAATGACTGCATCCTCTACTGCGGTGCGGAGTACGAGAATTTGAATGCATGCCCGGTATGCGGTGCATTGCGCTATAAGATCAGCCCCGATGACCCTGGTGACGATGTTGAGGGCGAGCGCCCCAGGAAGAGGATTCCTGCCAAGGTGATGTGGTATGCTCCTATAATACGATGGTTGAAATGTTTGTTCCAAAACAAAGAGCATGCCAAATTGATGTGATGGCACAAAGAAGACCGTAAGAAAGACGGGAAGTTGAGAGTACCCGCTGACGGGTCGCAGTGGAGAAAAATCAAGAGAAAGTGGCGGGACTTTGTAGATAACGCAAGGAACATATGGTTTGGTTTAAGTGCAGATGGCATTAATCCTTTTGGGGAGTAGAGCAGCAATCATAGCACCTGGCCTGTGACTCTATGTATCTATAACCTTCCTCCTTGGTTGTGCATGAAGCAGAAGTTCATTATGATGCCAGTGCTCATCCAAGGCCCCAAACAACCCGGGAACGACATTGATGTGTACATATGAGGCAGGTTGGAGCAGGTTCGCGAAGGCAGACGAGGTGCAACATATGACGGCCTTGGTGTTGGAGCAGGTTGATGATGAACATTGTGTGGGATCCAGACTCGACGTTTCTGAACAGGCTGACCGGAAGACGAGCCGACATCTCGAGTACGCTTAAGCGACTGCTGGTACTCAGTCAGAGCTGTTTCAACTTGGAAAGATTTGCTGACAAGCGTTGCGAAGTCTGTGAAATCATGGACAGCAAGTGCAAGTTTTATATCAGTACGTAGTCCTTCACGGAATTTCTCCTGCTTGCGTGTGTTGGTGTCGACGTCATCCGCAGCATAGCAGGACAATTCAAGAAATTTCCTCTGATATTCATCCACAGTCATTTTGCCTTGTGAAAGTTTGCGGAACTCCTGCTTCTTCTGGTCCATCAGACCTTGAGGAATGTAACGTGCACGAAAAGCTGACTGGAATTCCTACCAAGTGGCTACAGTCTCCGCAGGCAACATAGCCTTGTGGCTTTCCCACCATTGAGCAGCTGGGCCCTTCAGGTGGAATGTCGCAAAAGTGACGTAACTGTCAGGGGCAACATTAGCTGACTCCATTTCAAACAGGATGTCACGAAGCCAATCATCAGCATCCATAGGATTGGTGGAGTTGCGGAAAACGGACGGATTGAGGCGCACAAATTCTGGCAGCGAGATCGGTCCAGGCTCCTGGCGAGCCTCGTTGCGTTCCAAACGTCTTACTAGACTCTCGTTGAGCTGACGGTTCAATTCAAACTGCTGCATCATGGCGGCAATATAGGGTGGAGGTGGAGGATCGTCAGCCATCCTGCCAAATCAACAGGGGCAGTTTAGCAAGAAAAACTGCAGGTGTAAGGAATGATTCATGAAGTATCACGCACAACAGAAGGAAGTGCAATAGATAATTCAGCATATTCGCGCCAGATATTCAAATCCGCACATAGCCTCGGTTAGTATCCGGCATTACGACAGTAGAAAAGGGAGGGCTAGACATCTAGGCGGCGCGCGGGCACGCGGTAGGGAAGTACACAACGAGACATAGCAAAGGCTACATCAACGTCGGAGAAAACAATTGGAGCGAGGAATCTGCAAGTGACAACACAGGGTGCCCTCGATAAAAGGATCCTGTAAGCAGAACCTGGCCCACAATCTTGAAGCAAGGGAGGATATTTTCAGAACTCCGGGTGGATGTGATCACAAGAACCTAATGTTGGAGTTAGCAAAATTTTAACCCGAATAGAAGAGAGATCAGAGTCCCAGAGTAAAGATGAGGAATAAAAGATACTAATACCACCCAATTGGCGATGTGGGCCCGTAAGACACACAGCCAAGTTAGTAAAATAGTTTTGGACCACTAGACTCAACTTCGGCCAAGGAGTTGGAAAGGGGGCTTCCTAGAGGCAGTCGGCTCTGATACCAACTTGTGACGCCCCCGGCCCGATCGTGCACTAACCATACACGCAAATGCACACGATCAAGCCTAAGGACTCACGGGAAGATATCACAACACAACTCTAAAACATAAATAAAGTCATACAAGCTTTATATTACAAGCCACGGGCCTCGAGGGCTCGAATACATAAGCTTGCGAACAAGCGTCAGCGGAAGCATCAGATATCTGTGTACAGATATGAAACAGAAACAGAAAGGCCTTTAGAAAGGCGGGGCAAAATAAAACACTACGATCGAAAGGCGTAGGCCTCCTGCCTGGGACCCTCTGATCCTACTCCTGGTCGTCAGTCAACTCATAGCAGAATCCATCCTCTGGGTAGTAGTAGTAGCGATCGTCGGCAGGGCAGCTGTCTCAGGGGCTCCGTCATCTTGGTCACGATAAACTGATATGGGGAGAAAAGGAAAACAAAGCAACCGTGAGTACTCAAAAGTACTCAGCAAGCAAGGATCTACACTACATATGCAACATTTTCAAGGGGAGGCTGTATATGTGGACTGGGCTGCAGAAATGCCAGAATAGAGAGAAGGCCTAGTCCTATCGAAGACTAGCATCTTCAGCGGTCTTGCAGCAGTAGAAGAGAGTAGAACAGTTCAATATAATGAAGCAGTATCATTAAGTCTCATCCTCACCCAGAGATCCTTTCTCGACTCCCTGCGAGAAAGTAATCCCAGAGCCATACAGTCATCAACCTCGTCCTGAGATCCCTTCTCGACTCCCTGCGAGAAGCAATCCCAGAGCCATAGTATCCAAGTATCCAGTTCTAAAATGTATCAATCAGGATACAACTCCGAGTGTCCTTTACCGTAGGACCGGCTATCGATAGAGATGTCTTCCCTGCAGGGGTGCACCAACTTACCCAACACGCTCGATTAACTCCGGCCGGACACACTTTCCTGGGTCATGCCCGGCCTCGGCCAAACGACACATCGCAACCCTACCTACAGCTCAGCAGAGAGGTCCCCGCCGGTCTACATCCTAAGCGCTCAGGGGTTTTGGGCCATCGCCCTGTGCACTCCGGGTCGTTGCGAGCAGGGTGAAGCCAGGCACCCGGAGGGCGCCGGTCCGTCCCGGCCGCAAGGCTGAACTAGACGTCTGACAAAGCTTTCGGCTGATGCATACGATGCAGAACGCCCATACTATGCCCACATGATGGTTAGTGCTATCAGGCCAGAGGCCTGCTCGGATCAAATATCCAAATCGTTAATGGACTAGGGCTTGCGGTAACGAGCAGAGACTCACGAAAGATGTGACCCCGTCGCCCCATCTCGAGGACTTGCTGCAAGGGTTAAGAATGCCCGGCCGCGCCTCGTATTCACCACTCGGGCACCACACTGGCACCCATCTTCACAACACTCGCCTCTCAGGCGCACGCGGGTACCCCTCAGGGCCGACCCGCCTATCCAAGGAACAGTGTAAAGTCCAAGTATCCGTGTGTCCATAACATCAGGGGAATCCGAGGTATCACCCTCGTTGGATTCCTACTCGATGTGTCTGTCAAGGTGAACTCGGAGGATTCACCCTCGATGGGTTCACACTTGATGTGTTGCACGACAGCGTCGTTACCGGAAGTGGCGAAGGAGGAATCACCCTCGATGACCACGACCGAATAGCTACTCTACAGAGTTAACATCAGAAGTGCTACATGAGGTTTCACCCTCGGCACTCGATAGTAACGCTGCAGTGTCGTTACAACTAAGGGGGGTGATGTGCGGTGTCGGGTCCTGGTCTTCAATCCCGTTGATCGGGTCTTCTGACGATCCAGCGCGGCAGTCGGGATAAGTGGGGTCACTGATAGGTCTCTACCCAGCCTATACTAAGCAGTTTAGGATATGCAGGTAATTATCAACAGCAGGCTACAATAAACAGGCTATGCATCAGAATAGGTAAAGCAGTAGCAGCAGCAATTCTAATGCAAGCATGGGAAATTAGAATGGGCGATATCGGGATGATCAAGGGGGGTGCGGGGCTTGCCTGGTTGCTCGGCGGCAAGGGCAAGGTCGTCAATGGTGTCTTCGGGCTCCGGAGCTGCGTCGGTCTCGGGGACGACGTCGGTGTCGGGGTCTAACGAGAGAGAAGAGGGGGAGGAAACAGTATAAATACACAGCGAACAAGTGCAGCACAAAGCATATCATGGCAATACGCGGTGACGGAGGTGACCTAACGCAGTGCCGGGTGATACTGGCGAAGGTGGGATTCATCCGGGAATGTTTTCCCGTCTCCGGACATTTGTCAGACAGATGACCGGAGAGGAACGGTTGCATGTTCGGATAGTTAGGGACGTGTGACGGACGAACGGACCACGAGTTCGGATTCGTCTCGTCGTTTTGAGCAATTTTCATGTACAAAGTTTTTCCATTGGAGTTACGGATTAAAAGATATGATTTTCTAAAGTTTTTATTGATTTCTGGAATTTATTTAATTTATTTAAATCAAACATTATCCGAAACAGTGTCTTGCTGATGTCAGCATGTCATCAGCATGATGTCAGGACCAGTGGGTCCCACCTGTCATAGGCTGTTAGGTTAATTAGTGGTTAACTAATTAATTTACTCTTTAATTAACACTAACTACTTAATTAGATTAACCTAATCATGATTAATTAACTAAATTAATTAACTAATTAATTAATTAAATTTATTTATTTAAATTATTTTTAATATCTACAAGGGTTGGGCCCCGTTCGTTAGTGGCACAGCCGGACATGTCCGAGCTGTGCTCGTTCGGCGCTGGACACGTCCGGTGCCCAAATGCACGCGCGCGCACACAGGCGCACGGGCGCGGCGAGCGAGCGAGCCGGGGCGAGGCGGCGACGGGCGCCGGCGTGCGCGGGGCCGTGTGCGGGCGGGAGGTGAGCGCGGGCGGGGCAGGGGTGCGAGTCGGCGCCGGGGAGGACTCGCGGCGGCGGCGCGGCAGTGGGAAGCAGCAGCGCAGCAGCGGCTATGTGCGCGCACGCGCAAGCACGCAGGGGCGAGCAGGGCAGCAGTGGGGGAAGGGGCTCGCGACCGAGGCGCGGTGAGCGCGGCCCGGAGCGCGGATCCGGCGAACGGCGACGAAGGGAAAGGGGAGGGCGGCAGCGGATGCCGGGGGGGGGGTGCTCACGGGGGAGGTTGGACGAGGAGGAGGCGAGGCGGGGCAGATCGGCGCGGGGAGGCGCGCCGGGCGGCATCGGCCGGGGCGCCGAGCTCCAAGCGGCGGCGGGCGCGGGGCGCGTCGGGGAGAGGCGAGGCGGTGGTCGGGCGGGCGCCGGGGCGGCGAGGTAGGTCGCCGGCGAGGTGGCCGGCCGGGGCGGCGACGATGGGCCGGCGGCGTCGGGGCGGGGCGCCGCCCAGATCGGAGAGGGAGGAGGAGGCGTGGGGGAGAGTGGGGGGGGGGGGAGTGGGGGTCGGGTTAGGGTTTGCGGGGGGGGGGGTGAGGGGATAAGGAGGAGTGGGGGTGGCCGCTGGCATGTGGCTGGGCCGAGGCCCGGGAGGAGGGGGCCTTTTTTTTTTTCTTTTGCTTTCTTTCTTTTTCTTTTTCTTAATTCATATATCTCTGTTTAGTAAATAGTTAGGCCCCAAACCGAATTTTGTAAAAAGGGAGACCTAGTCCTTAAATACCAGTGCTTTATTCCCTAACACCTAAAATTAGTTTGGGCAAAACATCATTTCATACTTAAATTAGATTTAATAAATGGTTATTAAATATTGTTTTTAGTCGCTGTTTGAAGATGTTTGAGTCACTTACCCAACTCCAATGATGTTGGTTTCAATTTTAGAATTGTCTCTGATTTATCTGCTATTTAATGAACAATTTAGTTTCTATGTTGGACAACTTTTATTTTCCACTTTCATTTAAATTTGAATTTTGACTTAGGAGTTGAAATGCAATATGATGTTAATGATGATCATGCACTGTTAATCATGCTGACTTGGCATTACCAAAATGGGATTACTGTGGCTAACCACTGGGGGTGTTACAAATCTCCTCTACTAACAAGAATTCTCGTCCCGAGAATTAAGAGGTAGAAGGGAAAAGTTCGGGGTATTCCGCACGAAGATTATCCTCGCGTTCCCAAGTGGCTTCATCTTCAGTATGATTTAACCACTGAACTTTGAGGAACTTGGTAACTTTCTGGCGGGTCCGACGTTCAGCTTGATCGAGAATGCGGATCGGATGCTCCTTATAAGAAAGATCATCTTGCAATTCGAGCACCTCGTGATCCACAGCTCGGTGCGGAGATTCCTTGAAGCATTGACGAAGTTGCGACACATGGAAGACGTCGTGGATATGAGAGAATTGCGGCGGCAATTCCAATTTATACGCCACCTGACCACGTCTAGCAATTATGCGGAAAGGACCAATGTAGCGTGGAGCTAGCTTGCCCTTGATTCCAAAACGGTGAGTGCCTTTCATCGGGGTGACTCGCAGATAAGCTTGATCACCAGGTTGATAAGTCAAACCCCATCGTTTGCGATCATAGTTGCTCTTCTGGCGGTCCTGAGCCGCCTTGAGGTTTTCACGGACAATACGGACTTGCTCTTCGGCGTGTTGAATAATATCCGGAACCACGAGCGGTCGTACGTACATATAGAACTTCGAAGGGGGCCATTTTATAGCTGGCTTGATAGCTGTTGTTATAAGAGAACTCGGCATACGGAAGAGATTCTTCCCACTTCTTGCCAAACGATATAACACAAGCTCGCAACATGTCTTCAAGCACTTGATTAACTCGTTCAACTTGGCCTTGGGATTGGGGATGATAAGCTGAACTCCAGGTAATATGAGTTCCCATAGCTGTTTGAAAACTTTCCCAGAATTTGGAAGTGAAAAGACCGCCACGGTCCGAACTGATCTCCTTCGGAATACCGTGGAGTGATACAATTCTGGAGATATACAACTCTGCTAACTGACTAGCAGTGATCGTCTCCTTGACAGGCAGAAAGTGTGCAACTTTAGAGAGTTGGTCGACGACGACAAGAATAGCATTGTGACCCTTCTGTGACCTGGAAAGTCCTGTAACGAAATCCATCTGAACCTTATCCCATTTCCATAGAGGAATAGGAAGTGGTTGCAGAATTCCAGCTGGTTTCTGATGTTCTGCTTTAACGCGACGACACACATCACATTCGGCAACATATCGAGCAATGTCTTGCTTCATTCTAGACCACCAGTACCTTTGATGGAGATCACGATACATCTTGGTGCTACCCGGATGAATAGACAGCGGGGTATCATGTGCCTCCTTCATGACCTTGTCAGTCATGAGTTCGAAGCGAGGTTCCACAATGCGGTTTCTGAAATACAAGGTTCCATCTTCAGACAGTGAGAAATCCCTGTATTTTTCAAGGTGAAGATCTTTCTTCATCAGATCAACTTCAGCATCTTTAGCTTGCGCATTCTTAACAGCTTTCTCAAGATCTGGTTGTATCACAAGGTTATTCAGAGAGCCCTGTGGAACAATACGCAGATTCAGCTTGCGTAGTTCTTCAAAAAGACGAGGTTGAGCTCGCCTAACCATGAGGTTGTCGCAATAGGACTTGCGGCTTAAGGCATCAGCCATCACGTTAGCCTTGCCAGGGGTATAGGAAATACCCAAATCGTAGTCCGCAATGGCCTCCATCCATCTTTGCTGACGGAGGTTTAGAGATGGTTGAGTGAACAAGTACTTCAGACTTTTATGATCCGTGTAGATCTCGCAACGATTACCGAGAAGGTAATGTCGCCACAACTGCAATGCATAGATCACAGCAGCTAGTTCTAGATCATGTACCAGATAATTCTCTTCGTGTGGGCACAACTGACGAGAGCCATAAGCAATCACCTTACGCTCTTGCATTAGGACACAGCCTAATCCTTCACGGGATGCATCACAATAAATCACAAAGTCTTTGCGGGTATCTGGAGGAGACAGTACTGGGGAAGATGTCAGCTTGTCTTTGAGTGTCTGGAAACTTTCCTGACATTTTTCTGTCCATTCAAATTTAACGCCCTTGTGAAGCAGATAAGTCAGGGGCTTAGCAATCTTAGAAAAATTCTCGACAAAACGGCGGCAATAACTTGCAAGGCCGAGAAAACTTCTGACTTGCTTGACATTCTTCGGAGGAGTCCAGTCAAGAATAGCCTGAACTCGTTCTGGGTTAACGGCGATGCCATCTTTGGAAATCACATGACCAAGGTAAGTTACTTCAGAAAGCCAGAATTCACATTTGGAGTATTTGGCATACAACTGGTGTTCTCGGAGCCTTTCCAGTACAAGACGGAGGTGTTCGGCATGTTCTTCCTTATTCTTCGAATATACCAGAATATCATCTAGATAAACCACGACGAACTTATCAAGGTAATCCATGAAGATATAATTCATCAGACGGGAGAATGTGGCTGGAGCATTTGTTAAGCCAAATGACATGACGGTGTACTCGTAGGAGCCATAACGAGTAACAAATGCAGTCTTCGGAATATCCTCTTCGCGAACACGGATCTGATGGTATCCCAATCTCAAATCAAGCTTAGAGAATACTGAGGAACCGGGAAGTTGATCATACAAATCATTGACCCGGGGAAGCGGATATTTGTTCTGGATTGTTGCTTGGTTGATAGGTCGGTAATCCTGAACCAACCGGTTAGTTCCATCCTTCTTCTTAATGAAGAGTGAAGGTGCTCCCCAAGCAGAGGAACTGGGGCGGATGAAACCTTTCTTAAGTGACGTGTCGATTTCTTCCTTAAGCTCGAGAAGATGATGCGGAGGCATCTTATAAGGACGCTTCGCAATAGGTGTTGTGCCAGGCTTCAAGTCGATGACGAACTCAACAGCTCTAGCAGGGGGTATCCCTGGAAGTTCTTCTGGAAATACATCTTGAAAATCACGAACAACTGGAACGTTCTCGATGCCTTCAAGAGGTGAAGCATTCAATGCATTCAGAACATATATCTGGCTCTCAGCATCTTGAGCTATTCGGGCTGAGTATCTGACTGTCTGGCCCGAAGAATGGGTAAGTTGGACTTTCTTAGCGGCACAGTCAGTCAAAGCATTATGGGCGGTCAACCAGTCCATACCGAGATTGATGTCTATGTCGGAAGGTCCAAGAGCAATAAGGGAAGCAGAGAACATCAACCCTTCAATTCTGATCTGATTGTTGTGACTTACCATTTTGGTTTGCCACCGGGAACGGGGAGTGATGATTTCTAAAGGAGTGGGTAATGAGCTCATAGCTAACCCATGCAATTGTGCAAATTGCTGGGACACAAAGGAATGTGATGCCCCGGAATCAAAGAGAACAGAGGCTGCAACTGAATTAACTGGCAGAGTTCCCATCACGATTTTAGGTGACTCACGAGCTTCTCCCATATTGACATGAGTGACCTGGCCACGACCCATTGCAAGCGGCCTGGCCTTACGACTTCTGGAATGATGGGTTCGATGGCCCTTCGTACGACCATCAGGAGGACTTGGTGCATCCTGAGGAGAAGCCATAACATTGGACTGTCCACCCTGAATCGTTAGTTGTCTCGGCGGCGAAGGCAGACGAGGTGCAACATATCACGGCCTTGGTGTTGGAGCAGGTTGATGATGAACATTGTGTGGGATCCAGACTCGACGTTTCTGAACAGGCAGACCGGAAGACGAGCCGACATCTCGAGTACGCTTAAGCGACTGCTGGTACTCAGTCAGAGCTGTTTCAACTTGGAAAGATTTGCTGACAAGCGTTGCGAAGTCTGTGAAATCATGGACAGCAAGTGCAAGTTTTATATCAGTACGTAGTCCTTCACGGAATTTCTCCTGCTTGCGTGTGTTGGTGTCGACGTCATCCGCAGCATAGCGGGACAATTCAAGAAATTTCCTCTGATATTCATCCGCAGCCATTTTGCCTTGTGAAAGTTTGCGGAACTCCTGCTTCTTCTGGTCCATCAGACCTTGAGGAATGTAACGTGCACGAAAAGCTGACTGGAATTCCTGCCAAGTGGCTACAGTCTCCGCAGGCAACATAGCCTTGTGGCTTTCCCACCATTGAGCAGCTGGGCCCTTCAGGTGGAATGTCGCAAAAGTGACGTAACTGTCAGGGGCAACATTAGCTGACTCCATTTCAAACAGGATGTCACGAAGCCAATCATCAGCATCCATAGGATTGGTGGAGTTGCGGAAAACAGACGGATTGAGGCGCACAAATTCTGGCAGCGAGTTCGGTCCAGGCTCCTGGCGAGCCTCGTTGCGTTCCAAACGTCTTACTAGACTCTCGTTGAGCTGACGGTTCAATTCAAACTGCTGCATCATGGCGGCAATATAGGGTGGAGGTGGAGGATCGTCAGCCATCCTGCCAAATCAACAGGGGCAGTTTAGCAAGAAAAACTGCAGGTGTACGGAATGATTCATGAAGTATCACGCACAACAGAAGGAAGTGCAATAGATAATTCAGCATATTCGCGCCAGATATTCAAATCCGCACATAGCCTCGGTTAGTATCCGGCATTACAACAGTAGAAAAGGGAGGGCTAGACATCTAGGCGGCGCGCGGGCACGCGGTAGGGAAGTACACAATGAGACATAGCAAAGGCTACATCAACGTCGGAGAAAACAATTGGAGCGAGGAAGCTGCAAGTGACAACACAGGGTGCCCTCGATAAAAGGATCCTGTAAGCAGAACCTAGCCCACAATCTTGAAGCAAGGGAGGATATTTTCAGAACTCCGGGTGGATGTGATCACGAGAACCTAATGTTGGAGTTAGCAAAATTTTAACCCGAATAGAAGAGAGATCAGAGTCCCAGAGTAAAGATGAGGAATAAAAGATACTAATACCACCCAATTGGTGATGTGGGCCCGTAAGACACACAGCCAAGTTAGTAAAATAGTTTTGGACCACTAGACTCAACTTCGGCCAAGGAGTTGGAAAGGGGGCTTCCTAGAGGCAGTCGGCTCTGATACCAACTTGTGACGCCCCCGGCCCGATCGTGCAGTAACCATACACGCAAATGCACACGATCAAGCCTAAGGACTCACGGGAAGATATCACAACACAACTCTAAAACATAAATAAAGTCATACAAGCTTTATATTACAAGCCAGGGGCCTCGAGGGCTCGAATACATAAGCTTGCGAACAAGCATCAGCGGAAGCATCAGATATCTGTGTACAGATATGAAACAGAAACAGAAAGGCCTTTAGAAAGGCGGGGCAAAATAAAACACTACGATCGAAAGGCGTAGGCCTCCTGCCTGGGACCCTCCGATCCTACTCCTGGTCGTCAGTCAACTCATAGCAGAATCCATCCTCTGGGTAGTAGTAGTAGCGATCGTCGGCAGGGCAGCTGTCTCAGGGGCTCCGTCATCTTGGTCACGATAAACTGATATGGGGAGAAAAGGAAAACAAAGCAACCGTGAGTACTCAAAAGTACTCAGCAAGCAAGGATCTACACTACATATGCAACATTTTCAAGGGGAGGCTGTATATGTGGACTGGGCTGCAGAAATGCCAGAATAGAGAGAAGGCCTAGTCCTATCGAAGACTAGCATCTTCAGCGGTCTTGCAGCAGTAGAAGAGAGTAGAACAGTTCAATATAATGAAGCAGTATCATTAAGTCTCATCCTCACCCAGAGATCCTTTCTCGACTCCCTGCGAGAAAGTAATCCCAGAGCCATATAGTCATCAACCTCGTCCTAAGATCCCTTCTCGACTCCCTGTGAGAAGCAATCCCAGAGCCATAGTATCCAAGTATCCAGTTCTAAAATGTATCAATCAGGATACAACTCCGAGTGTCCTTTACCGTAGGACCGGCTATCGATAGAGATGTTCTTCCCTGCAGGGGTGCACCAACTTACCCAACACGCTCGATTAACTCCGGCCGGACACACTTTCCTGGGTCATGCCCGGCCTCGGCCAAACGACACATCGCAACCCTACCTACAGCTCAGCAGAGAGGTCCCCGCCGGTCTACATCCTAAGCGCTCAGGGGTCTTGGGCCATCGCCCTGTGCACTCCGGGTCGTTGCGAGCAGGGTGAAGCCAGGCACCCGGAGGGCGCCGGTCCGTCCCGGCCGCAAGGCTGAACTAGACGTCTGACAGAGCTTTCGGCTGATGCATACGATGCAGAACGCCCATACTATGCCCACGTGATGGTTAGTGCTATCAGGCCAGAGGCCTGCTCGGATCAAATATCCAAATCGTTAATGGACTAGGGTTTGCGGTAACGAGCAGAGACTCACGAAAGACGTGACCCCGTCGCCCCGTCTCGAGGACTTGCTGCAAGGGTTAAGAATGCCCGGCCGCGCCTCGTATTCACCACTCGGGCACCACACTGGCACCCGTCTTCACAACACTCGCCTCTCAGGCGCACGCGGGTACCCCTCAGGGCCGACCCGCCTATCCAAGGAACAGTGTAAAGTCCAAGTATCCGTGTGTCCATAACATCAGGGGAATCCGAGGTATCACCCTCGTTGGATTCCTACTCGATGTGTCTGTCAAGGTGAACTCGGAGGATTCACCCTCGATGGGTTCACACTTGATGTGTTGCACGACAGCGTCGTTACCGGAAGTGGCGAAGGAGGAATCACCCTCAATGACCACGACCGAATAGCTACTCTACAGAGTTAACATCAGAAGTGCTACATGAGGTTTCACCCTCGGCACTGGATAGTAACGCTGCAGCGTCATTACAACTAAGGGGGGTGATGTGCGGTGTCGGGTCCTGGTCTTCAATCCCGTTGATCGGGTCTTCTGACGATCCAGCGCGGCAGTCGGGATAAGTGGGGTCACTGATAGGTCTCTACCCAGCCTATACTAAGCAGTTTAGGATATGCAGGTAATTATCAACAGCAGGCTACAATAAACAGGCTATGCATTAGAATAGGTAAAGCAGTAGCAGCAGCAATTCTAATGCAAGCATGGGAAATTAGAATGGGCGATATCGGGATGATCAAGGGGGGGGGGGGCTTGCCTGGTTCCTCGGCGGCAAGGGCAAGGTCGTCAATGGTGTCTTCGGGCTCCGGAGCTGCGTCGGTCTCGGGGACGACGTCGGTGTCGGGGTCTAACGAGAGAGAAGAGGGGGAGGAAACAATATAAATACACAGCGAACAAGTGCAGCACAAAGCATATCATGGCAATACGTGGTGACGGAGGTGACCTAACGCAGTGCCGGGTGATACTGGCGAAGGTGAGATTCATCCGGGAATGTTTTTCTAAAGTTTTTATTGATTTCTGGAATTTATTTAATTTATTTAAATCAAACATTATCCGAAACAGTGTCTTGCTGACGTCAGCATGACGTCAGGACCAGTGGGTCCCACCTGTCATAGGCTGTTAGGTTAATTAGTGGTTAACTAATTAATTTACTGTTTAATTAACACTAACTACTTAATTAGATTAACCTAATCAGGATTAAATAACTAATTAATTAATTATTTTTATTAATTTTAATTATTTTTAATATCTACAAGGGCTGGGCCCCGTTCGTCAGTGGCACAGCCGGACATGTCCGAGATGTGCCCGTTCGGCGCTGGACACGTCCGGTGCCCAAATGCACGCGCGCGCATACAGGCGCACGGGCGCGGCGAGCGAGTGACCCGGGGCGAGGCGGCGACGGGCGCCGGCGTGCGCGGGGCCGTGTGCGGGCGGGAGGTGAGCGCGGGCGGGGCAGGGGTGCGAGTCGGCGCCGGGGAGGACTCGCGGCGGCGGCGCGGCAGTGGGAAGCAGCAGCGCAGCAGTGGCTATGTGCGCGCACGTGCGAGCACGCAGGGGCGAGCAGGGCAGCAGTGGGGGAAGGGGCTCGCGACCGAGGCGCGGTGAGCGCGGCTCCGGCGAACGGCGACGAAGGGAAAGGGGAGGGCGGCAGCGGATGCCGGGGGGGTGCTCACGGGGGAGGTTGGACGAGGAGGAGGCGAGGCGGGGCAGATCGGCGCGGGGAGGCGCGCCGGGCGGCGTCGGCCGGGGCGCCGAGCTCCAAGCAGCGGCGGGCGCGGGGCGCGTCGGGGAGGAGGCGAGGCGGTGGTCATGGCGGGCGCCGGGGCGGCGAGGTGAGGTCGCGGCGAGGTGGAAGGCGGGGCGCGACGATGGGGGGGCGGCGTCGGGGGCGGGGCGTCGCCCAGATCGGAGAGGGAGGAGGAGGCGTGAGGGAGGGAGGTGGGGTGGGGGGGGAGTGGGGGTCGGGGTTAGGGTTTGGGGGGTGGAGGGGATAAGGAGGAGGGGGGTGGGGGTGGGTGCGCTGGCATGTGGCTGGGCCGAGGCCCGGGAGGAGGGGGCCTTTTTATTTTTTTTTTCTCGACTTTTTTTATTTCTTTTCTTTTTCTTAATTCATATATCTCTGTTTAGTAAATAGTTAGGCCCCAAACCTAATTTTGTAAAAAGGGAGACCTAGTCCTTAAATACCAGTGCTTTATTCCCTAACACCTAAAATTAGTTTGGGCAAAACATCATTTCATACTTAAATTAGATTTAATAAATGGTTATTAAATATTGTTTTTAGTCGCTGTTTGAAGATGTTTGAGTCACTTACCCAACTCCAATGATGGTGGTTTCAATTTTAGAATTGTCTCTGATTTATCTGCTATTTAATGAACAATTTAGTTTCTATGTTGGACAACTTTTATTTTCCACTTTCATTTAAATTTGAATTTTTGAATTAGGAGTTGAAATGCAATATGATGTTAATGATGATCATGCACTGTTAATCATGCTGACTTGGCATTATCAAAATGGGATTACTGTGGCTAACCACTGGGGGTGTTACATAAGAAAGAAAGGCAAGCATTTCAAAGGTGAGCAAAGCACCGGAAGAAGCCTCACCACCGTACTGGTGATGATATACTTGATATGGTCAAGCATTTAAAAGTAATCTTTGGAAAGGGTCCTGGCGGACAATCTGTTCCGAATGACGCTGACGGACACGCACCCATGTGGAAGAAGAAATCTATATTTTGGGACCTACCCTATTGGAAAGACCTAGAGGTCCGCTCTGCAATCGACGTGATGCACATTGTAACACCCCAGTGGTTAACTACAGTAATCCCATTTTGATTATGCCATGTCATCATGATTATCAGTGCCTAAACATCATTTTCATCATATTGCATTCAGCTCCTAACTCAAAAATTCAAATTAAAATGAAAGTGAAATATAAAAGTTGTCCAACATAAAAACTAAAATGTTCGATAAATGACAAATATTCCAGAGACTATTCTAAAATTGTAACCAACATTTAATAAATTAATTAAGTAACTCTAACAGTGCCAAAATAGCAGTATTTAAACCCCAATTAGTTTTATAAAATTGTAAATGAAATGGTATGGACTCAAAACCATTTTATGGCATTAGTAGAAGATGCACTGGAGTTTTGTGACTAGTTCACATATTTTACAAAACTAATTGTGAGGCCACACGTTATTGCAAAAACAGAAAACAGAAAAGAAATAAAGCAAAAATCAAAAAGAAGCACCCCCGCTTCCCCCACTGGGCCTCGACCCAGCCGGCCCAGCCGGCCACCCCACAGGCCGGCCCAACCCCCTCTACTAGACCCCCCACCCCCATTACCCCGAAACGTAACCACACCCCGTTCCCCATCCCCCCCGATCTGGACGCGCCGCCCGGTGCTGCCCCACCGCCGGCGTCGCCCGCTCTGCCGTCCTGTCTCGACCTCGCCGGCGCCTCCCGAATGCCTCCTCGAGCTCGCCGCCCGCGTGCATCTACAACGGGGGTGAGACCCGCCCGCTGGGCTCCGCCCTCTCCCCCCCTCCCCGCACGCCGGCGCCTGCTCGCCCGCGCCCGTGCGCGCCCTGGAAGCGGCCCTGACCACTCTGCGCGTGGCGCTCGCGCGCGCTCACCGCGCTCGCGCCTGCGCCCGCCTCGCTCGCCGCTCACCACTGCCGCGCCGCGCTCCTGCACTTGCCCGTCCATGCGTGCCCGCGCGCGCCCGCGCGCGCCCAGCCCGCGAGCTCGCTCGCACCCGCGCACGGCCGCCGCCCGTGCCCTTCCCCGCTCGCCGCACCTCGCCGCGGCCTCTGCTCCGTCCCGCCGCGCCTCGCCGTTCGTGGCCGCCAACGCGCACGCGCTACCGCGCCCGACGCCGCCCCACCTCGTCCCGCTCCGGCTCCGCTTGCCGACACCGTCGCCGCGCCCCCACGGCCGCTCGCCTCGCCGTGCCCGCTCAGCCCGCGCGCGGGCCCTCGCCCGTGTCTGGCCTCGTCCGCGCCCAGCGCCCCACGGGCACGCGCCCATTCGGGTGGCGTTTGCGCCCGTCGCCCGTGCCCGCTAGCCCCTTCGGGCCACTGACCAGAGGGCCCCAGCCCCTGTAAAAAATAAATAAATAATAATAATAAATAAATAAATATTAATTAATTAAATAATTAACTTAATTAATTAAATAATTAACTTAATTAATTCTGTTTAATTAATCTAATTAATTAATTAGTCTAATTAAACTGTAATTAACATAACAAACCCTAATTAGCCTAATGTGAGAATGACAGGTGGGACCCACTGGTCCTGACGTCAGCAAACACTGTTTCGGATAATGTTGATTTAATAAATTAAATAAATTCTAGAAATTAATAAAAACTTTAGAAAATCATATAAAACAATCCGTAACTCAGATCGAAAAACTTTGTACATGAAAGTTGCTCAGAACGACGAGACGAATCCGAATACGCCGTCCGTTCGTCCGCCACACGTCCCTAACTATCCAAACATGCAACCGTTCCCCTCCGGTCATCTGTCTGACAAATGTCCGGAACCGGGAAAACATTCCCGGATGGATTCTTCCTTCCTCGGTGACGTGCAACCATACGTTAGGACACACCCGACACTGCACATTGTCATGTCGTGCTTTGTGTTGCTCATGTTTGCTCTATATTTATACTGTTTCCTCCCCCTCTTCTCTCTCGATAGCCCCCGACCTCGACATCGTCCCCGAGACCGACGCAGCTCCGGAGCCCGAAGACACCATTGACAATCTTGCCCTTGCCGCCGAGCAACCAGGCAAGCCCCCCCCCCTTTGATCATCCCGATATCGCCTATTCTAATTTCTCATGCTTGCATTAGAATTGCTGCTGCTGCTTTACCTATTCTGATGAATAGCCTGTTTATTGTATCCTGCTGTTGATAATTACCTGCATATCCTAAACTGCTTAGTATAGGCTGGGTAGAGACCTATCAGTGACCCCACTTATCCCGACTGCCGCGCTGGATTGTCAGAAGACCCGATAAACGGGATTGAAGACCAGGCCCCAACACTGCACATCACCCCCCTTTGTTGTAACGACACTGCAGCGTTACTATCGAGTGCCGAGGGTGAAACCTCTTGTAGCACTTCTGATGTTAACTCTGTAGAGTAGCTATTCCGTCGTGGTCATCGAGGGTGATTCCTCCTTCACCGCTTCCAATAACGACGCTGTCGTACAACACCTCAAGTGTGGACCCAGTGAGGGTGATTCCTCCGAGTTCACCTTGACGGAGACATCGAGTAGGAATCCAACGAGGGTGATACCTCGGATTCCCCTGATGTTATGGACACACGGATACTTGGACTTTACACTGTTACTTGGATAGGCGGGTCGACCCTGAGGGGTACCCGCGTGCGCCTGAGAGGCGAGTGTTGTGAAGACGGGTGCCTGTATGGTGCCCGAGTGATGAATACGAGGCGCGGCCGGGCATTCTTAACCCTTGCAGCAAGTCCTCGAGATGGGGCGATGGGGTCACATCTTTCGTGAGTCTCTGCTCGTTACCGCAAGCCCCTAGTCCTAATGATTTGGATATTTGATCCGAGCAGGCCTCTGGTCTGATAGCACTAACCATCACGTGGGCATAGTATGGGCGTTCTGCATCGTATGCATCAGCCGAAAGCTCTGTCAGACGTCCAGTTCTGCATGGCGGCACGGTCAGATCGTGTCGGCCACCCGAGGCGATGCTGGTATCCACCCTGTGCGCAACGACCCGGAGGGCGAGGGGCGATGGCCAAGACCCCCTTGCGCTTAGGATGTAGACCAGCGGGGACCTCTCTGCTGAGCTGTAGGTAGGGTTGCGATGTGTCATTTGGCCGAGGCCGGGCATGACCCTGGAAAGTGTGTCCGGCCGGAGTTAATCGAGCGTGATGGGTAAGTTGGTGCACCCCTGCAGGGAAGAAAACTTCTATCGATAGCCTGTCCTACGGTAAAGGACACTCGGAGTTGTATCCTGATTGATACATTTTAGAACTGGATACTTGGATATATGGCTCTGGGATTGCTTCTCGCAGGGAGTCGAGAAGGGATCTCCGGACAAGGTTGATGACTGTATGGCTCTGGGATTGCTTTCTCGCAGGGTGTCGAGAAAGGATCTCTGGGTGAGGTTGAGACTTAATGATACTGCTACATTATATTGTACTGTTCTACTCTCTTCTATTGCTGCAAGACCGCTGAAGATGCTAGTCTTCGATAGGACTAGGCCTTCTCTCTATTCTGGCATTTCTGCAGCCCAGTCCACATATACAGCCTCCCCTTGAAAATGTTGCATATGTAGTGTAGATCCTTGCTTGCTGAGTACTTCTGAGTACTCACGGTTGCTTTGTTTTCCTTTTCTCCCCATATCAGTTTGACGTAACCAAGATGACGGAGCCCCTGAGACAGATGCCCCGTCGATCGACTACTACTTCGACCCCGAGGATGGATACTACTACGAGTTGACTGACGACCAGGAGTAGGTTCGGAGGGTCCCAGGCAGGAGGCCTACGCCTTTCGATCGTAGTGTTTTATTTTGCCCCGCCTTTCTAAAGGCCCTTCCGTTTCTCTTTTAATATCTGTATTCAGATATCTGATGCTTCCGCTGACGCTTGTACGCAAGCTTATGTATTCGAGCCCTCGAGGCCCCTGGCTTGTAATATAAAGCTTGTATGACTTTATTTATGTTTTAGAGTTGTGTTGTGATATCTTCCCGTGAGTCCTTAGGCTTGATCGTGTGCATTTGCGTGTATGATTAGTGCACGATTAGGCCGGGGGCGTCAAATGTTGGTATCAGAGCCGACTGCCTCTAGGAAGCCCCCTTTCCAACTCCTTCGCCGGAGTTGAGTCTAGTGGTCCAAAACTATTTTACTAACTTGGCTGTGTGGCTTACGAGCCCACGTTGCCAATTGGGTGGTATTAGGATCTTTTACTCCTTGACCTTTACTCTGGGACTCTGACCTCTCTTCTATTCGGGATAAAATTTTACTAACTCCAACATTAGGTTCTCGTGATCACATCCACCCGGAGTTCTGAAATATCCCCCCTTGCTTCGAGATTGTGGACCAGGTTCTGCTTACAGGATCCTTTTATCGAGGGCACCCTGTGTTGTCGCTTGCAGATTCCTCGCTCCAATAGTTTTCTCCGACGTTGATGTAGCCTTTGCTATGTCTCGTTGTGTACTTCCCTACCGCGTGCCTGCTCGCCGCCTAGATGTCTAGCCCTCCCTTTTTCAACTGTCGTAATGCCGGATTGTAACCAAGGCTATGTTTGGCTTTGAATGTCTGGTGCGAATATGCTGAATTATCTATTGCACTGCCTTCTGTTGTGCGTGATACTTCATGAATCATTCAGTACACCTGCAGTTTTTCTTGCTAAACTGCCCCTGTTGATTTGGCAGGATGGCTGACGATCCTCCACCTCCACCCTATATTGCCGCCATGATGCAGCAGTTTGAACTCAACCGTCAGCTCAACGAGAGTCTGGTAAGACGTTTGGAACGCAACGAAGCTCGCCAGGAGCCTGGACCGATCTCGCTGCCAAAATTTGTGCGCCTCAATCCGTCCGTTTGCCGCAACTCCACCAATCCTATGGATGCTGATGATTGGCTTCGTGACATCCTGTTTGAAATGGAGTCCGCTAATGTTGCCCCTGACAGTTACGTCACCTTTGCGACATTCCACCTGAAGGGCCCAGGTGCTCAATGGTGGGAAAGCCACAAGGGTATGTTGCCTACTGAAACTGTAACCACTTGGCAGGAATTTCAGTCAGCTTTTCATGCACGTTATATTCCTCAAGGTCTGTTGGACCAGAAGAAGCAGGAGTTCCGCAAACTCTCACAGGGCACAATGACTGTGGATGAATATCAGAGGAAATTCCTTGAATTTTCCCGCTATGCTGCGGATGACGTCGACACCGACACTCGCAAGCAGGAAAATTCCGTGAAGGACTACGTACTGATATAAAACTTGCACTTGCTGTCCATGACTGCACAGAATTCGCAACGCTTGTCAGCAAATCTTTCCAAGTTGAAACAGCTCTGACTGAGTACCAGGAGTCGCTCAAGCGCACTCATGAAGCAGGCTCATCCTCGGGTCAGCCTGGTCAGAAGCGTCGAGTGTGGATCCCTCACAATGTTCATCACCGACCTGCTCCAACACCAAGACCGTCTTATGTTGCACCTCGTCTGCCTTCACCGCCGAGACAGCTTACGGTTCATGATGGACCGCCGGATGCCATGGCTTTTCCTCAGGATGCACCACGTCCTCCTAATGGACGTAAGAGGAATTGTCGAAACCGCCATTTCAGAAACCGAAATATCATACCGTCTGCTGTTGTACTTGGCCATGCTAATCACATCAATGCTGAAAAGGCTCAGAAGGAACCGACTATCGTGCTGGGAACACTCTCTGTGAATTCAGTGCCAGCTTTTGTTCTTTTTGATTCAGGTGCTTCACATTCCTTCGTGTCCCAGCAATTTGCACAAATGCATGGGTTAGCTATGAGCTCATTACCCACTCCTTTAGAAATCATCACTCCCCGTTCCAGGTGGCAAACCAAAATGGTAAGTCACAACAATGAGATCAGAATTGAAGGGTTGACGTTCTCTGCTTCCCTTATTGCTCTTGGACCTTCCGACATAGACATCATTCTCGGTATGGACTGGTTGACAGCCCATAATGCTTTGATTGACTGTGCTGCTAAGAAAGTCCAACTTACCCATTCTTCGGGCCAGACAGTCAGATACTCAGCCCGAATAGCTCAAGATGCTGAGAGCCAGATATATGTTCTCAATGCATTGAATGCTTCACCTCTTGAAGGCATCGAGAACGTTCCAGTTGTTCGTGATTTTCAAGATGTATTTCCAGAAGAACTTCCAGGGATACCCCCTGCTAGAGCTGTTGAGTTCGTCATCGACTTGAAGCCTGGCACTACCCCTATTGCGAAGCGTCCTTATAAGATGCCTCCACACCACCTTCTCGAACTTAAGGAGGAAATCAACACGTCACTTAAGAAGGGTTTCATCCGCCCCAGTTCCTCTGCTTGGGGAGCACCTTCACTCTTTGTTAAGAAGAAGGATGGAACTAACCGATTGGTTCAGGATTATCGGCCCATTAACCAAGCAACAATTCAGAACAAGTATCCGCTTCCCAGAATCAACGATCTGTATGATCAACTTGCTGGTTCCTCAATATTCTCTAAACTTGATTTGAGATTGGGATACCATCAAATCCGTGTTCGTGAAGAGGATATTCCCAAGACTGCATTTGTTACTCGTTATGGCTCCTACGAGTACACTGTCATGTCATTTGGCTTAACAAATGCTCCAGCCACATTCTCCCGTCTGATGAATTATATTTTCATGGATTACCTCGACAAGTTCGTCGTGGTATATCTGGATGATATTCTGGTATATTCGAAGAATAAGGAAGAACATGCCGAACACCTCCGTCTTGTACTAGAAAGGCTCCGAGAACACCAGTTGTATGCCAAATACTACAAATGTGAATTCTGGCTTTCTGAAGTGACATACCTGGGTCATGTGATTTCCAAAGATGGAATTGCCGTTAACCCAGAACGAGTTCAGGCTATTCTGGACTGGCCTCCTCCGAAGAACGTCAAGCAAGTGAGAAGTTTTCTCGGCCTTGCAAGCTATTGCCGTCGCTTTGTCGAGAACTTTTCTAAGATTGCTAAGCCTTTGACTGATCTGCTTCACAAGGGCGTTAAGTTCGAATGGACAGAAAAATGTCAGGAAAGTTTCCAGACACTCAAAGACAAGCTGACATCTGCCCCAGTACTATCTCCTCCAGATACCCGCAAAGACTTTGTGATCTATTGTGACGCATCCCGTGAAGGATTAGGCTGTGTCCTAATGCAAGAGCGTAAAGTGATTGCTTATGGCTCTCGTCAGTTGCGCCCACATGAAGAAAATTATCCGGTACATGATCTAGAACTAGCTGCTGTAATCTATGCATTGCAGTTGTGGCGACATTACCTCCTCGGTAATCGTTGCGAGATCTACACGGATCATAAAAGTCTGAAGTACTTGTTCACTCAACCTTCTCTAAACCTCCGTCAGCAAAGATGGATGGAGGCCATTGCGGACTATGATTTGGGTATATCCTATACCCCTGGCAAGGCTAACGTGATGGCTGATGCCTTAAGCCGCAAGTCCTATTGCAACAACCTCATGGTTAGGCATGCTCAACCTCGTCTTTTTGAACAACTGTGCAAGCTGAATCTCCGTATTGTCCCACAGGGCTCTCTAAATAACCTTGTGATACAACCAGATCTTGAGAAAGCTGTTAAGAATGCGCAAGCTAAAGATGCTGAAGTTGATCTGATGAAGGAAAATCTTCACCGTGAAAAGTACAGGGATTTCTCGTTGTCTGAAGATGGAACCTTGTATTTCAGAAACCGCATTGTCGTACCTCGCTTCGAACTCATGACTGACGAAGTCATGACGGAGGCACATGATACCCCGCTGTCTATTCATCCGGGTAGCACCAAGTTATATCGTGATCTCCGTCAAAGGTACTGGTGGTCTAAAATGAAGCAGGACATTGCTCGCTATGTTGCTGAATGTGATGTGTGTCGTCGCGTTAAAGCAGAACATCAGAAGCCTGCTGGAATTCTGCAACCACTTCCTATTCCTCTATGGAAATGGGATAAGGTTCAGATGGATTTCGTTACAGGACTTCCCAGGTCACAGAAGGGTCACGATGCTATTCTTGTCGTCGTTGACCAACTCTCTAAAGTTGCACATTTTCTGCCTGTCAAAGAGACTATCACTGCTAGTCAGTTAGCAGAGTTGTATATCTCCAGAATTGTTTCACTCCACGGTATTCCAAAGGAGATCAGTTCGGACCGTGGCGGCCTTTTCACTTCCAAGTTCTGGGAAAGTTTCCAAACAGCTATGGGAACTCATATTACCTGGAGTTCAGCTTATCACCCCCAATCCCAAGGCCAAGTCGAACTAGTCAATCAAGTGCTTGAAGACATGCTTCGGGCTTGTGTTATTTCTTGCGGCAAGAAGTGGGAAGAATCTCTCCCGTATGCCGAGTTCTCTTATAACAACAGCTATCAAGCCAGCTTGAAAATGGCCCCCTTCGAAGTTCTATATGGACGTAAGTGTCGAACCCCTCTGAATTGGTCAGAAACTGGGGAACGACCGCTCGTGGGTCCGGATATTATTCAACACGCCGAAGAACAAGTCCGTATCGTCCGCGAAAACCTCAAGGCGGCTCAGGACCGCCAGAAGAGCAACTATGATCGCAAACGATGGGGTTTGACTTATCAACCTGGTGATCAAGCTTATCTTCGTGTCACTCCTATGAAAGGCACTCACCATTTTGGAATCAAGGGCAAGCTAGCTCCACGCTACATTGGTCCTTTCCACATTGTTGCTAGACGTGGTCAGGTGGCGTATAAATTGGAATTGCCGCCGCAATTCTCCCATATCCACGACGTCTTCCATGTGTCGCAACTTTGTCAATGCTTCAAAGAATCTCCGCACCGAGCAGTGGATCACGAGGTGCTCGAATTGCAAGATGATCTATCTTATAAGGAGCATCCGATCCGCATTCTCGATGAAGCTGAACGTCGGACCCGCCAGAAGGTTACCAAGTTCCTCAAAGTGCAGTGGTTAAATCATACTGAAGATGAAGCCACTTGGGAACGCGAGGATAATCTTCGTGCGGAATACCCCGAACTTTTTCCTTCTACTTCTTAATTCTCGGGACGAGAATTCTTATTAGTGGAGGAGATTTGTAACACCCCCAGTGGTTAACTACAGTAATCCATTTTGATTATGCCATGTCATCATGATTATCAGTGCCTAAACATCATTTCCATCATTTTGCATTCAGCTCCTAACTCAAAAATTCAAATTAAAATGAAAGTGAAATATAAAAGTTGTCCAACATAAAAACTAAAATGTTCGATAAATAACAAATATTCCAGAGACTATTCTAAAATTGTAACCAACATTTAATAAATTAATTAAGTAACTCTAACAGTGCCAAAACAGCAGTATTTAAACCCCATTTAGTTTTATAAAATTGTAAATGAAATGGTATGGACTCAAAACCATTTTATTGCATTAGTAGATGATGCACTGGAGTTTTCTGACTAGTTCACATATTTTACAAAACTAATTGTGAGGCCACACGTTATTGCAAAAACAGAAAACAGAAAAGAAATAAAGCAAAAATCAAAAAGAACCCCCGCTTCCCCCCACTGGGCCTCGACCCAACCGGCCCAGTCGGCCACCCCACCAGGCCGGCCCAACCCCCCTCTACTAGACCCCCCACCCCCATTACCCCGAAACCCTAACCCACACCCCGTTCCCCATTCCCCCCCCGATCTGGACGCGCCGCCCGGTGCTGCCCCGCCCTCGCCGGCGTCGCCCGCCTCTGCCGTCCTCGTCCTCGACCTCGCCGGCGCCTCCCCGAATCGCCTCCTCGAGCCTCGCCGCCCGTGCATCTACAACGGGGGTGAGCCCCGCCCGCTGGGCTCCGCCCTCTCCCCCCCCTCCCCGCACGCCGGCGCCTGCTCGCCCCCGCCCGTGCGCGCCCTGGAAGCGGCCCTGACCGCTCTGCGCGTGGTGCTCGCGCGCGCTCACCGCGCTCGCGCCTGCGCCCGCCTCGCTCGCCGCTCACCACTGTCGCGCTGCGCTCCCGCACCTGCCCGTCCACGCGTGCCCGCGCGCGCCCACACCTAGCCCAGCCCGCGAGCTCGCTCGCACCCGGGCACGGCCGCCGCCCGTGCCCTTCCCCGCTTGCCGCACCTCGCCGCGGCCTCTGCTCCGTCCCGCCGCGCCTCGCCGCTCGTGGCCGCCCACGCGCACGCGCTACCGCGCCCGACGCCGCCCTACCTCGTCCCGCTCCGGCCCCGCTTGCCGACGCCGTCGCCGCGCCCCCACGGCCGCTCGCCTCGCCGTGCCCGCTGAGCCCACGCGCGCGCCCTCGCCCGTGCCTGGCCGCGTCCGCGCCCAGCGCCCCACGGGCACGCGCCCATTCGGGTGGCGTTTGCGCCCGTCGCCCGTGCCCGCTAGCCCCTTCGGGCCACTGACCAGAGGGCCCCATCCCCTGTAAAATAAAAATAAAATAATAATAATAAATAAATATTAATTAATTAATTAATTAAATAATTAACTTAATTAATTCTGTTTAATTAATCTAATTAATTAATTAGTCTAATTAAACTATAATTAACATAATCAAACCCTAATTAGCCTAATGTGAGAATGACAAGTGGGACCCACTGGTCCTGACGTTTGCTGACGTCATTTGTAACACCCAGAGTGGTTAACTACAGTAATCCCATTTTGATTATGCCATGTCATCATGGTTATCAGTGCCTAAACATCATTTCCATCATATTGCATTCAGCTCCTAACTCAAAAATTCAAATTAAAATGAAAGTGAAATATAAAAGTTGTCCAACATAAAAACTAAAATGTTCGTTAAATAACAAATATTCCAGAGACTATTCTAAAATTGTAACCAACATTTAATAAATTAATTAAGTAACTCTAACAGTGCCAAAACAGCAGTATTTAAACCCCATTTAGTTTTATAAAATTGTAAATGAAATGGTATGGACTCAAAACCATTTTATGGCATTAGTAGATGATGCACTGGAGTTTTGTGACTAGTTCACATATTTTACAAAACTAATTGTGAGGCCACACGTTATTGCAAAAACAGAAAACAGAAAAGAAATAAAGCAAAAATCAAAAAGAACCCCCGCTTCCCGCCACTGGGCCTCGACCCAGCCGTCCCAGTCGGCCACCCCACCAGCCCGGCCCAACCCCCCTCTACTAGACACCCCACCCCCATTACCCCGAAACCCTAACCCACACCCCGTTCCCCATTCCCCTCCCGATCTGGACGCGCCGCCCGGTGCTGCCCCGCCCTCGCCGGCGTCGCCCGCCTCTGCCGTCCTCGTCCTCGACCTCGCCGGCGCCTCCCCGAATCGCCTCCTCGAGCCTCGCCGCCCGTGCATCTACAACGGGGGTGAGCCCTGCCCGCTGGGCTCCGCCCTCTCCCCCCCTCCCCGCTCGGCGGCGCCTGCTCGCCCGCGCCCGTGCGCGCCCTGGAAGCAGCCCTGACCGCTCTGCGCGTGGCGCTCGCGCGCGCTCACCGCGCTCACGCCTGCGCCCGCCTCGCTCGCCGCTCACCACTACCGCGCCGCGCTCCCGCACCAGCCCGTCCACGCGTGCCCGTGCGCGCCCGCACCTCGCCCAGCCCGCGAGCTCGCTCGCACCCGCGCACGGCCGCCGCCCGTGCCCTTCCCCGCTCGCCGCACCTCGCCGCGGCCTCTGCTCCATCCCGCCGCGCCTCGCCGCTTGTGGCCGCCCACGCGCACGCGCTACCGCGCCCGACGCCGCCCCACCTCGTCCCGCTCCGGCCCAGCTTGCCGACGCCGTCGCCGCGCCCCCACGGCCGCTCGCCTCGCCGTGCCCGCTGAGCCCGCGCGCGCGCCCTCGCCCATGCCTGGCCGCGTCCGCGGCCAGCGCCCCACGGGCACGCGCCCATTCGGGTGGCGTTTGCGCCCGTCGCCCGTGCCCGCTAGCCCCTTCGGGCCACTGACCAGAGGGCCCCAGCCCCTGTAAAATAAAAAAATAAATAAATATTAATTAATTAATTAAATAATTAACTTAATTAATTCTGTTTAATTAATCTAATTAATTAATTAGTCTAATTAAACTATAATTAACATAATCAAACCCTAATTAGCCTAATGTGAGAATGACAGGTGGGACCCACTGGTCCTGACGTTTGCTGACGTCATTTGTAACACCCCTAGTGGTTAACTACAGTAATCCCATTTTGATTATGCCATGTCATCATGGTTATCAGTGCCTAAACATCATTTCCATCATATTGCATTCAGCTCCTAACTCAAAAATTCAAATTAAAATGAAAGTGAAATATAAAAGTTGTCCAACATAAAAACTAAAATGTTCGATAAATAATAAATATTCCAGAGACTATTCTAAAATTGTAACCAACATTTAATAAATTAATTAAGTAACTCTAACAGTGCCAAAACAGCAGTATTTAAACCCCATTTAGTTTTATAAAATTGTAAATGAAATGGTATGGACTCAAAACCATTTTATTGCATTAGTAGATGATGCACTGGAGTTTTCTGACTAGTTCACATATTTTACAAAACTAATTGTGAGGCCACACGTTATTGCAAAAACAGAAAACAGAAAAGAAATAAAGCAAAAATCAAAAAGAACCCCCGCTTCCCGCCACTGGGCCTCGACCCAGCCGTCCCAGTCGGCCACCCCACCAGCCCGGCCCAACCCCCCTCTACTAGACACCCCACCCCCATTACCCCGAAACCCTAACCCACACCCCGTTCCCCATTCCCCTCCCGATCTGGACGCGCCGCCCGGTGCTGCCCCGCCCTCGCCGGCGTCGCCCGCCTCTGCCGTCCTCGTCCTCGACCTCGCCGGCGCCTCCCCGAATCGCCTCCTCGAGCCTCGCCGCCCGTGCATCTACAACGGGGGTGAGCCGTGCCCGCTGGGCTCCGCCCTCTCCCCCCCTCCCCGCACGCCGGCGCCTGCTCGCCCGCGCCCGTGCGCGCCCTGGAAGCAGCCCTGACCGCTCTGCGCGTGGTGCTCGCGGGCGCTCACCGCGCTCGCGCCTGCGCCCGCCTCGCTCGCCGCTCACCACTGCCGCGCCGCGCTCCCGCACCAGCCCGTCCACGCGTGCCCGTGCGCGCCCGCACCTCGCCCAGCCCGCGAGCTCGCTCGCACCCGCGCACGGCCGCCGCCCGTGCCCTTCCCCGCTCGCCGCACCTCGCCGCGGCCTCTGCTCCATCCCGCCGCGCCTCGCCGCTTGTGGCCGCCCACGCGCACGCGCTACCGCGCCCGAGGCCGCCCCACCTCGCCCCGCTCCGGCCCCGCTTGCCGACGCCGTCGCCGCGCCCCCACGGCCGCTCGCCTCGCCATGGCCGCTGAGCCCGCGCGCGCGCCCTCGCCCGTGCCTGGCCGCGTCCGCGCCCAGTGCCCCACGGGCACGCGCCCATTCGGGTGGCGTTTGCGCCCGTCGCCCGTGCCCGCTAGCCCCTTCGGGCCACTGACCAGAGGGCCCCAGCCCCTGTAAAAAATAAATAAATAAATAATAATAATAAAAATAAATAAATATTAATTAATTAATTAAATAATTAACTTAATTAATTCTGTTTAATTAATCTAATTAATTAATTAGTCTAATTAAACTGTAATTAACATAATCAAACCCTAATTAGCCTAATGTGAGAATGACAGGTGGGACCCACTGGTCCTGACGTCATGCTGACGTCAGCAAACACTGTTTCGGATAATGTTGATTTAATAAATTAAATAAATTCCAGAAATTAATAAAAACTTTAGAAAATCATATAAAATAATCCGTAACTCAGATCGAAAAACTTTGTACATGAAAGTTGCTTAGAACGACGAGACGAATCCGAATGCACATTCCGTTCGTCCGCCACACGTCCCTAACTATCGAAACATGCAACCGTTCCCCTCCGGTCATCTGTCTGACAAATGTCCGGAACCGGGAAAACATTCCCGGATGGATTCCTCCTTCCTCGATGACGTGCAACCATACGTTAGGACACACCCGACACTGCACATTGTCATGTCATGCTTTGTGTTGCTCATGTTTGCTCTATATTTATACTGTTTCCTCCCCCTCTTCTCTCTCGATAGCCCCCGACCTCGACGTCGTCCCCGAGACCGACGCAGCTCCGGAGCCCGAAGACACCATTGACAACCTTGCCCTTGCCGCCGAGCAACCAGGCAAGCCCCCCCCCCTTTGATCATCCCGATATCGCCTATTCTAATTTCTCATGCTTGCATTAGAATTGCTGCTGCTGCTTTACCTATTCTGATGCATAGCCTGTTTATTGTATCCTGCAGTTGATAATTACCTGCATATCCTAAACTGCTTAGTATAGGCTGGGTAGAGACCTATCAGTGACCCCACTTATCCCGACTGCCGCGCTGGATTGTCAGAAGACCCGATCAACGGGATTGAAGACCAGGCCCCGACACCGCACATCACCCCCCCTTTGTTGTAACGACACTGCAGCGTTACTATCGAGTGCCGAGGGTGAAACCTCTTGTAGCACTTCTGATGTTAACTCTGTAGAGTAGCTATTCGGTCGTGGTCATCGAGGGTGATTCCTCCTTCACCGCTTCCGGTAACGACGCTGTTGTACAACACCTCAAGTGTGGACCCAGTGAGGGTGATTCCTCCGAGTTCACCTTGACGGAGACATCGAGTAGGAATCCAACGAGGGTGATACCTCGGATTCCCCTGATGTTATGGACACACGGATACTTGGACTTTACACTGTTACTTGGATAGGCGGGTCGACCCTGAGGGGTACCCGCGTGCTCCTAAGAGGCGAGTGTTGTGAAGACAGGTGCCTGTATGGTGCCCGAGTGATGAATACGAGGCGCGGCCGGGCATTCTTAACCCTTGCAGCAAGTCCTCGAGACGGGGCGACGGGGTCACATCTTTCGTGAGTCTCTGCTCGTTACCGCAAGCCCCTAGTCCTAATGATTTGGATATTTGATCCGAGCAGGCCTCTGGTCTGATAGCACTAACCATCACGTGGGCATAGTATGGGCGTTCTGCATCGTATGCATCAGCCGAAAGCTCTGTCAGACGTCCAGTTCAGCATGGCGGCACGGTCGGATCGTGTCGGCCCCCCGAGGCGATGCTGGTATCCACCCTGTGCGCAACGACCCGGAGGGCGAGGGGCGATGGCCAAGACCCCCTTGCGCTTAGGATGTAGACCGGCGGGGACCTCTCTGCTGAGCTGTAGGTAGGGTTGCGATGTGTCGTTTGGCCGAGGCCGGGCATGACCCAGGAAAGTGTGTCCGGCCGGAGTTAATCGAGCGTGATGGGTAAGTTGGTGCACCCTTGCAGGGAAGAAAACTTCTATCGATAGCCTGTCCTACGGTAAAGGACACTCGGAGTTGTATCCTGATTGATACATTTTAGAACTGGATACTTGGATATATGGCTCTGGGATTGCTTCTCGCAGGGAGTCGAGAAGGGATCTCCGGACGAGGTTGATGACTGTATGGCTCTAGGATTGTTTTCTCGCAGGGCGTCGAGAAAGGATCTCTGGGTGAGGTTGAGACTTATTGATACTGCTACATTATATTGTACTATTCTACTCTCTTCTATTGCTGCAAGACCGCTGAAGATGCTAGTCTTCGATAGGACTAGGCCTTCTCTCTATTCTGGCATTTCTGCAGCCCAGTCCACATATACAGCCTCCCCTTGAAAATGTTGCATATGTAGTATAGATCCTTGCTTGCTGAGTACTTCTGAGTACTCACGGTTGCTTTGTTTTCCTTTTCTCCCCATATCAGTTTGACGTAACCAAGATGACGGAGCCCCTAAGATAGATGCCCTGTCGATCGACTACTACTTCGACCCCGAGGATGGATACTACTACGAGTTGACTGACGACCAGGAGTAGGTTCGGACGGTCCCAGGCAGGAGGCCTACGCCTTTCGATCGTAGTGTTTTATTTTGCCCCGCCTTTCTAAAGGCCCTTCCATTTCTCTTTTAATATCTGTACTCAGATATCTGATGCTTCCGCTGATGCTTGGACACAAGCTTATGTATTCGAGCCCTCGTGGCCCCTGGCTTGTAATATAAAGCTTGTATGACTTTATTTATGTTTTAGAGTTGTGTTGTGATATCTTCCCGTGAGTCCTTAAGCTTGATCGTGTGCATTTGCGTTTATGATCAGTGCACGATTAGGCCGGGGGCGTCACACACATGACGAAGAAACTTTGCGTGAACTTGCTACGCTTCTTTGGAGTGTATGGGAAGACAAAAGATACATCGGAGGCACGGGAGGACCAGCAGCGTATGCACGAAAAAGATGACATGGATTCAAAGTAGTATCAAGGTCCTGCCAGCTATGCTCTTACCAAAGAAGAGAAGGAAATCTTCTTTTTATGCCTGCTCAGTATGAAGGTCCCGTCTGGCTTCTCGTCGAATATAAAGGGAATAATAAATATGGCAGAGAAAAAGTTCCAGAACCTAAAGTCTCATGACTGCCACGTGATTATGAAGCAACTGTTTCCGGTTGCATTGAGGGGGCTTCTACCGGAAAATGTTCGATTAGGCATTGTGAAGTTATGTGCATTCCTCAATCCAATCTCTCAGAAGGTAATTGATCCAGACATCCTACCAAGGTTACAGAATGATTTGGTGCAATGTCTTGTCAGTTTCGAGTTGGTGTTCCCACCATCCTTCTTCAATATCATGACGCACGTCCTAGTTGACCTAGTCAAAGAGATTGCCATTCTGGGTCCTGTATTTCTACACAATATGTTCCCCTTTGAGAGGTTCATGGGAGTCTTAAAAAATATGTTCATAACCGTGCTAGGCCAGAAGGACGCATCTCCAAGGGCCATGAAATAGAGGAGGTCATTGAGTTTTGTGTTGACTTTATTCCTGACATTAAGCCGATTGCTGTTCCCAAATCGCGGCATGAGGGCAGACTGGGTGGAAAAGGCATGCTAGGAAAGAATTCAGTAATATGCCATGACGGGCATTGTTGGGCGAAAGCACACTACACAGTTCTATAAAATTCCAGCTTGGTGGCTCCGTATATCGAGGAACACCTGGATAGTGTACGCTACAAGAACCAGGAGCAGTCTGAGCCCTGGATCAAACGTACACACATGGAGCCATTCGGCGGTTGGTTGCAAACACATCTCATGCATGACGACAGTGTTGGAGATGAGCTGTACTTGCTGGCCAAGTTACCATCTTCGACTATATCGACTTTCAAAGGGTATGAGATAAATGGGAATACATTTTACACGATCGCCCAAGATAAAAAGAGCACCAACCAAAACAGTGGTGTCCGCTTTGATGCAGCAAACACCAATAGGCCAAATGACACATATTATGGTTACATAGAGGAGATATGGGAACTTGACTATGGACGTGATTTGAAGGTCCCTTTGTTTCGGTGCAAATGGGTCAATCTTACAGGAGGCGGGGTAAAGCTTGACCCGCGGTACGGAATGACAACAGTGGATCTCAACAATCTTGGGTACACAGACGAACCATTCGTCCTAGCCAATGATGTGGCGCAGGTTTTCTATGTGCAGGACATGTCTACCAAACCGAGAAAAAGGAAAGATAAGGAATGAACACATCATACGGTGGGCCAAAGCGCCACATAGTTCTTTCAGGGAAAAGAAACATCGTGGGAGTGGAGGACAAGATAGACATGTCAGAAGATTATGAAAAGTTTCATGAAATTCCTCCCTTCACAGTGAAAAATGAAATGCCTTTGTAACAGATGAGTATTCGTCCGAAACCCTCATACTTCGAAGGAGATGGTCCAGTTTATACACGAAGTGCATCCAGTTTTTGCCGTAACCCTCTCAACTTTTTAGCACATGCTATGTGTGTGAAATGATGATACCATGCCAAGTTTCAACCTTTTCAGAGTTCATTTGTAGTGCTTTTCAATTTCAGGGTCATTTAGCTAAAAAAAACATTAAATGCATGAAAAATAGCAACTGAAGTTAGAAATGGTTGAAATTTGAGGATGTGTCTTTGAATGGTGCATATTGAATGTACAAAAAGTCTGGAGTTGAAATAAGTTAAAAAAATGAAATGATTTGTAACAGATGAGTTTTCGTCCGAAACCCTGATACTTCGAAGGAGATGGTCTAGTTTGTACACGAAGTGCGTCCAGTTTTTTCCGTAACCCTCTCAATTTTTTAGCACATGCTATCTGTGTGAAATGATGATACCATGCCAAGTTTCAAGCTTTTCAGAATTAATTTGTAGTGCTTTTCAATTTCATGGTCATTTAGCTAAAAAAAATCATTAAATGCATGAAAAATAGCAAATGAAGTTAGAAATGGTTGAAATTTGAGGATGTGTCTTTGAATGGTGCATATTGCATGCACAAAAAGCCTGGAGTTGAAAGAAGTTTAAAAAAATGAAAAGCCTTTGTAACAGATGAGTTTTCAATTAAAACAAAATCTGTTTTTGATTAAAACACCCATTTAAAATAACCTAAAAATTACCATATTGAATATAATGATAAAACACACTAATACTAAACAGCAGGAGAAAGAATCACTCAAAAATCTATTTTTAAAGTAAAGTTATTCACAAACTAGTGATTCACACAAATTTCAAAGAATTCAAATTTAAGGGATTTTTATTTCTGTGCCCCTGGTTCGTTAGTTGTACTCATTCATCCCCACGCTCTTAACTTTTGCTCACTTTTCCCCACTCCCTTGCCCGAAACCCTCAGAACAGGTTACAACGGATGTTGCCGTCGGGTCAATGCCTTTAACCGTTAACTCTGACGAGTGGGGCCGCGTAGGGCCGAGTCCACCTTTGACCGTTAACTCTGACGAGTGGGGCCGCTCCCGCGCCGCCATGGACGAACCCGTATAGTGGTTTTGTATGCTGACCGTACAGTGGTATTCGTATACGTGGGCGCATGCAACAGACCGCGGTCATGGGGTAGCACGTGTCCATGGGACATGCCCGAAACGTTCTATCGTATAAAGAGGGGGAACCACCTCCCGGCGCATCGCTCCTACCATTTCCCCCAAATCCCCTCCCTGCCGCATCGTCTTCCTCTCTCCCACCGTGTCATCTCACTCTCCTCCACTTTCTCCATAGCACCTTCTCGTTCTCCCCCGCCGCATCCTCTTCCTCACCTTCATCGCCTCCATCCGTCCGATGGCGGACGCTCGTGGCAACGCCGGCGCAGCGGCCGGAGATGTAGTGGAGCTGCAGGGCGCGGTGACCACGGATGAAGTGAAGGACGTTGGCGGCGTCCACGGTGGTGCAGGGAAACTTGCAACCACTGCGGATGTGGAGAAGGAGGTGGCGGGCTCCGCCTCAGCGCTGCCGGAGTAGAAGGTGACGGCATCGAGCGGCGCAGTCCATCCAGATGCGCAGCCTGGCGAGGAGAAGGTGGTACAGGAGGTACTTCCATTTGCTTGTACCCTAGTTGCAATCCCTATTTAGATTGTAGAGTTAGTCCCTAGTTTCATTGGTTGGATTGTGATTCGTAGGGTAGTAGAGATGGTTAGAGTAGTTGGTTTGAGGGATGGGGTTTTCTGTATGGGGGGATGTGGGTTTTTTGTATGGGTTTTTTTTGGATTACATTCGTTGCAAAAATGCTAGACAGATCTTAATGAGAGATAGGGATCTCTGTGCTTAAATGCTACACGGGATTATTAGATTTGTTTTTGAATGCTACACAGATTGGGGTTTTGAATGCTACAGACATGTATGCTTAGATTTGTTTTTGAATGCTACACAGATTGGTGTTTTGAATGTCATATGCCCAAATGGAATGCATTAATTTTGATGTACCTATCAATTGATTAAGAACTTACTTGATTCATCAGTATATAAATTTTTCCACAATATGTAGTTATATTAGCTTTGTTGTTCAATGTGTGTGCATGACAATGGAAAATGCAAATAGAATCATATTATGGATAATATGATCAATGGTTCCCTATGATCAATGTGTCATGTGTGCATATCTAAATTATCAGTTGGCTTCTGTATTTACTAGTAATGGATGTAATTGTATATTCAGGAGGATGATTCTGTGGGGAATAAGAGGAAGCTAGCCCTTACTGGGTTCGACCCGTACGATCCAGAGTATAGTGACGACGTAGAATATGAGGTAAGCCTACTTGAAATTTAGATTGTTTATTTAGTTCCTTTGACATGGTGTATATGAATCTATAATGTATTAATGTAATTCATTCATGTGTGCAGTATGATTCTGGAGAAGATGTGTACTAGGGCAACGTCGCGTCCTTCACTGCGAAGGAGGTGGAGAAGATCAAGGCCAAGGGAGTTGCTTCCTTCTACAACCGCAAGATCAAGAAGTGGCACTGCCCCTACTGCACCACCAAGCCAAAGCCAAAGGATGGCCGCTTCGATCACATTCTGTCTCATGCAGAGGATGTAGCAATTCGCGTGGAGGACTACAAGATCAGGGTCCAGCATGCTGCCCTCGCGAAGGCCCTGACTCAAGTGTGATGTGATGATGTGATGATGTTTTATCTTTGGGATACTTTTGGTAAACTGAATGTGGCTGTTTGGTAAAATTTGTGTGGTGGTATCTAAACTTTGTGTGTGATCTATGGTAGTAATGTATTATGCTATCTATATTTGTCTTTCCTTAAATTTGCCTGTAGTGTATGGTATGTTCTGTTTAGATGTTGTGAGCTATGAGTTTAGGCGCTGCAATGATCACACATGCTGTTTCAGTGTTGCTTCACTGATCAGACATGCTGCAAAGAATAAGAAAAAAGAGCAAATAGTCCATCAATTTATCAAATATTCCAATAACAGAGCAAAAAACAACATTTGAATGAAGATGTAATGATTTTTGTAATAAAGGAGTATTATCCTAATTATTTATCTCATGTTTATTAATCAAATGCATGCTTTTTCCCACCAGCATGTCTCATTATCCGATGTTTTGAACTGACATTCGACAGGACAGTATAAATTCAAAAAATGCAAAAAAAAAACCTTGGCAACCTATGTATGTTTGTGTAGGAGATCATGTGTGCAAAATTTGAGGTGATTTAGAGGAGGTCAAAGAAATTTGAATTTGAGAAATGTGCTCCAAATGAGCTCCCAGGCTAGGGTAAATAGCCCCATTTGTAATCAAGTTTTTTTGGACCTACTCGAAATGAGCCAAATGTTTTTTATTAACACCTATTCAATCTATATAGTGTAGATTCGAAGTCTCACTATTTTTTGAATTAATCTTCATATTTTTACATTTTCTTTTGAAAAAATATGCTTTAATATAAAAACTATTAAAAACACGTTTAAAATATGAAAATGGAAAACTAAATTCAGATCCTTCTGATTCACTTTGAAATAAAGTTTGGTGATTTTTTTGATTTTTTAAATTTTTTCAAAAACAGAATGTAACCCTACCTCCTCTCCTTGAACTCTATGAAATGTTGTACGTGATAGCTCATATGTGTGATGGTCTTTTCTTGAAAATGACCATAGACGAAGTTTATGATTTTTGGTTGGTAACATGTCACATAAGACAACATTGTGCGCAGGTTTTATATTTTTTTGATTTTTTAAAAATTAATGGTGCTCATTTGACCTCGATCGTGCCAGGTAGGTTTTTTTTTGAAAATGTTCGAATACCAAGTTTAGTATTTTTCCTCGTTAGTGTGTCTTATAAAATGACGAACGGCGAAGGTTTCATATTTTTTCGATTTTTTTTAAAATTAGTTATGCTCAGTCAAAGCCTTGGAAACCCCGTTGACCAGCTCAAAACCCCTCTAAACCCCGCGGGGTTTTGCCTAACCCTAGCTCCAAACGACAGCCGTCCGATCATACCCTGGCGCCAAGCGACATCCCTCAGATGTGGTCTTCTAGAAGGAATTCGGTGGGCAGGCTGCGTGCAGGCTCCGCGCCGTTGGATCACATGGACGGCTCCGGATCGTTGGATCGTGGGGCGATCCGCGAGAGGCGATCCTGTTGGTTGTGCTCGGCTGTTCGCCCACCACTGACTCCACGAAAAAAAACGTTGTTATTGGGCCCAAAAGGAAACCAAACTCTGGTTGGGCCATCGAATTGCGTCATTTTTTTGCATCGTTTGCTCTGTTTTTTGTGAACGTGCTGGCTCTTTTTTTTGCATCGTTTGAAATTACACAACAATTGACATTGCCTAGAAAATTTAGTTCTTTTTGTTCAATACAAATGCAAAATGACCAAATTTATAAGGGCCAAATTTATTTTTATCTTGCAAAATGGCCACAAACTATTCAAAAATTATCTCTTTTTGTTCATATAATATATATGACCACGGATTCCCATGCGTGTAATTAGCTTCTTTTTCTTCTTCTTTTCAAACCACGGTTTCCCACGCGTGTACACTCCCGATGCCACGGTGGGTGTGAAAACGGGCTACTTCACATTTGACCCCGTTATTGCCACGGCAAAATAACACGTAGCACTACGGCTATTTAAACCACCCTCTGCCTCTGCCATCCCTCATCCATCTCCCATCCTCTGCCATCTGCCCTTCTTGCTCTTCGACCCCTTCTCCTTCTTCTGCACATCCCGCAGCCATGCAGTACACCGGACCAACCTACCGCTTCCCACCCACCATGCCGGAGAGGCTCTACCCTACCGGCGTGTACATTGAGCGGACACTACGTGTGTGGGCGATATCAAGGTGGAGGACCGCAAGGAACTTCACCGAGTTCTTCCTCGCGGCCGGCTACCGCCACCTCCCGCGGGTATCTCCAACGATGTTCCGCGTCGAGGAGGTCATCCAAAACGGGGTGGTGGTTGCTCTCCTTGCCCACTTCACCAACACATTTGATGCCTTCTACCTCCTCGGCCGGGTGTTTTGGTGTGGCTACGAGTTCATCGCTTTCACCACCCACAACATGTTCACGGAGTACACCAACATCTTCCCCACCGCGTCGCGCATGCACACTCTTCCGTACCCCATCGACAACGCCCCGGAGGAGCAGTGAAGGGCGCCCGGAGGAGGAGCGAGGTGGAGAAGGCGGCGGCTAGGGTTCTAAACCCTCTATCTATTTTTCTTTTTTTTGAGTCTATGTTATGTTAAGTTGTAATTGAACTATGTTGGAGATGCTATGGGCTTGATGGACCTTTTATTAAGTTCTATTATTAAGTTTTCTATCTATTCTATTATTAAGTTCTTCCTAGTTTGAACTATGTGATCGTGCTATGGGCTTGTTGGCCCTATCTACATATTTGTTGATTGTTTTCTTAGAGAGCTCGCTTTGTTAGTAACCACCTAGTGCATGCAGCCACAACGAATCCTTCTCGTTTTTTTACACAAGCCACAAATATGTAGCCACCTAGCTAGTGCATGCAGCCACAAAAATATAAAACATATTGTTCAATTTATTTGTCGTAGCAAAATGGGTGCAGATGTGAGTGGATCGAAAAGGCTGAAACTGATCGTAAAAAAATGATGCTCTAAATCGAGGAGACAAGCGTGCGAGAAGAGAGGAACCAGCGGCAGCGACCGTCGCTGCATCCATGGCGGCTGGCGTGCACGAAAGCGGCTCGGTCAGTGCATCGTGGCGGCATGCATCGGCGCATGCAAGCTCGGTCGGCGCATGCAGGCTCGGTCGGCGCATCGTGGCGGCGCACATCGACGCATGCAGGCAGGCTTGCTGGGTGCATGCATGGCAGGCTTCTGTCGTGGTGGCGCGCAGGCGTTTAATGCAAGGGACGGCCCAATGAAACCACGGCCCAATGGTCAAACAGCGACACCGCCCAACGGGGCCCCACTTGTGAGGTCCAACGAACGACACAGTCCAGCGCGGCCCCACTCGTCAGAGTTAACGGTCAAGCCATTGACCCGACGGCAACGTCCGTTGTGGCCTGTTCTGAGGGTTTCGGGCAAGGGAGTGGGGAAAACTGAGCAAAAGTTAAGAGCGCGGGGATGAACGAGTAGAGCTAAGGAACCAGGGGCACAGATGTAAAAAACCCCAAATTTAAACTATTCAAATTTGAAAACTACTGGCACTAACAGAAAGTTTATAATTTTTGTGACCTAAAGCAAAAAGATTCACTAAAAAACTCTAAATATTTGGTTGTAAGTAGAAATAAAAGAAAATAAATAAAGCAAAAAACATAAAAAAACTGGAAAATAAATAAATAAATAAAAATGGCCGCCTACTGGGCCCACCACGGGCTGCATACGACTAGAAACCCAACTACTAGTTGGGCTAGGATGCAGGCCCGCGGGGCAAGTAGGCCCCACAGGGCAGTGACAGGTTCGTTAGGCCCACACAGGCCTGCTTTAGAGAGGAGCTCGAGAGGGATGCCGCGGCGGGGCTTATAAACTGGTGCGAGTGCCCTTTGCTTGGCGAGGTGGGACTAAACTTCCACCGCCCCGACGCCGTGCCAGGACCAGACCTTTAGTCCCGGTTGGTGGCTCCAACCGGGACTAAAGGCCCCCCTTTAGTACCGGTCCGAGCCACCAACCGAGACTAAAGGCCCGGGCTTCCCGCCGCTTGGCCTGGAGAAATTCACCTTTAGTCCCGGTTGGTAGCTCGGACCGGGACTAAAGGGGGGCCTTTAGTCCCAGTTGGAGCCACCAACCGGGACTAAAGGATTTTGTATATAAGCGGCCAATTCGAAATTCTTCTCCATTCTCTCGACGGTGAACCACAGAGACGCCACCAGGCTGCTGCGCGCGTCGCCTGCCCTGACGGCGGAGATTGTCGCCGCCCCCGGCGCCGGCCTCCCGCGCCTCCTCCACGACGCCGCCCGCACCCTCCTCCCCGACGCCGCCCACGCCTCCTCCCCGACGCCGCCTGCGGCAGCCGCCCTGTCGACGCCGCCCGCACCCTCCTCCCTGACCGAGCCTCGCCGTCCTCGACCTCGCCGCCTCCTACCTCGCCGTCGCCTACCTCGTCCGCTGTGAGCTCGCCGCCCCCTCGATCTCCGGTGATTTTTTTTTCACTAGATGTTTTAGATGCTTAATTAATTAGTATATATATGTATATGTATACAATGTATGTATATATGTATATGTAGATGAACGGTGGAATTTGCATAGATTGTTTCTTTTTCACTAGCTATTTTTTTTCTGTTTTTTAGTTTTTTACACTTTTAATGTTGTATCATAGTATAGAAAAAATTTGCCAGACGAAGTTTAGTCCCACCTCGCCAAGCGAAGGGCCCGGCTAGGCTTGCCTCCCAAATGTACAGTTTGTCAGACGAAGGTTTGCCTCCCAAATATACAGCTTGTCAGACGGACGGGCTGGATGCAAAGAGTCAAAGTTATTTCCTCTATTCCTTTTTATCTTTACTCTTTGTCAAGCATCGTGTGGTGGGGAAAGATCTAGGCACATATATCCAGTTGAATGTGGATCAGCATGACTTATTATTGTTGACATCGCCCTTGAGGTGAATAAGTTGGGAGGCAAACCTTTAAGCCCCTATCTTTCTATGTGTCTGGCTGAAACTTGATGCTCCATATGTATGGTGTGAGTGTTAGCAATCATGCAAGACTAAATGATAGTTGAGTATGTGGACTTTCCAAAAGGCTCCTACATGCGACCCTTCCTGAAAGTACAATGAATTGCAATTGCATTGTTAACTGAGACATAGTTTGTTAGTCTTCAAGAAAGTGTATGCTTCATACTTCGATATTGTGGTGAATTGTTACTTGCTCATGAGAAGTTTATGATAATGGTTATTGTTGTTATGATATTGTTCATGATGCTTCTATGTCCGTATTTTATTTTTATCGACACCTCTCTCTCTATGCATGTGGGCATGTTTTTTGATTTCGGCTTTCGCTTGAGGACAAGCGAGGTCTAAGCTTAGGGGAGTTGATACGTTCATTTTGCATCATGTTTTCCTACTGTTATTTATGAAGTTTTTGATCAATATAACATTTCATAGAGTATTTCTAATGCCTTTTCTCTCTTAATATGCAAGGTTTACACAAAGAGGGAGAATACTGGCAGCTGGATTTCAGGGCCTGAAAAAGCTACAACAGAGATACCTATTCTACACATGTCCAAATGGGCTGAAATTCAAAGAAGATTTATTTTTGACTATATAAAAAATACTCGGCCAAAGAGTTACTAGAGGAGAGCCACCAGGTGCCCACATGGCACCTGGGCGCACCCTCCCTGGGTGTGCCCAAGTGCCATGTGGGGCCCCTGGCCCAGCTCTGGCTCCCTCCTTCTGGTATATAAGTCATTTTACCCTAAAACTTTTATTGGGAGACTTTAGGGATGCGGCGTCGCCGCCACGAGGCATAACTAGAGCAGGAGCATTTTTGATCTCCAGCGGGCAGATTCCGCCGGGGACACTTCCCTCCAGGAGGGGGAAATCGAAGCCTTCGTCATCACCAACAACCCTCTCATCATGGGAGGACCAATCCTCATCATCATCATCAACAACACCATCTCATCTCAAACCCTAGTTCATCTCTTGTATTCAATCTTTGTACCAAAACTATAGATTGTTACCGGTGGGTTGCTAGTAGTGTTGATTACTTATCGTAGTCGATACTAATTGGTTTGCTTTGTGAATTACTAAATGTTTAGATCCTTTATGTTATTCAATACCCCTCTGATCTTGAACACCATGATGATGAGTGAGTAGTTACTTTTATTCTTGAGGACATGGAAGAAGTCTTGTCATAAGTAATCATGTGAATTTGGTATTCGTTCGATATTTTGATGATATGTATGTTGTGATTCTCTTAGTGGTGTCATGTGAACGTCGACTACATGACACTTCACCATTTATGGGCCTAAGGGAATGCATTGTGGAGTAGTAATTAGATGATGGGTTGCTAGAGTGACAGAAGCTTAAACCCCAGTTTATGCGCTATTCCGTAAGGGGCTGATTTGGATCCACACGTTTAATGCTATGGTTAGACTTCGTCTTAATTCTTCTTTCGTAGTTGCGGATGCTTGCGAGAGGGGGTAATCATAATTGGGAGGCTTTTTCAAGTAAGAACAACACCTAATCACCGGTCCACCCACATGTCAAATCATCAAAGTAACGAACGCGAATCAAATAAACATGGTGAAAGTGACTAGATGAAATTCCCGTGTGTCCTTAAGAACGTTTGCCTCATTATAAGTACTTGTTTTGGCCTGTCCTTTGCACTAAAAAGGATTGGCTACCTTGCTGTACTTTATTTACATTTGTTACTTGTTACTCGTTACAAATTATCTTGCTACCAAACTACCTGTTACCGCTTGTTTCAGTGCTTGCAGAAATTACCTTACTGAAAACCGCTCACCATTTCCTTCTGCTCCTCGTTGGGTTCGACACTCTTACTTATCGAAAGGACGACGATTGATCCCCTATACTTGTGGGTCATTATGTCTCCGAAACTTTTCCGTCGACTTTCTCTCTGATACCCTGTCTGGTAATCAGCAGATAGATGAACCTTAAGTGTGTGACCCTGTAGGTTCGGTGAAATATAGACATGACCGGAACTCTTTCTGATCAAAGATCAATAGCGGAACCGTGAACATCCATATTGATCCCTATACCTACATGAATAAATATTCAAGCGAACCTATAGTTACTGAATGCTGTTCCTGTTGCTTCGTGATATGTTACAAAAACCTGAGGTGAGATTTAATGGCATCCTCGTGAATCAACAACTTGTTCACTATGTCAGTTTCCTCGTTACAGGTTTTGTTCTTATTTCTCGTTCCCGTGTTCTGACATCCCAGTGATCAAATCACACTGTGTCTGGCCAGATGATGATGGATACCGTAACACCGAGAGGACCCTAAGAATATCTCTCCATTGTCGCAGGAGCAAATCCCAATCTTGAGCTATCAAGTTCTTTGTCATACTTTTCCATGAACCTGTAAGCAGCCGTAATAGCCACCCAGTTATGGATGGCGTTTAACAAACCCCAAAGTTTAAGAAGCAAGCATAAAATAACTTGATACTCTCATGGTTTAAGGAATTAAGCAAACGTTAACTTTCTCTATGTTATTTACCATTAACTTGTGACGAATGTATCTCATAGCATAACATCAATTTGGGTTGATTCAGCACAAGTGTTCTTCTAACATTGTGTCCTCAAAATTGTTGGCATGGACATGCCCATGATCAGGAAAACATGATCATCATGCAACACTTGAGCTAGTCTTAGAGGCATGACTAGGAATATATTTTATCGTTTATTATTCCACACGTGCATATGGGTTATCCACTGAGACTTTATGGATATATAGACTCAAGGACAATTGCAGTTATAACATGGAATATAAATATAATTATGAACTTGGAGATAAATAATAACTATTATTATTGCCTCTAGGGCATATCTCCTACAATTTCTTCATATATAACTCAAAGCAATTGTTGCTCCATAGGAATTATCATTCAATACCAAAGCTCAAAGCATATCGTTATCTTGATGCCATACACCCTCGAATCCATCTAATATTCTTCAAGCAACACCTATGGAATATTCCTTCAAGTATATCTCAATGAAAACATTAGTCCATAGGGATTTTCATTAATTACCAAAACCACACATGGGGGCTACATGCAGTTTCAACCCTAACCCTAACCCTAACCCTCTAATTCCCCTAACCCAAACACTTACCAGTGTCAAGCACATTTAGGCCGCTCATCACTAGTAACTCTTTACCAGTGACGAGCACAACTAGGTCGCCCATCACTAGTAACCTTCCCATATATATCGCGCGGCGTGGGATTTGGCAAAAATTTGGCCAAGTCCCATGTGCTTCACTGAAGCCAGTAGCCAGACCCCTAAGCTCCGCCGCCGCCAAGCTGCCAAACCGCCACACCACCAGCCTCCATTCTCGCATGCCACCTCTCCATCCCCGACGCAGCCACTCTCTCCCATGCCTGGCCACACCGCCGCTCTATGCCTTGTCCGTGCTGCAGCCCCCCCTCGGCCAAGCCCTCTCCCCCGCGTTGCTGCTCCACTTCGACTGAGCCCTCTCTCCCGCACTCGGCCGCGCTGCTCTCTGCCACCCTGCCCTCTTCCTTGCCTACACTGCCACTCCCTATCTACCTCTCCAACTCTGATGCTGGCTGCCCCAACCCAGACATCGACCTCCCCTCGGACGCCAGCTGCCACCTCACTAACCCCGATCCTGCCCACCGGATCCGAAACCCTAGGTGAACTTTCCTTGCCCTTTTTTTGTGATTTTTTATGAATGCATGTGATGTTTGGTGAATGCAATTATAGTTACAATGCAATTACAGTTTTTGATAAATGCGACGAAGATTTTTGTAAAGAATCATGTCTATGGTCTAGAGGGGGGTGAATAGACCTAATGAAAATTCTACTCCAATTTTAGAGTTGGTAGTTTTTAGTCCACACTAACAAGGTTGCTTAGGGATACAAATAAGCAAGTCTATGACAAACACATGAGTGGAAGCAATACATTACATGTAAGTAAGGAGTTGACTTAGGAGATGCAAATATAGAGAGGCTCGATGATGTTTTACTAAGGTTTAGATAGTTGCCACTATCCTACTCCTCGTTGATGGTGGTTTGAACCACAAAGGTCTCGGTAGCGTCACCCACAAAGAGCCCACTTAGCGCATGCCCACCTATTCCACCATGGCTTGGTACCACAAAGGTCAAGGACTCACTGGGGGTAGATCTTCACAGAGAAGGCGATCTCTGAGCCTTGTACAAACTCTTGATTCCATCACAATATGGTGGTTGAAGGCTCTCATGTGACTCCTAACCATCTAGGAGGCACACACCCCCCCCAAGAGTAACATGTAAAGCAAAGTCACTTGGTAGAACTCCTCAAAAGATCTTCAATGAAAGCACTCTCTAGAACCCTTAGGATCTCTCTCTCTCAAAGGATAGGCTTGAAGCAAAGAGAGAGGAACACTTAAGGATAGGGATTTAAGAAAGGGAGGAGCTAGGCCTTCATGATTCAAGGAAGAAGCTTGGAATCAACCAGAACAACTTCCTTTCCTCTTCAAAGATTGACTCTCCAAGGTTCTCTCAAAGAATCACACAAGTTGGTGGATATGACTTGGAATTGAGTGAAAATGGTTGGAATGGAATGAGTTGGTTGCCAACATGAAGGGCTGTGTGGGTCTATTTATAGAGAAAACAGATTTCTAACCGTTCCTCAGGAATAAGTAACTTGCCCAAAAGTACCAGAAAAATATTGTTGGAACTACCGGACATGTTCAAAATTTGAATGGGCAGAGCATGTCCAGTAAACCTCACAAAGACAAAGTACTCAAAACTACCGGGAAAAGAAAATGCAGAGGTACCAGACCAAAAAGGTGGCTCATTTATGCGAAGATTGAACTGGGTCAGAAGTACCAAAGAAAACGAAGTCTCAGAGGTACCGGGGTCAACAGAGTAGTTCTCAACGAATTTTTTTGCAGAAATGCCTAAGTCCCAGCTCGGCGGTTTCGGGTAGATTTGAATGGAAGTACCGGGCCTATACTGAGTGTCTGGTGGTGAAGCAAACTGAGAAGGCTCGGAAGTGCCAGGAAAAACCTTATGCTCAAAGGTGCCAAAGCTATCAGAGATGGTCTCAAAGGAAACATAGTACGACAGTACCAGACAAGATTTCGTGGCAGTTTCAACATTATAGAAAGCAGGGTTTGCTCAGCAGGGCTAACTCAATCCTCGCAGGCTCGATAGTACTGGGTGGAAAAACTCGGAGGTACCGGGATAGTGAAAACAGAGGAGATGTGTTGGCGGGAGTGGAGTGCTTGAGGATTTTGGTTGAGGATTTTATCTTGAAGTTGAACCAAAGATTTTTTTGCTTGTGCCCCTATTGATAGTACGGTTGTCCTTAAACTCAATAAGAATTTTGGATTCACCAAAAACCTATAAATTACATGCTAAGCTCTTGGAGTAGAGAAGCACTTGAAAAAATATGGAGGTAGGGGTCACCATTGATGTTCCACTCAATCATGTGGGCTAATTTCCTGAAATAAACTTGATGAGATGTTAGTCCTCTAAATTGGTTTGTCATTAATCACCAAAACCCAATAGGGGTATATAAGAGATGCACTTTTAGTTTTGTATTTTTGCAATATTGAAAGCAATAGTTGAATATGCAAAGTATATAGTTGATGTATATATGAATTTGACATGTCAATTAAATTTTCAATCCAATTTGCATTTGAATTGATGCAATGTGATTGGCCATAGAGTCGTTCCTTCGAATATGAGATGATATTTGTGCTGCGCCATGGATGTGAAAGGGATTGTGATCGGCCATCGAGCCGTTCTTTTGACAATTTTATTGATATATTGGTTGTGGTACCGACCATCGAGCCGAGGCAATGATTGTTGCTTTGTCGGATTTTTTCTTCAACACTCGATCTTACGTATTTTAGCAAAGGTCATGTCTAAAGTTTTTATTTTTACAGATTATAACTATTTAGCTATAAATTTTTTGATAGGACCATTATGCTTTTATTAGTGTTCTTCTGATTTATTATGATTTTAATGCTTTCGATTTAGTTCTAAAATGGCCGAAAGAACCCCCTCATCCTCACCGACCCGGGTAGATGACCCGACAGCTTCCCGAGATATGGAGGGGCCAATGGAACATGCCCGGTATTTGGCCTTGGACCAATCTCTCAGGGGGCAGCCATCATGGATGAGCCTTCCGCCAGGGAGAGCGATGAGAACGACTGGTCCGACAATGAAGCCAATGAAGAGTCTCGCTCTACAGGGTCCGGTCATGAAGAAGAGACCGGTCTTGACGAAGATCACACAGTAGATGCTGCACCTAAAGAAAAAATGGTCCGCAAAGCTAGGAAACCAAATGAGTTGACTAACGAGACGTTCGTAGTCACTCAAGTCGATGTTCGAGGTTTTCCTGCCAATCCACTAAGGGCTTCAAAGGGGTACGACTTCGCTATAGGCAGCACCATGCATGAAACTGTGAAGATCACATGCGGGGACCTTAGGGGTGCAGACGACCTTTGAAGACTCCTCTTCGAGGAGATATTCAATAGATATGTGGTCGCTGATGTCGACAAAGAAAGATTCAGAACTAAATCCATGAGCATGATGACCAAAGCCTTGAATACGTGGTGATACAATGCCAATGCTAAGAAGGATAAGAATTTCGAGACCAAGATAAAGAAGAATTGGCCTTCGATAGATGAGGAGGACTGGAAGGAGTTTATTGAAACTCACATGTATGATTACTTCAAGGAGAAGTGTGATTGGGGGAAGGAGATGCGGAAGAAGAACAACTCGGAATTCAAACTCGGCAGCCGTGGTTACCCAGGGAAGAGGAGAAAATGGCCCAAAGAAGACGCAAAGTTTATTGCGGCTGGGAAAGAACCCACATTCTCGGACATTGAGCCATGGCGTGGAAGGGAGTTTCTAAGGGCCCAAATATCATATGACCCATTGACAGAGGACCGGTATTCAAACATGACAAACTCGTTACAGTGCACAATGAGCTGATAACCTCTTAACCCATTGTCTTTACTTTGTCCTAATGAAATTACTTTCCAAATACGTACATTTTTGGGCGATTGAAGTAACTTGTAGAAAACCCTATGCCAACAACCTCAAAGCTCCCAAGATTCCGCCGAAGGCTAGAGGCGGGAAGATAATCTCTCCAAGGCTCTTGGCACGAAGGAGACTCATGGCCATGCAAGAGGCATTGGGTATGTGATACGTCTTCGTCGTATCTATAATTTTTGGTTGTTTCATGCCATTATTTTACAACTTTCATATACTTTTGGCAACAATTTATATGATTTTCTTGGACTAACATATTGATCCAGTGCCCAGTGCCAGTTCCTGTTTGTTGCATGTTTTTTGTTTTGCACAAAATCCATATCAAATGAAGTCCAAACATGATAATTTTTTTACGGAGATTGTTTTTTGTAATATATGTGATTTTTGGGAAAAAGAATCAACGCGATATGATGCTCGAGGGAGTCACGAGTTCAGACGGCGTGCCCCCTACCCTAGGGCGCGCCGTGTGAGATCATGACTCCTCTGTAAGTAGGTTGGGGCCCTTCTTCGACCGCAAGGAAGCTAATATCCGGATAAAAATTGTGTTAAAATTTCAGCCTAATCGGAGTTACCGATCTCCAGGAATTTAAGAAACGGTGAAGGGCCAGAAAACAGGAGCGGAGAAACAGAGAGAGAGATCCAATCTCGGAGGGCTCCTGCCCTCCGGGAGCCATGGTGGCAAAGAACTAGAGGGGAAACCCTCCTCCAATCTAGGGGGGGCGGCAAGTAAGAAGAATAAGGAGGGGGGACCTCACCCCCTCTCTCCCGGTGGCACCGGAGTGCCGCCGAGGGAACCATCGTGACGGCAGTCTTCACCAACAACTTCGCCGCCGTCACCACCAAGTTTCTCCCCCTCTATGAAGCGGTGTAACCCTCCTTTTTCCACTGTAATCCCTACTTAAACATGGTGCTTTAGGCCACATATTATTTTCCAATGATGTGTTGCCATCCTATGATGTTTGAGTAGATTCGTTTTGTCCAATGGGTTGATTGATCATTGTGATTGGTTTAAGTTGTATGTTTTATTTTGGTGTTGTCCTATCGTGCCCTCCATGCCGTGCACACGTGGGGGATTACCGCTGTAGGGTTTTGCAATATGTTCATGATTCGCTTATAGTGGGTTGCGAGAGTGATGGAAACTTAAACCCGAGTAAGGGGGTTGTTGCGTATGGGAGTAAAGAGGACTTGTTACTTAATGCTATGGTTGGGTTTTACCTTAATGATCTTTAGTAGTTCCAGATGCTTGCTAGAGTTCCAATTATAAGTGCATATGATCCAAGTACGGAAAGTATGTTAGCTCATGCCTCCCCCTCATATAAAATTGCAATAATGATTACCGATCTTGTTATCAATTGCCTATGGAAGAATCCTTCTCTTGTGTTACAAAAAAGCTCTGTACTAAAACAAACTAACTTAATTGTTCCTTATCTAAACAGCCCCTAACTTTTATTTACATGTTCTTTATTATCTTTCAAACCTATCCTATTACACCTACAAACTAGTTTTATTACTTGTTCGTAGGAAAAGCAAACGTTGGTGTGCGTAGAGTTGTATCGGTGGTCGATAGAACTTGAAGAGAATATAAATTCTACCTTTAGCTCCTCGTTGGGTCGATGGGAGGAAGTTTTTCCCCAAAAGCCCCAGAGGTTGGTCACCAGAGGACGAGAGCCAGGTCTAAATCTCATTCCGATTATAACGATGCACGAATGGCGCCGATGAGATGTATATTAGTGGAAAGAGAGGAACCAGGAAATCCACCCATGCATCCTGCTACCCAGCTGCCACCCTTCTCTGCTGGATGGAATAGTAGCTCCTCTATCTCAGGCATCGCCCCCGGGTCGGTAAATCCAGTCGATGACATCACTGTAAGCGTCGTTAGCTAAACAAATAATTGTAATAAGTCTTGGCTTCATTGTTTGGATTCTAACATCGATGGCACATCTATCGTATATATGTTTTGAATGTAGCCACAAGGTGCCAACTAATGGCCTCAATCCTCGGCTCGATGGTGACAGTTGAACTTAGTCGAGTCGACGCAATAACAAAGAAGAACAAAATGCAGTGTGTGGATTTACCACCACACATGGCAAGGGTGGAGGTGGATAAGGTGCTCGACCCTTTCGTCAATTTGAAATTGTTTGAACCCCTTGAACCGGGATATGAGTTAATGTTGGGAAACGTAGTAGAAAACAAAAAAATTCGGACCTATGCACAACCAGGATCAATATGAAGATGCATAACGGGTTGTGATCATGATCGTTACCATCACTGAGTTGTAGCGGAAGAAGATCGTGTCAGTGTAGATCGTACTTGGAGTCCCTCGAACCACCGATGAACGATCCCGCGAACCGCCCATGAACAGCCCCTCGAACCGAAGATCGAAAGCACAACCTCTCTACTGGGTTGCAAGCGTGCAACCTTCACGATCCGGCAGCACTTTGCCGTCCAGAGCTAATCGTCGCCAGAGAACTAGAGGGAGTATATTAGAACCACACTGGGCTTCTAATTATGAGGATTAGAATGGAACTAGACCAACCTCTAATTAGTCAACTAGGACCAACTAGAACTAGTTCTAGGTGAACTAGAGGAGGCTCCAAAACTTGTGTATAGAAAAGGGCTCAATCCTCAAGTACGTATAGGTTAGAGGGGAGAGGGAGGGCTGCCACCAAGGGAGAAGGAGTCCCCCTTGGGGCACCGGCCTAAGGAGAGGAGGAGGAAACCTCCCCCTCCTCCAATTCGGCCTCCTTCCTTAGGGAAGGGGCACCTCCCCCCACTTGGGCCTTTGTGGCACAAATTGCCTTCCACCACTTCGCCATTTTAGGCCCGTTGATATTAAATTAAATATAAAATTGTTCTAAATACTTTCAGACCATTTTATATATAATTTAACATCCCCGGAAACATTTTCCAACTACATATTATTTATCGGTAATACCTGATATTACCCGATACTCTCCGAAACCATTCTGGTGACCCCGAAACGCTTCCGGATCCTCTAGGAAATATTCTAAATATGAATGAAACAATTCCACAAATATATTCTCATCACTCCCATCCTACTAACACTCAGCAGATCATGATTGCCTTAAGCTTGTGACCCCGTAGGTTCGGTAACTCACAGACATGAACGAAACCCCATTGTTCAATGACCGACAGCGGGACCGTGGATGTCCGTATCGGTCCCTGTAAGCTCATGAATGATATTCGAGTGAACCTTTGGTTACTATGTGATGTTCCCTTTGCTTCGTGATACTTCACAAAACCCGGGATGCACCGGTATCCTCCTGAGACATCACATGCTCACTATACCGTTATCATCGCTACCGGTTTTGTTCTTCTTTCTCATTATCGTGTTCCGGCATCCCCGTGACGAAGTCACCTGTGTCTAGCCTGACGATGTTTGATGCTATCACACCTAGAGGGCCCTAAGAATATCTCTCCATCATCGGAGGAGCAAATCCCACTCTCGAGCTATCCGGCCACTTGTCAAACTTTCCGATGAGCCTGTAAGTTGTCGTTATGATCACTTTGTTACAGGTGACGTTTGAGCAACCCCAAAGCCCATTGTATGGAAAGAAGTGACCACAATGCTCTCATGGTCTAAGATGCAAAATCACATGTTAACATTCCGTGTAATAACAATTGATTACGGACGATATTTACTCAATTCATAACAGACAAGATTGGGTCGATTCAATATGATCATTCTTCCAACGTCGTAATCTCAATGTTGTTTTAGGAGTATTGTTACACTTAACGATATCCTAAGTTCCAGAAAACGTGATCACCAACAACACTTGCTCTAGTCCTAGAGGCAAGACTAGGAATCTTTTATTTAACCGTTTATCATCCCACATGTGCATATGAGTTTTCCACTGAATCGCATATTCCAGGATCATAGCAGTTATAGCATAGGATATAAACTCTATAATTATGAATATGGAAATATAATAATACAAATATTATTGCCTCTAGGGAATATTTCCCATGGTCTCCCACTTGCACTAGAGTCAATAATCTAGTTCCATGCTTTACTAACAGCCATGGCTATCTGGTGTATGCTCATGCTTTGCTAGTGGTAGAGCCTTCGTCACTGGATCTGATACTCTTCAAATCCCAATGTTATTTGTGTCAGTAATTTCTAGTTTTCTGTGTAATACTTTATGTCACATTACTGGTAACACTATATCTCTATATAGTCCATGTTAGAGTGACATTATATCTCCATATATTCCATTTGCTATATCTCCATATAGTCAACTTTCATATGGAACTACACCATAGTCTATCAATAAACTTTTATTGATCCAGATTATATTCCACTGAAGACTTCTCAAGCCTCAATTTATATCATTTATAGAATCCACAATTATGTTCATTTCTGAAAATTATTTCAAAATTGTAGCCCAATAGTTAATTTATATCAGTCATGAAGTTGTCTTGTGTAACCTTTACAACAAACAATTTGTGTAACTACTTACAACAATCTCTTCATCTCCTCCATGGATAAGAAACAAAGCCTTTCTCCAATTGAGGTACTTTGATCTTTTAGTAATCACCCTAGTAAAACCTCTTTAGGATCACTATGGTATTTACTACTAACAATTAGTTTATATGAAACATATGGCTTATAGCATATATGATGAATTCAATCTTTGAAATGAATTGAACTCTATTCATCCACACATGCATATCAACTATTGATTTCTGCATAGTGTTATGCTATGTGACACTTTGAGAAAACACTTTCTCCTTTTAAACTTCTTTAAAACTTTGTCACAGTACGTGTCTTAGCATTATCAGATGTTTCGATCTATCTATATAGATTTTCATCCAGTAATTTTAAGTCCCTTTTGGAAACATGATTTTAATCGTTTATGCTAATATACTTTATATTATTTCTGATCACGTGATATATCATATATATATGTAGGATCAGAAATGCCATAGAGCTCCCACTAAACTTCTTGTATCTACAAGCTTCTTGATAAAGTTTAAATTCTCTAATTACTTTATCAAATTCCAGATACTTGATACTTTATTTCAAATCATACACATGGCTTGAAATATTTATATCATACCAGTATTCCTAACAAAATCTCTTGGTTGTATTTTATATACATCCAATTTTGAAATCTCTTTCAAAATAGTTTTGTTACTCAACTGTTATATATCAATAATATACAACACTTACTATTGAGATACATTTATACTCTTAGTAATGCTACTAAGAAGAAGATTTGACAAGATCAATTCTTCCTTTTCTACAAAAACCCTTTTGTATAAACTCTTCTTTTAGGATCACCATCCATGAATGTTCGAAGACCCACCTTCTGTAGGTTTCACCAAGTTCAAAACTTGTTCCTTACATTTGGACTTCACTATGGATTTCAAATGTTTAAGTAATACCTTTCTAGCTGGGCACCATCACTGCTTCCTCATAGTGCGCAAGTTTCATCTTCTTCTAAGATGAAATATTCAGTAGATTCGAAAGTCTTTCCTGACCTTAACATATTGTTACAGCCTTAACTGAAGTTCCCACATCTAATGTAGTATTTTCTTTGCTTAGTTTTATGAACACAATATTCCAGAACATTTCTGGTTTAGTCTTGTTTCAACTTTAAGCCAGAGATTCAATAATCTCAATAAGCTGTATCATCCTCTCACTTACTTCCTCAACGAGTAAACCTTTTCTCGAAAAATATTCATTCTCTAACAAACATTTTGTCCTTTGAATTTTGTGAGAGAAACACAAAACCTACAATCAAGCATTTGGTCTAAAATATTCTATAACCTTTTATAGGTTATATTAGACTATTATATGGTGCGTCTGTTTAGTGAATATAATGCCGTTTCATCCCAGATTTTGATAAGAGCAGATTGGTAATAATAATTCCACAATTATTCAATTGCTTGCAAAACTTACGACTAAGATATATTTCTGCATGAACGAAGAATTTTATCTTTTGTCATAATGATATTATATCTTCATCCTGAATTCTTTTAAACTATTTCAAAAGTTTCAGTCTTTATGTTTTATTAAGTAAATCATATTTACTCATAACTTTGATAAAGTATAAATATTCACCACGCCCTGTTATAACCATCGGACTGTATACATCATAATGTATTCTGTCAATTCAACTAAAAAACTTTTATACTTCATCTCCATGAAGATTTAATTATCCGATATAACCAAGCAGTGCCACACACAAGTGGTCTCATCAGTCTTCTTAAGACGTTTAGCTTTAATGTTATAGATCACAAACTTCAAGATTCATCATGAATAAACCATCACAAAACCGAGGTTTAATCAAAAACCATATTCTCATAATAATCTGAACAACTATTGTTTAAAACTTATAAGAATATCCATCGCATAACCCATTGGATAATGCATTACGTAAATTCGAAGCAAAATAACTATTATTTCAGTTCTAAGATAAATCTTGAAGATAAACTAAACACATGACTTTGACGGTCTCCGAGCAGCGATCCCATCACCATTCCCGACTTGCATCACGACTTCATTTCTTCTCTCCTTGTGATTTCTCTGTAGTCTCTGTATCGGTTTGCAAAACGAGAGCAACCAATTAGTATCAAATACTCATGACATACAGAAATTTACAAGTAGAATAACATTAACTTTGTATAATGATTATACCTTTACTAGAAGAACCATTCTTCTTATCCGCCAAATACTTCTTGCAGTTACGCTTCCAGTGTCCCTTCTACTTGCAGTAGAAACATTTAGTCTCTTTAGAGGCTCCGCCCTTGTTCTCCTTCTGAGACTCGGTCTTATCAGATCCAGTAGATTTCTTCTTCTTGTACTTGCCCTTCTTCTTGAAACTGGTAGTTTTGTTGACCATCAACACTTCTTTGTTCTTCTGCATCCCAGCTTCCGCAGTTTTGAGCATAGCAAATGACTCGTTTGCACTTTTCTCCATCCCGTTTATGTTGTAATTCATGATAAAACCATCGTAACATGGGGGAGTGAAGCAAGCACAATATCTGTACCGAGTGTCAGAGGAATTCCAAATTCCAGAGAAGCCAGTCTATCAACATAGCCCGCAAGCTTCACTATATGCTCACTCATTGAGGAACCCTCTTTCATCTTGCATTCAATCAAGGCCTTGTTTAATTCAAAATGTTTGGTACTTGCCTGTTTCTTGTATAGAACTTCTAGTGACCCAATTATAAATTTAGTGGTAGATCGTTCAAAACGCTTATGTAGTTCAGGATCAATGCAAGTTAACATGAGGCACTGGACTGACTCATAGTCATCACTGTGAGCAGGATAAGCAACAACTTCTTCTGGTGGTCAATCCTTTGCAAGAGCATCACCCAGGGGCTGATCTAGCACGTACTCCTTCTTAGCACTTCTGAGAACAAATCTCAGGTTCCGGATCCAATCCGCATAATTTCCACCATTAGCAGCCAACTTTTCTTTCTCTAACATAAGGGCTAAGTTGAACATATTGCGAGCCATTGATCTACAATGATAAACACACAAATAATTTTAGACATAATTCATAATTAATGTTGCACTAGTGATTAAACAAATTTTAATATAAAGTGCACTCCAACTCAAATCAATATCTCTCATAATTGAAAGTGAGTGATTCAAGACCCTGATCTCATTCACAGACATTAATGTGGACATCACTGATGGCGTGAACTTTGACCGGTAGGCAATCTTTTGCCAATCATATCACCATATGACTCTTGTTCATCTTTCGATGCTTCGTGCTCCAAGCTCAGAACGATTCTACCAGAACTTCAAGACAACCGAGTGTTATCTGCATGCTCGGTCTGACCTTGCCCGTCTTACACTTCACGATCCATTTGTACTCATGTGGACATGATGCACTCCGGAAAGTCACATGTTATAGACGGTTGCAACACTGGGAAGAGCACCTTTTAACTTGATATTTACTGTGAGAGATCACCCTAAAAATTGACTACAGCGCAATCAAAGGGTGCAAACAACAAAGGGATAAACATCTCAGGCAATTCATAATAGCATGATATGGTATAGCCCTGGGCGCCGGGAATCCTCCATGATCATCTTCAATCTTCAGTTGAAGCTTCGTGACGGCCAATATTTCGATGCCGTGGCAATCATTTCAAAAACGATGCCATGGCCGCAATTTAAGAAAACACTACCATGGCGACCATTTCAGAAAACATTGCCATGGCACCAAATTCAGAAATTCCACCGTGGCACGAAACTATAGCTCCTTGTCCCATGCCTGGTACACCTTTTCCTCGTCGGGGTCCGCCGTGTACGCTTACCACCGTCACCTGTAATCTATCTCTACCATATTTACATTAAGGTGGAAATCTTGTGGCTCCAGCCATCATGCCGTGACGCGCAGGCCACTTAACATTACAACATATAACCATCTCATATATAAACTCATTATCATGACGAAGGCTATACCACATCATATGCATACTCTGCAAAACCAAGTTAGACGTCCTCTAATCAGTTTTAGCAAAATTTTAGTTACGCGGTTAACCAGTTTTAACAAATAATACTAGCTACCTACATCCACAACATAGGCGATGATTCTTGATGCTAGATTAAGTTTCGGGGTGTGTGAAAGAAGAGACTTAATTAAAAGTCTCGTCCCCCACACTAAACTTTGTCAAATACGCGTGACCCCCTAGAAGATCATCCATCTTCGGCACCCTCTTGTGTATGCGATGGTTGACTATTCTTGACTATGGTGAAGCCCAAGGAACTGTTAGCAGATCGTCGACAGCCAGAGCAGAGCGATTGTCAGAACCTTGTGAAAAGTGACACCATGCTGTCAATGAACTGGACCGAAGCAACACTCGAGGGAAGCATAGCAAGAACATCAACCCTCACAATCACATGTGATCTAGATCGCAACCTGCACCTACTCATAAGCCTGCTCATGATGCCACTGTAGGGAAATGTAGTAGAAATATAAATCGCACCTACGCTCAACCAGGATCAATATGAAGATGCATAACGGGTTGTGTCACGATCGTTACCGTCACCGAGTTGCAGTGGAAGAAGATCGTTTCGGTGTAGATCATACTTGGAGTCCCTCAAACCATCGATGAACGATCCCGTGAACCGCCCACGAATAGTCCCTCGAACCGAAGACCGAAAGCACGGCCTCTCTACTTGGTTGCATACGTGCAGCCTTCATGATCCGGCAGCACTTCGCTGTCCAGAGCTAATCGTCACCGGAGAATTAGAGGGAGGAGATTAGAACCACACTGGGCTTCTAATTATGAGGATTAGAGGAACTAGACCAAGCTCTAATTAGTCAACTAGGACCAACTAGAACTAGGGCTAGGTGAACTAGAGGAGGCTCCAAAACTTGTGTATAGAAAAGGGCTCAATCCTCAAGTATATATAGGCTAGAGGGGAGAGGGTGGGCTGCCACCAAGGGGGAAGGAGTCCCCCTTGGGGCGCCGGCCTAAGGAGGGGAGGAGGAAACCTCCCCCTCCTCCAATTCGGCGTCCTTCCTTAGGGAAGGGGCACCTCCCCCGACTTGGGCCTTTGTGGCCCAAGTTGCCTTCCCCCACTTGCCTTTTTAGGCCCGTTGATATTAAATTAAATATAAAATTGTTCTAAATAGTTTTAGGCCATTATATATATAATTTAACATCCCCGAGAACATTTTCCACCTATATATTATTTATCGGTAATACCCGGTATTACCCGATACTCTCTGAAACCCTTCCGGTGACCCCGAAACGTTCCCAGATCCTCTCGGAACTATTCTGAATATTAATGAAACAATTCCACAAATATATTCTCATCACTCCCGTCCTACTAACACTCAGCAGATCGTGATTTCCTTAAGCTTGTGACCCCATAGGTTCGGTAACTCACAGACATGAACGAAACCCCTTCGTTCAATGACCGACAGCGGGACCGTGGACGTCCGTATCGGTCCCTGTAAGCACACGAATGATATTCGAGTGAACCTTTGGTTACTATGTGATGTTCCCTTTGCTTTGCGATACTTCACAAAACCCGGGATGCACCGGTATCCTCACGAGTTCACATGCTCACTATACCGTTATCATCGTTACCGGTTTTGTTCTTCTTTCTCGTTATCGTGTTCTGGCTTCCCCGTGAAGAAGTCGCCTGTGTCTGGCCAGACGATGATGGATGCCGTCACACTGAGAGGGCCCTAAGAATATCTCTCCATCGTCGGAGGAGCAAATCCCACTCTCGAGCTATCCGGCCACTTGTCAAACTATCCGATGAGCCTGTAAGTTGTCGTTATGATCACCGTGTTACAGGTGACGTTTGAGCAACCCCAAAGCCCATCGTACGGTAAGAAGTGACCACGATGCTCTCATGGTCTAAGGAGCAAAATCACATGTTAACACTCCGTGTTATAACAATTGATTACAAGCGATATTTACTCAATTCATAACAGACAAGATTGGGTCGATTCAATATGATTGTTCTTTCAACGTCATAATCTCAATGTTGTTTTAGGACTATTGTTAAACTTAACGATATCCTAAGATCCGGAAACGTGATCACCAACAACACTTGAGCTAGTCCTAGAGGCAAGACTAGGAACCTTTTATTTAACCGTTTATCATCCCACACGTGCATATGAGTTTTCCATTGAATCGCATATTTCAGGATCATAGCAGTTATAGCATAGGGTATAAACTCTATAATTATGAATATGGAAATATAATAATACAAATATTATTGCCTCTAGGGCATCTTTCCAACAGTTAATAGGACAATGCAAGGGGTGGTTCATCCAGTGGTCGAAGGCAGCGATAAAGTTTTCTGGGACCTCCACTCGCACATCCCCGTCGAAGGCCAACACCCGCACTCCATCACCCGGACCATCTCCTTTGTGTCCTTGCCTAGCACCTCTATTGTTTGGGGATCTGGACACCAAACACGGCGGGGAGCATGACGTGCCGGCTATGGAGCCCCATGAACAAGAGCCAGAAAATGAAGATACACCCACCCCGCCCCCACCCACCCACAGTACCACACACAGGAGCGGCAACGCACTTATGGGAGATCAAAGCGATGGCAGAGAAGAGGGCCATATCTCTAGAACCACGGCATACGAGGAAAGGGGTGAAGAAGAGATGGGCCGGCACCGGTGCTAAGGAGAAACATGAGCAGAAGTTGAAAAAATCGTTATCCTTCTCATCATCCCAATTGTCATAGCGAGCAATGGGTCAATGGCGGCCAAATTATATCCCAGGTGACCGCCTGGTACCGGAGGATGAGTTCGAGTACGTTATCATCAACATGAGGATTCTGCATGAAAATGTTTTACAGGTGGAAATAAGTCCTCTTGACAATGTCTCATATTACAAGGTCAAGGTGCCAGAGGATTACCATTTCACCACGCAGTATCCCGCGGACAAATTTGATCTGAACTTCGTGGACATCTTCAATATGTTCAACCTATATAGGCTCGACACCTTGTTTGTCAGGCTATGGGCGTTGTACCAAGCCAAAGAGACTAGATGCCTGCAAAGCCCCATGGGTTGCAATAGTCGATTCGTGTCACATGCACAAGAACAACGTTCGCTCCGAAGAAGGTAGGGAGATTATGAAAAATTACCTAGTGCATGCAGTGCTCGCGCATAAGGACAAGGAGCACGTACTCGTGCCCTACATGCCCCTGCAAGTCCTCTACTTTGTGCTTTCGTAAATTTTCCTTTTGCTTGTGCACCTAGCTAGCTCCGTGAGTTGATACTCTGGTTTGTTCACATGTTTGCGCAGCGGCCACTGGATCCCCATAATACTAGTGCTAAAGGAATGCAAGGCTTATTACTTTGATTCGCAGAAGTCAGTGAATCGGGACAGCCTTATCTCGAAGGTTCTGGATGCTGCTTTCTTCGACTTTAACTACAAGTGGTAAGAAAATGTCATCCACGCTTCATACACAAGTAGAATTTTTGTTGCACAGTAGCCGGAGATGAGTGTCTTCTGTGGCTACTACGTCAGTTCCCATATGGACGACTTTGTACGGGATGAGAACACGTTCTACAAAGATGAAGACATACAAAGGTTCGGTTATCAGCTGGCGTCGCAGAAGTATGACTGGAAGCAAGAGTTTGCATGCATCCAGAGCGTCTTCGCATGCATCATCTCAACACGGAGGTCGTCTTGGATACCGGGCTTTTCTACGGCGGGCGGCCGCCTACCATCGGAGGAAGAAGACGCTCACGCAGAGGCTGGTGTTAGCACTAATCTTGTCATGATGTATCTGCATATTTGGATTTCGTTGTATGCATGTAGTTAGGTGTTCATGTAGCCTGTTGTAGTCCGGCAAGATGTAAGTGTGATGCGTACGAACCCGACGAGTTTCAGCGGAGGCATGCGAGGTGAGATGTTTGTGGTGCCGTGAGATACGGCGAGCATGACTAGATGCCGATGGCGGCGTGAAGGTGCGGTGCAAGTGCTGAGCCCAACGGGTTGTACGTGAACTAGCCGAGGTTGTTAGCTGCATGAGAGTTGTTAGCTAGCTTTGTGCATGCAAGTAGTTACAAGTGGTTGCCGAGTCGTATGGACTATGGAGATAGTTTAGGACGGTTAGTGCATCGAGCTAATTAGTGGCCGAGCATGGTGGCTGGGCTATGTGTGTGTGAGTACTACTTAAGCATTGTAATCAGCTTTTTCTTTTTTTGCAGAGAATTTTGAGAGCTTTATTCGTATAAGGGCATTCTCTGGGCAGTCAGCCAATAAGCTGCTTACCAGGAAGCTGGGAGTAACTTCCAGCCAGCTTTCCATCACAGTCAATGTGCAAGCATGCTTAGCACAGAGATGAGCTAGATAGTTAGCTGAAAGGATTACATGCTGAAAAACAAAAGTAGAAAAATTACAAACTAGCTCTCCAATTTCTGAAAGAAGCGGAGCCACAACCGAAAGAGAGTTGTGGCGATTTTCCTAGAGTTCTGTAACCTCCAGACAGTCTGTTTCGATGATCACGCTTTGGAAGCCTCCAAGATTTGCGAAACGCACGCCTTCACGTACCGCCATGGTCTCGGCTATAAGGGGATCTGTAACACCCAACAGGGGTTTACTCCATGCTCCCAAAAAAGTGGACATCGATCGGGCTACACCACCCGCACCACCAGTGCCTCCCTACAAATGAATAGATGCATCAGTGTTAATTTTTACCGTGTTTCCATTCAGGGGGTCGCCACCCATATCCTGGCAGTATTTTCAGGTGCTGCCGAGGAACATCAAGAAGAGCAAGGGCTTCTTTTGTAAGCCTCACCGAGTGAGCCGGGTTGATTGATTCCTGTTCATGATTAATACGGTTCCGCGAGTGCCAAATGGACCACATGACAGTGACAATAATCGCCCGTTGTCGCTCTGTGAATTGTTGGTCACATAGGATATCCTTAGACCAAGTGTCTTGGTGGAGCCGAGGCAGCCGAAAGTCAAATAACGATTGAGCTTCAACCCAGAATTTTTTTGCATGCGAACATTGGAGTAGCTTGGTTATGCTAATGAGAACAAGAGAAAAAATGTAGCGCATCTATTCTCACAGGGAGCAAGAGGCAAAGCTTTTCCTCTCCTTGGTGAAGTGTGTGTGTACGTGTGAGTTTCTTCCCTGGTGTGTTCTTGAGATACAAAGTGGAAAGTTTGAGAGAGTACAGAGAAGAGGTGCTGCGAGACGTGGGGCCAACAGCGGGAAGCCAAATCCCACCCTTGTACATGACTCGGGAAGATGCTCGCCCAACTGCTACTGAATTACGGCATCAAGGGCTTAGAGAAGGAAAATAGACTGTAAAAACTTGTGTATTAGCAAATTTGTCATTCTCTCCTTTCTACACTTGTGCACATACGTCTCGTTACTTTCTACACTTGTGATTTTTGTTGGTATGAGACTTTTGTATTGTGTTTGTGGTTTTCATGTTGCATGGATATATAACGTGTTATATGTGTGATCATCTGGTATGAATTGCAATGGAATTTGAATTCTGAATTATTGATTATATATATAAATATAAATATGAAATATGCCTCCTGTGAGTCACCCGCGACGGGCTCAAATGAGGGTGCCCGTCACTGGTAAGGCCACTGGGCTGGGCCTGGCCGAAGAACCAGTGACGGGCGCTTTCATCTCCCCAGTCACTAGTACGGTGTTACCAGTGATGAGCGACCCACCCGTCATTGGTAGCCAAGTACCAGTGATGAGTACGTTGTTGATGCAGCGGTCGGGAAGTCGCCGGTGAGAGCCAGAAGAAGTCGGCGACAACGAACCGAGGATCAGATCATAGTCCCAGAGAAGAAGGCGACGAAGGGGGCTGTCACTAGTAGAAAACAGGGCTTTGGTTGAAGCCTGGGTAAGGGCATTAATCCTGGCTTACTCACGAACCGGGACCAAAGCGGGCATCAGTCCCGGTTCGTGAGGCCAGGGCGCCGGCCGGGCCTCGGGGGCCATTGGTCCTGGTTCGTCTGACACTTTTGGTCCCGGTTCCAGACACGAACCGGGACCAATGGTCCTCGCTCCTGGCCCACCACCTTTAGTCCCGGTTGGTGGCTGGAACCGGGACCAAATGTTGTCCTTTAGTCCCGGTTTTAGCCACAAACTGGGACTAAAGAGAAGCCTATATATACCCCCGCCCCTGCCCGCGAACAGAGTCACTGCTCTGTTTTTTTTGCCGGCCGTGGGAAGAGGTGTGTGGTGCTCTAGCTCACCTCCTATGCACATGAGGTGTTCGATGAAATGCCCGAGCCACACTTAAGCTTTCTCCTCTCGAAGCTCCTTGTCCAAACTCCATTTTCCTCAAGATTTGTCTAGGTTTGGCGGTCCGTCCTGTCCCGTCCCCGTCCTCACCGCTGTCAATCGCCCACGCCGATCTCGTCGCCGGCACCACCGTGGTGAGCCTCTTGTTCTTATCTTCTTTCTAAAAGAAAAAAAATTCTTACTTGTATGATTTAGGTAGATACTTGTATAATTTTCTTACTTTTATTATTGTTTGTTAATATATAGTGTGATGGTTTTGGTATCCGCCCCCTGTAACATCCTCAGATCTTCATCCTGTTGTTAAGCTAATGAAATTGCCAAGTCATCATATTTCACTAAGTCAAAATGCCACTTGTCCCAAGTCCAACCCAAATTCAAATTTAAAATGCAAGTCAAAATAAAAATCATCCAAACAGAAAAACTAAAATGTTCATATTATTGCAAATATTTCCAAAGAATTATAAAAATATAATCAATATTAATTGAGTTAGTTAGATGACTCTAACACCAAGGAACAGTAGCAAACAGCACCCATTTAATTCCATTTCATTTAATTAAAATCCAAATGAAATCATATTTTTCCCAAACTAGTTTTTGGTGGCAGGTAATATTGCACTATAACATTTGGACCAAGTCTCACATTTTACAAAAGTAGTTTAGAGGCTAAACAATTAGCAAAACAGAAATAAAAACATAAAATGGAGATAAAAATAGAAAACAGAAAAGTAAGAAGTAGATAAAAAGAAACGGGCCACTGTTGGCTGGGCCACAGTGCACAGTGTGCAGGCCCAGCCCAACAGAGCCGGCCCACCTGCGTCGTCTCCCTCTTCCGTCGCCGTGTCGCCACCGCACGCGCGCATGGCCGCGGATCGCCACACGCCGGCCATCCGTGCCTCCCCGACGAGGATAAGGACGGCCCCGAGCCTCCCCTCGCCCCTGGAACCCTAGATCCCCCTCTTTTTCCCCCTGCCTCGTCTCGTTCTCGGTCTGGACTGGGGTCGAGCGCCACCGTCGCCGTCGCTCTCCATTGCCGCGGCCACCGGCCTCCTCGAGCCGCCATCTGCTGTCCAGCGGCTGCGCCTCGCCGTCCTGGACCTCCTCGTTGACGCAAACGAGCCAGAGCTCCCTCGAGCCATCGCCAACGGCCTCCTTCCCCTTCGGTCAGCGCCGTCTCCCTCGTCTCCGGCAACGCCTCGGCTGCTACTAAACCTCCAAAGGCCTTTCGTGTGCCGCTAGGTGAGCCTCACCGCGAATCCCCTCCGTCTCCTCTCCGCTTTGCCGTGCCTAGCGCCGCTTGCCGTCGATGCCCGAACCCCTCGCCGCTCGAGCTCGTCGCCGGCGACCTTCCGGCGACCATATGATCCCACGTCCGAGCCCGTTGAACTCGCATGCGCGCCAAGGAGCCCCCTAGGCCATCCATTCGATTCGAGCGCGCTCGCATCGCCGTTTTCCCCGAGCTCCCGATCCGGCCGCCGCCTGCCGTCTTCACCGGCGCCAACTCCGGCCACGGGTAGCCCTTGTAGCCATCGCCATTGGAAGCGCGACATCACCCGCAGCCGAACGCGCCAAACTCCGGGTCCGGAAACCCCCTGTAGCCCATTTCTGGCCAACTCCGGTGAGCAGCTGCCGCAAATGGCCTCACCGGTGCAACTCCAGCGCCGGTGCATACTTGGCTGCTCGTGGGGTCCACCCAGAGCCACTGCCAGTGGGCCCCCTGGCCGCAGTTGACCGCGTTGACTACGGTCAACGTGCGACACTGTTCACCCCTCTGACGCTGACATGTGGGCCCCAGTGATTAACTAAACTAATTAGGTTTTAAAATTTAATCTGATAAATAACATAGACACTGACATGGGGGGCCCACCCCTCTGATTGGCTGTTGTTAGTTTAACTAATTTCCTAATTAGCTCTATGACAGTGACATGTGGGTCCCACAGGTCAGATTTGACCTAGACCGATCTGTTGACCTGCTGACGTCATCGTGACACACTGCTGACGCAATAATTAATTCTGTTAAATAAAATAATTCCAGAATATTGATAAACCTTTGTAAATTCATAATAATTAAACCGTAGCTCGGATCGTAAAACTTTCTACATGAAAGTTGATCAGAACGACGAGACGAATCTGATCGTGTCATCTGTTTCCATGTCGGAACCCCCTATGTAGGAGAAGCCATATCTTTGAGACCGTTTCCGGTAGATGAATAGTGCATACATACCGGTTAATAAATCCTACTTAAATCCTAAAATAACTGATATGACTTAGACATATCTTTGGGTAACCCTGCACTGCATCCATAGCATAGCTTGCTTTGTGTTGCATATATTTGCTGTGTATTTATTTGTTTCCTCCCATTCTTCTCTCTCGTTAGACCCCGATACCGATGCAGTTCCCGAGACCGACGCAGCTCAGGAGCCCGATGACTCAGTTGACGACCTTGCCTTGCCGCAGAGCAACCAGGCAAGCACCCCCCTTTTGAACATGCCTATATCATCTATTCTCTTCTCTCTTATGCTTGCTTTAGAATTGCTGCTGCTACTGCTTTACCTATTCTGATGCATAGCCTGTTTATTGTAACCTGCTTTTGTTACCTACCTGTTTATCCTAAACTGTTTAGTATAGGCTGGGTAGAGACCCATCAGAGACCCCCACCTTCTCCCGACTGCCCCGCTGGATTACCAGAAGACCCGATCAATGGGATTGAAGACCAGGCCCCGGCACCGCACATCACTTCCCCCTTAGTTGCTCGACACTACTGGGTTACTATCGAGTGCCGAGGGTGATAGCTCGACAGCACTTCTGATGTTAACCTCGTAGGTTAGATTATCGGTTGTGGCCATCGAGGGTGATTCCTCCTTCTCCATTCCCGGCAACGACACTGTCGTGCAACTCCTCAAGAGTGGACCTCGAGGGTGATTCCTCCTTCGTTCACCTTGACGGTAACATCAGGTGGAATTCCATCGAGGGTGATTCCTCAGGGTTCCCCCTTGGTGCTAGACACACGGTTACTATGGTTACTATGACTTTACACTGAACCATGTTGCTAAAGACGAGTCGGCCCTGAGGGGTACCCGCGCGAGCTTAATTGCGAGTAATGTGGAGTCGGGTGGACCTGGAGGGTGCCCGAGAGTTGAATACGAGGCGTGGCCGGGCATTCTTAGCCCTTGCCGCAAGTCCTCGAGACGGGGTGACGGGGTCACATCGATCGTGAGTCTCTGCTCGTTACCGCGCTCCTAATCCACTAACGGTTTGGATATTTGATCCGAGGGGCCTCTGGCCTGATAGCACTAACCATCATGTGGGCATAGTATGGGCGTTCTGCATCGTATACATCAGCCGAAGCTTAATTGACGTCAGTAAGGAGCGACGCACACCGAGTTGGACTGGGAACGCAACCGCACTTGTATAAGGGGTTGCTAGGTCTGCTCACGGTGGCCCCGTAACGTGCAGGAGTTTCCGGGGCGATGGCCCAAGACCCCTGGGGGCATAGTTTTACTTCGGCGTGCTGACCTCTCTGTTAAGCCTAGGTCGGGTTGCGGCGTATCGTTTGGCCAAGGCCGGGCATGACCCAGAAAAGTGTGTCCGGCCGGAGTTAAGTGAGCGTGGTGGGTAAGTTGCTGCACCCCTGCAGGGAAGAAACAATCTATCGATAGCCTATCCTACTACGATAACGGACACTCGGAGTTGTATCCCGATCGATACAACTAGAACTGGACACTTGAGATGATAACTAGATAGTATGGCTCTGGGATTGCTTTCTCGCAGGGAGTCGTGGAAGAATCTCTGGGCGCGGTTGATGATACTACTACTACTTTACATTATGCTAATCTGCACTCTTATAATGCTGCAAGACCGCTGAAGATGATGAAGATGCTAGTCTTCGATAGGACTAGGCCTTCCTCTCTATTCTGGCATTTCTGCAGCCCAGTCCACATATACAGCCTCTTTTGATAATGTTGCATATGTAGTGTAGATCCTTGCTTGCTGAGTACTTCGGATGAGTACTCATGTTTGCTTTGCTTTCTTTTTCTCCCCTTATCCATTTGTCGTAACCAGAGGACGGAGCCCCTGAGCCAGCTGCCCCCGCCGACGGCTACTACTACTACTACCCTCCTGGCGAGTACTACTACGAGGAGCCGACCGACGACCAGGACTAGGTTCGGAGGGTCCTAGGCAGGAGGCCTACGCCTTTCGATAGTAGTGTTTTATTTTACCCCGCCTTCTTAAAGGCCTATCTGTAACTCTGTTATATCTGTACCCAGATATCTGATGCTTCCACTGACACTTGTATGCCATCGAGCTATGTATTCGAGCCCTCGGGGCCCTGGCTTGTAATATAAAGCTTGTATGACTTTATTTATGTTTTAGAGTTGTGTTGTGATATCTTCAAGTGAGTCCCTAGGCTTGATCGTGTGCATTTGTGTGTATGATTAGTGCACGATTAAGCCAAGGTTGTCACAGGTTGGTATCAGAGCCAACTGCTTGTAGGAACCCCCCTTTCCAACTCCTTGGCCGAAGTTGAGTCTAGTACTTGAAAACTGTTTTACTAACATGGTTGTGTGGCGTACGGGCCCACGTCGCCAATTGGGTGGTATTAGGATCTTTTATTCCTCGTCTATACTCTGTGACTCTGATCTCTAATTTATTCGGGTTAAAGATTTTACTAACTCTGGCATTAGGATCTCGTAACCACTTTCTCCCGGAGAGCCCCTTCACTACCGATGACCGCTTGCTTCGCCAGAAGACTCTGAAGATACTTCTCGATGTTCCCGAGACCCTGTGCCCACTGCTTTGCAGTTCCTGACCACCGATAAATCGCTATGGATAGCTACATACACTTGCTGTCCATATCTTCATTTTCAATTGATCTTGTTATTACAAGTTCCCCAAAATTACCTTCTGTTGCTCCGAGAATTCTTTGAGCCAACTGTTTGCAACTCTTTTTTTTCGCACTGCGAGTAATTCCTCACACTTACCGGGGATCCGTTCATCCCTAGTTGTTCTTGTGATTCCCAAAATACTTCGCAATGCTATCTGATCTCCCGAAAAATCCTCTGCAGCCTAGTGCTCCTGAAATTCTTACCTGCTTTCATTATGATTAATTCCATATGTCTATTAATCTTATCGGCATCCTTTGTCGATATCAATTTTGATTCCCTTGATTCATTATGTATGTGACTGCTTACTATTATCAATTAATCCTTGGGACTTACTTTCCGGCTCAAACATCATTCCGAACATGAGCCGGTTCTCGCCATCTAATTCTATTCAACACACTCATCTTTTTATCAGAGCTTCTGTCTCTGAATCCCAATTTTGAAATCGTAAACCCTCCACATTTAAGGATTGAGTTATTCAGATGTTTCCATAAACCGATGCCCTTGCATTTCTTCTTCTTCTGGTTGAGTACTGCTACTCACGTCAGATCCTTTGTCGTCTACCTGATCTTTTGTTGGATTAATATCCAACATTATCCTTCATATTCAAACATCTTATGAGCTTTTCCCTTGGTATTTAGTACCTCTGGTAAATTGTATCAGCTGCTTTGACTTCGATACTCTGCTTTCGAACTCGCATCCCTTGCTTTGGTTGATGGTTGTATGGATTCGTAAAATTTTCCCGATGGATTGTATCTATGCTTCTGCCATCTGTGAGAACCCAGAAACTTCTATGAGTCATACTCTTCTGGTGCTTCACCAGATGAATCTTCAGCACTACAATCTCTTCGAAAACGAGGAGTGAATGAAAGGTTATGCACTGAAGAAGTGGGAGTCGACCTTGAAATTTTGTGTTCATGCCCATGGACCCGATGTAGAACTTCTCATGGAAGCTGCTCGTAAAAATAATTATTTCCTTGGTAAAAGTTCATATTGTATCTATGAATTGATCCTTTGCAATCCTGGTTCTGACCATATTTTCTCCTTGATTCCATTTCCCGGATAAGTTAAAATACTTGTCCTCTACAGATCATTTCACCCGTCCAACCTCTACTCCGATTTACCTTCCTGTATTACCCCTAGTACTTGTTACTGGGAAGTTTAATACCCCATCACATCATTCCTAGCCTGATCGGCTATATCATTATCGTGTCAATTTTTAATTGTGCTACCTGGTCCTTATGCCTGGAGCAACTTCCGACGATGAGCGAAGCTTACGTCCATCTTCCTCATCTTGTCATTTCACCTCGAACAACAAGCTTGATTTCGAGCTCATGTCGTATCCGTGGCTTCAATAACCTTTCGCTTCATCCTCCCTTTGACTAAGATGTCATCCTGATCAATTTCATCTTCTTTAAATCTGTCGACAAATGTGTCGTGATCATCATCAACATTCTGAGCTCTTCCAGGATAACAATTGAATTCATGGCTAGAAATACCATCCCTGCCCCTCGATGATTTTTGATATCATCGATGACATCCTTGACTTTCTGCCAACACAGACCTGGTTGTGTCTGGTTAATCCTTACATTTCGAGATAATCTTGGAATTGTTCCTTTGTATCTCTTCTGATCTTTAGATCCAACCCTTACTTGAAACACCATGTTATCGCTGCTTCGGAGCATGACAATGGTATTTCGAAAATCATTGAGAACAATGGAAACGCAATGCTACATGTCCCTTGATCAATTATCCAAACACTGTTGTATGGGTAATATTATGAATCTTTTCTCGCCCCTTTTATTTACATACTTTTGAGCTTGTTGTCCTATCAAGTATATCCTGCTCCGCTTTTCCTTGAGTAGGATCTACTCCCAATTCTTGTGTGTAAACACAATTTTCCTTTCCATTGTTTTGTTTAACCTCTCTTGTGATCTATATGACTTAAGCAGTATTAATTCTCTGCCTATGAAAACATCTCGGTCTACAACTCTGTCAGAAAGACCCTGTTACTATTGTTGATGACATTCCAGTAACCACCAAAGGACGAGAACTTTGCCTATTGGTCCACCTCGTTCAACGATCAGGAAAATGGTTCTCTTCGTCCCTCGCCCTTGGTACCGCCGATGTTACCGACATGACTGACAGACTTTTCGCTGACATACCTTGTTGTCGTGACCGGTAAGATGCCACCGTTCTCCCTACTTTTGATCGACACCCCTCACAGCTCCACAGGATCGGAACCTGACTCTCCTGTATATCCTTGATTCCGAAGTACCCTTTGATCTTGGCTTTGTGTGTGTTATCACGAGCCACCCTCCGAGAGATGATCCATTCCCGATGCTCTGAACCCCTTTCCACCAGCTGTTCAGGAGTCGATCGAATGTCCATTCGCCTGAAACTTCTTATTGTACCTTCCTATTTTGCTCTCGATATTTTCCTTAAAGTTTCAACTCGAGAGATACTTCTGCCACATTTCCTGAAATGATCACCCGATAATTAACCCTACTGGTCAGTTCTCCCGAAGTCATCCTTTTCTTCCCCACTTAAATCTCGGGACGAGATTTCTTGTAGCGGAGAAGGTTTGTAACATCCCCAGATCTTCATCTTGTTGTTAAGCTAATTAAATTGCCAAGTCATCATATTTCACTAAGTTAAAATGCCACTTGTCCCAAGTCCAACTCAAATTCAAATTTAAAATGCAAGTCAAAATAAAAATCATCCAAACAGAAAAACTAAAATGTTCATATAATTGCAAATATTCCCAAAGAAATTATAAAAATATAATCAATATTAGAGTTGAAAAAGAAAATAGTTACTTGAAGAAAAAATTGAAAAGAATTGAGGACGAGAAGATGGAATTGGAGTTGCATGTTGCGGATATCATCGATGATCACAAGAACAAGATGGATAAAATGCGCTTGAAGATTAGAAAGATAAAAAATATGCCATTCATACTGAGGCTTGGTATCATTATGTCGTTGGATCAATTGTTACCTTAGTTGCGATTATGATCGCATTTGTTGTTGCATTGAAATGGTATACATAGTTTCAATGTATGTTTTAATTAGATGCTCTAGAGAGCTATATGTTGTTCAATGAGAATTATGTATGAACTTTATGTATTTATTTTTTCAGTAATAACATTTGATCACTACTGTACTTTGGTTTTAATGTGATGATGAACTTCTATTAATTTGGTCACTTCTCTATTCATGATGTTCTGTAATGGTTTTTGACACACTTAATTATATATAATGCACGCAGATGAACCGACAATGGATGTACGGTGACATACGCACGTCCGAGTACATTAAGGGCATGCATAATTTTCTCGAAGTGGCTGAGGCAAACAAACAGAATGGTTTTATGTGTTGTCCATGCCCTAGATGCGAGAATACGAAGTCTTACTCTGACTCGAAAACCCTTCACATCCACCTGCTTGAGAAGGGTTACGATGGAAGACAACTAAGAAGAAGAGGATGATGACAACTATCTGCCCCCTGAATACGGTGATGCTGCAATAGGGGAAGCTGAAGATCAAGAGGAACCAGACGATGTGCCCGATGATGACCTTTGCCGGGTCATTGTTGGTGCAAAGAGACAATGCCAAAGTGAAAGGGAGAAGTTGAAGTTCGATCGCATGTTAGAGGATCACAAAAAAGGGTTGTACCCAAATTATGAAGATCGCAACACAAAGCTCGGTACCACACTGGAATTGCTGCAATGGAAGGCAGACAATGGTGCATCTAACAACGGATTTGAGAAGCTACTGAAAATATTGAAGAAGAAGCTTCCAAAGAATAACGAATTGCCCGACAGTACATACGGAGCAAAGAAGGTTCTATGCCCTCTTGGATTGGAGGTGCAGAAGATACATGCATGCCCTAATGACTGCATCCTCTACCGCGGTGCGTACGAGGATTTGAACGCATGTGTGGCGCCCCCAGCTCAATCGTGCACTAATCATACACGCAAACATGCACGATCAAGCATAGGGACTCACGGGAAGTTATCACAACACAACTCTAACACAATTTAAACGGAGATCCACAATATTACTGACCAGGGATCCGAAGATCCGAATACATAAGTCAGTCATACAAATATTATCTGAGTACAGACATAGTTAGACAAGTTTTGCCTTAAGAAGGCTAGCAAAAACAACGACTCTAGATCGAAAGGCGTAGGCCTCCTGCCTGGGAGCCTCCGATCCTACTCCTGGTCGGCTGGCTCGATCCAGTAATACGTGCCCTCCGGACCCTCCTGGTAGTAAGCTCCTGAGGTGGCATCTGGCTCCGAGGCTCCATCGTCTGAATGTATCATCAAAGTGGGATATGGGGAAAAGAGAAAGTAAAGCAACCGTGAGTACTCATCCAAAGTACTCAGCAAGCAAGGATCTATACTACATATGCAACATTATCAATGGAGAAAGGCTGTATATGTGGACTGGGCTGCTGAAATGCCAGAATAGAGAGAAGGCCTAGTCCTATCGAAGACTAGCATCTTCAAACATCTTCATGAGGCCATCATCTTGTAGCAGTAGAAGAGAGTAGAATAGCATTTTATTTAGCAAACATGTTGAAGCAAAGACTAGAGATCCTTCCTCGACTCCCAGCGAGAAAGCGATCCCGAAGCTTCAATTAAGTAACATGTATCCAGTTGAAGTAGTAGATCGGGATACACAAACTGAGCGTCCTTTACCATAGGACCGGCTATCGATAGATCATTCATCCCTGCAGGGGTGCACTACTGTTACCTAACACGCTCGATCAACTCTGGCCGGACACACTTGCTGGGTAATGCCCGTCCTCGGAAGATCAACAGGAAGCAGCGCCCTACCTAGGCTCGGCAGAGAGGTCAGCACGCCGGACTAACCTATGCACGCAGAGGTCTTGGGCCATCGCCCTGGGCACCCTGCGCGTTGCGTGGCTGGCCAGGGTGCAGGCGCGACACTGAACTCGTCAGTGAAGTATCCAGCCCAGTCCCGGCGATCAGCCCGCACGGTGAATCGTGACGTCAGATGAGCCTTCAGGAGAAACGTACATCGCAGAGGGCCCAATAACCATTATCCCGCGTGGTGGTAGTGCGTATGGGGCACGTCGACCCACTCAGATCACAAACCCAAATCCAATAGGCTCAATTAGTATCACACAGAGACAATCAGAGTTTCTGAAGCTCCGCCACAATATCACACTCGAGTGCCCTTGCGGCACACTCGACATCATAGATCCCCAGCGGGTACCCACCAGGGTGGACCCGCCTGTAACAAAGGTCAAAGTAACCGTGTGGTCATAACATCAAGGGTGAAACCCGAGGAATCACCCTCGGCGGATTCCACTCAACGAAATCATCAGGCTGAACGTATGTGGCATCACCCTCGAGGTTCACACTGAGGGGTTGCACGACAGAGTCGTATCGGAAGTAGAGAAGGAGGAATCACCCTCGATGACCACGACCGAACAGCTACACTGCAGTGTATTCATCAGGAGTGCGTTACGAGGTATCACCCTCGGCACTCGATAGTAACTAAGCAGAGTCGTACAACTAAGGGGGTGTGAGGTGAGGTGTCGGTCTCTGGTCGACGATCACATTGATCGAGTCACCGATGATCAAGCAGGGGCAACAAGGGTAAGGTGGTGGGGTCACTGATGGTTCATTTCCAACCTATATTAAACAGTTTATCATAGGCAGATAAAGTAACAATAAACAGGTTACAAAAGCAGGCTATGCATCAGAATAGGAGCATACATTAACAGTAGCAAAATCTAATGCAAGCACGAGAAATGGAATGGGCGATATCTGGATGCTCAAGGGGGTGGCTTGCCTGGTTGCTCTGGCAAGAGAGAGGGATCGTCAACGGGCTGCTCGTCGGTAGTGTAGTCGTATCTAGGTGCAGCGTCGTCGGTCTCGGCGTCTATCGAGAGAGAAGGAGGGGGAGAGAAACAATAAATTCACGGCAAAAATGCAAACAATATGCATGACATGTCTAAATGATATGCCGGGGTGTTCTACTGCCTAACTAAATGATTTAGTTAATTTAGGAATTTATTCAGATTTATTTAATTAAAGTTGGGTACTATTCATTTATCGAAATCGGTCTAAAAGTTCAATGTTCTTATAGCTAGAGGCATCTGACAGGAATACGGAGGGTGTATTCGGGTTCGTATCGGAATTCTGAGCAAGTTTCGCGTATAAAGTATTTTCATCGGAGTTACGAATTATTTAATATGATTTTCTAAAGTTTTAATTAATTTCTGGAATTTAATTATTTATTTAAATTAAACATTATCCGAAACAGGGGAAGCATGACGTCAGCAGTCATCCAGACATGTGGGTCCCACCTGTCATACTCTGCCTAGTTAATTAGTGATTAACTAATTAATTACTGTTTAATTAAACTAATTAATTAATTATTTTACTAATTCATTTTATTTTCCCTTTTTTTAAAACGTTTCTGTGGCCGTGGGGCCCCTATGTCAGTGTCACAGGGGTTCGGGCCCCACTGGGCAGTGGCCCAGGAGGCCGTCTAGGGCGGCGCATGCGCGCGGGCGCCGGTCGCGAGCGCGGCCACGAGCGGGCGCGTGGCGGGATGGAGCAGAGGCCGCGGCGAGCGCGCGCAGGAGCGAGGCAGGCGCAGGGGGTCAGCAGCTGCGCGGCGGAGGCGGGCGAGCAAGCAGCAGGAGCGAGCGAGCGGGCGGGCGCGCGCGCGAGGCTAGGTGCGGCGGGGGCGCGGCTGAGTGCGCCAGAGCGCGAGCGGGGCGGCGGTGACCGCGGCAGTACAGAGAGAGGGGGAGGGTGTGGCCCTCACCGCGGGTGCAGGGTCAAGGCAGCGGGCTCGAGCTCGAGGAGGAGGACGGGGACGCGCGACGTGGACGGGGAGGCGGTCCGGCGAGGCGGCGGCGTCGGCGACGTGCGGAGACGAGGACAAGGGCGAGGCGGCGGTTGCCCCGATCCGATCTGGATCGGGGAGGGGGAGGGGAGTGAGCGAGGGGGTGAGTGGGGGTTAGGGTTCGGTGGCCTCCTGGGGGAGGCCATATAGGGGGGCGGGGGGCGCTGGCTGGGCCGTGGCCCAGTTGGCCGGGGGGGGGGGGGGTTGTCTTTTATTTTTTGGTATTGTTTTCTTTTTATCTTTTTCTTTTATTTATTCTTATTTCCTGTTTTGTAATTAGTTAGGCCTCAATATGATTTTTGTAAAACATGGCATTCGTTCCATTAAATGCTAGGCATTCTCTACCACTGCCAAAAATTGGTTTGGAGACAAATGGGGTTCACATAAATTTTATAATAAATAAAATGTATTAATCCTCGCTGTTTTGGTAATGTTAGAGCCACCTAATTAATTTATTAATTGTTGGTTACAATTTTAGAATAGCCTCTGCAATATTTGTTATTTATTGAACATTTTAGTTTCTATGTTGGATAACTTTTATTTTCCACTTTCATTTAAATATTGAATTTTGTCTTAGGAGTTGAAATGCAATATGATGCTAATGATGATCAAGCACTGTTAAACTTGCTGACTTGTCATTATCAAAAGTGATTACTGTGGCTAATGACATGGGGTGTTACAATTCTCCTCATCTATCAAGAATTCTCGTCCCGAGAATTAAGAGGAAGACTGAAAGAAAGAGGGGTATTCTTCGCGAAGACGATCCTCGCTTTCCCAAGTGGCTTCATCTTTAGAATGATTCGACCACTGAACCTTGAGGAATTTAATTGTCTTCTGACGAGTTCGACGCTCAGCTTGATCAAGAATACGGATGGGATATTCTGGATAAGACAGATCTTCCCGTAATTCAAGCATTTCGTGATCCACAGCTCGAATAGGATCTTTGAAGCAGCGACGGAGTTGGGATACATGAAAGACATCATGCACTTGAGAAAGATTTGGCGGCAATTGCAATTGATATGCCACTTCTCCTCGACGGGCAAGAATACGGAACGGGCCAATGTAGCGTGGAGCTAACTTGCCTTTGATTCAGAACCGATGAGTGCCTTTCAACGGAGTGACGCGGAGGTAAGCTTGCTTGCCAGGTTGATAGACCATTTCCTAGTGCTTTCGGTCATAGTTGCTCTTCTGACGAGACTAAGCAGTTTTGAGATGTTCACGGATAATGCGGACTTGTTCTTCAGCTTGTTGGATAATGTCCGGTCCGACGAGTGAGCGTTCCCCAGTTTCTGACCAATTCAGAGGGGTTCGACACTTACGACCGTATAGAACTTCAAACGGTGCCATCTTCAAACTAGCTTGATAGCTATTGTTGTAAGAGAATTCGGCATACGGGAGAGATTCTTCCCATTTCTTACCGAAGGAGATGACGCAAGCTCGAAGCATATCTTCGAGCACTTGATTGACTCATTCAACTTGACCATGTGATTGAGGGTGAAAAGCGGTGCTGAAAGACAGATGAGTTCCCATAGCTTCTTGGAAACTATTCCAGAATCTGGAGGTGAAGAGGCTGCCACGACCAGAACTGATCTCCAACGGAACACCGTGGAGTGACACAATTCGGGAAACATACAAGTCTGCTAACTGGCTAGCAGTGATTGTCTCCTTAACTGGAAGAAAGTGAGCAACCTTTGAGAATTGTTCAATGACGACAAAAATAGCATCATGACCTTTCTGTGATCTGGGAAAACTAGTAATGAAATCCATTTGGACCTTGTCCCATTTCCATTCAGGAATTTCAAGGGTTGCAGAGTTCCAGCAGGCCTTTGATGTTCTGCCTTAATGCGTCAGCAGACGTCACACTCAGAAACATAACGAGCAATATCTCGCTTCATATTAGGCCACCAGTATCTCTGACAAATGTCACGGTACATCTTTGTGCTACCAGGATGAATTGACAGAGGAGTGTCATGAGCTTCTTTCATAATGTGTTCTCTCTCATCCTTGAACTTGGGTACGAAGAGATGGTGTTGGAAGAATAGGATCCCATCCTCATCAAGATGGAATTCCGACGGTTTTCCTTTTTCGAGGTATCGCTTGATCCTTTCAACTTCAGAGTCATACCGTTGCATAGTCTTAATGTTGTGTTCTAAATCTGGTTCAACGACCAGGGTATGGAGGTAACCCTGTGGAACAATATGGAGGTTCAACTTGCGAAGCTCTTCATAAAGCATAGGTTGTGCTTCCTGAACCATAAGATTGTTGCAATAAGCCTTGCGACTCAATGCATTGGCCATTACATGAGCCTTGCCAGGGGTGTATGAGATATTCATATCATAATCAGCAATTGTTTCGAGCCATCTTTGTTGATGAAGGTTTAGATCTGGTTGAGTATATAGGTACTTCAAACTTTGATGATCCGTATATATCTCGCAACGATTACCGAGAAGGTAATGTCGCCATAGCTTCAGAGCATAAATAACCGCAGAAAGTTCAAGGTCATGCACTGGGTAATTTTCTTCATGAGGACGCAATTGTCGAGAGGCATAAGCAATCACCTTACGCTCTTGCATTAGGACACAGCCTAATCCTTGACGAGATGCATCACAGTATATCACGAAATCTTTTTGGGAATCCAGGGGTGCTAAGACTGGGGCAGATGTTAACTTATCTTTCAGTGTCTGAAAGCTTTCTTGACATTTTTCTGTCCACTCAAATTTAACACCTTTGTGAAGCAGATTCGTCAATGGTTTTGCAATCTTGGAATAATTCTCAACGAATCGACGGCAATAACTAGCGAGTCCGAGAAAACTTCTGACTTGCTTGACATTCTTCGGGGGAGTCCAATCAAGAATAGCTTGAACTCGTTCGGGGTTAGCAGCAATGCCATCCATGGAAATCACATGACCAAGATAGGTCACTTCAGATAACAAGAATTCACACTTGGAGAATTTAGCATACAACTGATGTTCTCGTAGCTTCTCCAATACAAGCTGAAGATGTTCGGGGTGTTCTTCTTCAATCTTGGAATATATAAGGATATCATCTAGATAAACTACGACGAATTTGTCGAGGTAATCCATGAATATGTAATTCATTAGACGGGAGAATGTAGCTGGACCATTCGTTTGGCCAAATGACATGACGGTGTACTCATATGAGCCATATCGAGTAACAAAGGCAGTCTTCGGGATATCCTCTTCACGAACATGGATCTGATGATAACCTAACCTCAAGTCGAGTTTCGAGAAGACAGAGGATCCAGCAAGCTGATCATAAAGATCATTGATCCGGGGTAGTGGGTATTTATTCTGGATTGTTGCTTGGTTAATGGGCCGGTAATCCTGAACCAATCGATTAGTTCCATCCTTCTTCTTAACAAAGAGTGAAGGTGCTCCCCAAGCAGAGGAGCTGGGGTGGATGAAACCTTTCCTAAGTGACTTGTCGATTTCTTCTTTAAGCTCAAGAAGGTGGTGCGGAGGCATCTTATAAGGACGCTTGGCAATAGGGACAGTGCCAGGCTTCAAGTCAATGACAAACTCGACAGCTCTAGCCGGGGGTATTCCTGGAAGTTCTTCTGGAAAGACGTTTGGAAAATCTCGAATGACAGGAATGTTCTTGATCCCTTCCAGAGGTGAGGTGTTCAAAGCATTCAGAACATATATCTGAGCTTCAGCGTCCCGTGTAATGTGGGCGGTATAGTTCACTATCTCATCGGAGGGGTGAAGACGTTGGATAACTTTAGTGGCACAATTGATCGAAGCAATGTGAGCTTTCAACCAATCCATTCCGAGAATGAGGTCTATAGTGGAAGACTTCAGGATAATAGGTGAGGCAAAGAATTCGAATCCCTCGATTTCAACAGGGACATTGTGTGCCATCATAGTGGTTTGACACTGGCCTCCAGGGGTGCGGACAACTACTGGCAGGTCCATCTTTTCGAATGCAATGTCATGAGATAATGCAAATGCTTCTGACATGAATGAATGCGATGCTCCTGAATCAAATAATACAGAAGCGGGTACTGAGTTAACGAAAAGGGTACCCATCACAGTAGCAGGTTGATCCTGGACTTCTTCAATATCAATGTTGTAAGCGTGTCCACGACCATGTGCAGCAGACCCAGTATTATAGTTGCGGGCCTGATTGTTGCCACGACCATTGCCACAGCCAGTACGAGGGAAAGCCAACTGATTCTGAGTCTGGCGGCAGTCCTTAGCTTGGTGACCTGGTTTGCGGCACTTGAAGCACATACCATCTTCAGGACGAAGAGGAGCATTGTTTTGAATAGCTTGAGCCTTTGGCTGCCTCGGCGGTGGAGGAGGCAGACGTGGTGCAGCATAGTTGTTCTTTGGCGTAGAGGTATTTGGACGGAACGCATTGTTGGGAATCCAGACCCGACGCTTTGGTGCTGAGCCCGAAGATGAGGCAGCATCACGATAGCGCTTCTGCGAGTCCTTATGCTTCATTTGAGCGGTCTCAACCAGAATAGCCTTGTTCACAAGAGTAGAAAAGTTGTTGAAGTCTTGAGGAGCAAGGGCAAGCTCGAGGTCTGGGTGGAGTCCAATACGAAACTTCTCTTGTCTACGGGCATCCATGGCGATGTCTTCTTCAGCATAGCGGGAGAGGTCAAGAAATTCCCGCTGATAAGCTTCGACAGTCTTGTTGCCCTGAGTGAGGTTACGGAACTAGGTCTTAATCCGTTCCATTATTGCCTGAGGGATATAACAGGCACGGAAAGCAGCCTGGAACACATACCAGGTAACCACTGTTCCAATAGGCAGTGTACGCTTGTGTGTGTCCCACCATTGAGCAGTGGGGCCCTTTAAGAAAAAGGCCGCGAAGTTGACGAAGTTGGCAGGGGCGACATTAGCGGACTCCATCTCATGAGTGATGTCGCGGAGCCAGTCATCAGCATCCAGTGGCTTGTCAGAGTTGCGGAACTGAGTGGGGTTGAGTCGCATAAACTCTGTCAAAGTTATTGAAGCTGGGTTCTGGTTCTGGTTGTTCTGATGCGGAAACTGAGCCATAATTCCAGTCATGAACTGGCGGTTAAGCTCAAACTGTTGCATCATAGCTGCCATATAGTCTGGCGGTGGTTGTCGTTCAGGGGTACCACGACCACGACCACCTGGTCTAACCATCCTGCTAAGTATCATTAGAGGGTAGTTTAGTAAAAGCAATGGCGAGTGTTTAGCGACAAGCATGATGTAACTCGACAACAATTAAGTAGTGTAACAGATACATAACAGTAGTCGATTAAGACATACAGATCCATACACAGAGTCGGGTACATGCGGACAGCATAACGGCGCAAATTCAAAAGCTAGACATACTAGGCGGCGCGCAGGCACGCGGTAAGGAAGTACACAACGAGACATATCAAAGGCTACATCAACGTCGGAGAAAACCACTGAAACGGGGTAACTGCAAGTGCGGACGACGAATGTTCGTCGCGGAAGGATCCTGCGCTCCATGTGCACTCTGATGCAGAATCCGGTCTCGAGCTGTAAGAAGAGGTCCACGTGCAGGTGTGTGACCTCCAACAGCAGGCCAATCAATACCAGCATGCATCTGAGTCCTGCGCAGATAAAGGATGTGCTCAGGATGTATCCCTGCGCGAACAGCGGGTAGAAACTTCGTCATAGCATCGTAGAGACGTGCTCGAGTGGTAACCAACTCGATGGCAAGAGCCAGAACAGTGCGATCCAGAGCCTGAGTGCACTAAATCAGAACACGCGGGTCATAGCGACGAGGCTCATGCGGGGCACAGATAGCTGTGTAGTATCCAGTAGCATCTCCAGCAGGGGCATAAGAAATGTATCGGAACTCAGAGTCATCCAAGATATCGTTGAACTGTCCTCGGAGACGTGCGACAGCAGAGTAGGCGGCATCATGGACTGCCATCTCAATCATCACGCCGATACCGTGGTAAAGGTGTAGCTCAGTGTCTGAGTCATCTTGCCGATCATAGATACGAACATCAGCATGGCACTGCTCCTAGTTGAACTCGCGGTAATCCTCGTAGACCATGTACTCGGGGTACCAGCGGTAGCCCAGTCTGATCAGGAGGGCGATCAGAACAGTTGGAAACCCAGGGGCATCACGAGCCCAAGTGCGAAGCACAAGCTGTGTCATAGGACATGGTGGAAACAAACTGTCCATCTGAAACAGAGGAAATTCAGGATTGTCAAATGACAATGAGAAGTTTAACACAACTCGGAGAGAAAGGTTAAACAAAACAATGGAAAGGAAAATGATTATCAGACTAATCAAATCAATGACAGGGAAATCGCACAGATATCCAGCTCTCCGGGTAGACGGAATTTACGAGATCCTAAATGTCGGCGTTAGTAAAATTTATTTAACCCGAATAGAAGAGAGATCAGAGTCCCAGAGTATAGACGAGGAATAAAAGATCCTAATACCACCCAGTTGGTGACGTGGGCCCGTAAGCCACATAGCCAAGTTAGTAAATTAGTTTTTCGATGTCTAGACTCAACTTTGGCCAAGGAATTGGAAGGGGGCTTCCTACAGGCAGTCGGCTCTGATACCAACTTGTGGCGCCCCCGGCTCAATCATGCACTAATCATACACGCAAACATGCACGATCAAGCACAGGGACTCACGGGAAGATATCACAACACAACTCTAACACAATTTAAACGGAGATCCACAATATTACAGACCAGGGATCCAGAGATCCGAATACATAAGTCAGTCATAAAAATATTATCTGAGTACAGACATAGTTAGACAAGTTTTGCCTTAAGAAGGCTAGCACAAACAACGACTCTAGATCGAAAGGCGTAGGCCTCCTGCCTGGGAGCCTCCGATCCTACTCCTGGTCGGCTGGCTCGATCCAGTAGTACGTGCCCTCCGGACCCTCCTGGTTGTAAGCTCCTAAGGTGGCATCTGGCTCCGGGGCTCCATCGTCTGAATGTATCATCAAGGTGGGGTATGGGGAAAAGAGAAAGTAAAGCAACCGTGAGTACTCATCCGAAGTACTCAGCAAGCAAGGATCTATACTACATATGCAACATTATCAATGGAGAAAGGCTGTATATGTGGACTGGGCTGCAGAAATGCCAGAATAGAGAGAAGGCCTAGTCCTATCGAAGACTAGCATCTTCAAACATCTTCACGAGGCCATCATCTTGCAGCAGTAGAAGAGAGTAGAATAGCATTTTATTTAGCAAACATGTCGAAGCAAAGCCTAGAGATCCTTCCTCGACTCCGAGCAAGAAAGCGATCCCGAAGCTTCAATTAAGTAACATGTATCCAGTTGAAGTAGTAGATCGGGATACACAAACTGAGCGTCCTTTACCGTAGGACCGGCTATCGATAGATCATTCATCCCTGCAGGGGTGCACTACTGTTACCCAACACGCTCGATCAACTCTGGCCGGACACACTTGCTGGGTAATGACCGTCCTCGGAAGATCAACAGGAAGCAGCGCCCTACCTAGGCTCGGCAGAGAGGTCAGCACGCCTGACTAACCTATGCACGCAGAGGTCTTGGGCCATTGCCCTGGGCACCCTGCGCGTTGCGTGGCTGGCCGGGGTGCAGGCGCGACACTGAACTCGTCAGTGAATTATCCAGCCCAGTCCCGGCGATCAGCCCGCACGGTGAATCGTGACGTCAGATGAGCTTTCAGGAGAAACGTACATCGCAGAGGGCCCCATAACCATTATCCCGCGTGGTGGTAGTGCGTATAGGGCACGTCGACCCATTCAGATCACAAACCCAAATCCAATAGGCTCAATTAGTATCACGCGGAGACAATCAGAGTTTCTGAAGCTCCGCCACAATAAGACACTCGAGTGCCCTTCCGGCACACTCGACATCATAGATCCCCAGCAGGTACCCACCAGGGTGGATCCGCCTGTAACAAAGGTCAAAGTAACCGTGTGGTCATAACATCAAGGGTGAAACCCGAGGAATCACCCTCGGCGGATTCCACTCGACGAAATCATCAGGCTGAACGTATGAGGCATCACCCTCGAGGTTCACACTGAGGGGTTGCACGACAGAGTCGTATCGGAAGTAGAGAAGGAGGAATCACCCTCGATGACCACGACCGAACAGCTACACTGCAGTGTATTCATCAGGAGTGCGTTACGAGGTATCACCCTCGGCACTCGATAGTAACTAAGCAGAGTCGTACAACTAAGGGGGTGTGAGGTGAGGTGTCGGTCTCTGGTCGACGATCACATTGATCGAGTCACCGATGATCAAGCAGGGGCAACAAGGGTAAGGTGGTGGGGTCACTGATGGTTCATTTCCAACCTATATTAAACAGTTTATCATAGGCAGATAAAGTAACAATAAACAGGTTACAAAAGCAGGCTATGCATCAGAATAGGAGCATACATTAACAGTAGCAAAATCTAATGCAAGCAGGAGAAATGGAATGGGCGATATCTGGATGCTCAAGGGGGTGGCTTGCCTGGTTGCTCTGGCAAGAGAGAGGGATCGTCAACGGGCTGCTCGTCGGTAGTGTAGTCGTATCCAGGTGCAGCGTCGTCGGTCTCGGCGTCTATCAAGAGAGAAGGAGGGGGAGAGAAACAATAAATTCACGGCAAAAATGCAAACAATAGGCATGACATGTCTAAATGATATGCCGGGGTGTTCTACTGCCTAACTAAATGATTTAGTTAATTTAGGAATTTATTCGGATTTATTTAATTAAAGTTGGGCACTATTCATTTATCGAAATCGGTCTAAAAGTTCAATGTTCTTATAGCTAGAGGCATCTGACAGGAATACGGAGGGTGTATTCGGGTTCGTATCGGAATTCTGAGCAAGTTTCGTGTATAAATTATTTTCATCGGAGTTACGAATTATTTAATATGATTTTCTAAAGTTTTAATTAATTTCTGGAATTTAATTATTTATTTAAATTAAACATTATCCGAAACGTGGTATGCTGATGTCATCATGACGTCAGCAGTCATCCAGACATGTGGGTCCCACCTGTCATACTCTGTCCAGTTAATTAGTGATTAACTAATTAATTACTGTTTAATTAAACTAATTAACTAAATTAGATTAACCTAATCAGAATTAATTAAATTAATTAATTCACTAATTAATTAATTAATTATTTTACTAGTTCATTTTATTTTCCCTTTTTTTTAAAACGTTTGTGGGGCTGTGGGGCGCCTACGTCAGTGTCACAGGGGTTCGGGCCCCACTGGGCAGTGGCCCAGGAGGCCGACCGGGCGGCGCATGCGCGCGGGCGCCGGTCGCGAATGCGGCCACGAGCGGGCGCGCGGCGGGACGGAGCAGAGGCCACGGCGAGCGCGCGCAGGAGCGAGGCAGGCGCAGCGGGGCAGCAGCTGCGCGGCGGAGGCAGGCGAGCGCGGGCAGCAGGCGAGCGAGCAGCAGGAGCGAGCGAGCGGGTGGGTGCGCACGCGAGGCCAGGTGCGGCGGGGGCGCGGCTGGGCGCGCCGGTGTGCGAGCGGGGCGGCGGTGACCGCGGCAGGACAGAGAGAGGGGGAGGGCGTGGCCCTCACCGCGGGTGCAGGGTCAAGGCAGCGGGCTCGAGCTCGAGGAGGAGGACGGGGACGCGCGACATGGACGGGGAAGCGGTCCGGCGAGGCGGCGGCGTCGGCGACGTGCGGCGACGAGGACGAGGGCGAGGCGGCGGTTGCCCCGATCCGATCTGGATCGGGGAGGGGGAGCGGAGTGAGCGAGGGGGTGAGTGGGGGTTAGGGTTCGGTGGCCTCCTGGGGGAGGCCATATAGGGGGGGCGGGGTGGGCCGCCGGCTGGGCCATGGCCCAGTTGGGCTGGGGGGGGGGGGGGGTTTCTCTGTTTATTTTTTTGTCTTGTTTTCTTTTTATCTTTTTCTTTTATTTATTCTTATTTCCTGTTTTGTAATTAGTTAGGCCTCAATATGATTTTTGTAAAACATGGCATTCATTCCATTAAATGCTAGGCATTCTCTACCATTGCCAAAAATTGGTTTGGAGACAAATGGGGTTCACACAAATTTTATAATAAATAAAATGTATTAATCCTCGCTGTTTTGGTAATGTTAGAGCCACCTAATTAATGTATTAATTGTTGGTTACAATTTTAGAATAGTCTCTGCAATATTTGTTATTTATTGAACATTTTAGTTTCTATGTTGGATAACTTTTATTTTCCACTTTCATTTAAATATTGAATTTTGTCTTAGGAGATGAAATGCAATATGATGCTAATGGTGATCAAGCACTGTTAAACTTGCTGACTTGTCATTATCAAAAGTGATTACTGTGGCTAATGACATGGGGTGTTACAGCATGCCCAGTATGCGGTGCATTGCGGTATAAGATCAGACGAGATGACCCTGGTGATGTTGAGGGCGAGTGTAACACCCCCGGTGATTAGCAACAGTAATCACTTTTGGTAATGACATGTCAGCGAGGTTAACACTGCATAATCATCATTAGCATCATATTGCATTTCAACTCCCAATCCAAATTCAAATTTAAATGAAAGTGAAATATAAAAGTTGTCCAACATAAAAACTAAAATGTGCGATAAATAACAAATATTGCAGAGGCCATTCTAAAATTGTAACCAATAAATAATAAAATAATTAGGTGGCTCTAACATAGTTAAAACAGCGAGGATTGATGCATTTTCATTATTATAAAAATTTGTGGGAGCTCCAATTGTCTCCAAACTAATTTTTGGTAGTGGTGGATAATACCTAGTATTTGTTGGAGCAATTGTTGTGTTTTACAAAAACCATTAGGAGGCCTGACTATTTACTAAACTGAGAAAGGAGAATAAAGAAAAAGATAAAAGAAAAATGAAACAGAAAAGAAGAAAAAGGACCCCCCCTTCCCCCCCGGCCCAACTGGGCCCCAGCCCAGCGGCCGTCCCCAAGCGTTCCCCCGGCCCCACCCCGCGCCTACTTGGCCTCCCCTGGAGGCCACCGAAACAACCCCCAACCCCACTCACCCTCGCTCACTCCCCTCGTTCCCTCCCCCCCCTCCCCCGATCCAGAACTGGATCGGGCGCTGCTCGCGCCGACCGCGCCCCCGCTCGTCGTCGCCCCCATCGCCGGACACTCCCCCGCCTCGCCCCGACCCCGACCCCGTCGCCCATCTCTACTCCTTCGCCGCTCACCACCGTCGCCGCCGTCATCCCCGGCTCCTCTCCGCGCCCACTGCCCTGACCCTGCCCCCCCACGGTGAGGCCCGGCCTCGGCCTCTGCCTCCCTCCCTCGCGCGCGCGACCCACCTGCCCGCGCCCCTCGCCTAGCCTCTCCCTCCGCTACTCGCCACGCCTCGCGCCTGCTCGCGCCGATGCGCGCACGCGCACGCTGCCCGCGCCCCGCGTCGGCTCGCGCTCACTTCGCCGTCGGCTGCGGCCGCCTCCACTGCTGTCGCCGCGCGCTGCGGCTGCTGCTGCCTGCGCTGGCCGCTGCCTGCTGCCCCACACCGCGCGCCGCCGCCCGCTGCTGCTCCGGCCACCGCGCCGCCCCGCTCGCCTCCGGCCCCGCCGCCTGCGCCGCGCGCCGCCAACCCCCCTGCCGCTCCGGCCCAGCGCGCGCTGCCGCGGCCTCGCCCGCCCGCGCCCCTGTTCGCTCCCGTGCCCGCGCGTGCCATTTGGGCACCGGACCTGTCCGGTCCCAAATGGGCACGCCCCAGACATGTCCGCCCCTGGTCCACTGACCAGAGGGGCCCACGCCCAAAAAAAAAACGGAATTAAAAAAAATATAAAATATAAAATAAAAATAAAAGTAATTAATTAATTAATTAGTTAATTAATTAGTTAATTAATCCTGATTAGGTTAATCTAATTAACTAATTAGTGTTAATTAAACAGTAATTAGTAATTAACTTAATTAACCGCTGACATCAGCATGAGGTCATGCTGATGTCATCATCAGCACTGTTTCGGATAATGTTGAATTAAATAATTAATTAAATTTCAGAAATTAATAAAAACTTTAGAAAATCATATTAAATAAACCGTAACTCCGATGAAAATATTTTATATATGAAACTTGCTCAGAACGACGATACGAACCCGAATACGTCCTCCGTATTCCCGTCAGACGCCCGCAGCTATAAGGACATTGAACTTTTAGACCGATTTCAGTAAATGAATAGTGCCCAATTTTAATTAAATAAATCCAAATAATTTCCTAAATTAACTAAATCATTTAGTTAGGCAGTAGAACACCCCGGCATATCATTTAGGCATGTCATACATGTTGTTTGCATTATCGCCGTGAATTTATTGTTTCTCTCCCCCTCCTTCTCTCTCTCGATAGACGCTGAGACCGACGACGCTGCACCAAGATACGACTACTCTACCGACGAGCAGCCCGTTGACGACCTTCCCCTCTTGCCAGAGCAACCAGGCAAGCCCCCCCCACCCCCTTGAGCATTCCAGATATCGCCCATTCTATTCTCCTGCTTGCATTAGATTTTGCTACTGTTAATGTATGCTCCTATTCTGATGCATAGCCTGCTGTTGTAACCTGTTCATTGCTACCTTACCTGCCTATGATAAACTGTTTAGTTTAGGTTGGAATGAACCATCAGTGACCCCCACCACCTTACCCTTGTTGCCCCTGCTTGATCATCGACGACTCGATCAACGTGATCGTCGACCAGAGACCGACAACTCACTTCACACCCCCCTTAGTTGTACGACTCTGCGTAGTAACTATCGAGTGCCGAGGGTGATACCTCGTAACGCACTCCTGATGAATACTCTGCAGTGTAGCTGTTCGGTCGTGGTCATCGAGGGTGATTCCTCCTTCTCCACTTCCGACACGACTCTGTCGTGCAACCCTCAGTGTGAACCTCGAGGGTGATACCTCATACGTTCGACCTGATGATTTCGTAGAGTGGAATCCGCCGAGGGTGATTCCTCGGGTTTCTCCCTTGATGTTATGACCACACGATTACTTGACCTCTGTTACAGGCGGGTCCACCCTGGTGGGTACCCGCTGGGGATCTATGATTTCGGGTGTGCCGGAAGGGCACTCGAGTGTGACATTGTGGCGGAGCATCAGAGACTCTGATTGTCTCCGCTTGATACTAATTGAGCCTATTGGATTTGGGTGTGTGATCTGAGTGGGTTGACGTGCCCTATACGCACTACCACCACGCGGGATAATGGTTATGGGACCCTCTGCAAAGTACGTTTCTCCGAAAGCTCGTCTGACGTCACGATTCACCGTGCGGGCTGATTGTCGGGATTGGGCTGGATACTTCACTGACGAGTTCAGTGTCGCGCCTGCACCCTGGCCAGTCTCGCAATGCGCAGGGTGCCCAGGGCGATGGCCCGAGACCTCTGGGTGCATAGGTTAGTCCGGCGTGCTGACCTCTCTGCCGAGCCTAGGTAGGGCGCTGCTTTGTGTTGATCTTCCGAGGACGGGCATTACCCAGCAAGTGTGTCCGGCCAGAGTTGATCGAGCGTGTTGGGTAACAGTAGTGCACCCCTGCAGGGATGAATTTTCTATCGATAGCCGGTCCTACGGTAAAGGACGCTCAATTTGTGTATCCCGATCTATTACTTAAACTGGATACTTGTTACTTAATTGATGCTTCGGGATCGCTTTCTCGCTTGGGAGTCGAGGAAGGATCTTTAAGCTGTACTACAACATGTTTGTTAAATAAAATGCTATTCTACTCTCTTCTACTGCTGCAAGATGATGGCCATGTGAAGATGTTTGAAGATGCTAGTCTTCGATAGGACTAGGTCTTCTCCCTATTCTGGCATTTCTGCAGCCCAGTCCACATATACAGCCTTTTCTACATTGATAATGTTGCATATGTAGTATAGATCCTTGCTTGCTGAGTACTTCGGATGAGTACTCACGGTTGCTTTACTTTCTCTTTTCCCCATATATCCCACATTGATGATACAAACAGACGATGGAGTCCAGGAGCCAGATGCCACCATCGGAGCTTACTACCAGGAGGGTCCAGAGGGTACTTACTACTGGATTGAGCCAGCTGACCAGGAGTAGGATCGGAGGCTCCCAGGCAGGAGGCCAACGCCTTTCGATCTAGTGTCGCTGTTTGTGCTAGCCTTCTTAAGGCAAAACTTGTCTAACTATGTCTGTACTCAGATAATATTTGTATGACTGACTTATGTATTCGGATCTTCGGATCCCTGGTTTGTAATATTGTGGACCTCCGTTTAAATTGTGTTAGAGTTGTGTTGTGATATCTTCCCGTGAGTCCCTGTGCTTGATCGTACACGTTTGCGTGTATGATTAGTGTACGATTGAGTCGGCGCGCCACAGCGAGCGCCCCAGGAAGAGGGTTCCTGCCAAGGTGATGTGGTATGCTCCTATAATACCACGGTTGAAACATTTGTTCAGAAACAAAGAGCATACCAAGTTGATGCGATGGTACAAAGAGGCCCATAAGAAAGACGGGAAGTTGAGAGCACCCGCTAACGGGTTGCAGTGGAGAAAAATCGAGAGAACGTGGGGGGACTTTGCAGGTGACGCAAGGAACATATGGTTTGGTTTAAGCGCGGATGGCATTAATCCTTTTGGGGAGCAGAGCAGCAATCATAGCACCTGGCCCATGACTCTATGTATCTATAACCTTCCTCCTTGGTTGTGCATGAAGCGGAAGTTCATTATGATGCCAGTGCTCATCCAAGGCCCTAAGCAACCCGACAACGACATTGATGTGTACCTAAGGCCATTAGTTGAAGAACTTTTACCGCTGTGGAATGGAAAAGGTGTATGTGTGTGGGACGAGCACGACCAGCAGGAATTTAACCTACATGCATTGCTGTTTGTAACCATCAATGATTGGCCTGCTCTCAGTAACCTTTCAGGACAGACAAACAAGGGATACCACGCATGCATGCACTGTTTAGATGACCCCTAAAGTATATATTTGGACAAATGCAGGAAGAATGTGTACCTGGGACATCGTTGACTTCTTTCGACCAACCATCAATGTCGAAAGAAAGGCAAGCATTTCAAAGGTTAGGCAGATCACCGGAAGAAGCCCGCTGTCCGTACTGGTGATCACATACTTGATATGGTCAATGATTTACAAGTAATCTTTGGAAAGGGTCCGGGCGGACTATCTGTTCCGAATGACGCTGAGGGACGCGCACCCATGTGGAAGAAGAAATCTATATTTTGGGACCTACCCTATTGGAAAGGCCTAGAGGTCTGCTCTGCAATCGACGTGATGCACGTGATGAAGAATCTTTGCGTGAACCTGCTAGGCTTCTTGGGCGTTTATGGGAAGACAAAATACACATCGGAGGCACGGGAGGACCAGCAACGTGTGCACGAAAAATACGGCATGCATCCAAAGCAGTACGAAGGGCCTGCCAGCTACGCTCTTACCAAAGAAGAGAAGAAAATCTTCTTTGAATGCATGATCAGTATGAAGGTCCCGCCTGGCTTCTCGTCGAATATAAAGGGAATAATAAATATGGCAGAGAAAAAGTTCCAAAACCTAAAGTCTCATGACTGCCACGTGATTATGACGCAACTGCTTCCGGTTGCATTGACGGGGCTTCTACCAGAAAATGTTCGATTAGCCATTGTGAAGCTATGTGCATTCCTCAATGCAATCTCTCAGAAGGTTATCGATCCAGAAATCCTACCAAGGTTAAGGAGTGATTTGGCGCAATGTCTTGTCAGTTTCGCGCTGGTGTTCCCACCATCCTTCTTCAATATCATGACGCACGTCCTAGTTCATCTAGTCGACGGGATTGCCATTCTGAGCCCTGTATTTCTACACAATATGTTCCCCTTTGAGAGGTTCATGGGAGTCTTAAAGAAATATGTTCATAACCGTGCTAGGCCAGAAGGAAGCATCTCCACGGGCCATCAAATAGAGGAGGTCATTGGGTTTTGTGTTGACTTCATTGCTGACCTTAAAAAGATTGGTCTCCCTCAATCGCGGTATGAGGGGAGACTGACTGGAAAAGGCACGCTAGGAGCGGACTCAATAATACGTAGGGACGGGCATTCTTGGTCTCAAGCACACTACACAGTTCTATAGAATTCTACCTTGGTGACCCCGTATGTCAATGTACACAAGAATATTCTGCGCTCCAAACACCCGGAGCAGTGTGACGACTGGATTACATATGAACACATCAGGAGTTTCGGCAGTTGGTTGCAAACACATCTCATGGGTGACAACACTATTTCTGATGAGCTGTACTCGTTGGCCAGGGGACCATCTTCGACTGTATTGACTTACAAAGGGTACAAGATAAATGGGAATACATTTTACACGATCGCCCAAGATCAAAAGAGCACCAACGAAAACAGTGGTGTCCGCTTTGATGCAGCAACCAAGAGGGGAAAGGACACATATTATGGTTACATAGTGGACATATGGGAACTTGACTATGGACATGATTTGAAGGTCCCTTTGTTTCAGTGCAAATGGGTCAATCTGTCAGGAGGCGGGGTACAGGTAGACCCACAGTACGGAATGACAACAGTGGATCCAAACAATCTTGGGTAGACAGACGAACCGTTCGTCCTAGCCAATGATATGGCGCAGGTTCTCTATGTGAAGGACATGTCTATCAAACCGAGAAAAAGAAAAGATAAGGAAGCGAATACATCATACGATGAGCCAAAGCGCCACATAGTTCTTTCAGGGAAAAGAGACATCGTGGGAGTGGAGGGCAAGACAGACATGTCTGAAGATTATAAAAAGTTCCATGAAATTCCTCCCTTCAAAGTCAAGGCTGACCCAAGCACCCTGTTAAACGATGAAGATTATCCATGATTACGGCGCAATAAGCAAAGGACACAAGCGTAGAAAAAGTGAAGACTTTCTCTCCACAACTATTCTGATGATGCCTTTGATCTAGAATATCACTGCAGTTACATGTGAAGAAATGAAATGCCTTTTGTAACAGATGAGTTTTCGTCCGAAACCCTGATACTTCGAAAGAGATTGTCCATTTTGTACATGAAGTGCATCCAATTTTTGCCGTAACCCTCTCAACTTTTTAGAACATGCTATGTGGGTGAAATGATGATACCATGCCAACTTTCAACCTTTTCAGACTTCATTTGTAGTGCTTTTCAATTTCATGGTCATTTAGCTCAAAAAAATCAGTAAATGCGTGAACAATACCAAATGAAGTAAGAAAGGGTTGAAAATTTATGATGTGGCTTTGAATGGTGCATTTTGAACACACAAAAAGTTTGGAGTTCAAATAAGTTCAAAAAAATGAAATGCCTTTTGTAACAGATGAGTTTTCGCCCGAAACTCTGATACTTCGAAAGAGATTGTTCATTTTGTACACGAAGTGCATCCAGTTTTTGCCGTAACCCTCTCAACTTTTTAGCACATGCTATGTGGGTGAAATGATGATACCATGCCAACTTTCAACCTTTTCAGAGTTCATTTGTAGTGTTTTTCAATTTCAGGGTCATTTAGCTCAAAAAAATCAGTAAATGCATGAAAAATACCAAATGAGGTCAGAAAGGGTTGAAAATTGATGATGTGGCTTTGAATGGTGCATTTTGAACACACAAAAAGTCTGGAGTTCAAATAAGTTCAAAAAAATGAAATCCCTTTGTAACAGATGAGTTTTCGTCCGAAAACCCTGATACTTCGAAAGAGATTTGTCCATTTTGTACACGAAGTGCATTTAGTTTTTGGTCGTACCCTCTCAACTTTTGCACATGCTATGTGGGTGAAATGATGATACCATGCCAACTTTCAACCTTTTCAGAGTTCATTTGTAGTGCTTTTCAATTTCAGGGTCATTTAGCTCGAAAAAATCAGTAAATGCATGAAAAATACCAAATGAGGTCAGAAAGGGTTGAAAATTGATGATCTGGCTTTGAATGGTGCATTTTGAACAGATAAAAAGTCTGGAGTTCAAATAAGTTAAAAAATGAAATCCCTTGGTAACAGATGAGTTTCGTCCGAAACCCTGATACTTCGAAAGAGTTGTCCATTTGTGTACACAATGCATCCAGTTTTTGTCTAAACCTCCTCAACTTTTTAGCACATGCTATGTGGGTGAAATGATGATACCATGCCAACTTTCAACCTTTTCAGAGTTCATTTGTAGTGCTTTTCAATTTCATGGTCATTTAGCTCAAAGAATAAACTAATAGCAAAAAGATGAACTAGAAAACTTTTATAAACTCTAATAGCAAAAAAGAATGAACTAAAAAGAATCAATTAAAATATTCTGTTATGATCAACTAAAACAAAACTATAATATTCTTCGACAGCAAAAAAGAATCAACTAAAAGGTTTTAAACCTCTAGTATTTTTAAACTAAAATTATATAAAATTTATGCAACTAAAATTATCAACGTATTTTTTGTTCAAAACATTATAGCAAAAAGAATTTTCATAAGTATTTTTTGTGTAGAAACTTTAATAGCAAAATAAATTACAAAATCTGTTTTGATTAAACACCCATTTAAATAATCAAAAAATACCAAATTGAATATAATGATAAAACACACTAATATTAAATAGCAGGAAAAAAGATCACTCAAAAATCTATTTTTAAAGTAAAGTTTTCACAAACTAATGATTCGCACAAATTTCAAAGAATTTAAATTTGAAAACTAATGGCACTAACAGAAATTTATAATTTTTGTGACCTAAGCAAAAAGAACTACTCAAAAACTCTAAGTATTTAGCTGTAAGTAGAAAAAGAAATTAAATAAAGCAAAAAACAAACACGAAATACTGGAAAAAAATTAAAAAATGCCGCCTACTGGGCCACCCGGCCTGCATACGACTAGAAACCCAACACGCTAGTTGGGCCAGGATGCAGGCCCGCAGAAGGCCCAGTAGCCCACAGGCGAGAGAGTGTGATATAGGCCCGTAGGCCTGCATTAGAAAGGAGCTCGAAGTGTAGGCCAGCCCGGTTATAAATCAGTGTCGAAGCCTCTCATCAGCGAGGTGGGACTAAACTTCAATAGCATCGCGGCTGTGCCAAGCACAGGCCTTGGTCCGGTTTGTGGCTCGAACGGGACCAATGCACCCTTTTCGTCCCGGTTAGTGGCACCAACTGGGACCAATGCCCCCCTTTAGTCCCGGTTCATGCCCACCAACCGGGACCAAGGCTCTGCTTCTCCCGCCCTTTGGGCTCATGAAAACTGACCTTTGGTCCCGGGTTGTGGCACAACCGGGACTAAGGGGGGCATTGGTCCCGTTGGGCCACCAACCGGGACTAAAGGCTTTGCTATATAAGCCAACACTTAGGAGTTTTTCCCCAAGTTCTCAAATTCTCCCCTGATGCCGCCAGGCTGCTCCTCGTCGCTGTCGCCGTCGTTGCACCCTGCCCCGTCGCCGCCCGCTCCTCGTCGCCGTCGCCGTCGCCGTCCTTGCCCCGACGCCGGCCGCTGCTCCCTGCCCTGACGCGCCGTCCCCTCTCCCATCGCCGGCCCTCCCTCGTCCGCCGTCGCCGCGCCCCCGCCTCCCCCCGCCACCGTACGTTGCTCCCGCGCGTCCCTGATGCCTCCCCGACCTCGCCGTCGCCGTCCCCGACGCTCCCCGACCTCGCGTCGCCTCCCCGACGCCTCCCCGAGCTCGCCGTTGCCTCCCCGAGCTCGCCGTCGCCTCCCCGACGCCTCCCCGAGTTCGCCGTCGCCTCCCCGACGCCTCCCCGCGCCCCTGCCCTGCCCCGCGCCTCTGCCTCAGCCCCGACGCCGCCCCAAGTGAGCACCCCGCCTTCCCCCGCGCCCCTGCCCTGCCCCGCCGCCACTGCCATCGCCGACGCCCTCTACATTTATTTTTTCATACAAATTTTTTTTGTTCATATAATTTTTTAGTAAATGGATATGTATGCATATTGTTTTTCTAAATATATGGATGTATGTTGATGTATGGATGATCCATTGATGTATGCTTTTTTTGGTCCATTGATGTATGTTTTTTTTTTGTTCAAATATATGATGAATTTTTTTTGTTCATAGATGATCATATGATGTTTTTTTGTTCATAGATGATCATATGATCTTTTTTTTTGTTCATAATGAACATATGATGTTTTTTTGTTCATATGTATGCATGGATGTGGATGGATGTAATATTAGAAAATGATCATATGATGTTTTTTTATTCATAGAATATTTTTTTGTTTATAGAAATTAGTTAAAATTTACCAAGTTACTAAGTTACTAAGTAAAATGTTTCATATATTCAAAATGAGTTAAATGTTACTTACTCCCGGTACGCTCCGCCCACCATACACCTCTCGAGGCCACCCAAACCCTAGAGAAAGAGCGACGTCGTTGGTCGATCTACCCCCTCCCCGATTACTTCCACATGAGGGGGACGTCGGACATGCATGAGAGAGAGGCGGTCCGCTAGCGTGTCGAGTTCTCTCTATATGTATAGTAGCTATGGTCGATCAAGCACGGAAAAGAGAGGTCACTTCTCTCTATTAGCTAGCTAACAATATGAAACCCCTAAATTAACCCTCCAAACCCCACCCCCCCCCCCCCCCCCCCAAAACAAAAAACAAAAACCCCAGCGCCTGCGAGCTGCTGACGCGTGGCTTCCTTTTGGTCCCGGTGGTGTTACCAACCGGGACTAAAGGTCCTCCTGCCAAGGCGCCCCGCAGCGGCCACATGGAGCCCCTTCGGTCCCCGTTTCGTAAGCGAACCGGACTAAAGGTTTTGGGCTTTAGTCCCGTTTTATTTGTCCCGTTCCAGAACCGGGACTAAAGGCCCTGGTTTCTCTCCCTCCTCCTCCGTTCCAAATTACTCGTCGTGGTTTTAGTTCAAATTTGAACTAAAACCCACGACGAGTAATTTGGAACGAGGGAGTACTAGTGTGGACAGCCATCCCATAGATCCGTCCAGACAGAACCGGGGAGGCCTTACCTCACTAGCTTCTCGATGAAAGCCGAAGCTAGCTTTGCATCACCGAACGGAGAAGAAGCCAGAAGACCAAAACACGAACCGTCGTCGTATAGTCCCGCGAGCGGCGATGTCCAAGACCACCTAGATGAAACATAGACAAAAACGGGGCCCAAGATCGGGCCCTGACCGAAGCTCCACACGCCCATAACCACCGGACAGACACTTAGAATGAGCCCTAGACGGAGCTAGGGCGACCCAAACACGGCCAACCCCCAAACCTGGGTTGCCCCCACCTTGCTAGCGCTGGAAGGCACCCGGGGGTGAGGGGAATCGGCGGCCGCCACACTGCATCGAAACACTAGCCGCCTTTCTTTGGAGAGAGTGGGAGACGAGAGAGAAAAATGATCTGGTCATCTTGATATGCTTTAGGGTGAAAGAGAACTACAATTCCAAGATTAACACATATGGCGAGATCCTTCAAAAACATAATCAGAAATACCTGCAAAATTCATGCCTAGAACATCCATATTTGGCCCCTCAAAGCTGCCATCCGTTCAATGTGCGGGTAAACAGGTCAATAGATTTGGAAGACGAAAACAACGTAATTGCTGGGAATAGATAATGACAGGTGTTGTTTTATTCAGCTGACAACCTCAACAACTGCATCCAAGGGGAAAAGGAGAAACTCTCTGACCGATGTCTTTGACGAGCAGGCATTTTGGCATTAAGAACGGGTGAATGAGCCATACCTCCGTCACAAGTTTGACAGGAAAAAGATCACAACCATGGCAGAGCTCATGGAGATCGCCAACGATTATGCGACTGGATAAGAAAGCGTGCGCGCTGGTCGGAGGTCCATCTCCACTTAGACGCACCCAAGTCCTCCAATCCGGAGGGCGCCATGGCGCTCAAAGCGCAACCGCAAGGACGTCGAGCCATACTCCGACCTCATCGCTGCGGCCGAGGAAAATGCCCCCCCCCCCCCCCACCCCCCACCCCCGCAAGGGAGGTGGCTGGTGGCAAGAAGTTTTAAATCTTATCTATCTATCTATCTATCTATCTATACATACTAATTTCAGACTCCCTAGAAATTACCACGTTAATTAGATTTACGAGCGTTAATCTGGTGGGGCTGAACTATTACGGTGTAGATCGAATCAGAGGAAAAAACATGTATCTCTCTCCCATGACCCATCGATTCACAGAAAAAAACCTCAAGTATCTCTCTCCCACGTATCTCTCTCCCATTACCCAACTATCTCAATATCTCACCTATCCACCATCTCCCCAATGAGAAATAAAGTCACGTGTCTGTCTCCCAAGACCGAACTCCCCAATTTCTCACGTATCTCTAACAAACACACATCTCTCTCCCACGGCCTAACTCTCTCAGTCTCTGTATCTATTCTATACTTATCTGGAAAAAATCTCTCACGCATACTCTCTCTTACGTCTCTATCTCTCCCCCAATCTCACGTATATCTCTCTCAAAGAAAAATCTCATCATATCTCTGTCCGGTCTCAGCAGCCGAGGCAGTCACAGCAGCCTACAACCCACCAGACTGCAGTTGTTGTCCATCTCAAAATAACTTCCGACAAGCTCCTGAGTTCTGATTACTTTCAGTTGTATGTAGGCAATGCGGAAGCAAAATAAACTTCACACATATCCACGTGTGTTGATTTTTCTTTATGAAGTAGGGAGGGGAGGAGAGTTGACACTAAATGGACCCTTGCCCCGTACAAAAAAAGTTTATTGGGTTATGTTGAACCCAAAATTTTGTTTATTCTAGGTCTGGTACTGTAGAAAATTAATGGAGTTATTCCTGCCAACTTCAATGATGGATATTTGCCTCTCAATTGACAAGGTTCGTATATGTATCTTAGAACCTACTATTATACTCTCTCCCTTTTATGTGCAAATCTTATAAGATATTACCAAATTATTTTCACGTATTTTTTAATAAATATATCCCTCCATTCCTAAATAAGACGTTTTGGCAGTTCAACAAACCGCAGGGAATTCTCCACAGATAATAGTATGTTATATTTTTTGTTTCTACTTATTCTATATGATGGATTATCCATGAGTACTGCATTCTCAAGAACAGTTCCTTCCAGCACACATGAAAAATGGGGGCATCCATGATCGATGTTAAGCTATACATATGCTACTCATTCTATTTTTACCTGCATGAGTGTCAGATCATCCCAGTGCAAAGCATTGCTTTTGTTTTATTGGATTTGTACACATGAGCCTGCAGTCACACGTGCAGGTGCCATGTAAGAGATGATGGGTCATCCATGAGAAGCAAGGTTGTAGCTGGTTCTGGATTTGATTGGAGCTTACAAGTTGTCTTCATGATTTCGTTTCAGGTCTAATCAAGCTTCCTCTCTCCTCAGTCATACAGGTTGACACGAAATCCTCCCAATCCAGTCCACCAACGGAGGCACTAATCATCACTGTGATTGCGGTCGTGTCAAAGGGTCAAAGCATACCCATGTGTCCACGCCATGTAATTAGCAGTTTTACATTGGATGTTGCTAAGCATATGGGAGATGCATTTGCCTTCAGCGGTGAGGTATGCTTCCTTATTTTACTCATAATTACCAGATCAACACTTAATTAAGACAACACTCATATGTGCTACTATAATCCATGTATTTCCAGTATATCTTAATTTCTCAACTCCTCCAGGATATATGTGCGATGGCACCCGTATTTAATGTTAAATAGAGAAATTAATATTCCATGTTTCTATCTGCTTATCTCTGTACAAAATAAAAATTGTGAGTAGATGATTTTCTCTAATTGGAACTGTTCTCTGAGAACTGCAATGCCTATGACAATCTGTAATTGTACGTACAGGCTATTATCACCAGTTTTATTCAGATTTTAAGTTTGAAATAATCTTATGGGCTGCCTGCAAAATTCATGATTGGAACTACCAAGCGCTCTTATTGTTTTCGGTTAACCAAGAACCAAAAATCCGAGACTATACAAAGGAGGGAACATACCCTCACCGGCCTGTTATGCAGTCACACGTGTAAACACACCAGCAGTAAAAAAAAATCACCTAAGACCATCATGGATTAGTACATCTATAATATCCAATACAATCCGTTTATTAATATTATTTGCTATGATTTTAAACAAAGGCTCTCTCAAGTATGTGGCGTTCTCAATTCCAAATGTATTAGTTATGTCGTTAATTCCAATGCGTTTTTTTCCTTACGTTACATGATGATCAATGAAACGAGTCATGATTATTTTCTTCTAAACAAATATATGAACTGTCAAATATCAAGTATCTGGGAATGTAGTGCTTACCAAGCAAGTAAGCAATATATTAGTCGAACTTTGCATATTTCTCGAATGATTTTAATCATTTCTCTCAATATATAAAGGATAGTTTAACCATATCAAGAAATGATATCAAGTATCTCAATACATATTATTTTCGTCTGTTGGCTTATAATTTAATGAGAGTAACTCCGTCCGGCTAACACATTTGTGGAAACAACTTTCCTATCAATCACTATTGCTCAAGTCCTTTAGTATGATTAGATGGCACCATCCTGATATGTTTTACACAACTCATAATTATATGTTAGCAATATAGACCTAATGTAATATTAAGCAACTAGGCCTTGCGCAATGCACGGTTGGCGACCTAGTATTTACTAATTGAAGGCATACATCAGGAGGATCCATATTAATACACATCTTAAAATTAACTAAACCGTTGATATATAAGATAGATCTATCTTAACCACAACATTTATGTTACTGTTAAGGTCGAAAAAACTTCACTAACACAGTCCAAATCAGACCTAACTAACACGTATTGCTTTAAAAAAATCCAAATCAGAACTAACTTGCACGTCTTGCTATTTTGTAAAAAAAAAAACAATTACACGTCATGCTCTATCCTAAAGCCGTTTTTGAGGAGTAGCCGATGGGAAACACCCAATCTCTCAGGACGCCTCCATCCCAACGCCTCTCATCTCTAAGGACTCCAACCCCTCCCAATCTCCAAGGACTCCTCCCTTTCAACTCTAGGTCTGAAAAACAAATATGTCTCATGCCGCCGAGTGCCTCCTGTTCTTCCATGGCCCCAGAGGATATTTGATCCGAAATAATATAGAACCCCTTCTCCAGGTCGCCATGTCCCCTCCTGTTCCTCCATGGCCCAAAGAGGATATTTGGTCGTTGCCCTCCTCTCCTCCTAGGTCCACGCTGCCCAAGTGCTTCATATTTTTTTTAGGTCTATGTCAGATGGTCCGGCCAGCGAGCAACCCATCCTAGGCTGCTTCTATGCCGTTGGTAGGCTGACTGACGTACCAGCGTGATACAAAGTAGGCACCTGTGCAGATTTTCATGCTCAGTACGAATCGACTGGACGTGCACATATGTTTGTTCGACTCTTGATTGGGGAAAATCAACGTCACCTATGGGTGGCGCAAGCAGGCATGAGTTTTGTGAAATCGCATTCAGCATCAACTACCAAACCCAGACGATTTATGTTACTGTGAAGGTCGAAAAACTACACGTAACACAGTCCAAATCAGACCTACTAACACGTCATGCTTTAAAAAAATCCAAATCAGAACTAACTTGCATGTCTTTCTATTTTTGTAAAAAAAAAACAATTACACGTCCTGCTCTATCCTACAGCCGTTTTTGATGAGTAGCCGATGGGAAACACCAATCTCTCAGGACTCCTCCATCCAACGCCTCCCAATCTCTAAGGACTCCAACCCTCCCATCTCCAGGATTCCTCCCTTTCAACACTCTAGGTCTGAAAAACAAATAACACTCATGGCCGCCGAGTGTCCTCCTGTTCTTCCATGGACCCCAGAGGAAATTTGATCCGAAATAATATAGAGCCCCTCCTCCAGGTCGCCATGTCCCCTCCTGTTCTTCCATGGCCCACAAGATGATATTGGTCGTCCCTCCTCTCCTCCTAGGTCCACGCTGCCAAGTGCTTCAATATTTTTTAGGTCTATGCAATGGTCCGGTCAGCGAGCAACTCATCCTAGGCTGCCTTCTGCTGTGCCGTTGTCAGCCGACTGACGTACCAGTGTGATACAAAGTAGGCCCTGTGCAGAATTTTCATGCTCAGTACGAATCGACTGACGTGCACATATGTTGTTGTTCGACATATTTGATTGGGGAACATCAACTGTCACCTATGGTTGGCGAAAGCAGGCATGGAGTTTTGTTGAAATCGCATTCAGCATCAACTACCAAACCACACGATTTTGTTACTGTGAAGGTCGAAAAAACTACACGTAACACAGTCCAAATCAGACCTAACTAACACGTCATGCTTTATAAAAATCCAAATCAGAACTACTTGCACGTCTTTCTATTTTTGTAAAAAAAAAAAACAATTACACCGTCATGCTCTATCCTACAGCCGTTTTTGATGAGTAGCCGATGGAAAACACCCAATCTCTCAGGACTCCTCCCATCTCAACGCCTCCCAATCTCTAAGGACTCCAACCCTCCCAATCTCAAGGATTCCTCCCTTTGAACTCTAGGTCTGAAAAAACAAATACACTCATGGCCGCCGAGTGCCTCCTGTTCTTCCATCGGCCCCAAGAGGAAATTTGATCCGAAATAATATAGAGCCCCTCCTCCAGGTCGCCATGGCCCCTCCTGTTCTTCCATGGCCCAAAGAGGATATTTGGTCGTCCTCCTCCTCCTCCTAGGTCCACGCTGCCCAAGTGCTCAATATTTTTTAGGTCTATTTCAGATGGTCCGGCCAGCGAGCAACTCATCCTAGGCTGCTTCTATGCCGTTGGTAGGCTGACTGACGTACCAGCGTGATACAAAGTAGGCACCTGTGCAGAATTTTCATGCTCAGTACGAATCGACTGGACGTGCACATATGTTGTTGTTCGACATCTTTGATTGGGAAAATCAACTGTCACCTTTGGGTGGCGAAAGCAGGCATGGAGTTTTGTGAAATCGCATTTAGCATCAACTACCAACCACACACGATTTATGTTACTTGAAGGTCGAAAAACTACACGTAACACAGTCCAAATCAGACCTAACTAACACGTCATGCTTTAAAAAAATCCAATCAGAACTAACTTGCACGTCTTCTATTTTGTAAAAAAAAACAATTACACGTTCATGCTCTATCCTACAGCCGTTTTTGATGAGTAGCCGATGGGAAACACCCAATCTCTCAGGACTCCTCCATCTCAACGCCTCCCAATCTCTAAGGACTCCAACCCTCCCAATCTCCAAGGAAAATGGCATAATGGCCCTACTCAAGCACCGGGCGATCCCCAGCAAAATGGGGTGTTGGAGTTCAAACTAAGTTCAAAAAAATGAAATGCCTCTTTGTAACAGATGAGTTTTCAGCACCGAAACTCTGATACTTCGAAAAGATTGTTCATTTTGTACACGAAGTGCATCCCGTTTTTGGCCCGTTAACCCTCTCAACTCTTTTAGCACATTCTAGGTGGGTGTGAAAGAATATGACACTCGCCAACAATTCAACCGTTCCAAGTTCATTCTTGTAGTGTTTTTTCAATGTTCAGGTCATTTAGGCTCAAAAAAATCAGTAATGCATGCCAAAACTACCAAATGAGGTCAGAAAGGGTTGAAAATTGATGATTGGCTTTGAATGGTGCATTTTGAACACAAAAAAGTCTGGAGTTCAAATAATTCAAAAAAATGAAATCCCCTTTGTAACAGATGAGTTTTCGTCCGAAAACCCTGATACTCGAAAGAGATTTGTCCATTTTGTACACGCAGTGCATTTAGTTTTATGGTCGTACCCTCTCAACTTTTTCGCACATGCTATGTGGGTGAAATGATGATACCATGCAACTTTCAACCTTTTCAGAGTTCTCAGGTTGTGTAGTGCTTTTCAATTTCAGGGTCATTTAGCTCGAAAAATCAGTAAAGGCATGAAAATACCAAATGAGGTCATGAAAGGTGAAACTTGATGGATCTTGGCTTTGAAGGTGCAGTTTTTGACCGATAAAAAGTCTGAGAGTTCAAATAAGTTACAAAATGAAATCCCTGTGGGTAACGAGATGGTTTTTCGTTCCGAAACCCTGATACTTTCGAAAGAGTTGTCCCCATTTGTGTACACTAATGCATCCAGTTTTTTTGTCCTAAACCCTCCTCAACTTTTTAGCACATGCTATGTTGGGTGAAAGATGATACCATGCCAACTTCAATAACCTTTTCAGAGTTCATTTGTATGCTTTTCAATTTGTCTGGTCATTTAGCTCAAAGAATAAACTAGATAGCAAAAAGACTGAACTGACAACTTTTATAAACTCTAATAGCAAAAAAGAATGAACTAAAAGAATACAATTAAAATATTCTGTTAATGATCAACTAAAACCAAAACTATAATATTCTTCGACACAAACAAAACAAGAATCAATAAAAGGGTTTTAAACCTCTTAGTATTTTTAAACAAATTAATATAAAATTTATGCAACTAAAATATCCAACGTTTTTTTGTTCAAAACATTATAGCAAAAAGAATTTTCATACAGTATTTTTTGTGTAGAAACTGTAATAATAGCAAAATAAATTACAAAATCTGTTTTGTATTAAACAAAAACACCATTTAAATAATCGAGAAAAATCCAAAATTGAATATAATATAAACACCTATTTAAATAGCAGGAAAAAAGATCACTCAAAAATCTATTTTTTAAAGTAAAGTTTTCACAAACTAATGATTCGCACAAGATTTCAAGAATTTAATTTGAAAACTAATGGCAACTAAACAAAATTTATAATTTTTGTGACCTACAGCAAAAAGACTACTCCAAAAACTCTAAGTAATTTAGCCTGTAAGGTAGCACTAAAAGAAATTAAATAAGCAAAAAACAAACCGAAATACTGGAAAAAAATTAAAAAATTCCGCCTACTGGGCCCCCGGCCTGCATACGACTAGAAACCCAACACGCTAGTTGGGCCAGGATGCAGGCCGCAGAAGGCCCAGTAGCCCCCACAGGCCGAGAGAGTGTGGAAAGGCCCGTAGGCCGCATTAAAAGGAGCTCGAAGTGTAAAGGCTCAGCCTCGGTTATAAATCAGTGTCGAAGCCTCTCATCAGCGAGGTGACTATAAACCTTCAAGAGCAATCGCGGCTGTGCCAAGCGACAGGCCGTTGGTCCGGTTTGTGGCTTCTAACGCGGACCAAGCACCCCTTTTCGTCCCGGTTAGTGGCTACCACTGGGAACCAATGCCCCCCTTTAGTCCCGGTTGCTGCCCACCAACCGGGACCAAGGGCTCTGCTTTCCCCTTCCCGCCCTTTGGGCTCATGAAACTGATTTGGTCCCGGGTTGTGGCACTAACCGGGACTACAGGGGGGCAATGTGGGTCCCCGTTGGGGCCACCACTCGGGACTAAAGGCTTCGCTATCAACCAACACTTAGGAGTTTTTCCCCAAGTTTCTCAATTCCTCCCCTGATGCCGCCAGCTCTCCTCTTCGCTGGTCGCCTTCCGTTGCACCCTCCCCGTCGCCGCCCGCATCCTCGTCGCGTCGCCGTCTGCCGTCCTTTCCCCGACGCCGGCCGCCTGCTTCCCCTGCCCTGACTGCGATGCCCGGTCCACACTCTCCCATCGCCGGCTCCTCCCCCCTCGTCCGCCGCCAGGCCGCGCCCCCGCCGCCCCCCCGCCACCGTACGTGCTCCCGCGCGTGCCCTGATGCCTCCCTCGAACATCGCCGTCGCCGTCCCCCGACGCTCCCCGACTCGGCGTCGCCTCCCCGAACGCCTCCCCCGAGCTCGCCGTTGCTCCCCTGAGCTCGCCGTCGCCCTCCCCGACGCCTCCCCTGAGTTGCCGTCGCCTCCACCCGACGCCGTCTCCCCGCTCCCTGACTGTGCCCTTCCCCGCGCCTCTGCCTCAGCCCCGACGCCTGCCCAAGTGATCACACCCGCCATTCCCCCGCGAGGCCCACTGCCCCTGGCCCTGCCCCGCCAAGCCCTTGTCCCTCGCCACGCCTCTACATTTATTTTTTTCATACAATTTTTTTTGTTTCATATATTTTTTTTAGTAAATGGATATGTATGCATATTGTTTTTGCTAAAATATTGATTCTGTTGATGTAGGATGATCTTGATGTATGCTTTTTTTGGTCCATTGATGTAGTTTGTTTTTTTTTGTTCAAATATATGAGAATTTTTTTTATGTTCATGCGATGATCATATGATGTTTTTTTGTTCATAGATGATCATATGCTCTTTTTTTTTGTCATCAACTGAACATATGATGTTTTTTTTGTTCATATGTATCATGGATGGTGGATGGTGTAGATATCTACGAAAATGATCATATGATGTTTTTTTAATATTCATAGAATATTTTTTTGTTTGATAGAAATTATTAAAATTTACCAAGTTTACTAAGTTTACCTAAGTTAAAAATGTTCATTATAGTTCAAAATGAGTTTAAATGTTACTTACTCCCGTAACGCTCCGGACGAGGAGGCCCACGGCATACAACAGCTCTCGAGGCACGCCAAACCCTATAGAAAGAGGCGACGGGTCGTTGGTCGATCTACACCCTCCCCGTTACTTCCACACATTAGGGGGGAAACGTCGGACATGCATAGAGAGAGGCGGTCCCTAGCGTGTCGAGTTCTCTCTATAATGTATACGTAGGCTATGGGTCGAATCAAAGCACTGATAAAGAGGGTCACTTCTCTCTATTAGCTATCTAAAACAATATGAAAAAAACCCCTAAATTAACCCTCCACAACCCCACCCCCCCCCCCCCCCCCCCAAAACAAAAAACAAAAACCCCAGCGCCTGCGAGCTGCTACGCGTGGCTTCCTTTTGTCCCGGGTGGTGTTACCAACGGGACTAAAAGGTCCTCCTCCAAGGCGGCTCCCGCAGCGGCACATGACCCTTCGTCCCCCGTTTCGTAGCGAACCGTGACTAAGGTTTTGGGCTTTAGAGTCCCGTTTTATTGTCCCTGTTCCAGAACCGGGACTAAGCCCTGGTTTCTACTCCCTTCTACTCCTCCGTCCAATTACTTCGTCGTGGTTTTAGTTCAAATTTGAACTAAACCCACGACGGTAATTTGGAACGTAGGGAGTACTGTGTGGATACAAGCCATCCCTATCCCAGATCCGTCCGAGACAGAACCGGGGAGGCCTTACCTCACTACTTCTCGATGAAAGCCGAAGCTATCTTTGCCTCACCGAACGGAGAAGACCAGAAGACCAAACCACGACACCGCGTCCGTATAGTCCCGACCGAGCGGCGATGTCCAAGACCACCTAGATGAAACTAGCAAAAACGGGGCCCAAGATCGGGCCCTGACCGAGCTTCCACACGCCCATAACCAACCGGACAGACACTTAGAATGAGCCCTAGACGGAGCTAAGGGCGACCCAAACACGGCCAACCACCCCAACCTGGGTTGCCCCCACCTTGCTAGCGCTGGAAGGCACCCCGGGGGTGAGGGGAATCGGCCCCCCCCGGGGGGGCCGCCACACTGCAAATCGAAACACTACGCCCCTTTCTTTGGAGACGAGTGGGAGACGAGAGAGAAAAATGATCTGTTCATCTTGATATGCTTTAGGGTGAAAGAGAACTACAATTCCAAGATTAACACACTATGGCCGAGCTCATTCAAAAACTAATCAGGAAATACCTGCAAAATTCCATGCCTAGAAATCATCCATATTTGGCCCCTCAAAGCTGCCATCCGTTCAATGTGCGGGTAAACAGGTGCAATAGATTTGGAAGACGATAAACAACGTATTGCTGGAATAGATATGACAGGTTGTTGTTTTAATTCAGTTACTGACAACCTCAACAACTCATCCAAGGGGAAAAGGATAGAAACTCTCTGACGATGTCTTTGACGAGCAGGCATATTTGGCATTAACGAACGGGTTGAAATGAGCCATCCTCCGTCACAAGTTTGACAGGAAAAAGATCACAACCATGGCAGAGCTCATGGGATCGCCAACGATTATGCGACTGGATAAGAAAGCGTGCGCGGCTGGTCGAGGTCCCATCTCCACCTTAACGCACCAAGTCCTCCCAATCGGAGGGCGCCATTGCGTCAAAGCGCAACCGCAAGGACGTCGAGCCATACTCCGACCTCAATCGGCTGCGGGCCGAGGGAAAATGCCCCCCCCCCCCCTCCACCCCCCACCCCCGCAAGGGAGGTGGCTGTGGCAAGAAGTTTTTAAATCTTATCTATCTATCGATCTATCTATCTATACATACTAATTTCAGACTCGCCTAGAAATTACCACGTTAATTTAGATTTACGAGCCGTTTAATTCTGGTGGGGCTGAACTATTACGTGTAGATCGAATCAGAGGAAAAAACATGTCTCTTCTCCCTGACCCATCGATTCACAGAAAAAAAACCTCAAGTAATCTCTCCTCCCAACGTATCTCTCTCCCCTTACCCAACTATCTCATATCTCACTATCCCCATCTCCGCCATGAGAATACAGTCACGTGTCTGTCTCCCAAGACGAACTCCCCACATTTTCCTCACGATCTCTAACAACCACATCTCTCTCTCCACGGCCTAACTTCTCATCTCTTATCTATTCTATACTTATCTGGAAAAAATCTCTCACGCATCTCTCTCTTACGTCTCTATCTCTCCCCCAATCTCACTTTAATATCTCTCTCAAAGAAAAATCTCATCAATCTCTGTCCGGTCTCAGCATGCCGAGGCAGTCACAGCAGCCTACAACCCACCAGACTGCAGTTGTTGTCCATCTCAAAATCACTTCCGACAGCTCCTGAGTTTTCTTGATTACTTTCAGTTGTATGTAGGCAATGCGGAAGCAAATAACTTCACACATATCACGTTGTTTGATTTTTCTTTATGAAGTAGGGACGGGCGAGGAGAGTTGACACTAAATGGACCCTTGCCCCGTCAAAAAAAGTTTATATGGGTTTATGGTTGAACCCAAAATTTTGCTTTTTCTAGGTCGGGTACTGTAGCAAATTAATGGAGTATTCCTTGCCAACTTCAATGATGGATATTTGCCCTCTCAATTGACAAGTTCGTATATGTATCTTAGAACCTACTATTATACTCTCTCCTTTTTATGTGCAACATCTTATTAAGATATTCCAAATTATTTTCACGTATTTTTTAATAAATACTAATACTCCCTCATTCCTAAATACAGACGTTTTGGGCAGTTCAACAAAAACCGGCAGGGAATTCTCCACAGATAATAGTCTGGTTATATTTTTTGTTTCTACTATTCATATGAGGATTATCCATGAGTACTGCATTCTCAAGAACAGAGTTTCCTTCCAGCACACCATGAAAAATGGGGCATCCATTTATCGATGTTAATGCTATACATATTGCTACCATTGCTTTTTTTCCTGCATGAGTGCTCAGATCATCCCAGTGCAAAGCATTGCTTTTGTTTTATTGGATTTTTGTACACATGAGCCTGCAGTCACCCGTGCAGGTGCCCATGTAAGAGATATGGGTTTCATCCATGAGAAGAAGGTTTGTCAGCTGTGTTCTGGATTTGATTGAAGCTTACAAGTTGTCTCATGATTTCGTTTTCAGGTCTAATCAAGCTTCTCATCTCTCCCTCTGTCATACAGGTTGACTAACGAATCCTCCCATCCATTCCACCCAACGGAGGCACTTAATCATCACTGTGATTGCGGTCGTGTCCAAAGGTCAAAGCACCCTACCCATGTTCTCACGCCATGTAATTAGCAGTTTTTACATTGTATGTTGCTAAGCATATGGGAGATGCCATTTTGCCTTCCAGCGGTGAGGTTAATGCTTTCCTTATTTTACCTCATAATTAACCAGGAGATCAACACCTTATTAAGACAACACTCATAATGTTGCTACTACTAATCCATGTATTTCCAGTATATCTTAATTCTCAACTCCTCCAGATATATTGTGCGATGGCACCCGTATTAATGTTAACTAGAGAAATTAATATTCCAGTTTCTATGCTGCTATCTCTGTCAAAATTAAAAATTGTGAGTAGATGATTTTTCATCTAATTGGAACTGTTCTCTGAGACTGCAATGCCTATGACAATTCTGTAATTGTACGTAGCAGGCTATTATCACACATTTTATTCAGATTTAATTTGAAATAATCTTATGGGCTGCCTGCAAAATTCATGATTGGAACTACCAAGCGCTCTTAATTGTTTTCGGTTAACCAAGAACCAATAAATCCGAGACTATCAAAAGGAGGGAACATACCCTCACCCGTGGCCTGTTATGCAGTCATCACGTGTACCCCAGCAGTAAAAAATCCCTAAGACGCATCATGGATTTAGTACATCTAATAATATCCAATACAAATCCGTTATTAATTATTATTTGCTATGATTTTAAACAAAGGCTCTCTCAATTCGTGGCGTTCTCAATTCCAATGTATTAGTTATGTCGTTCAATTCCAATGCGTTTTTTTCCTTACTGTTACATGATGACAATGAACGAGTCAATGATTTATTTTCTTCTAAACAATATATGAACTGTCAAATATCAAGTATCTGGGAATGTAGTGGCTTACCAAGCAAGTAGCATATATTAGTCAACTTTGCATATTTCCTCGACTGATTTTAATCATTCTCTCAATATATAAAGGATAGTTTACCATATCAAGAAATGATATCAAGTATCTCAATACTATTATTTTCGTCTGTTGGCCTATAATTTAATGAGAGTAACTCCGTCCGGCTACACACATTTGTGGAAACAATTTCCTATCAATCACTATGCTCAAGTCCTTTGTATTATTAGATGGCACATCCTGAATCGTTTTACACAACTCTAATTATATGTTAGCAATATAGACCTAATGTAATATTTAAGCAACTAGGCCTTGCAGCGAATGCACGGTTGGCGCCTAGTATTTAACTAATTGAAGGCATATCCATCATGCGAGGAATCCCCATATTAATACACATCTTAAAATTAACTAAACCGTTGATATATAATATAGACTAATCTTAACCACCCACATTTTCATGTTACTGTTAAGGTCCGAAAAAACTCACTAACACAGTCCAAATCACAAATGAAATGCCTTTGTAACAGATGAGTTTTCGTCCGAAACCCTGATACTTCGAAAGAGATTGTCCATTTTGTACATGAAGTGGATCCAGTTTTTGCCGTAACCCTCTCAACTTTTTAGCACATGCTATGTGGGTGAAATGATGATACCATGCCAACTTTCAACCTTTTCAGAGTTCATTTGTAGTGCTTTTCAATTTCAGGGTCATTTAGCTCGAAAAAATCAGTAAATGCATGAAAAATAGCAAATGAAGTCAGAAAGGGTTGAAAATTGATGACGTGGCTTTGAATGGTGCATACTGAATGCACAAAAAGTCTGGAGGCGAGACCTACCCGAATCTATCGTTCTCGTTTTCCATTCGACCCCCTATGTGGAGAAGCCATATCTTTGAGAACCGTTCCGGTAGATGATAGTGCTACATACCGTTTAATAAATCCTACTTAAATCCAAAATAACTGATATGACTTAGACTATCTTTGGGTAACCCTGCACTTCATCCATAGCATAGCTTTGGCTTGTTTGCATATATTTTTCTGTGTATTTATTTGTTTCCCTCCCCTTCTTCTCTCTCGTTAGACCCCCCGATAATAATACCGATTCCGTTCCCGAGACCGAGCAGCTCAGGAGCCCATGACTCAGTTGACGCCCTTGCCTTGCCGCAGACAACCATCACCACCCCCTTTTGACATGCCTATATCATCTATTCTCTTCCTTTTCTCTCGTAATGCTTGCTTTATAATTGCTGCTGCTGCTACTGCTACCTATTCTTAGGCATAGCCTGTTTATTTTAACCTGCTTTTGTTACCTACCTTTTATCCTAAACGGTTTAGTATAGGCTGGGTTAGAGACCCATCATAGACCCCCACCTTCTCCCGACTGCCACCGCTGGCTTACCCAGAAGACCCGATCAATGGGATTTGAAGACCAGGCCCCGCACCGTCCCAGCCCTTCCCTCCCCCTTAGTTGCGCGACCTACTTGGTTACTATCGAGTGCGAGGTGATAGCTCGCAGCACTTCCTGATTTTAACCTCGTAGGTTAGATTATCGGTTGTGGGCCATCGAGGGTGATTCCTCCTTCTCCTTCCCGGCAACGACCCTGTCGTGCAACTCCTCAAGAGTGGCCTCGAGGGTGATTCCTCCTTCGTTCACCTGACGGTAACAATCAGGTGAATTCCATCGAGGTGATTCCTCAGGGTTCCCCTTTGTGCTAGACAAACACGTTACTATGGTTACGATGACTTTACAACTGACCATGTTGCTAAAGAACGAGTCGGGCCCTGAGGGGTCCCGCGCGAGCTTATTGCGATTAAATGTGGAGTCGGTTGACCATGAGGGTGCCCGAGAGTTTGAATACAGGCGTTGCCCCGGGCATTCTATCTTTAGCCTGCCGCAAGTCCTCAAACAGTACCCCGGGTGACGAGGGGTCACATCGATCGTGAGTCTCTCCTGCTCAGTTACCGCCTTTCCGGCGCTCCTAATCCACTAACGGTTTTGTATATTTGATCCGAGTGGCCTCTGGGCCGATAGCACTACCATCCATGTTGGCAGATTCAATTGGCTTTCTGCATCCGTTACATCACCGAAGCTTATTGACGTCAGTAAGGAGCGCGCACAATACACCGAGTTTGACTTGGAACAGCAACGCGCACTTGTATAAAGGGGTGCTAGGTCTGCTCACGGTGGCCCCCCCGTAACGTGCAGGAGTTTCGGGGCGATGGCCCAAGAACCCCTGTGGGGCAGAGTTTTACTTTCGGCGTGCTGACCTCTCTGTTAAGCCTAGGTCGCTCTGCAAAACACCAGGTTGCGGCGTATGTATTGGCCAGGCGGGCATGACCCAGAAAGTGTGTCCCGGCGGAGTTCATGAGCGTGGTGGGAAGTTTTTGCACCCCCTGCATGGAAGAAACAAATCTCTATCGATAGCCTACCCTAACTACGATAACGGACACTCGGAGGTTGTATCCCCCTATCGATCAACTGAACTGGACCACTTGGAGATGATACCTAGATAGTATGGCTCTGGATTGCTTTCCTCGCAGGGCTCTTGGAGATCCTGGGCGCGGTTGCGATTCTTACTAATTAACTACTACTTTACCTTATGCTAATCTGACTCTTATAAATGCTGGCAAAGACGCTGAAGATGATGAAGATGCTACTTCTGATAGCCAGACCTAGGCCTTCCTCTCTATTCTGGCATTTCTTGCAGCCCAGTCCACATATACACCATCAAGCCCTCTTTTGATAATTTTGCACTATGTATGTAGATCCGTGCTTTGCTGAGTCCTCTTTCGGATGAGTACTCATGTTTTTGCTTTGCTTTCTTTTTCTGCCCCCTATCCTTGTCGTAACCAGAGGACGTAGCCCTGAGCCAGCTGCCCAAAACCCGCGCGGCTACTTAACTACTATAACCCTCCTGGCGATTACTACTACGAGGAGCCCGACCGACGACCAGGACTATGTGCGGAGGGTCCTAGGTCAGGAGGGCCTAACGCCTTTCGATAGTATTGTTTTATTATTACCCCGCCTTTTAAAGTCCTATCTGTAACTCTGTATCTCTGTCCCAGCTATCTGATCTTCACGACACTTGTATCCATCGGCTTATGTATTCTATCCCTCGGGGCCCTGGCTTGTAATAATAAGCTTGTATGCCTTTATTATATGTTTTAAGTGTGTTGTGATATCTTCAAGTGAGTCCCTAGGCTGATCGTGTGCATTTGTGTGAGATTAGTGCACGATTAAGCCAAGGTTTCACAGGTTGGTATCGAGCCAACTGCTTGTAGGAACCCCCTTTCCAACTCCTTGGCCGACGTTGCAGTCTAGTACTTGAAAAACTGTTTACTAACATGGTTTTGGCGTACGGCCACGTCGCCAATTGGGTGGGTGGTATTAGGATCTTTATTCCTCGTCTATACTCTGTGACTCTGATCTCCTATTTATTTGTCGGTTAAAGATTTTTTTTTTTTTAAAACACTCTGGCATTAGGATCTCGTAACCACTTCTCCCGGAGAGCCCCTCCTACCATGACCCCTTGCGTTCGGCCCGAAAGACGTCTGAAGATACTTCTCGATGTCCCTAGACCCTGTGCACACGCTTTTGCAGTTCCTGACCACCATAATCGCTATGGATAGCTTACTACCTTGCTGTCCTATCTTCATTTCATTGATCTTGTTTATTACAATTTCCCCAAAATTACCTTCTGTTTCTCCGAGAATTCTTTGAGCCAACTGTTTGTCACTCTTTTTTTTTCAGCACTGCGAGGATATTCCTCACACTTACCACCACGTGATCCTTCATCCTATTTGTTCTTGTGATTCCCAAAATACTTCGCAATTGCTATCTTATCTCCCCGAAAAATCCTCGCAACCTAGTGCTCCTGAAAGTTCTTACCTGCGTTCATTTGAATTACTATTCCATATGTCCTATTAATCTTATCGCTCCTTTGTCGATATCAATTTTGATTCCCCTTGATTCATTAGTTATGTGCTGCTTACTATTATCACTTATCCTTGGGAACTTTTACTTTTCCCTTTCCCTTTCCGGCTCAACATCATTCCGAACATGAGCCGGTTCTCCGTCTCGCCATCTAATTCATTCAACACACTCATCTTTTTTATCAGAGCTTTCTTTCTCTGAATCCAATTTTGAAAATCGTACACCTCCACATTTAAGGATTGATTTATTCAGCATGTTTCCATAACCGATGCCCTTCATTTCTTCTTTCTCTGGTTGAGTAACTTCTAACTCACGTCAGATCCTTTCGTCTACCTGATCTTTTTTTGCGATTAATATCCAACATTATTCTTCATAGTCAACATCTTATGGAGCTTTTCCCTTGGATTTAGTACCCCTCTGTAATTGTTATCAGCTGCTGCTTTCCTTCGATACTCTGCTTTCGCACTCGCATTTCCCTTGCTTTTGGTTGAATGGTTGTATGGATTCGAAAATTTTCCCGATGGATTGATCTATGCTTCTGCCATCTGTGAGAACCCAGAAACTTCTATGAGTCATACTCTTCTGGTGCTTCACCCATATTATCTTCAGCAATACAATCCTTCAAAACGAGAGTAATGAAAGGTTATGCACTGAAGAAGTTGAGTCGACCTTGAAAATTTTTTTGTGTTCATTTTCATGCCATGGACCCGAAATGTAGAACTTCCTCATGGAAGCTGGCGTAAAAATAAATTATTTCCTTGGTAAAGTTCCTATTGTAAACTATGATTGATCCTTTCAATCCTGTTCTGACCATATGTTCTCTTGATTTCTCCTTTTCCGGCTAAGTTAAAATCTTGTCCCTCTACAGATCATTTCACCCGTCCAACCTCTACGATTCCGATTTACCTTCCTGTATTACCCCTATACTTGTTACGGGGTAGTTTAATACCCTCATCACCATCATTCGCTAGCTGATCAGTCATATCATTATCGTGTCAAATTTTTAATTTGTGCTACCCACTGGTCAGCTATTGCCTGAGCTAGAACTCCGCGATGAGCGAGCTTCGTCATCTTCGCTCATCTTGTCATTTCACCTCGATACAACTAAGCTTGATTTCGAGCTCATGTCGTATCCGTGGTCTTCAATAACACGCTTTTCGCTTCAATGCTCCCCTTTGACATAAGATTCATCCTGATCAATTTGCATTCTTCCTTTAAATCTGTCGAGTGCAAATGTGTCGGATCATCATCACATTCTGATCTGGTTCCAGGATTAACAATTGAATTCTGGGCTAAACATACATCCCTCGCCCCTCATGATTTTTTGATTATCATCGGATGACAATCCTATTGACTTTCGTCATTCTGGGCCAACACAGCCATGGTTGTGTTCTGTTAATCCTTACATTTTCGAGTTAATCTATGGAATTGTTCGCTTTGTCATCTATCTCTTCTGATCTTTAGATCTCACCCTTATCTTGAATACACCATGTTATCGCTTCGCGGCTTTCGAGCGATGACAATGGTATTTTCGAAATCTATGAGAGACAATGGCTAGCTGGCAATGCTACATGTCTCGCTTGATCCAAATTTTTATCCAACACTGTTGTATGGGGTAATAAATTATGAATCTTTTCTTCTGGCGCCCACTTTTATTGCAGCGCTTTTGAGCTTGTTGTCCTATCAGTATAGCCTGCTCCGTGCTTTTCCTTGAGTAGGATCTACTCATCTTGTGTGTAAACACAATTTTTCTTTCCATTGTTTTTGTTAACCTCTCTTGTGATCTATATGACTTAAGCGCAGTATTATTCTCTGGCCATATGAAGAACAATCTCGGTCTTATGCACCTGTCAAAAGACCCTGTTACTATTGTTGATGACATTCCAGTACCACGTTGCAATGACGAGAACTTTGGTCCTTATTGGTCCACTCTCGTTCAACGATCAGGAAAAGGTCTTCCTCGTCCCTCGCCTTGGTACCGCGCGTATGTTACGCGACATGACGACAGGACTGTCGGCGACATACGCTTGTTGTCGTAGGGACGGCGGTAAGGAATGCCTGCGCACCGTTCATCCCTACTTTTGATCGCTACCCCCTCACATCTTGCCACAGGGATCGGGAACACTGACTCTCGCTGTATATTCCTTGAGTTCCGAGTACCGCTTTGATTCTTGGTCTTTGTGTTTGTTATCACTAGTCCACTCTCTTCTCCGAGGAGATGATCGCATTGCCGGCGATGTGCTCTGATCTCCTCTTTCCATCTTCAGCTGTTCAGGGTCGATCGAATGTCTGCATGTCCGGCCTGAAAACTTCTTATTGTACCTTCCTATTTTGCTCTCGATATTTTCCTTAAAGTTTCACAACTCGAGAGATACTTCTGACTTCTGGGGCGACATTTTCCTGAAATTATCACACCGATATTAAACCCCTCCTGGTCAATTCCTCTTCCGAAGTCTATCTTTTCTTTCCCCTTAATCTCAGGGGAGAGATTTCTTGTAGCGGAGAGGTTTGTAACATCCCCAGGAGGGAGGGGGCCGTCATATGGGAGTTATCTTGCATCTTGTTTTGTAAGCTTATATTAATTTGCCATACTCATCATATTTCACTAAGTTAAAATGCCACTTGTCCGCAAGTCCATACTCTAAATTCATTAAAATGGCAATTCAGAAATAAATCATCCAACACAGAAAACTAATAAATGTTCATCATATATTGCATAATATTCAATAGAATATTATAATATATAATCAATATTGAGTTGAAAAAGAATAGTTACTTGAAGAAAAATTGAAGAATGTGAGGACGAGAAGATGGTAATTGGAGTTGGCATGTTGCGATTATCATCGATATCAAGGCAAGAACAAGATGGATAAAATGCGCTTGAAAGATTAGAAAGATAATAAAATAATGGCCCTTCATCACTGAGGTCTTGGTATCATTATTCGTTGGATCAATATGTTACGTTCTTATTTGGCGTTATGATGCGCATTTGTTGTTGCAATTGAAGATGGTAATATATACATAGTTTCAATGTATGTTTAATTAGATGCTTCTAGAGAGCTTATATGTGTGTTTCATGAGAATTATGTATGAACTTTTCGTATTTATTTTTCGTAATAACATTGATCACCTACCTGTACTTTGTTTTAATGTGATGATGAACTTCTATATAATTTGGGGTCACGTTCTCTATTCATGATCGTTCTGTAATGTTTTTGACATCACTATATTATTATAATGCGCACGGCAGATGAACCGACAATGGATGTACGGTGACTAAACGCAGCGATTCCGAGTACATTAAGGGTCTGATGCATAATGTTTCTCGAAGTGGCTGATCTAAACAAACAGAATGGTATTTATGTGTTGTGCCATTCGGCCTAGTATGCGAGAATACAAAAAGTCTTACTCTGACTCGAAACCCTTCACATGCCACCCTGCTTGAGAAGGGTTACGATGACTAACACTAAGAATAAGTAGGATGATGACACTATCCTCTCGGGGCCCCTGAATACGGTGATGCTGGTCAATAGGGGAAGCTGAACGATACGATGAACGTGCAGACATGGTGCCGCGATGAAGACCTTTGCCGGGCCTCATTGTTGTGCAAAGAGTACAACTGCCAAAGTGAAAGGGAGAAGTTGAGTTCGATCGCATTGTTAGAGGATCACAAAAAAGGGTTGTATGCGGCCAAATTATGAGAGATTCGAACACAAAGCTCGGTACCCACGCACCCTCTGGAATTGCTGCAATTGGTAAGGGCAGATCAATGGTGCATCTAACAAACGGATTTGAGAACTACTGAAAATTTGAGAAGAAGGCTACCAAAGAATAACGATTGCCCAACAAAACAAGAAAACGAAGTACATATCGGAGCAAAGAAGGTTCTTTATAGGCGTTCTCTGATTGAGGTGCAGAAGATACATGTCATGGCCGCTAAAATGACTGACTGCATCCTCTAGCCTCGGTTGCGTACGACGCTTTGAACGCATGTGTGGCGCCGCCAGCTCTGCAATCGTGGCACTAATCATACAACGGCCAAACATGGGGTGCACGTATCAAGCATGGGACTCATGGGAAGGTTATCCACAACACTAACTCCTAACACATTAAACGAGATTCCATGTACATATACTGACGCTATGTTCAGGGAATCGTCGAAGATCCCAATATCATAAGTCCATTGTTACGAAAATATTAATCTGAGTTACGTACACAATGACACTATTTAGGAATCAAGTTTTCGCCTTAAGAATATGCTAGCAAGAACCACGACCTCTAGATCGAAAGTGGCGTAGGCTAGTCCTGCCTGGGAGCCTCCGATCCTACTCCTGGTGCGGCTGTCTCGTATCAGTAATACGTGCCCTCCGGACGCTCCTGGTAGTAAGCCCTGAGGTGGCATCTGGCTTCACTGAGGCTCCATCGTCTGATGTATGCATGCAAGAGTTGGATATGGGAAAAGAGAAAGTAAAGCAACCGTGAGTACTCATCCAAAGTACTCAGGCATAAGCAAGGATCTTATACTTACATATTGCAACATTATCATTGGATGAAAGGCTGTATATGTGGACTGGGCTCTGAAATGGCCGAAATAGAGAGAGGCCTATTCCTATCGAAGGACTACATCTTCAAATGCACATCTTCATAGTCCATCATCTTGTAGCATTATACAAGAGAGTCACGAATAGCATTTTATTTGCAAAACATGTTGAAAGGCTTAAAGAACATATGTCATTACCTTCCTCGACTCCCACGCGAGAAAGCGATCCTCGAAGCTTCAACAATTAGTAACATGTATCAGTTGAAGTAGTATATCGGGATATAGCACAAACTGAGCGTCTCCTTTATCTGGTTACCTCACTCATTAGTGACGTCGTGCTATTCGATAGATTCATTCTATTTCCCCTGCTGGGGTGCATCTACTGTTACCCTAACAACGGCTCTCCGATCTAACTCTGGGCCAGTACACACTTGGCTGGGTGAAATGCGCGGTCCTGCAGCGGAAGTTACTCAGACCAGTAGAGCAAGCCCGTGGCCGTCTACTAGGCTCGGCATAAAAAAAAAAAAGAGAGTGTGCAGCACGCTCGGACTAAACGCTATGGCAGGAACATCATAGAGTCTATGGGCACATCGCCCTGGGCACCCCTGCGCGTTTGCCGTTGTCTGGCCAGGGTGCGTGCTGCGACACTGAACTCGTCAGTGAAGTATCCAGCCCAGTCCACCGTCGATCGAGCCCGCAGCGGTAATCGTGACGTCAGATGAGCCTTTCAGGAAATAAGTACATTCGGTTGCAGTGCCCAAAACCATTATCCACCGCTGTGGGTTGTAGTTCGATGGGTCACGTCGACGCCACTCAGATCACTGAAAGCCGTTCATTGAATCGCAAATAGCTCAATTAGTAATTCAGCATAGCCCATCAGATATCGATTCAGAGTTTCTGAGCTCTCGGCCACAATATCACACTGCTAGTGCCCTTGCGCACACTCGACTATCATAGATCCGCCAGCGGGTAGCTCCACGCAGGGTGGACTCGCCTGTAACATTATAGTTTTAAACGTATACCGTGTGGTCAATTACGATCAAGGGAGAACGGCCGAGGAATCACGCGCTCGCGGTATTCGGCACTCAACAATCATCAGCTGAACGTATGTGGCATCACGCCTCGAGGTTCAGCACTGAGTGGTTGCACGACAGAGTCGTATCGGAAGTAGAGAAGGAGGAAATCACAACACCACCACACCAAGCACACCACCAACAAAAAATAAACACCCCCAAAAACACCCACAAGTCCTCGCTTGACCACGACCGGCGACAGCTACACTGCATGTATTCATTCAGGAGTTCGTTACAGGATGCAATCAACCCTCGGCACTGCGATAGTAACTAAGCATAGTCTACAACTAAGGGTGGTGTGAGGTAGGTGTCGGATCTGCCTGTCTGACTATCACAATTGATCGAGTCATCCGATTATCAAGCAGGGGGCAACAGGGTTTAAGGTTGTGGGGTCTACTGATGGTCATTTTCACACCTGATATTAAACAGTTTATCCATAGGCTAGATAAGTAACAATAAACAGGTTACAAAAGCAGGCTATGGCTTCATAATAGGAGCATATACATTAACATTAGGCAAAATGCTATGCAAGCTACGAGAAATGAATGGGCGATATCTGATGCCGGCAAGGGGGTGCTTGCTAGTTCTGGCTCTGGCAAGAGAGAGGGATCGGTTCACAGGGCTGCTCGTACAGTCCGGTATTGTTAGTCGTATCTATCGGAGGGGTTGGCAGGCGTCGTCGGTCTCTCCGGCGTCTATCCTAGGAGAAGGAGGGGAGAGAAACAATAAATTCACTGGGCAAATGGCAAATCAATATGCATACATGTCTAAATGATTAGCCGGGCGTGTTCTCTAATCTGCTAACTAAATGATTTAGTTAATTTAGGATTTATTCAGATTTATTTATAATTTAAAGTTGGGTACTATCTCTTATCGAGAATCGGTCTAAAAGTTCAATGTTCTTATAGGCTAGAGGGGTGCATTGACAGTAATAGCGGAGGGTGTATTTCCGGGTTTCCGGAAATCGGAGATTCTGAGCAGTTTCGCGTATAAGTTAATTTTCATACGGAGTTACTAAATTATTTAATATGATTTCTAAAGTTTAATTAATTTCTGGAATTTAATTATTTATTTAATAAACATTATCCGAATCAATAGGTGGAAGCATGACGTCATAGTGCATCAGACATGTGGGTCCACCTTTCATACTCTGCCTCGTTAATTAGTGATTAACTATATTCATTACTGTTTAAAATTAAACTAATCTATTATTATTTTAGCTAATTCTATTTTATTTGCCCTTTTTTTAAACTTTCTGTGGGACGTCGGGCCGCCTATGGGTGGCATGTCACAATGGGGAGGGGTTCGGGGCCGCTCCCTGGGGCTGTGGCCGCAGGAGGCCGTCTATGTGCGGCGCCTAAGCGTCGCGGAAAGATGCCGCTGTCGTGTGAGCGTCGGTCCCGTAGCGGCGCCGCGTGGCGGGTATGGAGCCTGAGTGCTCTGCGGCGATCGGCCTGTCTCGCAGCAGGGCGTAGGCAAGGCGCAGGGGTCGGATGCAGGCTGCGCGTCGGGAGGGCGGGGCGAGCATCAGGCAGGTAGCTGAGCGCGCGGCGTGGCGGCGCTCATGCTGAGGCTAGGTGCGGCGGGTGGGGCGGCGGGCTGATTGCGGCGCCAGAGCGTTTGCGAGCGGGCGGGCGGTGAACCGCGGCAGTACGGAGTAGAGGGGGAGGGTGTGGCGGATCTCACCGCGGTGCATGGGGCAAGGGCAGCGGGCTCGAGCTGCGAGGAGGAGGATCGTGGGACGCAGTCGAACGTGGACGGGGAGGCGTCGGCAGCTAGGCGGCGGGCGTCGGCGACGTGCGGGAGACGAGGACATAGGCGAGGCGTTGGCGGTTGCCCTCGATCCCCACGATCTGTTTATCGGGTGAGGATGGGGATGTAGTCGGGGGGTGAGTGGGTGGGGTTAGTGTTCGGTGGCGCTACTGGGGGAGGGCCCTATATTAGGGGTGGGCGGGGTGGGGGCGGCGCTGGCTGGGCCGTGGCGCTCCGTTGGCGCGGGGGGGTGGGGGGTTGTCTGTTTATTTTTTTGTATTTGTTTTCTTTTATCTTTTGTCTTTTATTTATTCTTATTTCGCTGTTTTTGTAATTAGTTAGGCCTCAATTATGATTTTTGTAAAACATATGGCATTCGTTCCATTAAATGCTAGCATTCTCTACCCTGCGCGTAATAATTGGTTTGTGAACAATGGGGTTCACATAATTTAGAATAAATAAAATGTATTACTCCTCGCTGTTTGGTAATGTTAGAGCCACCTAATTAATTTATTAATGTTGTTTCCAATTTTGAGAAAGCCTCTGGCAATATTTGTTATTTATTAACATTTTTCGTGGCTGAAAAAATGTTGGATAACTTATTATTTTCCACTTTCATTTAAATATTGATTTGTCTTAGGAGGTGAAATGCAATATGAGCCTAATTAATGATCTATAGCAGCTGTTAAACTTGCTGTCCTTTGTCAGTATCAAAAGTGTATTACTTGAGCTAATGACATGGGGTGTTACAATTCTCTCATCTATCAAGAATCGCGTCCCGAGAATTAAGAGGAAACCTGAAAGAAAGAGGGGGTTTCTTCGCGGAAACGATCGCCTCTCCCTCAGCTTTCCAATGGTCTCATCTTTAGAGATGATTCGACCACTGAACCTAGATGTAATTGTCTTCTGTACGAGTTCGACGTGCTCAGGCTTGATCAAATATCGATGGGAATAATTCGGGATTAAGACAGATCTTCCCGTAATTCCAGGCATTTCGTGATTCCAGCTCGAATAGGATCTTTGAAGCATTAGCGACGGCGTTGGGATACATGAAAGCATTCGATGCACATTGAGAAAGATTTGGCGGGCAATTGGGCAATTGTGATATGCCACTTCTCGCCTCGACGGGCATAGAATGCGGAACAGGGTCCAATGTATCGTGGTGCTTAACTTGCCTTGATTCATAACCGATGAGTGCGGCTTTCACACGGAGTGACGGGCGGAGGTACGCTTGCTTGCCAGGTTGATAGACCATTTCCTAGTGCTTTCGGTCATAGTTGTCTATGTGCTCTTCTGTAGAGAGCTAAGCAAGTTTTGAGATTTTCCACGATGAAGGCGGGCAACTTGTTCTTCATAGCTGGTTGTATACTGTCTGCGGTTCCTCCGGCTACGAGTGAGCGTCGCAGTTTCTGACCAATTCAGAGGGGTTCGACAACTATACAGACGACGCTGTATAGAACTTCAAAAACGGTGCGATTCTTCATACAGCTTGAATAAGGCTATTGTTGTAAGAGAATTCCGCATAGAGGGAGAGGATTCTTCCCAGTTTCTTACCGAAGGAGATGTACGCAATGTCGAAGGCTATCTCGAGCAGCTTGATTGACTCATCTACTTGACGCATGTGATTGAGGGTGAAAAGCGGTGCTGAAGACAGATGATTCGCCATAGCTTCGTGGAATACTATTGCGAATCTGGATGGTGAAGGAGGCTGGGTCCACGACCAGCAACAGGCCATGATCTCTCTCAACGAACACCGTGGAGTGACACATTCGGGAAAACATAACAAGGTTCTGGCTACCCGGGCGTAGCAGTGATTGTTCTCGCTTAACTGGAAGTAAATGTGAGGTGGCAACCTCCTTTTAGAATTTTCTTAATGACAGACAAAAAGAGCTATCATGTACGCTTGCTGTGATCTGGGAATAACTATATGAAAATCCATTTGGACTTGTCCTCATTTCATTCAGAATTTCAAGGTTGTCAGATTCCAGGGCAGGCCTTTGATTTTCGGCCTCTAATGCGTCAGCGAGACAGTCTAGGCACTCAGAAACATAACAGCAATATCTCGCTTCATTTAGGCACCATATCTCTGACAAAGGTCCGGTAGCATCTTGTGCTAGCCATGGATGAAATTGACAGAGGAGTGTCATGAGCTTCCTTTCAAATGTGTCTCTCTGCACCTTGACGTCTTGGGTTACGAAGTGATGGTTATTGAAAAATAGGATCCCCATCCTCTCATAAGATGGAATTCGCGTAGTTTTCCTTTTTCGAGGTTCGCTTGATGCACTTATCAAAACTCAGAGTCATACACGCGATGCTGAGTCTAATGTTGCTGTTCTAATCTGGTCAACGCTCAGGGTATGGAGGTAACCCTGTGGAACATATGGAGTTTCAACTTGCGCGAAGCTCTTCATAAAGGACATAGGTTGTGTTGCTTCCGAACCTAGTTGTTTGCATAGCCTTGCGACTCAATTCATTGGCCATACATGGTGCCTTGCCAGGGGTTGTATGGATATATTCATAATCATAATCGCAATTGTTTCGAGCCATCTTTGTTGATAAGGTTTAGTATTCTGTTGAGTAGTAGGTACTTTCAAACTTTGATGATCCGTATATATCTTCGCAACGATACCGAGAAAGGTAATATGCGGCATAGATCTTCATGACTAAATAACCGCAGAGTAAAGTTAAGGTCAGCACTGGTAATTTTCTTACATGAATGGCCAATGTCGAGAGGCATAATCATCACCTTACGCGTCCTTGATTAGGACGACAGCCTAATCCTTGACAGATGCATCACAGTATATCCGAAACTCTTTTTGGGAATCCAGGGTGCTAAGACTGGGGCAGATGTTAACTATCTTTCAGTGTCGTGAAAGCTTACTTGAATTTTTTCTGTCCACTCTCAAATTTAACTACGCTTTGTGAAGCAGATTCGTCAATGGTTTGGGTCATCTTGGAATATTCTCACGAATCGACGGCAATAAACTAGGCGAGTCGAGAAAACTTCATGGACTTGCTTGAATCTTCGGGGATCCAATCAAGAGATAGCTGAACTCTGTTCGGGTTAGTTCAGCAATGCCATCCATGGAAATCACATGACCAAGTAGGTCACTCTGAGCTATAAGCAAGAATGCATCACTTGGAGAATTTAGGCATACAACTGTGTTCTCGTAGCTTCTCCATACAAGGCTGAAGATGTCGGTTGTTCTCTCTTCATTCTTGGAATATATCAGGATATCTATCTAGATAACTAAGCGACAATTTGTCGAGGTAATCGCATAATATGTAATTCAGTTGACGGGAGTAAGTAGCGGAACTTCATGTGTTTGGGCCAAATGACAGACGGTTTGTACTATATGAGCCATATACGAGTGCAACAAAGGCATCTTCGGGATATCCCTCTTCACAGAGACAGGATCTGATGATACACTTAACCTCATCGAGGTTTCGAGAAACAGAGGAATGCCAATGCTAAGACTGATCATAAAGATCATTGATGCCGGGGTGGTTAGTGGGTATTATTTGGATTGTTGCTTGGTAATGGCCGGTAATGATCCCTGACCAATCGATTAGTGTAACTCTTTCTTCTTAAGCAAAGAGCTGAAGGTAGCTCCCCAAGCAGAGTGGCGGGGTAGTTGGGATGAAACCTTTACTAAGGACTGCGATTCTTCTTTAAGGCTCTAAGAAGGTGGTGCGCGGGGCATCTTATAAGGACGCTTGGCAATAGGATAAGTGCCAGGGTTCAAGTCATGACAAACTCGACAGCTCTAGCCGGGGGTATTCCTGAGGACTGTTGCTTCTGGAAAGACGTTGGAACAATCTCGAATGCACGGATGTCTCTTGATTTCCCTTCCAGAGTGTGTGAGGTGTCAAAAAGCCGATCTTCAGATACATTATACTGAGCTTCAGCGTCCTCGGTATATTGTGGCGGATAGTTCAGCTCTCTCATCGGAGGGGTGAAGAGACGTGGATAAGCTTAGTGCAGCAATTGAGCGGAGGCAATGTGAGTTCTTCAACCAATCATTACGAGATGGAGGTCTAGAGTTTGAAGACATTCAGGGTAATAGTGAGGCTAATGAATTTCGATTCCCTCGATTTTCACAGGGATCGCATTGTGTGCCATGCATAGTGGTTTGACACTGGCACAGGCGGTGCGGACAACTACTAGGGCAGGTCATCTTTTCGAATGCATGTTCATGAGATAATGCATAAGCTTCTGACATGAATGATGCGATGCTCCGGATCAAATAATAAGAGAATGGTGTATTCTGAGTTAACGAAAGAGGATACCATGCACAGTGAGCGGTTGATTCCTTCAGTGATATCTTCATATAAATTTTGTAAGCGTGTCCCACGACCAAGTGCAGCCGACCACAGTATTGAAGTGTGCGGGCCTGATTGTTGCCCCCCGGCACGACCATTGCCACAGCCAGTACGAGGGGAAAAAGCAATGATTCGAGTCTGGCGGCAGTCCTATGCTTGGTGACCTGGTGTTCGGGCACTTGAAGCACATACATCTTTCTAAGGACGAAGAGGACATTCTGTTTTGAATAGATTGAGCCTTTGGCTGCCTCGGCGGTGAGGAGGCGACGTGGTGGCAGCATCTAGTGTCTTTGGCGTAGAGGGTATTTGGACGGAACGCATTGTTTGGAATCACCAGACTCCGACGACTCTTGGTGCTGGATGCCCGAAGATGAGGCGTAGATTTCACGATTAGGCCTTTGCTGCGAGTCCTTATGGTCTTTCATTTGAGTGGTTGCTCAACCAAAACCCGATTACGGCCTGTTCACCAAGATAGAAAAGTGTGTTGAAGTCTTGAGGAGGCAGGGCAAGGCTCGAGTCTGGGTGAGGTCCAATAGCGAAACTTCTCTTGTTACGGGCACCATGGCGATGTCTTCTTATAGCATACGGGAGAGGTGTCAAGAAATTCCTTCGCGCTGAACGCTTACGACAGTCTTGTTGGGTGGCCGCTAAAAGAGTGAGGTTACGGAAGACTAGGTCTTTAATCGTTCCATTATTGCCTGAGGATAAACAGGCACGGAAAGCAGTCCTGGAACACATACCAGGAATCCCACTGTTCCAATAGGGCAGTGTACGCTTGTGTGTGTCCCACCATGAGCAGTGGGCCCTTTAAGAAAAGGGGCCGCGAGTTGACGAAGTTGGCAGGGGCGACATTAGGGACCTTCCATGTATGTGTCGCGGAGCCAGTCATCAGCATCCAGTGGCTTGTCAGAGTTGGCGGAACTGAGTGGGGTTGATTCGCATAAACTCTGTCAAAGTTATTGAAGCTGGGTTCTGGTTCTGTTGTTCTGATGCGGAAACTATGCCATAATTCTCAGTTCATGAACTGCGGGTTACACTCAAACTGTTTGCATCATAGTTGCCATATAGTCTGCGGCTGGTTGTCGTTCAGGGTACCACGACCACGACCCCTGGTCCTAACCATCCTGCTAAGTATCATTAGAGGGTAGTTTTGTAAAAGCAATGGCGAGTGTTTAACGACAGCATGATGTAACTCGACAACAATTAAGTGAGTGTAACGATACATAACACGTAGTGCGATTAAGACATACAGATCATACACAGAGTCGGGTACATGCGACGGCATAACGGCGCAAATTCAAAAGCTAGACTACTAGGCGCGCGGAAGGCAGCGCGGTAAGGAAGTTACAAACAACGAGACATATCATAAGGCTACAGCACGCCGAGAAAACATCCTGAAACGGGTACTACAGCAAGTGGCGGACGACGAATGTTCGTCGCGGAAGGATACCCTGCGCTCCGATGTGGCACTCTGATGCAGTAATCCGGTCTCGAGCTGTAAGAAAGGTCTACGTGCAGGTGTGTGACCTCCAACAGCAAGCCAATCAATCCCAGCCATGCATCTGAGTCCTGCGCAGTAAAGGATGTGCTCAGGATGTTATCCCTGCGCGAACAGCGGTTAGAAACTTCGTCATAGCATCGTAAGACTGCTCGAGTGGTAACCACTCGATGGCAAGAGCCAAAAACAGTGCGATCCAGAGCTGAGTGCACTAAATCAGAACACGCGGTGTCATAGCACGACGGCCATGTCGGGGCACAGATAGTCTGTGTAGTTATCCATTAGCATCTCCGCAGGGGCATAAGAAATGTATCGAACTCAGAGTCATCCAAGATATCGTTGAACTGTCGCTCGGAGACTTCGACAGCAGCGTAGGCGCATCATGGACTGCCATCTCAATCATCATCACGCCGATACCGTGGTAAAGGTGTAGCTCAGTGTCTGAGTGTCATCTTGCCGATTAATACAATAGTATAGTCGAACTCAATGGCCCAGCTGCTCCTAGTTGAACTCGCGGTAATCCTCGTAGACCATGTACTCGGGTACCAGCGTAGCCCCAGTCTGATCAGGAGGGCGATCAGAACAGTGGAAACCCAGTGGGCATCACGAGCCAAGTGCGAAGCACAACTGTGTCTATAGACATGGTGGAAACAAACTGTCCATCTGAAACAGAGAAATTCAGGATTGTCAAATGACAATGAGAAGTTAACACAACTCGGAGAGAAGGTTAAACAAAACAATGGAAAGGAAATGATTATCAGACTAATCAAATCAATGACAGGGAAATCGCACAGATATCCAGTCTCTCGGGTCTGAGGAATTTACGAGATCCTGAAATGTCGGCGTTAGTAAAATTTATTTAACCGAATAGAAGAGAGTCAGAGTCCCAGAGTATAGACGAGGATAAAAGATCCAATACCCACCCAGTTGTGACGTGGGCCCGTAAGCCACATAGCCAAGTTAGTAAATTAGTTTTCGATGTCTAGACTCAACTTTGGCCAAGGAATTGAAGGGCTTCCTACAGGCATCTCTCATACCAACTTGTGGGCGCCCGGGCTCAATCATGCACTAATCATACACGCAAACATGCACGATCAAGCACAGGGACTCACGGGAAGATATCACAACACAACTCTAACACAATTTAAAACGGAGATCCACAATTAATGAGCACCAGGGATCCAGAGATCCGAATACATGAACGTCATCTAAAAATATTTCTGAGTACCAGACATAGTTAGACAAGTTTGCCTTAAGAAGGCTTAGCACAAACACGACTCTAGATCGAAAGGCGTAGGCCTCCTGCCTGGGATCCTCCGATCCTACTCTGGTCGTGCTGGCTCGATCCAGTAGTACGTGCCTCCGGACCCTCCTGGTTGTAAGCTCCTAAGGTGGCATCTGCTCCGGGGCTCCATCGTCTGAATGTATCATCAAGGTGGGGTATGGGGAAAAGAGAAAGTAAAGCAACCGTGAGTACTCATCCAGAAGTACTCAGCACGCAAGGATCTATACTACATATGCAACATTCTAATGGAGAAAAGGCTTATATGTGGACTGGGACTGCAGAAATGCCACAAATAGAGAGAAGGCCTAGTCCTATCGAAGACTAGCATCTTCAAACATCTTCACGAGGCCATCACTTGCAGCAGTAGAAGAGAGTAGAATAGCATTTTATTTTAGCAAACATGTCGAAGCAAAGCCTAGTAGATCCTTCCTCGACTCCGACAAGAAAGCGATCCCGAAGCTTCATTAAGTAATACATGTATCCAGTTGAAGTAGTAGATCGGGATCACAAACTGAGTCGTCTCTTTACCGTAGGACCGCGCTATCGATAGATCATTCATCCCTGCATGGGTGCACTAACTGTTCCCAACACGCTCGATCAACTCTGGCCGGACACACTGCTGGGTATGACCGTCCTCGGAAGATCAACAGGAAGCAGCGCCCTACTTAGGCTCGGCAGAGAGGTCAGCACGCCTGACTAACCTATGCACGCAGAGGTGCTTGGGCATTGCCCTGGGCACGCTGGCGTTGCGTGGCTGGCCGGGTGCGGCCGCGACACTGAACTTCGTCAGTGAATTATCCAGCCCAGTCCGCGATCAGCCCCGCACGGTGAAATCGTGAGTCAGATGAGCTTTCGAGTGAACGTACCTATCGCAGAGGGCTCCCATAACCATTATCCCGCGGGTGGGTAGTGCGTATATGGGACGTCGACCCATCAGATCATCAAGACCCTAAATCCAATAGCCGCAATAGTATCGCGGGACAATCGAAGTTTCTAGAAGAGCTCCGCCACAATAAGACACTCTCGAGTGCCTTACCGGTCACACGTCGACATCATAGTATCCCCCAGCAGGTACGCATCGCATGGGTGGATCCGCCTGTAACAAAGGTCAAAGTAACCGTGGTGGTCATAACATCAGGGTGAAACCCGAGAACACTCCCTCGGGCGGATTCGCACTCGCGAAATCATCAGGCTGAACGTTATGAGGCATCCAGCCCTGAGGTTCACACTGGGGTTTGCACGACAGTAGTCGTATCGGAAGTCGAAAGGAGGAATCACTGCCCCGATGACCACGACCGAACAGCTACACACTGCAGTGTATTCATCAGGATTGCGTTACGAGGCACAACCCCGCACTCGATAGTAACTAAGAGTCTACAACTAAAAGGGGTGTGAGGTGAGGTGTCGGTCCTCTCGGTCGACGATCACATTGATCGAGTCACCGATGACAAGCAGGGGCATACAAGGTAAGGTGTGGGTCATCTGATGGTTCATTTCGAACGCTATATTAAACAGTTTATCTAAGGCAGATAAAGAAACAATAAACAGGTAGCAAAATAGCAGGCTTATGCATGCAGAATATGTAGCATACATTAACAGTTAGCAAAATCTTAATGCAAGCTAGTAGAAATGGATAGGGCGATATTGGATGCTCAAGGGGTGGTCTGCCTGGTTGCTCTGGCAAGAGAGAGGGATCGTAAACGGGCTGCTCGTCGGTAGTTAGTGCGTATCCAGGTGCAAAGTCGTCGTCGGTCTCGGTCGTCTATCAAGAGGAAGGAGGGGGAGAGAAACAAAAATTCTTTACGGCAAAAATGCAAACATAGCATGACATTAGTCTAAATGATATGCGGGGTGTTCTATGCCTAACTAAATGATTTAGTTAATATTGGATTTATTCGGATTTATTTAATTAAGTTGCGCACTATTCATTTATCGAAATGGTCTAAAAGTTCAATGTTCTTAACTAGAGGCATCTGCAGGAATACGGAGGGTGTATTCGGTTCGTATCGGAATTCTGAGCAAGTTTCGTGTATAAATTATTTCATCGGAGTACGAATTTTTATATGATTTTCTAAAGTTTTAATTAATTTCTGGAATTTATATTTATTTAAATAAAACATTATCCGAAACGTGGTATGCTGATGTCATCATGACTCAGCAGTCATCCAGACATGTGGGTCCCACTCTGATATACTCTGTCCAGTTAATTAGTGATACCTAATTAATTACTGTTAATTAACTAATTAACTAATTAGATTAACCTAATCAGATTAATTAAATAATTAATTCACTAATTAATTAATTAATTATTTTACTAGTTCCATTTTATTTCCCATTTTTTTAAAGACGTTGTTGGGGCTGTGGGGCCTACGTCAGTGTCACATAGGGGTTCGGCCACCACTGGCGCGTGGTCCAGGAGCCGAACGGGCCGGCCATGCGCGGCGGCGCGGATCGCGAGATGCGGCCTAACTGAGGGAGGCAGGTCTGGACGGAAGCGAGCAGAGGCGATTCGCTCGATGGCGACGAGCTGCTAGAGCTCAAGGGAGGGTCAAGCGCCGGGCGGAGCAGCGGCGCGTAGCAGGCGAGCAGCAGGAAGAGGGAGCGAAGCGAGCGGTGGTGCGGCACATGGCGAGGCCAGGTGGCGGGCGGGGCGCGCTGGGCGCGCCGGTGTGCGGTGCGGTGGCGGCGGTGACCGCCAGGACAGAGAGGGGGAGGCGCTGGCCCCTCACCGCGGTGGTGCAGGGTCAAGGCAGCGGGCTCGAGCTCGAGGAGGAGGACGGGGACGCCGACATGGACGGGGAAGCGTCCGGCGAGCGCGGCGGTCGGCGACGGGCGACAGGACAGGGCGAGGCGGCGGTTGCCCGATCCGTGGTATCGGGAGCGGGGCAGGGGAAGTCGAGCGAGGGGGTGGTGGGGTTAGGGTTCGTTGGCTCCTGGGGAGGCCATATAGGGGGGCGGGGTGGGCCGCCGGCTGGGCCGATGGCCCAGTTGGGCTGGGGGGGGGGGGGTTTCTCTGTTTATTTTTTGTCTGTTTTCTTTTTATCTTTTTCTTTTATTTATTCTTATTCCTGTTTTGTAATTAGTTAGGCCTCAATATGATTTTTGTAAAACATGGCATTCATCTCCATTAAATGCTAGGCATTCTCTACCATTGGCCAAAAATTGGTTTGGAGACAAATGGGTTCACACAAATTTTATAATAAATAAAATGTATTAATCCTCGCTGTTTGGTAATTAGAGCCACCTAATTAATGTATTAATTGTTGGTTACAATTTTAGATAGTCTCTCAATATTTGTTATTTATTGAACATTTGTTTTCTATGTTGGATAACTTTATTTTCCACTTTCATTTAAATATTGAATTTTGTCTTAGAGAGTAAATGCAATATGATGCTATGGTGATCAAGCACTGTTAAACTGCTGATTGTCATTTCAAAAGTGATTACTGTGGCTATGACATGGGGTGTTACGCATGCCCAGTTGCTGTGCATTGCGGTATAAGATCAGACGAGATGACCTGGTGATGTTTGAGGGCGAGTGTAACACCCCGCGGTGATTAGCACGTAATCACTTTTGGTAATGACATGTCAGCGAGGTTAACACTGCATAATCATCATTCGATCATATTGCATTTCATCCCAATCCAATTCAATTTAATGAAAGTGAAATATAAAAGTTGTCCAACATAAAAACTAAATGTGCGATAAATAACAAATATTGCGAGGCCATTCTAATTGAACCAATAAATAATAAAAATATAGTGGCTCTAACATAGTTAAAAACAGTCGAGATTGATGCATTTTCATTATTAAAAAATTTGTGGAGCTCCAATTGTCTCCAAACTAATTTTTGTAGTGGTGATAATACCTAGTATTGTTGGAGCAATTGTGGTGTTAGCAAACCATTAGGAGGCCTGAATATTACTAATGAGAAAGGAGAATAAAGAAAAAGATTAAAAGAAAAATGAAACTAGAAAAGAAGAAAAAGGGACCCCCTCCCCGCCCCCCTTCGCCAGCTGGGCCCCCCAGCCCCGTCGGCCGTGACCAGCTCCGCCTACCCCCCATCTGCTCCTACTTGCTAAGCCTGGAGGCGACCAAAACTAAACCCGCCAGTCACTCCCTACCCATCGTATGCCCCTCGTTCCCCTCCCCCCCCGTCCCATGCTGGAAGCTGTCGGCGCAGCTCCGCCGACCGCGGCCCCGCCGCTCGTCGTCGCCCCATCGCGGGACACTCCGCCTCAGCCCGACCCCCGACCCCTCGGCGCCACTCCCGTCGTCGCCTCTCCCTCATCCGTCGCCGATCGTCATCCCGTCCCGCCGCGCCCACTGCTCCTGACCGGCCCCGCCCCGGTGAGGCGCCGGCCTCGGCCTCTGCCCTCCCTCCCTCGCGCGCGCGACCCACCTGCGCCGCGCCCCTACGCCTAGCCTCCTCCCACCCCTCCGGGTACTTCGCGTCACCCTCGGCGCCTGCTCGCGTCGCCTATTGCCGCGCCAACTGCTTCGGCTGTCCGCGCCCTCGCGTCGCGCTCGCGCTCAGCTTCGCGTCGCTGCCCTGCCTCGCGGCTGTGCTGTCGGCCGCGCGACGCGGTGCCGCGCATGCGCTGGCGTCTGCTCTGCCCGCCATCACGCGCGTCCGCCTAGCCCCGCTGCTCTGCCCGTCCCAACCGCGGCCGCCTCCACAGCTCGCTGCCTGCATCCGCCGCCGGCCTGCCGCCGCGCGTCGCCCGCCCCCTGCCTGCTCCTGGCCCAGCGCGCGCTGTCCGCGGTCTGGCCGTATCGCCCGCCGCGCCCCTGTTCGCTCTCATGTGGCTTCCCCGCGCGTGGCCATTTGGGCACCGGACCTGTCCGGTCCCAAATGGGCACGCCCCAACATGTCCGCCCCTGGTCCACTGACCAGAGGGGGCCCACCCCAAAAAAAAAAAAACGGAATTAAAAAATATAAATATAAAATAAATAAAGTAATTAATTAATTAATTAAGTTAATTAATTAGTTAATTATCCTGATTAGTTAATCTAATTAACTATTAGTGTTAATTAAACAGTAATTAGTAATTAACTTAATTAACCGCTGACATCAGCATGAGGTCATGCTGATGTCATCATCAGCACTGTTTCGATAATGTTGAATAAATAATATTAAATTTCAGAATTAATAAAAACTTTAGAAATCATATTAAATAACCGTAACTCCGATGAAATATTTTATTATGAAACTTGCTCAGAACGAGATACGAACCCGAATACGTTCCCTCCGTATTCCCCGTCGACAACCCCGCAGCTATAAGACATTGACTTTTAACCGTATTTCAGTAAATGAATATTGCCCAATTTTAATTAAATAAATCCAAATAATTTCCTAAATTAACTAATCATTAGTTAGGCAGTAGAACACCCCGGCATATCATTTAGGCATGTATCATACATGTTGTTTGCATATATCGCCGTGGAATTTATTGTTTCTCTCCCCCTCCTTCTCTCTCTCGATAGACGCTGAGACCGACGACCTGTCCGCAAAGATACGACTACTCACTACCGACGAGCAGCCGCGTTGACGACCTTCCCTCTTGCCAGGCAACAGGCAAGCCCCCCCACCCCCTTGAGCATTCCAGATATCCCATTCTATCTCCTGCTTGCATTAGATTTTGCTACTGTTAATGTATGCTCCTATTCTGATGCATAGCCTGCTGTTGTAACCTGTCATCATGCTACCTTACCTGCTATGATAACGTTTAGTTTAGGTGGAATGAACCATCAGTGACCCCCCCACCTTACCCTTGTTGCCCCTGCTTGATCATCGACGACTCGATCAACGGGATCGTCGACCAGAGACCGACAACTCACTTCACAACCCCCCTTAGTTGTACGACTCTGCGTAGTAACTATCGAGTGCCGAGGGTGATACCTCGTAACGCACTCTATGAATACTCTGCAGTGTAGCGTTCGGTCGTGGTCATCGAGGGTGATTCCTCCTTCTCCACTTCCGACGCACTGCTGTCGTGCAACCCTCAGTGTGAACCTCGAGGTGATACTCTCATACGTTCGACCTGATGATTTCGTAGAGTGGAATCCGCCGAGGGTGATTCCTCGGGTTTTCTCCCTTGATGTATGACCACACGATTACTTGACCTCTGTTACGATAGGCGGTCCACCCTGGTGGGTACCCGCTGGGGATCTATGATTTCGGGTGTGCCGGAAGGGCACTCGAGTGTGACTTGGGCGGAGCATCAGAGACTCTGATTGTCTCCGCTTGATACTAATTGAGCCTATTGGATTTGGGTGTGTGATCTGAGTGGGTATTGACGTGCCCTATCCGCACTACCACCACGCGGATAATGGTTATGGGACCCTCTGCAAAGTACGTTTCTGCAGAAGCTCGTCTGACGTCACGATCCACCGTGCGGCTGATTGTGCGGATTGGGCTGGATACTTAACTGACGAGTTCAGTGTCGCGCCTGCACCCTGGCCAGTCTCGCAATGCGCAGGGTGCCCAGGGCGATGGCCCGGAGACCTCTGGGTGCATAGGTTAGTCCGGCGTGCTGACCTCTTCTGCCGAGCTAGGTAGGGCGTCTGCTTTGTGTTGATCTTCCGAGGACGGGCATTACCAGCAAGTGTGTCCGGCCAGAGTTGATCGAGCGTGTTGGGTAACAGTAGTGCACCCCTGCAGGATGAATTTTCTATCGATAGCCGGTCCTACGGTAAAGGACGCTCTTTGTGTATCCCGATCTTTATCTTAAACTGGATACTTGTTACTTAATTGATGCTTCGGGATCGCTTTCTCGCTTGGGAGTCGAGGAAGATCTTTAAGCTTACTACAACATGTTTGTTAAATAAAATGTCTATTTCTACTCTCTTCTACTGCTGCAAGATGATGGCCATGTGAAGATGTTGAAGATGCTAGTCTTCGATAGGACTAGGTCTTCTCCCTATTCTGGCATTTCTGCAGCGGCGTCCACATAACAAGCCTTTTCTAATTGATAATGTTGCATAGTAGTATAGATCCTTGCTTGCTGAGTACTTCGGATGAGTACTCACGGTTGCTTTACTTTCTCTTTCCCCATATCCCAATTGATGATACAACAGACGATGGAGTCCAGGAGCCAGATGCCACCATCGGAGCTTACAGCAGAGGGTCCAGAGGGTACTTACTACTGGATTGAGCCAGCTGACCAGGAGTAGGATCGGAGGCTCCCAGGCAGGAGGCCAACGCCTTTCGATCTAGTGTCTGCTGTTTGTGCTAGCCTTCTTAAGGCAAAACTTGTCTAATATGTCTTTACTCAGATAATATTTGTATGACTGACTTATGTATTCGGATCTTCGGATCCCTGGTTTGTAATATTGTGGACCTCCGTTTAAATTGTGTTAGAGTTGTGTTGTGATATCTTCCCTGGAGTCCCTGTGCTTGATCGTACACGTTTGCGTGTATGATTAGTGTACGATTGAGTCGGCGCGCCACAGCGAGCGCCCCAGGAAGAGGGTTCCTGCCAAGGTGATGTGGTATGCCCTATAATCCACGGTTAAAAACATTTGTTCAGAAACAAAGAGCATACCAAGTTGATGCGATGGTACAAAGAGGCCCATAAGAGACGGGAAGTTGAGAGCACCCGCTAACGGGTTGCAGAGTGAAAAATCGAGAGACACGGGGGGGACTTTGCAGGTGACGCAAGGAACATATGGTTTGGTTTAAGCGCGGATGGCATTAATCCTTTTGGGGAGCAGAGCACATCATAGCACCTGGCCTGAACTCTATGTATCTATAACCTTCCTCCTTGGTTGTGCATGAAGCGAAGTTCATTATGATGCCAGTGCTCATCAAGGCCCTAAGCAACCCGACAACGACATTGATGTGTACCTAAGGCCATTAGTTGAAGAACTTTTACCGCTGTGAATGGAAAAGGTGGTTGTGTGTGGACGAGCACCGACCAGCAGGAATTTAACCTACATGCATTGCTGTTTGTAACCATCAATGTTGGCCTGCTCTCAGTAACCTTTCGAGACAACAACAAGGGATACCACGCATGCATGCACTGTTTAGATGACCCTAAAGTATAATTTGGACAAATGCAGGAAGAATGTGTACCTGGGACATCGTTGACTTCTTTCGACCAACCATCAATGTCGAAAGAAAGGCAAGCATTTCAAAGGTTAGGCAGATCACCGGAAGAAGCCCGCTGTCCGTACTGGTGATCACATACTTGATATGGCAATGATTTACAAGTAATCTTTGGAAAGGGTCGCGGGCGGACTATCTGTTCCGATGACGCTGAGGAGCGCGCACCCTGTGGAAGAAGAAATCTAATATTTGGGACCACCTATTGGAAGGCCTAGAGGTCTGCCTCTGCAATCGACGTGATGCACGTGATGAAGAATCTTTGCGTGCCTGCTAGGCTTCTTGGGCGTTTATGGGAAGACAAAATACACATCGAGACGGGAGGACCAGCAACACGTGTGCACGAAAATACGGCATGCATCCAAAGCAGTACGAAGGGCCTGCCACTACGCTCTTACCAAAGAAGAGAAGAAAATCTTCTTTGAATGCATGATCATATGAAGGTCCCGCCTGGCTTCTCGTCGAATATAAAGGGAATAATAAATATGGCAGAGAAAAAGTTCCAAAACCTAAAGTCTCATACTGCAACGTGATTATGACGCAACTGCTTCCGGTTGCATTGACGGGGCTTCTACCAGAAAATGTTCGATTAGCCATTGTGAAGCTATGTGCATTCCTCAATGCAATCTCTCAGAAGGTTTCGATCCAGAAATCCTACCAAGGTTAAGGAGGGATTTGGCGCAATGTCTTGTCAGTTTCGGCTGGTGTTCCCACCATCCTTCTTCAATATCATGACGCACGTCCTAGTCATCTAGTCGACGGGATTGCCATTCTGAGCCCTGTATTTCTACCACATATGTTCCCCTTGAGAGGTTCATGGGAGTCTTAAAGAAATATGTTCATAACCGGTGCTAGCCAGAAGGAAGCATCTGCCACGCGCATCAAATAGAGGAGGTCATTGGTTTTGTGTTGACTTCATTGCTGACCTTAAAAAGATTGGTCTCCCTCAATCGCGGTATGAGGGGAGACTGACTGGAAAGGCACGCTAGGAGCGGACTCAATAATACGTAGGGACGGGCATTCTTGGTCTCAAGCACACTACACAGTTCTATAGATTCTACCTTGGTGACCCGTATGTCAATGTACACAAAATATTCTGCGCTCCAAACACCCGGAGCGGTGTGACGACTGGATACATATGAACACATCAGAGTTTCGGCAGTTGGTTGCAAACACATCTCATGGTGACAACACTATTTCTGATGATCTGTATCGTTGGCCAGGGGACCATCTTCGACTGTATTGACTTACAAAGGGTACAAGAAAATGGGAATACATTTTACACAGATATCATGCCCAAGATCAAAAGAGCACCAACGAACAGTGGTGTCCGCTTTGATGGCAGCAACCAAGAGGGAAAGGACACATATTATGGTTACATAGTGGACATATGGGAACTTGACTATGGACAGATTTGAAGGTCCCTTTGTTCAGTGCAAATGGGTCAATCTTCGGTCAAGGCGGGGTACAGGTAGACCCACAGTACGGATGACAAATGGATCCAAACAATCTTGGGTAGACAGACGAACCGTTCGTCCTAGCCAATGATATGGCCAGGTTCTCTATGTGAGGGCATGTCTATCAAACCGAGAAAAAAAGATAAGGAAGCGAATACATCATACGATGAGCCAAAGCGCACATAGTTCTTTCAGGGAAAGAGACATCGTGGGAGTGGAGGGCAAGACAGACATGTCTGAGTTTTTATAAAAAGTTCCATGAAATTCCTCCCTTCAAAGTCAAGGCTGACCCAAGACCCCTGTTAAACGATGAGATTATCCATGATTAGGGCGCAATAAGCAAAGGACCACAAGCGTAGAAAAAGTGAAGACTTTCTCTCCACAACTATTCTGATGATGCCTTTGATCTAGAATATACACTTGCAGTTACTCATGTGAAGAATGAAATGCCTTTTGTAACAGATGATTTTCGTCCGAAACCCTGATACTTCGAAAGAGATGTCCATTTTGTACATGAAGTGCATCCAATTTTGCCGTAACCCTCTCTTCAACTTTTAAACATGCTTGTGGGTGAAATATGTATCCATGCAACTTTCAACCTTTTCAAGACTTCATTTGTAGTGCTTTTCATTTCATGGTCATTTAGCTCATAAAAAAAATCAGTAAATGCGTGAAAATACCAAATAGTAAGAAAGGGTTGAAAATTTATGATGGGCTTTGAATGGTGCATTTTAAGCACAAAAAGTTTGGAGTCAATAAGTTCAAAAAATGAAATGCTTTTGTACAATGAGTTTTCGCCGAACAAACTCTGAACTTCGAAGAGATTGTTCATTTTGTACACGAAGTGCTCCAGTTTTTGCCGTAACCCTCTCAACTTTTTGCACATCTATGTGGGTGAAATGATGATTACCATGCCAACTTTCACCTTTTCCAGAGTTCATTTGTAGTGTTTTTCAATTTTCAGGTCATTTAGCTCAAAAAATCAGTAAATGCATAAAAATACCAAATGAGGTCAGAAAGGGTTGAAAATTGATGATGTGGCTTTGAATGGTGCATTTTGAACACACAAAAAGTCTGGAGTTCAAATAAGTTCAAAAAAATGAAATCCCTTTGTACAGATGAGTTTTCGTCCTAAAAAAGAAAAAAAAAAAAAAAAGAAAAAAAAAAAAAAAAACAAAAAAAAAAAAAAAAAAAAAAGAAATAAAAAAAAAAAAAATAACAAAAAACCAGAAAAAAGAAAACAAAAAAAAAAAAAAAAAAAAAAAAAAACTCAAAAAAAAAACAAAATAAACCTCTCTTTATACTACTTCTAGAAGGAGGTTGTCTCATTTTGTTACCGAATTGCATTTATTTTTTTTGTCGTATACCCTCTCAACTTTTAGCACAATGCTTGGTGGGTGAAAGATGATCACCTTGTATGCCTTAACGTTCACTTTTCAAAGTTCTTTTAGTGCTTTTCAATTCATGTCATTTAGCTCGAAAATAATCAGTAAATGCATGAAAATACCAAATGAGGTCAGAAAGGTTGAAAATTTGATGATTGGCTTTGAATGGTGCATTTTGAAACAGATAAAAAGTATGGAGTCCAAATAAGTTCAAATAATGAAATCCGTCTTTGTAACAACGATGGTTTTTCGTCCGAACCCTGCATACTTCGAAAGAGATTTTCTCATTTGTACACGAAATGCATCCAGTTTTTGTCGTAACCCTCTCAACTTTTTAGCACATGCTATGTGGGTGAAATGATGATACCATGCCAACTTTCAACCTTTTCAGAGTTCATTTGTAGTGCTTTTCAATTTCATGGTCATTTAGCTCAAAGAATAAACTAATAGCAAAAAGAATGAACTAGAAAACTTTTATAAAACTCTAATAGCAAAAAAGAATGAACTAAAAAGAATCAATTAAAATATTCTGTTATGATCAACTAAAACAAAACTATAATATTCTTCGACAGCAAAAAGAATCAACTAAAAAGGTTTTATAAACCTCTAGTATTTTTTAAACTAAAATTATATAAAATTTATGCAACTAAAATTATCAACGTATTTTTTGTTCAAAACATTAATAGCAAAAAGAATTTTCATAAAGTATTTTTTTGTTAGAAACTTAATAGCAAACAAAATTACAAAATCTGTTTTTGATTAAAACACCCATTTAAAATAATCTAAAAAATACCAAATTGAATATAATGATAAAACACACTAATATTAAATAGCAGGAAAAAGAATCACTCAAAAATCTATTTTTAAAGTAAAGTTATTCACAAACTAATGATTCGCACAAATTTCAAAGAATTTAAATTTGAAAACTAATGGCACTAACAGAAATTTATAATTTTTGTGACCTAAAGCAAAAAGAACTACTCAAAAACTCTAAGTATTTAGCTGTAAGTAGAAATAAAAGAAATTAAATAAAGCAAAAAACAAAACAGAAATACTGGAAAAAAATTAAAAAATGCCGCCTACTGGGCCACCACGGCCTGCATACGACTAGAAACCCAACACGCTAGTTGGGCCAGGATGCAGGCCCGCAGAAGGCCCAGTAGGCCCACAGGCAGAGAGAGTGTGTATAGGCCCGTAGGCCTGCATTAGAAAGGAGCTCGAAGTGGTAGGCGCAGCCGCGGTTATAAATCAGTGTCGAAGCCTCTCAGCTAGCGAGGTGGGACTAAACATTCAATAGCATCGCGGCTGTGCCAAGCACAGGCCTTTGGTCCCGGTTTGTGGCTCGAACCGGGACCAATGCCACCCTTTTCGTCCCGGTTAGTGGCACCAACTGGGACCAATGCCCCCCTTTAGTCCCGGTTCATGCCACCAACCGGGACCAAAGGTCTCTGCTTCCCGCCCTTTGGGCTCATGAAAACTGACCTTTGGTCCCGGTTGGTGGCACGAACCGGGACTAAAGGGGGGCATTGGTCCCGGTTGGTGCCACCAACCGGGACTAAAGGCTTTGCTATATAAGCCAACACTTAGGAGTTTTTCCCCAAGTTCTCAAATTCTCCCCTGATGCCGCCAGGCTGCTCCTCGTCGCTGTCGCCGTCGTTGCACCCTGCCCCGTCGCCGCCCGCTCCTCGTCGCCGTCGCCGTCGCCGTCCTTGCCCCGACGCCGGCCGCTGCTCCCTGCCCTGACGCCGTCCCCCTCTCCCATCGCCGCGCCTCCTCGTCGCCGTCGCCGCGCCCCCTGCCTCCCCGCCACCGTACGTTGTCCCCGACGCTTCCCTGATGCCTCCCCGACCTCGCCGTCGCCGTCCCCGACGCCTCCCCGACCTCGCCGTCGCCTCCCCGACGCCTCCCCGAGCTCGCCGTTGCCTCCCCGAGCTCGCCGTCGCCTCCCCGACGCCTCCCCGAGTTCGCCGTCGCCTCCCCGACGCCTCCCGGCCCCTGCCCTGCCCGCGCCTCTGCCTCAGCCCGACGCCGCCCCAATGAGCACCCCGCCTTCCCCCCGCGCCCCTCCTCCCCGCCGCCCCTGCCCTCGCCGACGCCCTTACATTTATTTTTCATACAAATTTTTTTGTTCATATAATTTTTTAGTAAATGGATATGTATGCATATTGTTTTTCTAAATATATGGATGTATGTTGATGTATGGATGATCCATTGATGTATGCTTTTTTTGGTCCATTGATGTATGTTTTTTTTTTGTTCAAATATATGATGAATTTTTTTTGTTCATAGATGATCATATGATGTTTTTTTTGTTCATAGATGATCATATGATCTTTTTTTTGTTCATAAATGAACATATGATGTTTTTTTGTTCATATGTATGCATGGATGTGGATGGATGTATATATATAGAAAATGATCATATGATGTTTTTTTATTCATAGAATATTTTTTTGTTTATAGAAATTAGTTAAAATTTACCAAGTTACTAAGTTACTAAGTTAAAATGTTCATATATTCAAAATGAGTTAAAATGTTACTTACTCCCGGTACGCTCGCCCGACCAACTCTCGAGGCCACCCAAACCCTAGAAGAAAGAGCGACGTCGTTGTCGATCTACCCCCTCCCCGATTACTTCCACATGAGGGGGGACGTCGGACATGCATGAGAGAGAGGCGGTCCGCTAGCGTGTCGAGTTCTCTCTATATGTATAGTAGCTATGGTCGATCAAGCACGGAGAAAGAGAGGTCACTTCTCTCTATTAGCTAGCTAACACAATATGAAACCCCTAAATTAACCCTCCAAAACCCAACCCCCCCCCCCCCCCCCCCCCCCTCAAAACAAAAAACAAAAACCCCAGCGCCTGCGAGCTGCTGACGCGTGGCTTCCTTTTGGTCCCGGTTGGTGTTACCAACCGGGACTAAAGGTCCTCCTGCCAAGGCGCCCCGCAGCGGCCACATGGAGCCCCTTCGGTCCCGGTTCGTAAGCGAACCGGGACTAAAGGTTTTGGGCTTTAGTCCCGTTTTATTTGTCCCGGTTCCAGAACCGGGACTAAAGGCCCTGGTTTCTACTCCCTCCGTTCCAAATTACTCGTCGTGGTTTTAGTTCAAATTTGAACTAAAACCACGACGAGTAATTTGGAACGGAGGGAGTACTAGTGTGGACAGCCATCCCAGATCCGTCCAGACAGAACCGGGGAGGCCTTACCTCACTAGCTTCTCGATGAAAGCCGAAGCTAGCTTTGCATCACCGAACGGAGAAGAAGCCAGAAGACCAAAACACGAACCGTCGTCGTATAGTCCGCCGAGCGGCGATGTCCAAGACCACCTAGATGAAACATAGACAAAAACGGGGCCCAAGATCGGGCCCTGACCGAAGCTCCACACGCCCATAACCACCGGACAGACACTTAGAATGAGCCCTAGACGGAGCTAGGGCGACCCAAACACGGCCAACCCCAAACCTGGGTTGCCCCCACCTTGCTAGCGCTGGAAGGCACCCGGGGGTGAGGGGAATCGGCGGCCGCCACACTTGCATCGAAACACTAGCCGCCTTTCTTTGGAGAGAGGTGGGAGACGAGAGAGGAAAAATGATCTGGTCATCTTGATATGCTTTAGGGTGAAAGAGAACTACAATTCCAAGATTAAACACAATATGGCGAGATCCTTCAAAAACATAATCAGAAATACCTGCAAAATTCATGCCTAGAAGCATCCATATTTGGCCCCTCAAAGCTGACATCCGTTCAATGTGCGGGTAAACAGGTCAATAGATTTGGAAGACGAGAAACACGTAATTGCTGGGAATAGATAATGACAGGTGTTGTTTTATTCAGCTGACAACCTCAACAACTGCATCCAAGGGGAAAAGGAGAGAAACTCTCTGACCGATGTCTTTGACGAGCAGGCCATTTTGGCATTAAAGAACGGGGTGAATGAGCCATACCTCCGTCACAAGTTTGACAGGAAAAAGATCACAACCATGGCAGAGCTCATGGAGATCGCCAACGATTATGCGACTGGATAAGAAAGCGTGCGCGCTGGTCGGAGGTCCATCTCCACCTTAGACGCACCCAAGTCCTCCAATCCGGAGGGCGACCATGGGCGCTCAAAGCGCAACCGCAAGGACGTCGAGCCATACTCCGACCTCATCGCTGCGGCCGAGGAAAATGCCCCCCCCCCCCCCCCACCCCGCAAGGGAGGTGGCGGTGGCAAGAAGTTTTGAAATCTTATCTATCTATCTATCTATCTATCTATACCTATACTAATTTCAGACTCCCTAGAAATTACCACGTTAATTAGATTTTACGAGCCGTTAATCTGGTGGGGCTGAACTATTACGGTGTAGATCGAATCAGAGGAAAAAAACATGTATCTCTCTCCCATGACCCAATCGATTCACAGAAAAAAACCTCAAGTATCTCTCTCCCACGTATCTCTCTCCCATTACCCAACTATCTCAATATCTCACCTATCACACATCTCTCCAATGAGAAATAAAAGTCACGTGTCTGTCTCCCAAGACCGAACTCCCACAATTTCTCACGTATCTCTAACAAACACACATATCTCTCTCCCACGGCCTAACTCTCTCAGTCTCTGATCTATTCTTATACTTATCTGGAAAAAATCTCTCACGCATATCTCTCTTACGTCTCTATCTCTCCCCCAATCTCACGTATATCTCTCTCAAAGAAAAAATCTCATACATATCTCTGTCCGGTCTCAGCAGCCGAGGCAGTCACAGCAGCCTACAACCCACCAGACTGCAGTTGTTGTCCATCTCAAAATAACTTCGACAAGCTCCTGAGTTCTGATTACTTTCAGTTGTATGTAGGCAATGCGGAAGCAAAATAAACTTCACACATATCCACGTGTGTTTGATTTTTCTTTTATGAAGTAGGGACGGAGAGGAGAGTTGGACACTAAATGGACCCTTGCCCCGTACAAAAAAGTTTATGGTGTTATGTTGAACCCAAAATTTTGGTTTATTCTAGGTCTGGTACTGTAGAAAATTAATGGAGTTATTCCTGCCAACTTACAATGATGGATATTTGCCTCTCAATTGACAAGGTTCGTATATGTATCTTAGAACCTACTATTATACCTCTCTCCCTTTTATGTGCAAAATCTTATAAGATATTACCAAATTATTTTCACGTATTTTTTAATAAATACTCCCTCCATTCCTAAATATAAGACGTTTTGGCAGTTCAACCGCAGGGGAATTCTCCACAGATAATAGTATGTTATATTTTTTGTTTCTACTTATTCTATATGATGGATTATCCATGATGACTGCATTCTCAAGAACAGTTCATTCCAGCAACATGAAAAATGGGGGCATCCATGATCGATGTTAATGCTATACATATTGCTACTCATTTCTATTTTTTACCTGCATGAGTGATCAGATCATCCCAGTGCAAAGCATTGCTTTTGTTTATTGGATTTTGTAACACATGAGCCTGCAGTGCACACGTGCAGGTGCGACATGTAAGAGATGATGGGTTCATCCATGAGAAGCAAGGTGTAGCTGTGTTCTGGATTTGATTGGAGCTTACAAGTTGTCTTCATGATTTCGTTTTCAGGTCTAATCAAAGCTTCTCCCTCATGTCATACAGGTTGACACGAAAATCCTCCCAATCCAGTCCACCAACGGAGGCACTGAATCATCACTGTGATTGCGTCGTGTACAAAGGGTCAAAGCTACCCATGTGTCCACGACATGTAATTAGCAGTTTTACATTGGATGTTGCTAAGCATATGGGAGATGCATTTGCCTTCAGCGGTGAGGTATGCTTGCCCTTATTTTACTCATAATTACCAGATCAACACTTAATTAAGACAACACTCATATGTGCTACTAATCCATGTATTTCCAGTATATACTTAATTTCTCAACTCCTCCAGGATATATGTGCGATGGCACCCAGTATTTAATGTTAAATAGAGAAATTAATATTCCATGTTTCTATGTCTGCTTATCTCTGTACAAAATAAAAATTGTGAGTAGATGATTTTCTCTAATTGGAACTGTTCTCTGAGAACTGCATGCCTATGACAATCTGTAATTGTACGTACAAGGCTATTATCACCAGTTATTCAAGATTTTAATTTGAAATAATCTTATGGGCTGCTGCAAAATTCATGATTGGAACTACCAAGCGCTCTTATTGTTTTCGGTTTAACCAAGAACCAAGAATCCGAGACTATACAAAAGGAGAGGAACATACCCCTCATCCAGGCCTGTTATGCAGTCAGCACGTGTAAACACAGCAGTAAAAAAAATCACCTAAGACCATCATGGATTTAGTACATCTATAATATCCAATACAAATCCGTTATTAATATTATTTGCTATGATTTTAAACAAAGGCTCTCTTCAAGTCGTGGCGTTCTACAAATTCCAAATGTATTAAGTTATGTCGTTAAATTCCAATGCGTTTTTTCCTTACTGTTACATGATGATCAATGAAACGAGTCATGATTATTTTCTTCTAAACAAATATATGAACTGTCAAGAATATCAAGTATCTGGGAATGTAGTGCTTACCTAAGCAAGTAAGCAATATATTAGTCGACTTTGCATATTTCTCGAATGATTTTAATCATTTCTCTCAATATATAAAGGATAGTGTAACCATATCAAGAAATGATATCAAGTTATCTCAATACATATTATTTTCGTCTGTTGGCTTATAATTTAATGAGAGTAACTCCGTCCGGCTAACACATTTGTGGAAACACACTTTCCTATCAATCACTATTGCTCAAGTCCTTTAGTATGATTAGATGGCACCATCCTGATATAGTTTTACACAACTCATAATTATATGTTAGCAATATAGACCTAATGTAATATTAAGCAACTAGGCCGTGCGAATGCACGGGTTGGCGACTAGTATTTACTAATTGAAGGCATCATACGAGGATCCATATTAATACACATCATTAAAATTAACTAAACCGTTGATATATAAGATAGATCTATCTTAACCACACGATTTATGTTACTGTTAAGGTCGAAAAACTACACGTAACACAGTCCAAATCAGACCTAACTAACACGTATTGCTTTAAAAAAAATCCAAATCAGAACTAACTTGCACGTCTTGCTATTTTTGTAAAAAAAAAAACAATTACACGTCATGCTCTATCCTAAAGCCGTTTTTGAGGAGTAGCCGATGGGAAACACCCAATCTCTCAGGACGCCTCCATCCCAACGCCTCTCAATCTCTAAGGACTCCAACCCCTCCCAATCTCCAAGGACTCCTCCCTTTCAACTCTAGGTCTGAAAAACAAATATGTCTCATGGCCGCCGAGTGCCTCCTGTTCTTCCATGGCCCCAAGAGGATATTTGATCCGAAATAATATAGAACCCCTTCTCCAGGTCGCCATGTCCCCTCCTGTTCCTCCATGGCCCAAAGAGGATATTTGGTCGTGCCCTCCTCTCCTCCTAGGTCCACGCTGCCCAAGTGCTTCAATATTTTTTAGGTCTATGTCAGATGGTCCGGCCAGCGAGCAACCCATCCTAGGCTGCTTCTATGCCGTTGGTAGGCTGACTGACGTACCAGCGTGATACAAAGTAGGCACCTGTGCAGAATTTTCATGCTCAGTACGAATCGACTGGACGTGCACATATGTTGTTGTTCGACATCTTTGATTGGGGAAAATCAACTGTCACCTATGGGTGGCGAAAGCAGGCATGGAGTTTTGTGAAATCGCATTCAGCATCAACTACCAAACCACACGATTTATGTTACTGTGAAGGTCGAAAAACTACACGTAACACAGTCCAAATCAGACCTAACTAACACGTCATGCTTTAAAAAAATCCAAATCAGAACTAACTTGCATGTCTTTCTATTTTTGTAAAAAAAAAACAATTACACGTCATGCTCTATCCTACAGCCGTTTTTGATGAGTAGCCGATGGGAAACACCCAATCTCTCAGGACTCCTCCATCTCAACGCCTCCCAATCTCTAAGGACTCCAACCCTCCCAATCTCCAAGGATTCCTCCCTTTCAACTCTAGGTCTGAAAAACAAATACACCTCATGGCCGCCGAGTGCCTCCTGTTCTTCCATGGCCCCAAGAGGAAATTTGATCCGAAATAATATAGAGCCCCTCCTCCAGGTCGCCATGTCCCCTCCTGTTCTTCCATGGCCCAAAGAGGATATTTGGTCGTCCCCTCCTCTCCTCCTAGGTCCACGCTGCCCAAGTGCTTCAATATTTTTTAGGTCTATGTCAGATGGTCCGGTCAGCGAGCAACTCATCCTAGGCTGCTTCTGTGCCGTTGGTCAGCCGACTGACGTACCAGTGTGATACAAAGTAGGCACCTGTGCAGAATTTTCATGCTCAGTACGAATCGACTGGACGTGCACATATGTTGTTGTTCGACATATTTGATTGGGGAACATCAACTGTCACCTATGGGTGGCGAAAGCAGGCATGGAGTTTTGTGAAATCGCATTCAGCATCAACTACCAAACCACACGATTTATGTTACTGTGAAGGTCGAAAAACTACACGTAACACAGTCCAAATCAGACCTAACTAACACGTCATGCTTTATAAAAATCCAAATCAGAACTAACTTGCACGTCTTTCTATTTTTGTAAAAAAAAAAACAATTACACGTCATGCTCTATCCTACAGCCGTTTTTGATGAGTAGCCGATGGGAAACACCCAATCTCTCAGGACTCCTCCATCTCAACGCCTCCCAATCTCTAAGGACTCCAACCCTCCCAATCTCCAAGGATTCCTCCCTTTGAACTCTAGGTCTGAAAAACAAATACACCTCATGGCCGCCGAGTGCCTCCTGTTCTTCCATGGCCCCAAGAGGAAATTTGATCCGAAATAATATAGAGCCCCTCCTCCAGGTCGCCATGGCCCCTCCTGTTCTTCCATGGCCCAAAGAGGATATTTGGTCGTCCCCTCCTCTCCTCCTAGGTCCACGCTGCCCAAGTGCTTCAATATTTTTTAGGTCTATGTCAGATGGTCCGGCCAGCGAGCAACTCATCCTAGGCTGCTTCTATGCCGTTGGTAGGCTGACTGACGTACCAGCGTGATACAAAGTAGGCACCTGTGCAGAATTTTCATGCTCAGTACGAATCGACTGGACGTGCACATATGTTGTTGTTCGACATCTTTGATTGGGGAAAATCAACTGTCACCTTTGGGTGGCGAAAGCAGGCATGGAGTTTTGTGAAATCGCATTTAGCATCAACTACCAAACCACACGATTTATGTTACTGTGAAGGTCGAAAAACTACACGTAACACAGTCCAAATCAGACCTAACTAACACGTCATGCTTTAAAAAAATCCAAATCAGAACTAACTTGCACGTCTTTCTATTTTTGTAAAAAAAAACAATTACACGTCATGCTCTATCCTACAGCCGTTTTTGATGAGTAGCCGATGGGAAACACCCAATCTCTCAGGACTCCTCCATCTCAACGCCTCCCAATCTCTAAGGACTCCAACCCTCCCAATCTCCAAGGAAAATGGCATAATGGCCCAGTACTCAGCACCGGGCGATCCCCAGCAAAATGGGGTGACTGAAAGGCGAAATCGCACACTTATGGATATGGCACGAAGTATGTTAAGCCACTCCACTTTGCCTGTGAATTTATGGATGGAAGCCCTAAAGACAGCGGCATATATTCTTAACAGGGTTCCTAGTAAATCGGCGCCTAAAACACCATATGAATTATGGACTGGGAAGAAACCAATCCTGAATTATTTTCATGTGTGGGGCTGTCCTGCTGAAGCAAGAGTTTTCAATCCAAATATGAGAAAATTAGACCCCAAGACAGTCAGTTGCCATTTTATTGGTTATCCTGACAAATCTAAAGCATATTGATTTTATTGTCCAAATCAAGCAACGAAGTTTGTTGAAACAAGACACACCGTGTTCTTGGAAAGTGATATGATGAGGGGGAGCAAGACACCCATGGAAATAATTTTGGAGGGAAAACAGGAATATGTCCAAGTTCCTATAATTCAAGAACTTGTTTTCCCGGTGTTTGTTGAGGTTGCACCTCCGATTGGGAGGATAATTATAGCAACACCTGCTGAGACTCCTGTGATGGTTCCAGATGTCCCACCTGATGATGCATATGTTGAAAATACTCAGCAGCCTTCAATTATTATTAATGTGCCAAATAATATACCTCTTAGGAGGTCACAACGGACTAGAAAGTCTCCTATTTCTGATGTTTATCTCACCTATATTAGTGAGGAATTGAATGAGTCAGTGTTGGATAATGATCCCACCTCATTTAAGGAAGCCATACAAAGTGAATATTCGTCTGAATGGCTTAATGCTATGAAAGATGAAATGACGTCCATGAGCATAAATGATGTATGGGAAATAGTAGAAATTCCCGAAGGAGCCAAAATAGTCAGATGCAAATGGGTCTACAAGACAAACATAACTCCAAGGGTGATATCGAAAGGTTTAAAGAGAGGCTCGTGGCCAAAGGTTTCACTCCAAGAGAAGGGATTGATTATGAAGAAACATTTTCACTTGTCTCTTCTAAAGACTCATTCAGAATAATTATTGCACTAGTAGCTCATTATGATCTGGAGCTGCATCAGATGGATGTCAAAACGGCATTTCTAAATGGTGACTTATGTGAAGATGTATACATGGCACAATCGGAAGGTTTTGTTATGGAAGGAAAAGAACATCATGACAGTGGTATTTTAAGTTTGATCAAGTCATAAGGAAATTTGGTTTCAAAGAAAATGAAGTGTACAATTGCATATATGCTAAGTTCAGGGGGAGTGAATTTATCTTCCTGATATTGTATGTTGATGACGTACCCTTAGCCAGCAGTGATAAAAATATGATGTTTGAAACTAAAAGGTTTCTCTCTTCTAAGTTTGATATGAAAGATCTCAGTGAAGCAGCTTATGTTTTTGGTATTGAAATTCACTGAGATAAATCCAGAGGAATCTTGGGGCTATCTCAGAGAGCATATATTGTAAGGTACTTAAAAAGTACAATATGCATAAGTGCTCAGCCTCACCTGCTCCTATTGTCAAGGGCCATAAGTTTGGGACTTTTCAGTGCCAAAGAAATGATTATGAATCTGCGCAGATGAAGTAAATTCCATATGCTTCAATTGTTGGAAGCATTATGTATGCACAAGTGTGCACTGGCCCTGATTTGGCATTCGTAACCAGGATGCTTTGTAGATATCAGTCCAATCCAGGTCTGGATCACTGGAAGGCTGCTAAAAGGGTCTTGCATTACTTGCAAGGTACTAAAGGCCTCATGCTCACATATAAGAAATCCGATAACCTCAAGGTAGTGGGTTATTCAGATGCTGATTTTGTGGGGTGTGTTGACACTAAGAAATCCATGTCAGGTTATATCTTCACTCTCACAAAAAGCTCCAAACAAAGTGTTACTGCATTGTCGACAATGCAGGAAGAATTTGTGGCATGTTTTGAGGCTACCAGGCAGGCAGTATGGCTGAAGAATTTTATCTCGGGTCTGAGATTGATAGACAATATTTCTAAGCCACTCACTCTCTACTGCGATAATCAACTCGCAGTAATCTATTCAAGTAACAACAAGTCATCTATTCGAGTAACAACAAGTCAAGTGGTGTTGCCAAACACATTGACATTCAGTACCTTGTTGTGAAAGATAGAATCCAGGAGCAGACAATAAATGTTAAGTACATAAGTACTAAGTTGATGTTAGAGGATCCGCTTACGAAAGCTTACCACCCAATGTATTTAAAGAGCTTGTTGCCGGCATGTGTTTGGTTAAAACCTTTTGATCCTGGAAAAGTTGGGACTAGATAAGTCTCATTTTGAGAATGAATGGGAACCATAGTCACTTAGTTCAACAGTACTTAATTGACTACTTTAATCTATTGTTTTGGTGTACCATTTTATCGAGAAATGAGTCTGTATGTTTGTATAAGAATTAAGTGAATAAGTTTATGGAGCTCATAAGTTAAAGAAGTTTCATTTTGATATGAAGTGATGTACTATAGTCACTGGGTTCAGTGGTACCTGATATTGGCCCTTGCAATCTTTTTGTCTTGGTGCATCAGTTTGAGAAAAAGTGAGCTTATAAGTTTAGCCTTACGATCAAGGGGGGGAATGTTGGAAATTTATGATCTTAGGCCTAAACTGTAGAGCTGCTACATAGATGCTACAGTAGGCTGGTTGCTACAGCAACCGGCTCACCTAACCTGATGAGCTGCCCTGATCGGGGCCAGCCTCCTTCCAACCAGGTGTTGGCCCCCCTGGTGTGTTGTGCAACTATATAAGGGAGAATTTCCTGAGGAGAGCCGTGGCTGGCTGCTGCTCTAAGCTGCACACACACTCTCTCTCTCTAACCTAAGCTCACTCCCTGCTCTCCGATCGAGCTAGCACTACAACACCAGGAAGGGCTTGTGCACACACATAGGCTCAAGGACCAACACATCCATCAGATCAAGCTCTAGGTGGTGAAGAAGAAGAGAAGATGAGTGGATCTTCAGATCAAGGTATAATCATCTTCTCATTAATTGTGTGGCTCAAACATAAACTAAATTATCCTGGAAACACAATAGGAGTATCACTGACTGCCATGACGGATACATCCTCCTATGGAACATCCTCGATAAGCCGTCCGTCGCTGCCATGAACCCCATGACCTGGGCCGTGATATCATCCCGTTGCCCAGCGATGTCAAGGCTGGAAAAAGCTGTAATTTCGCCTTCCTTGGTTTCCACCTGTTGTGTTCCGATGAGAACCCCTGGTAATTCCGTGTGGTCTGCGTCTGCACAGGTCAGCGAAGGATTCATGTTTCCATCTTCTCTTTTGGAGACGTGGGATTGGGTCGTCCACCCATGGGTGCACATCGGGGGTGACCGCAACCTAATGTTTAGTGATGGCATGCTAGTGGATGGCTTCGTTTACTAGCCTTACCACGGTGAAGGACAAATGATAAGGACCAACACTGCGACCATGGTTATCACCACTGTGGATCTGCTCACGCAGGTGAAGGTGGAGGGGTACAATTTCATGGCTGGGGTGACTAAGGATGGCCAACTATGCACTATCTATGAATCTGATTTCTTCCCTCATGTTTGGATCCATAGCGTGGACAGTGATGGAATTGAGATTTGGGTGCCACACAACATAATCTCTTTGAGTGAAGAAATCAATCGGATCACTCACAAGTTCGCTCTGGACTTGCAGGGTGACCTCAAGGTTGTGCAAGTTAGGTCTGGATATGTGTACTTGCCCACGACATGCACGACCCCTGCCAGCACGCTCCACCGCTGGTTCTTCTCCCTATCATTGGACACCTTGGAGCTTGAGTTACTGGTCGATGAGAAATTCGATGGATGTGCCTATCCATATAATATGGCCTCGCCTCCTTGTTTGGTTGGTGATGATGGGAGCATTGGGCATGAAGTTGAAGATTTTCACTGAAGTCTGCAGTTGTTTGTCATACGACAAAATAAATGGAAATTTGTGGGTATGAGTTAACTATTATTAATTACTTTGTTGATGCAAAATAATATCTAGTATGCATTGAAAACTGGAAGATCACTCCTTTGTATATTAAGTAATGGTTATTCCCGTAGAAACCTTTAGATGCTTTAAAACTATATTGGTACAGTTCTGGAGCTAATGAATTTTATGGACGATTGGGTTTTCATCTGCTGGTAACTTTCTATGGAATACTGTTATGTTGAATTTGCGGCTAGGCCCCATTGAGTAATCTGTTTCTACCATTTGTATTCGTGTTCGTCATTTATGGAGAGAAAAACACAGGACTACTAGTTCTGGAAAGTAATTTATTATTATTATTTGAACGGTCACAGGGGGGGAGAGCTTCCCCACCTAATGTAGCAATTTATTATTGAATAAAATGAACTTTCGGATATGCATATGTGATTTTAACAAGAATCCTTGTATACATATTACTTGTTTTGATAGCAGTTTTCTTGTTTTCCATTTTTTTAAATGCACAATCACTTCATCCTTGAGGTTTTTCTTGTTTTCACTACACAATCTCCTAAGTTTTGAGGATCTGTTTTTCAACCTTTGTTGTTTTTTTTTACACATAAAAAAAAAACCTTTGTTGTTCTTTGGTGCGTGCACAGCTAATAATATAAATCGGCTTTTAAAGTGCTTAACTATTTTTCCTTAATATATGTTCCAGACCTAACTTTTATGGTGGCTTAGTTATGACTTGTTATACTTGTATTTTGGTTCATAATGTTAGGCAGGTGCTCCCTTACTTGACTAGATACAAAAGAGTTTTGAAAGTAGTTATTGTTTGTTGCATTCTTTCTGCTGTATCCTGGCGTCACTGTTAGTGTTTTGCTCTATATTAATTGTAGTTTATGATGAGTTTTTTTAATTGGTAAGTGTCAACTTTGTTCAGTTTTTTTGCAGTATAAGATCACCTTATTGCAAGAAAGTTGTTCTGTTTTCTTAATTGTTTTTTGAGAAGAGTAGAATTTTACAAGTTACATTCGGAAGCATCAAACCAAAGAGTATAATTTACTACACAAGATTAACACGCTGCTTTTGTGATGCAACATTAGTGCGAAGTGACCCCTTACGAGCAGGTACGGCTCTCGAGGGATGACACCGTAGCAGGGTTGCCAAATTTCCATCATGTGCACTGGGTAGATTTGCGTTTTTGCCGACGGAGCTGGTGCCAGCGGGCGTGTAACTGAAAATTCATCGTGCTTGGCATCGAATGCATTTCTGTTCACTACTCATGTAAAGTTGGGAATCAAATGCATTTGATGTGATCAATTTGTAGAAAGAACAGTTCCTTTTCCCAATGTATTGTCTGATTGTCTCAAGTAGTGGTCAGCGCTCAGATATTTCCTTCTTTTTGAGAATGCAAATTTTCTTATTTCTTATTTCCTATTTCTTTCATTGCAAAATCTCTTCAGTTTTGTGACTTGTTATTTAGTATTTTCTGGTGGCTTAGCTGTGATTTGTTATAATTTGCATTTCAATTCTCAATATTTAAGCACTTGATGCCTTGGCGGAATAGATATCAAAGAATCTTCCATGTAGTTATAATAAAGTGTGAGTAAAATGGAATTTTAAATATGCATCCTTGCCTCTAACAAGAATCCCCCAGTACACATATTATCTATTAGCAAGTTTTGTGAATTGTCATTTTTTTTATTACCGAAGCTTTTAGTTTTTTAGCACACGTTTCTTCAAGTTTGGTTGTTCTTGCTGCATATGCCCAGCTAATAGCATGATTTAGGTTGTACTCAGTACTTAACTAAAATTTGGATATTTTCCCACCTAGCTTTTGTGATAGCTTATTGGTGACTTGTTATACTTGTATTCAGTTCACGATATTAGGTAGTTGGTGCCTTGATGGACTAGATATCTAATACTATGAAACTGGTGTTCATTTTTTCGCATCACTGTGCTCATGTTGATACTTTAGCAATAAAATTCATGTCCTGTGACTGATGTATTTACAAGGATTGTTTTATTTTGCCTGTGTATTCGTTTCGAGTTATATTGATTGTATTGCTTTGCTGATCAGCATGTAATGTAACTATGTAATCTGTCACTCATTAACACAGTACGATTACTTGCTTCATTCTATTCAAATACAACAGTAGGACAGGGGCACAGGGCCATATCCCATTTAAGTTCAGAGATCAGAATCTTTGGAAATTAGAATTAGTTAAAGCCATGCCATGGAATTGCTAATTCAAGGATTTCCATATACTCAGGTTTTAGTCTAAATGATCTTCTTTAGAAATTAGAATTAACTAAAGCCATGCCATGGAATTGCTAAATCAAGAATTTCCATGTAGCACCACACTAAGCTGCTGTACAGAACTAAAGCCTGCCACTAGTGCCACCAATAGCTGATCAGTACAGTACATGTGCAATAACTTGTTCTTTTATTAGGATGGCAAGAGAGGTAGATAGTAGGCTAATTTTAATCATCTACCAATTAGCTTTCTGTTTACCAAAGTAACCATATAAGCCAATTGTAGCTAAGCTAGTGAGACGCAAAGGAAGTTGGAACAACTGGAATCTGTTCATGGCCCGAGTTAAGTTTTTGAATGGAGTAAGTGAAGAGATAATTTAAGTACCATCAGTATTTTAATTATTAGACCTATAGAAATAATTGGAAATCTGTTACTCTTCATGAATTGGACATCTAGACCAGAATTCACTCAAAGATGATCAATGTGCAAATATTCTTTATCATGAGCATGTCATCATCATTCTTGCCATTATATTAGATTTTCCTTGTAGTTTGTCCTTGTTCGACTTCATTTTTTATTTTCTAGTTTGAACCTACATTGGAATCTTTGCCCTTTGACATTGGTCTTTGGTGATTTTTTAATGCTCTTCCGGCTATCTCAGGCAAGTCTATCCCTTTGTTCATATATGATGATTATGTTTATCAAACTAATTGTAATCTAAGCTATTGGTATGACGTGCATCAAAACAAAAATTATATTGTCTGTATAATATGACATGAATCTTGCTAATCAACTGATGGAGCAGTTGGTGAACTATTATGGTTGGTAGTTGGAACCCTGGTTGGACAATGTCAAGCCATGGAAGGTGGGTTCCACCACACATGGATATCACCATAAGGTTTTAAACAACAATTGCGTGCTTGTGCTCAAGTGCCGTAATGACCGCGCTGACCTTGTATGGGCGGGGTTGAGCTGAAGTAACGCCATCTTAATGTCATATCTCCATGGGAACATATCTATAAAAGTTATGGCAGTTTGGGAACTGTCATGGAGGACCTCTACTAAAGGCGTGGCACTATATGGTGCGGTGGGTAGCTAGTGTCAGGACCAACTACGCAGTGAGGTATGAAAGATGGATGGGTGAAAAAGCTTTCTGATACAAAGTCTGGTTTTGAGTGCGATGGCATGACCATTGTGGCACCCCGATTCAATGAACTGGAGGCCCTGTGTTCCAACTCAGAGATCAATGTTTTATTGAAACACAGTGCAACTTGACATTTAACAAAACCACAATTCATTACAATACTTAGGATACAGAGGTACATATATTACAACATTTAGCGAGGCAAGGCGAGACTACTCGTGCGGCGACATTGTTTACATTATTTATTGAACATTTCATGGCCTCGATTACTAGTAGTGGAATATTCTACAGAGGTGAAACAGCATAGTGATAAAGGGACTCCAATCGAAAGGGACACTATTGGGACATTTCCTAGTTCGCGAACTTGGGATCCTCGGAATACTCAAGCACGACATCTCCTCCATCTGGCATGAAAAGCCAGGTGAGTATTTTGAATGTACTGGCAAGCTCACAACAACCAAAAGCATATTACATGCACTGAGATGATATGCACTGAAATGAGCATAAATAAAGTAAGAGGTGTAGATCATAAATACGGTGACTGCCAGACCAGATATCTGAGCGACGTTTCGGGTCTGTGCAACACTGCAAACGTGTCAACTTTCAGACCGGATATCTGCGCGACATCTCATGTTTGAAGTGTCGCTAAAATAAAGAAGCCGACCAGTCGGGCGCAATGCATCACCATAGACATGGAGCATAATAAATTAAAGGTACTGGAAAGTAGCCGTTCAGTTCGGGTGTCTATGCGAGGTCTCGGGTCTAGGGCTTAACAGGATATAAAGTAAGTCTTTTGTTTAAGGTCACATGGACCATCTTTCTCATGACCATCCGGTCAACCAATTTTATCACATGACCACCCCGTGATCATCTCAAGTTTCCTACCAAACTGTTAGTTAAACTTTTACATGTGAGTTTTCCTTCATCACTGGCCTACACTAAATAGTG